>CM048754.1:33771145-34984479 GCA_026315105.1 Locusta migratoria | reverse complement strand
TTGGCTACCAAGTGAAATATACGGACACACGGCCCACGTTCTATTTTTTTATATGTATATTGATTTGGATTCTCCGTGAAAAAACATACAACTTTTGTGTGAAACATTTTTTCGTCTAATGTTAGATGACGCTATAATCGGCAAAAATAAAACTGATATTAAAATAATTGAAAAACGGCAAATCCCGAACAAATAGACACCGGACTCTTTTTTCTTGGTTTAACACTTCCAGTCTTTGCAAAAAGTTGGACAATACTGCGAAAAGTCGTTGCGAAAGGATTATTTCTATCAGGGAACAGATTAGCTTATATTTGATGAGCTCCTTCAACATTTCTAAGGGGAAATATCTACTATATCTGCAACCTTTAACAGCGCTGAAAAATTCCGTAGAGATGTGTACAGTCCGAATTACTGAGGCACAACGAACTTGCCATCACAGACTGACACCATGATAAGTCTGTGCTCCATGCGATTGTCGGAGATGTCACACGAACGCATTGTCAAAAATACCAAAAACTGTACTTTGATATTAATATTCTTAATCGTGTATTTGCTTCAGATTTTTACCGTTTTCCATAAATTTTAAATTAATTTTTGCCGATTAAAGTACCATCTATCATGAAATGAAAATAATGTTTCATACAAAAGTTACATATTTTGGCCCACTTTAGGTTACGGTAATAACACTAAAATTGGGCCTTTGCGATCGTCTTTTGACAGCTCGAAATTTAAATGAAAATAATGCCTTAACCGATTACCTGACACGGAAACTGAATACATGAATCATATGCTTTTTCCATATCTCGCATCGTTCCAGAGATAATTGCAAAAATAACGGCGATTTTGGGATATCTGTCTGTCTGTCTGTCTGTCTGTTTGTTCGTAACGTTTTTCCACTTTTTAAGCCGAACCGTTCAATCAATCAGCACCAAATTTTAGACATGCTTGTAGGCCGTCAGACACCAGAACCTCCCTTTTTCCAGTTTTTAGGACAAAACATACGTCAGTAACACTAAAAAAAGCTGTTTGTAATGTAATTGCTAACAAACCGTTCATCTGACACGAAAATTGAATAACCGAATTTGTAAAGGACAAAATTCTCTGTAACTTTGCTCTCTTATTATTATTATTATTATTATTATCTCGTATCGTTTGAGACATATTTGCAAAAATAACGGCGATTTGACACCCTCCATTGAATTAACGAAAACCAGCCGCTCGCAGATGTCACGTGACATTCCTCGCCCAGTACTCTCTCTGGCATACGCCATCTTGCGTTCCGTATTTGATGATTTTCTTATTATAACTTACACGTTGTTATTTCAAAGCAGCGGCGCACTGAAGAATTAACAAAAACACGTCGTTCTTCGTACGATACATGATAATCTAATGTCTAAAAATGTCATATTAGCATCAGTTAACAACGGTTATCAATAGTACGAAAATAAAGGACTACTATCGTAACTATACGCCATAGTGTAGTGGGCAGCGCGTAGGAATGTGTTGCACACGGTCAATGGTTTGGAACCCGCCACTACGAAAAAATTTTTCTCCTTTTTTCCTTAAAGGGTTACGTGGTGGGTGCTTAGATATGTCGTAACCACTATAATTTTTTATTATTTACATTATTATTATTGTCCAAAATGTTTGAAAAAATTATAAAACTACAAATCTAAAGTGGGCCATGAAACACGTCAGTGAGATTTTTTTCATTGAGACTCAAACTATGCAAAAGTACGGTTTCCTATTTAAGATTTCAAAGCCACCCCTCCTTCCCGCCTCCGGGAGTGGTGTAGGTGGGTCTAGCCTTATGTTAATGTATGTAGTTGTATTGCATATTATTGAATATGATTATTTTTTTTTTCAAATATTCCGTAATACAGCGTCAAGTGCTTCGCCGTGTATGTGTAATAGCGACGCGGGGGTGACCGCGCGGTCTGGAGCGTCGTTTTACGGATTGAGCGGCCGATCCCGCCGGAGATTCGAGTCCTCCGTCGGGCATGCAGCGTTGCCAACTTGACGGATTGCCCACCAAATTTGACGGAATTTCAAGTTGTATAACGGATAAAATTTAGCTTCGACCGTTGGCGGCATTTTTGACGGATATTATAAGAAATTTCCTTTTCTTGGACAGATATTGCTGGTTTAATACAATTTTGAAAAATATATATATATTCTTTGAAAAAGCTCTTCTATGCCCGCAAAAAGAGGCAAAAGTTGCAATTACTGTTTTCCTTAAATTTTTTGCAAATTTAATATTACGCCGTCACAGAATGCTATTCCGTCATGGTTAGTCCCAAGGTGTGCCAATTTGGGCTTCTTCACTGTCATTGGTTAGCGCTGTATTACGTCACTCGGCAGCAAGCTGCTGTATTATAAGGCCGTCGTGAACACTTTTCTCCGTCTTTTCTTTTCTCATTCGCCGAAAAACATTGCTTTTAAGTAGTGGAACACGCTTGTGATTAATATATATGTGTACTATCATACAAAGGACTGAAAAAGAAAAGCTTCAAACATTATTAACAACTAGCTAACCCGTCCCGCCCCGTGACTTGGCACGGGTAATATTTAAACGTCTTTAACTCGAGAACCACTGAACGTATCGTCATGAGGTTTTTTTAAATTGTAGAGCTTATAAAGAACTAAAATAAAGTCCACGAGAGCACATGTCTAAGTTTTATAGATTTCCCACAATCACTATTTATGTAGTCTGAAGCCATCCGGCGCCAGCGCCTTAGGAGAGAAAAATGGTACATATGCTTCACTAGTAGAAGTTAGACGTATGCTCTCGCGGACGTGTTTTAGGCCTTTGTGAGATCTACAATTTAAAACAAACCTCATCACGATACGTTCAGTGGTTCTCGAGTTATAGAAGGTTAAAGGGACAGACAGAGAAAATGTGCTTCTGTTTTATATAATACCATGATTTCACCCCCTTAGAGTGCGAATTTCGAAATTTTACTATGCCTATAACCGTAACGCTAGTTCTTACAATAAGTTGACGAAATTTTATCTCAATCGACTGAATGACATTGACAGGCATAGCATACAGACAGAGTCCTTCATTTTTATATATCAGATGAAGAAAACTTTCGTTACAACGAAAACTTAGCAGCCGATTTTCGCATTAATGCTTTTGTTTTACTCATTTAATTAGTATGAACATTGAACTGAATACTATTCTGGTTGTTGTTGTTGTTCAGCACTCTAAATAACCACAAGAATAAGCCACTTCCATGTTTCAAAAATGATTTTTGTAGAAAATTTAAGTAATGTTAATTAAACTTGTTTTTGTCAGTTACATAGATTAAAACCAGTATTCGGTAAAATGTATTTCTCATTCAAGTCCTTGTCGTAACAGAATCCGTGATATGACGTAGCTGTGGAATTACAAAATTGTGTGTATTTTGAGCAGCATAATCATGCGCTGTGTAGCGTTTGCTCCGCGTGGGATCCGAAGCGCGGACCCCACGGGGGCGCCCGGCACTCCCCACGTCCCAGGGGCAGAGGTGGGGGCCAGCGTCAGAGAGCTGAAAATTCCAGCGCCGGCCGGGGATCGAACCCCGGCCCGGCTGGGGCGTTCGGAACGTTCCAGAACTCTGCCACCAGATCACCGGGGACCCCGGCAGTCAGCGACTAAGCAGCCGGTCTGGTGTTTGCAGCGGGAAGTGGACAGGTCTGTGTTTACACCGGGCAGTGACTGACGCTAGCTAACGGTGTTTACCTCCGTAGTATTCACTCAATGTGACACTTTGAGGCTCTACCATAATGTTCGCCTCCACACAGTCCGAGCGTTTTGCGACAGCCTAATGTTAATTTTGCGGAAATTTTTACCAGTAAATAAAAAATATCAGCGTATAGGAAATTAAGTCTTAAATGGAGTTTCTATTTCATAGAACACGGTCGAAGGCAGCTAACAAATTCAAACTTTATTTTAAAAAAGAAAGTGAACTATAGCCCACAGCCGGCCGCGGTGGCCGAGGGGACTGAGGCGCTTCACTCATGGTCTGCACGGCCACTACGGTCGGGGGTTCGAATCCCCCCTCGGGCATGGATATTTCTGCCGTCCTTAGTGTTAGCTACTTCATAAGTACTTTGTAAGCTTAGGGACTGATGACCCCGTAGTTAAGTCCCATAAATTCTACAAACATTTTTATAGCCCACAATTAAATTACTACAAAGTTGTATGGTTTGCTATGCTCTGTCGATTATTCTTTAATTAGTATCGATAGCTTCATCGGCCGTGCCCTTAGATAGGAGCCATCACAGCATCTGCCTGGAGTGATTTAGGAAAATCACGGGAAACCTAAATCTGGATGGCCGGACGTGGATTCGAACCACCGTCCTCCCGAATACGAGTCCAGTGCGTTACCACTGCGCCACCTCGCTCGGTCGTTTTCTGGCAATAAGATATCCAGAATGGAAAATGCTCTTATCGTAACATAACAAATGCTGACTATGTTCTGACAACAGTGAAATGTATTAAAGAGGGGAACTAGATTGTCAACTTACCTGACACCTTATAAAATAATAATAATAAATAACCTTGAGATATTCGCGCATATCTCGGCAATGAATTCTTGGGCGAAAAAATCGTTTATATACCTAGCTTCAAGGTTCCGAATGATGAGTGCAAGTGTGAAAGAGATGCGTTTAAGAAACCCGCAATTAAAGCATTTATTTTTTGCTCTTAAAACGCGAACGGACACATAACGGCGATGCTAGTAGATGACCATTAATTTTTTACCGAATTTACATCTTTTGCGAAAGGAATTAATCGATTCACATTGTTTAGCTGGATGCCATCTCTGGTTGGTCATTCAAAACTTTGCTTGTTCACAAATGATATCTGGGCAGAGCTAAACCAAAAACTTTTCATTGCGTAATGCTACTTCAGACAGGAACTGGGCCGCAGCATACTTAGAATGGATCATGTTAAGAGTTTAGACCACATACACACATTTTAAAGTGTTCAAATGTTTGGTAAACCTATAGGACCAAGCTGCTATGCCCATCAGTACCTAGACGCCGGCCGCGGTGACCGAGGGGACTGAGGCGCTTCAGTCCCGGTCTGCACGGCCACTACGGTCGGGGGTTCGAATCCCCCCTCGGGCATGGATATTTCTGCCGTCCTAGTTCGTAAGTAGTTCATAAGTAGTTTGTAAGTTTAGGGACTGATGACCCCGTAGTTTAGTCCCATAAGCTTTACAAACATTTGAACATTTTTAAGTCGAGCCGATATTTACATTTTTTCCTAAATTGTAAGTGAAATCAACCTCCGATTTTAACAGTTTAAAGTCTTATTGCATCTGTAATACACTTGTAGTAATACAGTTATTTTAATTTGCCCGAAATTCTGGACATTGACCATGTTATCGTTTCCAAATTTGGTAATATGAAAGTTGAAACATTATATTGACAGCTCTCTCATTTGACAAGTAACATATGTACAATTATCCACCGAATTCCTGTAATTGTTGCACTGTGACTCATTTACTGTAGAGGTCCAAATACGGTATCTTCTTGACATGTAGAATTTACTTTTCAACAATCCAAGTGCAGTGTTCAATTACGATTTTATAGAGAACTACCCGTACGCCCTTTCTTCGCAACGAAACGGAAAGTAGGGCAATTTATGATAATCTAGAAGAACAGCCACGATAAGTATAATCTAAATGTAGAGTGAGTCCTCTGAGACGTCACACCCGTTTTATTAAAAATGTTTGTAAATCTATCGGACCAAACTGCGTGGTCATCAATCCGTAGCTTACAAACTACTTAAACTAAGGTAAACTAACCTAAGGACAACGCGCGCGCGCACACGCACACACATACACACACACACACACACACACACACACACACACACACACACACACACACACACACTCACACACACACACACACATGCCCCAGGGAGGACTCGAACCTCCGACGGCGAGGAACCGCGCGCTCCGCATCGAGGCGCTTGGCTACCCCAACGCGGCCCCGTTTTATTCCGTGAACGGTTGCACGTATCAAAACGCGATTTTCGGCACATGATAGAGCTTCGAAGGGTAAATAGATTTTCATTTGGTGAACTGTTTTAACACCGGTATCAACTGAGATACTGAAGCAAGTATTTTAATGGAACCGCTTCCTTTTTTAATAACTGCTCTTGAGAAGACAGTTACAGCGATTTATATTCAAATGGCGGTATATTTTTGCCGTGATACAGAGGTCTTTAATTTTACACAAGTTGCCTTACTACATGTAATTATCAAATTGCACTGGTGTAAATTATGTGCGTAATTCTAATCGACTCTACTTCACGAGAAGCAAGCGGCGGCATGTTTTGGCTACCATACCTATCTTCAGAAGTTAATACAATATGTATTTTTAAAATTTATGTACCTTTTCCTCAGAATCTATGAATGCTAGAATTATGAAATTTTGTACACATATTTATGTAAACCTAACAAACGATGTCTCAAGAGCAAAGTTTGAAATTCTGATTGCAAGCTGAGATATGGGGCTAAGTGCCTGGAATTTCGCATGAATTTAAAATGGTACTTGTGGAATTATAATTGAAAAATTATGAAAATCTCCTATTTGACGTATTCCAATAAGTCTCATGAGACAAGCTTACAATATATGAAGAGATGAAACAGAGAAATTTTTGTAGAAATGTCTTTCTGAGAGAAAGGAACATACATAATATTTTCTTTAAAAAACTCCAAATTTCCTTTAAAAAAGATTTAATATATTTAATCAAAGGACTTAATATGTAAATGTGATACTTTCATATAAAGTGTGGTACAAAATTTCATTTCCATACCTCCAAAACTGTGGATTTGGTGCATTTTTGAAATAGTGTGTGATTTTCTTCAACGTCCCACCTTAATCAGTCTTGTTACAGAATTGAAAATACTCGTGAATTATAGCTACGTAAATGTTAGGAACAGTTTCCTATTAATAGTTTTCAAGTTATCATGAAAAAATGTAATAGTCATTGTTGCTTTTCATATTTAAGTATAATTTCGGTAATTAGGAACACATTGCTGATGAGTTTTTTCATGTAACTATGTTGCTTTGTTTAAAAACAACATTAGGAAACTTAGTTTCTAGGTTGCACTTCGTATGAGTCTAGATATTGTAATACTGCGCTCCTTAACCTAACCAGGTGTTGGAGTGATGTTCGGGGCCGCTTTTAAAGTTTCACTCGCGTTGTAATATTACGGGGAAGTACTTTGGCAGATCAGGCACATTTAAATAATTTCACAAATAACAGACTCAAAAAAAGGAGGTGGAATCTGACTTTAAAGTTCAGCGGCGGTGATAATTTGAAATAAAAACACCATTTGAGCACAATATTACATAAAGAAACTAAGATTCCGTTGTTACCTTTTTTTATCGAAATATTGTAATAGAACTCATTATCTTAGCGGATGAGGTTGTAAAACTCTTGCTGTATTGTGTAAAATTATGCTTGGTTTGCTTAGAGCGGATTGTGGTAAGTGAATGACTGTGAAAAAATATTAAGTTAGTTTTAGTGACAAAGGCTGTTTAAATCGATCGGACTTCATTTAATTCCGAAGATTTCCTAGTAGGCATTACAATAAAGTCACATCCATGAAGGTTACACGTAATGAATTCTAGAAGTTTCTAGCAAATTGCAGATTCAAGTGCAACAATGGCTCCAAGTATTATGTTACATAATCAAGATTACTGCTGGAAAAATAGAAACACTTCATGAATCATTAAAGGGTGGGTTATTTTAAATAAGGAAAAATTTCAATAAAACTTATTATATTTTCATCATATTTCACGGAGAAAACGATCTCACACACACTTACATTTGGTAGTGCAAGGACGTAGGCAAAGGGGGGGTCTTGGGGGTTCGGACCCCCCCCCCCTCCCATCACCTCAACACCCCCCCCCCCCCACACACACACACCCATGCTCGATGGTGGACTCGAACCTCCGAAGGGACTAAATAAAATAAGCCACGACCTAGCTACCGTGTAGTGAAAATGAACGATATTGTTATCAGCCATACGCCGAAAAAGGGATACGCACTATCGACAGTCAACAAAGCCATCTCTATAGATTTTAATTATCGATAACAGCATCGGCTATTGCCCAGTCCTCCTTTAGCCGTTGTCCATTGTTGGCCTTACCCCATTATTGCTATGTTATGCACTACAGTGGAATGCTGCCGCTGCCGTTTATTTCTTTTGTGGTGTTAAGATAAATTTCCAATTGTGAGTAAGTTCATAACAAGAAGAAAGGGAAAAACCGACTCATTTATTCAAATGTTTGTTAAGCTTATGAGACTTAACTACGGGGTCATCAGTCCCTAAACTTACAAACTACTTATGAACTAGCTAATACTAAAGACGGCACAAATATCCATGCCCGAGGTGGGATTCGAACCCCCCGACCGTAGTGGCCGTGCAGACCGTGACTGGAGCGCCTCAGTCCCCTCAGCCACCGCGGCCGGCTATGTGTAATACTTTTTAAAGTTAGGTGGAAGAGTAATATTTTATCTAGAGGATGGATACGTTGCAATGCCAACAAGAGTAAAAGAACCAATAATCTTGGAAATAAAATTACAGACTTACGCTTCCTAAATCAATATGCAAGGTATTTATACTGATGCAAAAATGAATGCAGATTCTGCGAAACACCTATATAGCTACAGTCGTGGCTGACAGGCAGCGAGCTTGGTGACGTGCAACAGTGTCGTTGCCAGTGTTCAAATACAAAGGAACACTTCCCATTCTGATAATCTGACTTCGTTTGGAATAACAGCTGGAAGTTCTAGTGGGGTATATTGAAACAATTTTTAAGAAATGTTTTCCTCAATTTTGTATATAAAATATTGCAGTATTTGTAAGAAGGTCTTACAAATGCAAACTATGTGCATAAAAATATGTTAGGCTAAGTTTGCTTTTAGAATAAATGAAAACATGAGCCATTGTAACTTTCTCTTTAACCATTCGGAACACCTCCCCCCCCCTCCTTTTTACAATATCCTGGCTACGTTCACTGGGTAGTGAATAAATCGCTAATATGCTTATTTCCTCTTCGAGTGATAAAACATGAAAGACGAAGTGGAGAACCGCGTTCTGGGTAGCTCGTAAAAGATAGATCATCATAAACTAAAGGCTATGCCTTGTCGATGCCCACTGTCATCCTCTTCAATTCTTCATACGATTTTATCCCCATAACTTCTTGGATGTCATTATAATACGTTGCTGTTGGTCTGCCTCTTGGTTTTTTTCCCTAAAACTTTTCCTTCAAATACATTCTTTACGAACTGATTGTGTCTCATTATGTGCCCTATCATTTTTTATTTTCTTGTTCCTATATAATTTAGCAGAGTTCTGTTCTCGTTCACTTCTCTTAAGACCTGTTCATTACTTTTCCTATCTACCCAGCTTGTTTTCGTCATTCTTCTCCATATCCACATTTCCATGGCTTCCAGTCTCGTTTCCGCTGCCTTTCCCAGAGTCCACGCTTAACATCCGTATGTTAAGACACGCCAAACAAACGTTTTGCCAAACTTTTTAGGCTTATATGATTGTCTGTTAGTAAATTCCTTTTATTTTGGAAAGCTTGCTTTGCCATGGCTATTCTTGTCTTTATAACTGTGATACATTTATTGTTGTCAGTGATTGTGCTCCCCAAATAACAGAAGTTCTCAACCTGCTCTAGAACATCATCTTCTAGTTTAATATTAACTTCATCCTTCTCTTTTGTCTTCCAAACTACCATTAGTTTTTGTTTTCTTTTTATTAATTTTTAGATTAGATTCTCCTTCGATTTTGGCAAATTTTCGCAACCAAAATCGTGTGAGAGATAATGTAGAGGTCCCTTATTGCACCAGCGATACTCTCGCATCTGCAAAACTCTGCAGTCGCCCTTTACAGGCCTCTACGTGAGTCACGCCACATTGCACTTTGACCTGCCGGTACACCAGTCGGGAGCACTAGGGACAGTGCGCTGTGCCTCTGAAGTTGCATTTTGTGACGTTATTTGTGTAGTGAAGCATCGGATGGGTCGGCGATTGGTAATCAATCCTGATAATGTATTGCGATTGGTTGAGATGAAATTACAAAGAGCCCTTCTTCGTGAATACGGTCTGGGTGTAGAAGACGAATCATTTATTATAGTGCAGAAATATGAGCATAGATTAGAAATACTATAGTATATACCAGGTAACATGCGAATGATTCATCTTCTACACCAATACCATCTTCACGAAGAAGGTTTCTTTGTAACTTCATCTCAGCCAGTCATACTACATTAGCAAGATTTTTTACAAATCGCCGACGTATCCGACGCTTCACCACACAAATAACGTCACAAAACGCAACTTCAGAGGCACACTGTACCGTCCCTACTGGCGAACCGACAGGTCAAAGTGCAATGCGGCATGGCACACGCAGAGGCCTCTAACGGACGACTGCAGAGTTTTGCAGATGCGGGAGTGTCACTAGTGCAATAAGGGACCTTTACATTATCTCTCGTACGATTTTGGTGTATATGTGTTTACAAGTTATTTTATAATTGGGGCATCCGCAGCTGAGTAAATACATTTTCTTTTATGAATTTATCAATTGTTTTAAAAAATTGATTGTATGACTTTATATAATAAAAGAAACTATTTTGGAAATTGAAATAGAAATGTCCTCTTATGAAACAAACAATAAATTCTGGAGGCGCTTCAGCTGTTTTTATTGAGATCCTTTTATGTACAGGTGCACAACCGGTTTCGCGTCAGTAGAGACGCCTCTTCAGGTGTTAAACTTTTTATTCTCTCGTCATAATTCGCTACTGAGTCCCAACATTCTAGTTGGTTTCGACCGTCAATTGGTTAAAAATTCAATAGGGCCAAATACATGGGTCCAAGTCCTATTGAATTTTTAACCAATTGGCGGACGAAACCAACTAGAATGTTGGGACTCAGTAGCGAATTATGACGAGAGAATAAAAAGTTTAACACCTGAAGAGGCGTCTCTACGGACGCGAAACCGGTTGTGGACCTTTACATAAAAGGATCTCAATAAAAACAGCTGAAGCGGCTCCAGAATTTATTGATTGTTTCATAAGAGGACATTTCTATTTCAATTTCCAAAATAGTTTCTTTTATTATATAAAGTCATACAATCAATTTTTTAAAACAATTGATAAATTCATAAAAGGAAATATATGTGTTTGTTCGAGTCCAAGTACTTTCCTTGTGAGTCAGCAGGTACTACTATATCATATGCAAAACGGATACAGTGTATTCGTTCCCCGTTAATTTTAATTCTAATTTTAATAAGATAGATGAACGTCAGAAATAATTGAAGAGCGTAATTAGCTGCCAGAGAAAGCGTTGGTCAGCGACGCGAGCGACGCAGATATATATTTTACTGAATAAAACTTTCAATGTAATACTACAATATATCCTCTTTTCTGAAGACTGACAGCCGGCCGCAGTGGCCGAGGGGACTGCGGCGCGCCAGTCACGGTCTGCTCGGCCACCACGGTCGGGGGTTCGAATCTCCCCTCGGGCATGGATATTTGTGCCTTCCTTAGTGTTAGCTAGTTCATAAGTACACTCATGGAAATTGAAATAAGACCACCGTGAATTCATTGTCCCAGAAATGGGAAACTTTATTGACACATTCCTGGGGTCAGATACAACACATGATTACACAGACAGAACCATGGGCACATAGACACAGGCAACAGAGCATGCACAATGTCGGCACTAGTAGTGGGTATATCCTCCTTTCGCAGCAATGCAGGCTGCAGTTCTCCCATGGAGACGATAGTAGAGGTGCTGGATGTAGTCCTGTAGAACGGCATGCATGCCGTTTCCACAAGGCGCCTCAGATGGACCAGCGTTCCTGCTGGACGTGCAGACCGCGTGAGACAACGTTTCATCCAGTCCCAAACATGCTCAATGGGGGACTGATCCGGAGATCTTGCTGGTCAGGGTAGTTGACTTACACCTTCTAGAGCACGTCGGGTGGCACGTGCATTGTCCTGTTGGAACAGCATGTTCCTTTGCCGGTTTAATATATATATCGTATAATATATAATGTCAGCTACATATAATTCTTTAGTAAGATATACTAGTGTCATATGTTTTATCTTATTAATTAGACACTGTCACAGAGCCAAGTCCAACTCCTTTAACCACTGGACAGCTTCCTGACTGACTATATGGAGTTCGGTCATCCCTCCTGAGAATGATCGTAATGGGCAGTTAGTAAGTATGCGGGCTATGGTTTGTATGTCTGCTCCACAGTCACATGACTGGTCGTCTGTCTGCCCCCATTTGAATTTCCAATAGTTACAGCGACCAACACCAGTTCGGAAGTGGTTTATCAAAGACCATTCTCTCCTGGGAAGGTCCATTCCTTGGAGCTGCTTAGAGGGATCGTCTATCCAGATGCTGTTTTTTCCATTAAACGAATCCCAAGTTCTTGCCCAGTTTGATTTAGGCGAGAAGCTACTCTCATGTAGTTGCACAGCTGTTTTAAGAGGTGGTTTACGTGATTTCAGCCGGCTTAACTGTGGTGGAAGGTCTTGCAGGATAGGAAGCTCAGGAGTAGACAAGGTCTTATTATACTCTCTCATTAAGGCTTCCTTCCGTCTTAGATCAAGAGGAACGATGTTGTATAATATTGGGAGCCATTGAAGTGTAGCCATCAGAGTGAAGAATGGTAGACCGATGGGTTCGATGACAGTTTGAATGTACCGTGCACTGTTCAGCGTCCCCTCGACGATCACCAGATGTGTACGGCCAGTGTAGGAGATCGCTCCCCACACCGTGATGCCGGGTGTTGGCCCTGTGTGCCTTGGTGGTATGCAGTCCCGATTGTGGCGCTCACCTGCACGGTGCCAAACACGCATACGACCATCATTGGCACCAAGGTAGAAACGACTCTCATCACTGAAGACGACACTTCGCCATTCGTCCCTCCATACACGCCTGTCACGGCACCACTGTAGGCGGGCTGCACGATGTTGGGACGTGAGCGGAAGACGCCTAACGGTGCGCGGGACCATAGCCCAGCTTCATGGAGACGGTTGCGAATGGTCCTCGCCGATACCCCAGGAGCAAGTGTCCCTAATTTGCTGGCAAGTGGCGGTGCGGTCCCCTACAGCACTGCGTAGGATGCGACCGTCTCGGCGTGCATCCGTGCGTCGCTGCTGTCCGGACCCAGGTGGACGGGCACGTGCACCTTCCGCTGACCACTGGTGACAACATCAATGTACTGTGGAGACCTCGCGCCCCACGTGTTGAGCAATTCGGCGGTACGTCCACCTGGCCTCCCGCATGCCCACAATACGCCCTTGCTCAAAGTCCATCAACTGCACGTACGGTTCACATACATGCTGTCGCAGTGTCAAAGATTGAGATGGAGCTCCTTATGCCATGGCGAACTGGCTGACACTGACTGCAGCGGTACCCAACCGCTGCAACGGGCAACACCGCGGTTCCTCGTGTGTTTGCTTGCCGTGTGTTTGATCATTGCTTGTACAGCCCTCTCGTTGTGTCCAGAGCAAGTATGGTGCGTCTTAGACACTGGCGTCAATGTGTTCTTATTTCAATTTCCAGTGTAGTTTGTAAGTTTAGGGACTGATGACCCTGTAGTTAAGTCCCATAAGCTCTACAAACATTAGAAACATTCTCAAGACTGACACCTGCTGCTACCAGCAGTACTAAGTCCACCCGTTTCGGCGACTACTAATGCGTTTGGCGGGCTGTTGCAGGTTCTTCGTGGGCACGGTGCTGCAGTACCAGCTACACAGAGCGGCGTGCCGCGCGGCCGGCAAGTTCGACCCCGACAACCCTAGCAGGCTGCCGCTGCACAAGTGCGACGTCTACCGCAGCCCGCAGGCGGGGGAGGTGCTCAGGTCAGTACAGTACAGTACACAACACAACTAGCACTATTTATTTATCGTATGGTTTTTACAAGTATACAAATATATATACAATTAAATGGAAATGTCCAAATTTAACAGCCAATCCAGAGCAATTTCTGTCACTTGATTTAAACTCTCCAAGTCACCATTAAATGCTGGCAGTGGACACTGCTTGACGATGTGCCCTACGGTTTGCTCCTCTGCCCCGCAGTCACAGTCAGCAGATGGAAGGAAACCCCACTTCTTCATGTTGTAAGCACGCCTCCCTTGACCAGTCCTGATGCGGTTCAGGGACAGCCGCGGTGGAGTAGCTGAGCCTGCTGCGGAGCGCGCGGTTGCTCGCCGTGGAGGTTAGAGTCCTCCCTGGGGCATGGGTGTGTGCGTTTGTCCTTAGGTTAGTTTACCTAGGTTTAAGTAGTTTGTAAGCTACGGACTGATGACCACGCAGTTTGGTATGATAGAATTACAAACAAACATTTGATGCAGTTCAGTCTCGACCAGGTTTGACGTGGTAGATGGAATCCCTCAACCTTCTTTGATGGATCTCGCACGAGGTGGCCGTTGTGCGGTGAATGTTCGTTCCAGCGTTCTTGCCACTTGGAGGTCACGTCGAAGGAAGTGGTGCTTTCTGTGTCACACCAGGGAGGTTTTCGTGATTTCAGACGACATGCTGGGGGATCCCGTAGAGCATCATACAAGGAAGAATTCTTGCGAGCCTCGACATTCTTTATCAATTTTACCTTAGCTGCTTTCCTCCTCGGATCTTGCGGAGCGATGTTAGCCATGACAGGTAACCACTGAATGGGCGTAGGTCTGACAGTGGCAGTGATAATCCTCATGGCTTCATTAAGTTGGACGTCAATCTCTGTTGTGTGAGCGCTATTTTCCCACACTGGCGCGCAGTATTCCCCAGCAGAATACACAACTAGCACTGCCTGCCTGATTCATTATTCCATTCAGACTGCGTTAGCCATTTTCTTCTTTTGCAGCTCAATCCTTATGATGTACAAGGTGGCACAGGGAAACTGGAAATTTCGAAATAACGTCATTTCCGTGAATAAATTCATAAAACTAGTAATTTATTAACGAAAGTGAATGTATTCAGTATGCCATTATTCAGTATATCTTTACAATCAAAATGTCCAAAAGTGTCTCTTTACTTTTTAAAGATGACATCGGAAAGATGTGCTCCCATTCGGCATTCACACTCTAAAGGCCGTTTCACACCGCGGTCACACCATATCACGTGACAGACTTTTCTACAGATCTGTTTCCATAGTTTCAAATGGTGTAATTCACACCGACCTCGCAGAGCCTCACGAACACCACAGACGAATCTGCGGGATCGCTCCGCCAGCGATCCTTTCAAAACGTCTATCGATGTCTGTGCCCTCGCGCATGCGCAGTGGCCCACTACACTGCCTTGCGCATGCGCAGTGGCCCACTACAATGCCGCGCACATGGCCACTTCACACACTGTCGCTCAGTTTCGTGTTTTAACTCGTTACAACAAGAAGCCGTTTTGTTCTGACGGAAATAAGGGGAAAAATCGAACTCGGCAGCCACTACCATTAACTGTTAATTTATTTTTCAATTATATATATTTTTGACGAATTACAGCGTTCAAATGAATGAAATAAATCGCAATTTGCGATGTTATGGCATCACTGTATTAGGTTTAGATGGAACACCAAACTGTGGCAAATGAAAATTTGTGCCCGGCCGGGATTCGAACCCGGGATCTCCTGCTTACTAGGCAGACGCGTTGACCACTCCGCCACCGAGGACACAGTGACCAGCCCGACTGCAGAGGACTCTTCCCTGCACGTATCCCGCCACACACAAATCTCCATTCGCCACTCTGTCTCTTTCCTGTTACCACAGCCTATTTGTTCTGTAATGCTGGCAGCCACAATACTGCATTCCCGCATCAGGGAGAACAGATCATGAGGTATCGAGACACAATTAATTGTCGTCAGGAGCCCAGCCTCGGCTTGTATACAATTATATATATTTTTGTCGAATTACAGAATTATAGAATAAATAGGCTGTGGTACAGGAAAGAGACAGCGTGGCGAATGGAGATTTGTGTGTGGCGGGAGACGTACAGGGAAGAGTCCTCTGCAGTCGGGCTGGTCACTGTGTCCTGATGGCGGAGTGGTCAACGCGTCTGCCTAGTAAGCAGGAGATCTTGGGTTCCAATCCCGGTCGGGCACAAATTTTCATTCGCTGCAGTTTGGTATTCCATCTAAACCTAATACAGTGATGCCATAACATCGCAAATAGCGATTTATTTCATTAATTTATTTTTCCTTTACACCAAAAAAGTATTTGGTTTTGACGTAAAGAGAATTAAATGAAAATAGATGCTGATACTCAAAGGAAATCAATAGTCGTTTAAATGTTCCATTTTTTACCAAAATTATGTTCCGACTGCAGTAACATTTCAAAAAAGTAAATTGTATACAGTATTAGTAAACTTACCTTAGGCATAGCGCCAATCTCTCTCTGCTGGAAATAGATCTCCTGTAGTTGATGTCTGTTTTACTAATATCGTTATTTATCAGTGTTAATACCTCTTCAAACTCACCATGTTGTGAATCTGTAATCATCTTGCTCAAAGTCCTCCATCAGATGATGATACTCGCCGCACTGTTCCCGTCTCTGATAGATGGGTGTACCCAGTGCGTTCGGTTTGTAACAGAGTACAACGCCATGTCTTCCTCATCACTTCTCGAACTACTTTCGCCATCACCCAAACAAGGCACACTTTTAGTAAACGCGCCGTCGCACCACGAACCAGCTGCCATGTTTCCTGTTCCAACTGAACTGACCAGAGCAGGAACCATGTCCTAATAGCTGACAGACGTCGGGGGCGGTGTGAATTGCACGTCTGTCACGTGACATCGTGTGACCGCGGTGTGAAACGGCCTTAACAGCCTGTTATGAATACTCTGGAGTGCGCGATGTAGCAAATCTTGGGGAATGGCAGTGATTTCGTTTTCAGTGTTCTCCTTCAGTTCATGGATTGTTGCAGGACGTGTACGGTACAACTCGCCTTTAAGATATTCCCACAGGAAGAAGTCGCACACACTAAGATCAGGGGATCTCGCAGGCCATGTAATTTCACCGTTACGTGAAGCAATGCGTCTTCCAAACAATTGACGAACTGCTGCCATCGATTGTCGAGCAGTGTGTGACGTGGCTCCGTCCTGCTAAAACCGCATGTTTTCGACGTTAAGATTAAGCTCGTACAGTCTCGGTATAAAGAATGTTTGAAGCATTTCAACATATCGAGCGGATGTTACTGTCATTGCAATGTCATCCTCACGTTCAAAAAAATAAGGGCCGATAACACCGTGACAAGATACAGCACACCATATCGTGACCTTGGCGCTATGTAGTGGTCGCTGGTGAAACACTCAAGGATTGTCCTGTGCCCAATAACGAAGATTCTGTTTGTTCACGAATCCGTTCAGGTGGAAACGGGCTTCGTCTGATATCCATAAGTTACCAAGGAAATTCGCGTCCTCGTTGATTTTAGCCAATATCTGGCTACTGAACTCCATACGTGACGCTGTGTCTCGTTCGTAAGTGTTGCACAATCTGCAGTATTCTTTGTGAGCTTCGTCGCTTAATCCCTAGCGAAGATGCATGCTGTCGAACGGAGCGGCGGGGACTTCTCTGGATTGCAGCTCTAGCAGCTGCAATGTTCTCTGGGGTACGTACCGTTGGAATGCCCCCTGGAGGTTTCTTTTTCAAGGCAGATCCTAGTTCTTCAAAATTACGCACCCACGTTGTAATCGCATGCGCAGATGGGACACGTCCACGACGTCCAAGCTGGTCAATGCTGTCGAAATCTCTGCGCGGCAGTCGCACTATCACCATTTTTGTAAAACGCTCTCACAGCTACTGCACGTTCCGCACCAGTCCAATTCTTCATTATTCCTAAATGGCAATGCGTTCACATCAATTGTGCAAAGTTTCGAACATCTGCCGGCGCTACAGTACTGCCAACTGTAACGTTCAAAATTTCACGTTCCCCTGCGCCACCCTTTATCAATTGACCTTACTCCTTTCAGAGTATGTTGATGCAATAGCTTCATACCTAAGTATCATAAGCCAATCACACGCTCAGCAAAAGATCCGTACCCAAAAACTTGAAAGTTGCACAGATCTATCTAATACTAGCTGAAAACCCACCGTTGTCCGGGAATTTATTTAATTATTCAAGCCTTGAATCAGTACTTCTCGTATCCTATCTCTCTCCGTCCATCTCCTTTTATTTATCAGAGAACATTTCTACACATATAAAAATGAATTGCTGTTCGTTAGTCTCGCTAAAACTCGAGAACGGGTGAACCGATTTGGCTAATTTTAGTTTCGAAATATTTGTGTAAGTCCAGGGGAGGTATAAACGGTGATGAAATATGGAAAAGTTGTCCAGAAAAAAGGAAACTCAGGAAAACCTGAAACAGCTTTTTCAAGTGAGCTATCAATACCATTTGCCCAATTACGATACAATTTTATGCGTCTTATGTTGAAAGCAAGAGGAAGGTTCCCGTCAAATAAAAATTTGCAAAAGTCACCCGGAAAGTAGGAAAATTAAAAAAAAAAAACCGAAAGCGATTTTTTCTATGAATAAAAATCAATTTGCACACTGTTGTAAGAGCATCATTTCAGTACGGCTTGACAAGACAAGGTTTGTATGAAATAAATCTTTTGGAAAATCTTCTGGAAAATTTGAGAAAACTGAATGTGCGTTTTTCAACGTGTTTTTAATTGAATTCAGCACTATAACTGACCATTCGAGCGATGGAGAGGTGTAATTCTATTGTTTTGTTCATTATGGTCCTGGAAAAGTTTTCAGTACAAAAATAGGGACTGAAAAAGGAAAGTCGCAAAATTCGAACCAAGTTTCTTTTTCAGAGTGTTTGTAAATGTACTCAACACTATAAGTTAAGAATCATGCATCCGATTGCGATAAAAGTTTGATCATTTGACGTTCAATGAAAGATAAACGTTCTTATGAACTAAAAATTTGGGAAAGTTACCCGGAAAATTTCAAAATTTGCGAGAAACTGAAAGAGCTTTTTCAATGGGATATCAAAATAATTTGTCTGATCGCGATAAAAATTTCGGATATTTGACGTTCAAAGCAAGAGTAAGGTTCTTACGAAATAAAAATTTGGAAAAGTCTCCCGGAAAATTGGAAAATTCAGAAAAAATAGAAAGAACTTTTTCTATGAAATATCAATACCATTTATCTGATTGCAATAAAATTTTGTACATTCGACGTTCAAGCGAGAGGAAGGTTTGAACGAAGTATAAGTTTTGAATAGTTGGCCAGAAAATAGGAAAATTAGTGGAAAACTGAAAGAGCTCTTTGGGATATCAATATCATTCGTACATTTACACATTTGACGTTGAAAGCAAGAGTACATACATATTAGCAATTGCGAAGCATTGCCAAGTCGACTAGATGACCGGTGAACTTCGTATCACTTACCTCTTAATATTAATTTAAATCATATGTATTTTAGACCCAGTAGCTTTATAAAGGCATCATCAGGTAGTCTAAGTATCGGCTCGATGGTGGGCGATAAGAGTGGACAAATCACGCACACATGTCCAGGATAATGTTCGTGTCACATTCGTGGACTTTCAGGGAAGGTTTAAACAATGATGAAGTATGGAAAAATAGCGACGAAATTTTAGAGTTAAAACATGTAAAATAATGACTTGGTGTTGTGTTCGGTGCGTACAGAAATATACTTTGAAAAAGTAAAGTTGGCTTTACACGATTTGAACCCGTATATGAACTATCAAAGATAAAAATGAATTGCTGTTCGTTAGTCTCGCTAAAACTCGAGAACGGCTGAACGGATTTGGCTGTATATATCATTACATAAACCACTGAATCTATTGTCATGAAATCTGGCGTCGAGGTAGCTTGAGCGCTGAAATACCGGATAAGGTACTTTAGAAAGTGTGTAATTCGATTTTTTTTTTTTTATTTGCAGTGTATAATGCGAAATATCGAACAATAATTACTCTCTGGGAAATCTATTTACTCTTTGACTTCTAGTCATCTAGTCGACCCGGCAATGCTTCGCAATTGGTGTAATATATGTACTCTTGCTTTGAACGTCAAGTGTGCAAAATTTTATCGCAATCGTACGTATGATATTGATATCCCAAAGAAAAGAGCTCTTTTAGTTTTTCTCAAATTTTCCAATTTTCCGGTAGATTTTCCAAAAAAATTATTTCATATAAACCTTGTCCTGTCAAGCCGTACTGAAATGATGCTCTTACAACAATGTGCAAATTGATTTTTATTCATAGAAAAAATCGCTTTCGGTTTTTCCTAAATTTTTCTACTTTCCGGGCGACTTTTTCAATTTCTCATTTGATGCGAACCTTCCTCTTGCTCTCAACAGGAAATGTACAAAATTTTATCGCAATTGAACGAACGTTATTGATAGCTCACTGCAAAATCTGTTTCATTTTTTTTTCGATTTTCCTCTTTTCCGGACAACTTTTCCATATTTTATCGCCGTTTAAACCTTCCCTGGACTTACACGAATGTTTCATGACTAAAATTAGCCAAATCGGTTCAGTCGTTCTCGGGTTTTCTCGCTAAATATATTCCAGCCTTGAATTAATACTTCTCGTATCCCTTCTCTCTCCGTCCATCTCCTTTTTATCAGAGAATATTTAAGAAATAAAGCTGTCTTGTGTAATGTACAAAATTTCAAGTACAGTATCCAAACAAATAAGATAGAAATCAAAATACAAATGATATGTAATATTTATTTAATTCACAACTTTACTATAAACAACACCGAGCGAAGTGGCACAGTGGTAACACACTGGACTCTCCAGGCAAATGCTGGGATCTTCTTTTCAAAGGGCACGGCCGATTTCCTTCCCCATCCTCACCCAAACATTCTGAGCGTAAACTCAAGTCTTTAATGACCAAGCTGTCGACGGGGCTTTAAACACTAATCTTCCTTCCTGACTATGAACAATATTTCTTGTGACTTGTCCAGGATCTAACATGAATATTTTCTGTGATGAGCCCATTCGTGAGCAAGACACCTAAAATTAGACGTGTGAGAAACACGCAGATTTCAAATACACTCCAGAGTATTGCCTTGTGATTAATAAATCACTACCTGTAAACCCGGCGTTGCCCGGGTGTTTATTTATCCTACTCTCTGGTAGTCCACTTCCCCTTCCCCCCTCTCTCTGCATCCATCTCTTTCTCTCCCATTTCTCTCCGTTTCCACCTTTCCCTCTCTAGGCTCCGTAATTAAAGTACACTCCACCATGCACCGAACGAAATTTTATACAGACTGTGACATTTGAGTTGTTCTTAAGGTAAAGTGTGCAACATTTCATCAATATCGGAACAAAACTATAGATTTTTATGCCATAGAAACGCAGGGTCATATTGAAGACGCACTTTGTTGTTCTCAAATAGTCCAGTTTTATTTTATACAACCCTTGCTCTGAGAATAACAAAAAAAAAAAAAAAAAAAAAAAAAAAAAAAAAAAAAAAAAAAAAAACCAAAGGATCTGCGAAATCGGTCGATTCGTTCTTATGGCGCGACCAAGGTACTTATGGATCCATCTTTATGTTGCAAAGTACCCTCCCCCATGCACCGTAAGAAACTTAAGGTAGACGGGTGACGTACCTCTTGTTTTGAAGTCAAGCGTGCGAAATTTTCTGAAAATCTGAATGAAACTGTAGATTCCGTGAATGTGTAGGAGAAGTATGCTTCGTCATGCACCTATCATAAAATACTTTCTTAGCTGACGTTTTCTACCTATAAACTACAATCTCGCCAAATTTCAGCTTCATAGGTGAAGTAGTTTTCGAGATTTCGTGTTTAGTCAGTGAGTGAGTGAGTGTGCTTTCGCTTTTATATAGATAGAGACTAAGAAAACAGATTGCTTAATTTTGGATGCAAGAGAATTAAGGGAGACTTGCAGACAAAAATAAATAGTAACATTGCAAATCTGTAATACTAACTTTATTTGATACAAGGTCATGCCTGATGCGACAGTTTTACGGCGTCTACAGCGAAACTGTTGTGAGCGGTAGACTTCTTTTCGTATCATTTGGCTATTTCTGTAATTTTTGTCTTGAATTTTTCCCAGTTGTTTGCAGGAGAATGTTCCCATGTTTCTATTGTTTCTGATTCTGTAAGTTTTTGTAGATTAAATTTTGGGTCTGCCGGTGGTGTTTGCTGTGTTTTTCGTCTTGGAGTGAACTGTACTCGAACCCTGGTGAGGTAGTGATCAGAGTCGATATTTGTGCCTTTCTTAACTTGGATATCTCTGATCTCTTTTTGAAAGTCATAAGAGATGGCTACATGGTCGATCTGAAATTCTCCAAGTTGGTTTATTGGGGATCTCCAGGTTTTTTTTGTTTGCTAGGTTTCTTGTTGAAGGAGGTTGAGCTGATTTTCATGTTGAACTGTTGGCAGAGTTGGATTAGTCTCATGCCGTTTTTGTTGGTCAATCTGTGTGCTGGATATAAGCCAACTGTCTTCCTAAATTTTTTTCTTTGCCAATCTGTGCATTTGAAGTATTTTGACGTCTTTTCTTGGTATTTTAGAGATTTCAAGTTCTAATCGCTCCCAGAATTTGTCTACAGCTTCTCGGTTCTTCTTATTTTCAATGTTGCAAGGTGCATGGACATTAATTAAGGTGTAGTTTTTATTCTTATTTTTAAACCTAAGAAGCATTAGTCTATTGTTAATGGTTCTTACAGACATTATAGATTTAACTGCGGATTTTTCAACAAGAAAAGCCAGACCAAGCATGTTCGCCCCTCTACCAATTTTCCTATTAGTTCCACTTTTGAAGATTCTGAAGCCATTGTAATCAGTGGTTTGATCATAGGGGAACCTTGTCTCTTGTACTGCAAGGATTTGGATTTTCAGTTTCTTTAATTCTTCAGTTACAATATGTATCAGTGTCTGTGTGTTTATTGTTCCAATGTAATTTTTGTTATTGTTTCTGTTTTTGGGAAGTTTTCCAGAGTGCCGGATCTGCTGGAAATAATGGGTATTCGTCAGATGTACACTGTTTGTCTTCCTTCCCTTGTAGCTCTATAGACAATAGAAGTTTGTTGCTTCTTCCTACAGCTGTATGAGCTTCGCTGTTAAAGTTGCTTCAAAGTTCTCAAAGCACCGTCATCTTTCAGGAATTTCCTTGAGCTGACTGGAATAGAGGAGTGTCTTAACACTAAATAAGAAATGTAATGCCTGGTGTGAAAAAGTTTTTACCCATCGCAGTATATATGATCTCGATATATATTGTTATATTTTGTATAATTATACAATTTTTCTGGTATATACTCATTTTATAAGTGCTGTATTTCTGTAAAATCTGTTGCGAGTACAATTAGTGGTAAAGAAGAAATAGATTAAAACTTTGTGCGTGTTGAGGCGGTTTTCCACTAACATTAGGCCTACTATTTATGTGCTCATATTTCATGAACTACGTGTCCTACTGTGATACAATATCGAAGATACATTGAGCTGTATGTGTGTATACTGTCTGTAAAATTTCGTGCGAGTACAATTTGTAGTGTAGAAATTATAAATTGTAACCTCATACCGAATGCCGTAGTCTTACTCCGTGAACAGCGGAAACGTAGTAAGGGAGAAAATTTTTTCCTTTCATCATTTTGCTATGGTTGTCACCGAGAAAAATTATCCTAGAGAATTGAAATTATGTTTAAAGTTTGTTGCAAGTCGCTAAGTGCTCTCCTTCTCAAATAGTTGACTGATAAAGTCACAGTATCACGCGCCGCAAGACGGGCAAATTTTCATTGTTTATGACCTCATGTGTCCTTAACCATAGACAAATGTTTGTTAAGCTTAAGGGACTTAACTGCGGGGTCATCAGTCCCTAAACTGACAAACTACTTATGAACTACCTTATACTAAAGTCGACACAAACATCCATGCCCGAGGGGGGGTTCGAACCCCCGACCGTAGCGGCCGCGCAGACTGTGACTGGCGCGCCGCAGACCGCTCGGCCACTGCGGCCGGCAGAACCATAGACCAAAGATAACATAGACTGCGCGCGTCTCTATCTCTACCACGTTATGGTTTGAAACCAACATCTAAAATTGCCCAGAGTCACGTGACTGAGTTTCCGTCATAATGAGTAACAGTTATTCTCATTTACAGGTGAAATCAAGCGTTGATACTAACAATAAAATGACTTCTCGTGTAGTAGTGAAGGGAACGTAATTTATCCATATTACTACCTAATATTAATGCGGTGATTATCGTTTTTATATGTGTCCTGTTGAAACGTATTGTAGCTACTTGTACAAGCAATAGAATTACATTTCCTCGGTGTTTGTGTTGCACAACGAATCTTTTGCTTTTTGCAAATTATGAACGTAATTATCGATGGGAATATTATTTCATCTGCTCTTGACCGGGTATACATACCAGCAGGTAAGTCATTTATAGTGCAAATCTGTCTTCAGTAACGTTATACAAAGCTAAAAATGCATACAGACTACTCATTTTACCTATAAAACCACGTCTCGCAGAGTTCGTCGATGATGTTTCGTCCCTACATTATTATTTAATGTAATCAACCAATGTTTTGCTTGTTTTACGTTTTGGAATCAACGTCTGTGGCAAAAGTCTTAAAATATAAACAGTTGTAGTGTGTTAAAATCGGACAGTATGGACGAAAACAGATTTCATTTCTTATAAAAGCAGAACAAAACATTTAAGATGTATTGATACTGATTTACAAATTCATATTTGATGTTCTTCGCGAAGAGTTATATTCAACCTGTACAAAAATCAGACAGCGGTCGAAGGGCAAGAAAGGGACGCAGAGGTTGGGAAGGGAGTAAGACAGGGTTGTAGTCTTTCCCCAATGTTGTTCAAGCTGTACATTAAGCAAGCTGTGAAGGAATGGAAGGAGAAATTTGGAGAGGGAATTAAAGTTCATGGAGAAGAAATAAAAAATTTGTGGTTTGCCGATGATGCAGTTATTTTGTCAGAGATCTGGAAGAGCAATTGAATGGAATGGACAGTGTGTTGAGAGGTGCGTATAAGATGAACATTAACAAGAATAAAACAAGGATAGCAGTCTTAGAAAATCAGGTGATGCTGGAGGAACTAGATTAGCTAACGAAACAATATAGGAGGTCGGTGAGTTTTGTTACTTGGACAGTAAAATAACAAATGTGTGTCGCGGTACAGAGGATATAAAATGCAGAATGGCAATGGGTAGAAAAGTGTTCTTGAAAAAGAGAAATTTGTTAACATCGAATATTGATTTAAGCCTAAGGAAGTCCTTCCTGGAGGCATTTGTGTGGAGTGTTGCCTTTTATGGTAGTGAAACATGGACGATAAACAGTGCAGACAGGAAGAGGATAGAGGCTTTTGAAGTGTAGTGCTATAGAAGAATGCTGAAGATCAGGTGGTGGATCGCTTAACTAATGAGGAGGTACTGAACAGAATTGGGGAGAAAAGGAACTTTTTGCATATCTTGACTAAAAGAAGGGATCGATTGGTAGGACGCATTCTTAGACATCAAGGAATTGTGAATTTAGCATTGGAGGGAAGTGTGTGGGGTAAAAATCGCAAAGGGAGACCAAAACATGCATATAGTAAGCACATTCAAATGGATGTGGGTTGCTGTTCTTATAAGGAGATGACAAGGCTTGCTCAGGATAGACAAGGGACATCATTTTGAACATCTAGTGTAAATAAAGGTAAGCTTACATTACTCAGATGGCAGTGTTTTTTAGACGTTTAACTCAGTGTATGCGCCCGCGGCACAATAGTCCGAGAATAGGGCGCTGCCGTAGCCGGCGGTTGCGGCGGCGGCGGCCGGGAGCCGTACCGCACGATCCGCGGACGTCTGACAGGCGTCTTTCGTGAGACACCCCATGTTTCGAAAGTCTTGCTGCTACAATACATATGTTCAGAATGAAACTTTCACTCTGCAGCGGAGAGTGCGCTGATATGAAACTTCCTGGCAGATTTACAAGACTTTAATCTGCCTGGAAGTTTCAATACATATTTTGTCACTGCATTGTAGCCAAATGCTCTCTGTTTCCTTGAAGTAATGGCAGCGAATCCAACTGTAATGAATTTTGTAAAGTTTTACAGTGTTTTTTTTTAATGTTTGGACAGATGGTTGGGCCTAGAGTAACAGATCATGGCACCATTGGACTGGAAATGGTTGAGGTTCATCTAATATGTTTCCTTCAAGACACTGTCCATTCCATTGAACTGCTCATCCAGGTCCCTTGCTGTCTCTGCCAGAATCGAGCATAACCTGGTTGAATTGTGTGTCTTGCAGGCGACTGATGCGGCCCGGCTCGTCAGCTCCGTGGCAGGAAGCGCTGCGGTTGGCCACCAACGAGTCCCAGCTGGACGGCAGCGCAGTCAGGGACTACTTCCGGCCGCTCGAGGAGTGGCTCGCCCAGGAGAACCAGCGCACCGGCGAGTACATCGGATGGCTCTATGGTGGGTACCATACCTAGCCCCATACCTAAGGGGGGGGGGGTGGGATGGGATGTCTGTCTAGAGCAGGGGGGGCCCAACTATATTTCGACGCGGGCCACACTACCAACTTTTATCACTGCAGCGGGCCAGACAAAGGAAAATTGCAAAGGAATCAATCGCTAAACCAGTGGAAATAAAACACGGTTTTTCTAAGTAGTCAGGTAGGATGTATATGTAACAGAACATTATAAACTTCAAAGAAAAATAATATTAATGAAATAGAATGAAAAAGGAAAAGTAATGAGACAAATAACACTTTCTTGCTTGCAGAGTTCTTTGATATTTGGTGTTATGTCCGATGTAGAAATACGGAGAATCCCGCTCAGATGGCCATCTGTTAGTGAAGATGTCGTTTTATATTTTACATTTTTCATTTATGAAAAAAACTGTTCACGATATATGTGATTCTGAACAAAGACACCTGTTGAAGTGACAACTTGCATAGGTTGGGTTATTGATCGGGTTTGATACATTTTTTACGAAACTCCGTCAGTCCATTCTGCAGGCAGCTATGGTAGGCTGTTTTTAGGCTTTCATTGGTTTGAAGTTCAGTCAACTCCACCTGCAGGTGTAACATTTTGGAACACGTTAATGTAGGGCTCTTGATTTTTAAAATCTGAGAATCACTCCTCAAATTCATTCCTTACTTTTCGCAGCCAGGATACGTACTTGTCGAAATCCAATGTGTACGCAAGGTCTCCCAATGACCTAGCTGCCTTTCCTTTTTTTTTTTTTTTTTTTTTTTTTTTTTTTTTTTTTTTTTTTTGTATAATCTATGGGACTTAACTACGGGGTCATCAGTCCCTAAACTTACAAACTACTTATGAACTACTTACGAACTAGGACGGCACAAATATCCATGCCCGAGGGGGGATTCGAACCCCCGACCATAGTGGCCATGCAGACCGTGACTGAAGCGCCTCAGTCCCCACGGCCACCGCGGCTAGCTGCCTTTCCCCGATCTGTTTCTCAAACTAGTTTTTTTTTTTTTTTTTTTTTTTTTTTTTTTTTTTTTTTTTTTTTTTTCTTAATAAATGCCTGAATGTGTTCATACATTTCCACGTATATTTGATTTTTACACTGGAGGTTTAGATTCAGATCGGAGAGATATTTAGTTATGTCAACTAGAAAAGCCACGTCATTAAACCATTGCTCATTCTCAAAAAATTTGACATCATGTCCTTTGCCGGTCATAAAGCTTTTCATTTCTCCCGACAGTGGATAAAATCGTGAGAGTGTTGCTAATCTGCTGAGCCAGCTAACTCGGCTGTGATATATGATATCATCATGCACAGAACCTGCTTCAGTTCAGACAGGAATGTATGAAATTGTCTATGATTTAGTCCTGTTGCGCGGATTAAATTGACAGTTCATATTACCTTTTCCATCACATTCTTCAAATCGAGAACTTTGGCACACAGCTGTTCTTGGTGAATAATGCAGAGATGTTTTACAGTCGTGTTTGACATACTATTACTCATCTAAGTTACAAAACCGTTTCTTCTCCCTGTCATCGCTGGTGCACCATCTAGTTTTTAAGCCGTAAAGATTTTCGTCTTGAAGCTCAAACTTTCACATACAACTTCTTACTTCATCATGTATGACTTGTCCCGTTTTCCTCTTTTACAGAGTAGCTCTCTGTCGCTCCTCTCACAAAGACAGCCATCTGGGCTGTATCTGAAACATCAGCACTTTCATCAACAGCTAAACTGTAAAATACACATCCTTTTAATTTTGCTTTGAGTGAAATTTCAATATCCATTGCCATGTCGTCAACTCGTCGTGTTATGGTTTGATGTGATAAGCTTGTATTTTTCACTAATGACATCAGTCCCGAACACACTGAGGATGTAAATATTTCTAAATATTCTTTGATGAATTCTTCATCAGCTAAACGGTTTCCTATTTTGGCAATAGCTCTGCTATCTGGAAGCTTAGTTTTATCACTGTTTCTGAGTAAGCTAAAGTGGACAAAAAAACAAAAACAAAAAACAAAAAACAAAAAACAAAAAAAATTGCCTCACACAACTTTGTCAGGCTATGGCGGGCCAGATTTCATGGCGCCGTGGGCCACATTGTGACCCCGCGGGCCGTATCTTGGACAGCCCTGGTCTAGAGGAGCACCAATTGGTTTGTAACACAAGATGATGTGCCTCAACAAGAAGGGAATGGGGCAGGAGGCACCAAAAGTTTGACACCCTGTGTATGTAAGCTCCACTATCAGGTTTGTGTCCTGGTTGGAAAAGGTCGTAGATCCGGCACTGGCCACCCAATTTCAAAATAGTACTCAAGAGAACAATGAACAGTTCTACCTTGTAAATTATGGCATTTCATCTGTCTCAAAATTCCGATGACAGAGCGCTTATATAGGGTGTCTCAAACCTCAAGAGCTAAATTGAAACAGATGATAATGGGTCCGCAACCAATTATGAGATGGGGATCAATGTTTGGAAATGCATGTACATAGGCATCACAACTCGGATGGGTGCTATCGACAAGGGATCTCAAATTGATTCCTTATTTCTTGATTTCCAGAAGGCTTTTGACATTGTACCTCACAAACGGCTTTTAATCAATTGCGTGGTTATGGGATATCGCCCCAAACTTGCGACTGGATAAGGGATTCCTCTCAGAGAGGACACAGTTCGTAGTAATCGATGGTAAGGCATCGACTAAGACAGAGGTGATATCGGGCGTTACACAGTGTAGTGTTCCTTATTTACGTAAACGCTTTGGGAGAAAATCTGAACAGCTCTCTCAGATTGTTTGCAGATTATGCCGTCATTTACCATCTAGTAAAATCATCTGAAGGTCAAAAACAACTAGAGAACGATATAAATAAGATATCACTATGGTTTAGAAATTGGCAAGTGACTCTAAATAATGAGAAGTGTGAAATCGTCCACATGAGTACGAAAAGAAATCTGTTAAACTTTGTTTACAAGATAAATCAATCAAAAGTGAAGGCCGTAAACTCCATTAAATACCTAGGAATTACTATTACTTCAGACTTAAAATGGAAAGAACACGTAGATAATATCGTGGGAAAGGCGAAACAGAGACTGCGTTTTATTGGCAGAACTCTTAAAAGATGCATCAGAACTACTAAAGAGACTGCATACACTACGCTTGACCGTCGTTTTTTTTTGGAGTATTGGAAGACATGAAAAGAGTCTGAAGAAGGGCAGATCGTTTTGTATTGTCACATACAGGGAGATAGCGTCACGGAAATGATATAGGATCTGGGATGAGAATCATTACAACAACGGCGCTTATCGTTGCGGGATGGGGTACTTACAAAGCTCCAATTGTCAAAATTCTCATCCGAATGCGAAAATATATAGTTGACTCCCACTTACATAGTTTTGTGTCTCGTTTCCGCCGGTTGTCTTCGGTGTCGGTGGCCGAGTAGAGAGAGACCGACACAGAGAAATAGGATGCACGCGTGTGCGGGTACAGAGTCTGAGGTGACCAGCCAGTGGGACAGCAGAAACTAGAAACACTAAGTTAGATTAGAACAAGATATATATTTCGTAGAAATTGTACAATACTTCACTTGGAGTGCAGCAGACTAGTGGAATGAGGAAACGTAGTTTAACTAGGTAGAGGCCTGCCTACTGATGAGAGTCTGTTCTAGTGCCTGTCCTATAGCCAAGTGGCCGATGCAGTTCAGCGGGATTGCAGCAGAAGGTGCTCGTGGCTGATGTCGTAAGAACAGTCCTGTGAAGTTGGCACCCCTTTTTTGGAAAATGTACATTTTTTCAGGGTTCTAGAGAGATATGCAATAGTTCTGGAGTTCTCTGTACAAAATTTAAATAGTTCTGCAAAATTTCGCCGAAAAAATACAAAATATTACCACAAAATTTAGTTTTTTCAAAATAATTTTTTGCCTATTAGTACAAACATAGTTTGGATCACAGTTCTAAATAGTTCTCAAAGAGTTCAACAAGACATCCTAATGACATTTTTATGTGCAGATTATACTCTATCAGATAAATGCAGTAATGTGGAATTCATTTTCACGTTATTGTAAATTGGCACCATTTTTTCAAGAAATACACATTGTTTTTTGTGGTTCTGTGTACATATACTATAGTTCTAGAGTTCATGTGAATATTTCTATGTAATTGCCAAAAAAAAAAAAAAAAAAAAAAAAAAAAAAAAAAAAAAAAAAAAAAAAGTATGTTCACAATTTTCAATATCTGATAAGCTGTCTTATTTGTGCCCCATATTCGAGAAATATACATTTTTCTTAGGTCTTGGCAGATATTCTATCCGCTGCACATTCAATTTGTTGTTTTTAAGTCTGAGTGATTACTGCTTATCGTAAACAAAATCTATTGCACATGTCCCTAGAACTCTGGAAAAAAAGTCTAATTTTTTGAAAAAAAGGGTGCAAATTCCACAATAGCATGTAAATGGATACTCCATTATTGTCATTATTTCATAAAGTATAATCTGCACAGAAAAATGCTATTAGGATTTCCTCTAGAACTCTTTGACAGCTATTTAGAACTGTGATCAGAACTATGTTTGCGCTAATAGGCAAATAATTATTTTTTAAAAAAACTAAAAAAACTCAAGTTTTTGTTAATTTTTACTATTTGTTCGGCGAAATTCTACAGAACTATTCAAATTTTGTACAGATAACTCCAGAACTATAGCATATCTGTCTAGAACTCTGAATAAAATTTACATTTTTGAAAAAAGGGGTGCCAACTTCACACGACTCTGGCGCAATTTTGTGTAGTTTATGTCCCTCATTTACGCAATTAGCTCATGAACTATTATCTGGGCAAAAAACTATCATTAGGATTTTCTGTAGAACTCTTTGAGAGCTATTCAGAGTTGTGATCAGAACAATGTTTACGCTTGTAGGCAAATAAATATTTGAAAAAAATTAAATTTGTTATAATTTTTTGTAATTTTTTTCGCGAATTTGAGCAGAACTATTTAAATTTTGTACAGAGAACTCCAGAACTATTGCATATCTTCCTAGAACTCTGAAAAAAATGCACATTTTTGAGAAAAGAGGTGCCAACTTCACAGTAGCGTGTAAATGGATTCCCCATTATTGCAATTATCTCATGAAGTATAATCAGCACAGAAAAATGTCATTCGGATTTCTGTAGAACTCTTTGAGAGCTATTTAGAACTGTGATCAGAACTATGTACAATTAGGCAAACAATTATTTTGAAAAAAACTAAATTTTGTGGTAATTTTTCGTATTTTTTTCGGCGAAATTTTGCAGAACTATTTAAATTTTGTAAAGAGAACTCCAGAACTATTGTATATCTGTCTAGAACTCTGAAAAAAATGTACATTTTCCAATAAAGGGATGCCAACTTCACAGGACTCGTAAGAACGCCGCGCCGTGCGTGCGGCGGAAGTACGTGGCGCGCACTTCAGACTTGGGCGACAACACACATAGGTAGAAAAGATCATCAGAATAAAATACGAGAAATCAGACCTTGAACGGAGAGATTTAGGTGTTCTTTCTTCCCACGCACTATTCGAGAATGGAACGGAAGATAAATAGTATAAAAGTGGTTCGATGAACCCTCTGCCAGGCATTTAAATGTGATTTGCAGAATATCCCATGTAGATATCAGTATTACTATATTCAGTTAATGTATTGATCAATGAAATGAGCAAGAATCCGAAAAATTGGAATTATGAAAAAAAAAAAAAAAAAAAAAAAAAGGCGGGTTGAGGCTTCAAACACAAAAACTTTGGCTTACTATTCCTGACACCTAACTACCTCGGCCACCGCACCATTCGGTTCAGACAGCGGACGCATGGATGTTATATACTGTAGGACTGATCATTTTTCTCATGAATGGATGGCCATATGGCTGGGGCAGTGCTCCAAATCGCGCCATCCCACTCCAAACTTCATTTCCCAACCGTGGCACTTCCCTTGAGAGACTCACCTGACCAGCCACAGAGCTCCTGCCATCTAGAGTCCAGCCAGTACGGTCGTGAGACCAGGAGATATGCTGCAGACGATGTCGCATTGTGTCAAAGACTTTGAAGTCATCATCTGCTGCCATAGCTCATTAACAGTAAGTCACTGCCCTAACTGATACATTTGTCGAACATCCCACGTTGATTTCTGATGCTATTTCAGACAGTATATCACATGGTAGGCACAGCATTATTAAAATCCTTTACTGTTGATTCTAGCACTGTGTTGTAGCTAATGAAAAGTTTCTAAAATTTTGTCATGTAGATATTGACTTGGTTGTACCAGTTCTGCAGTTTGTTCAATGTTTCACCTCCATCATTATGTAAATTGCCCTCTTCTGTATGATGAGTACCTTCTTTATATTTGTTGAGCTTCCCCATAGTTCCATTCTGTACGACATTATGGATCTAAAGTGTGCATGGTAGAACAGTTTGAGGACTTAGTATCCAATGTTTCAGCCACTTGCAACAGTAGCCAAAGTGTCGGACAGTTTTAAACACTGACAATGTCATCTCACACACTCTGAAGCATTTTTTTTGTTTGTGACAACAGCTGTGGAAGTGTATGCTTACAGACCGAGTTCAATTCCCCACTTATGCAGTTTGTAGTTTTGACTTTATAAGTTCATCATCTTACTGAAGACTCAGAAATTTAAAACAAGTTAGCCTACTTTCTCAACTGTGTCCTCTCTGATTTTTAAGACTGACTCTTTATTATTTGGCTGACTGTTTATAAATTGCAAGATGTTTGTCTTTCGGCATAACCAGTATAATTGGTTTTTAGTTTTCAGGTTGTGTAGAGTCATCCTTCTGGTGCAGTGGAAGCACCCAATCAACTTTCCCGGTTTACTCCTTCGGTTATAGCTTCATTAACCATGGTTTAATTATGAAACTAGCTGACAATTTAATGATATTATTAAAGATACCATGGCTATCAGTGTATTTCAACTCTCACTACTATTTCCCCACTTGTTGGATACAAGTAAATAGAATTTCTTAGAAGACCTCTTTTGACCAATGACGTACTAATACTGCTTTTTGTGGGAGTTGGCATATCCTTTGTCAGAGTTTTGTAAATGGGTTTCTCTGCAACACATTTCTCCATCTTCTTTTCTTGGGGAATATTGTTTTTATTTGATGCTGGAAACAACGATGTCCTTTGTAATCTATTTGTTCGCAATACATATGGGAATGACTTCTAGTTATGAAGAAGCTAAAATTGTAAACACTGCCTTTCTCAGTTCAGCCTTAATGTATTTGAAGGTATTATGTTGCTGTCTTACATTTATAATAGTGCTTTGTAGGCTTGAAAGTTATTTCTACTGTCATTGCTGTACATCGTTTCTGTCATCACGCAGATGGTTTACAGCTACTGAATATCTCCCTGGATCTTGGTAATAACATTATATATATAGTAGAGGCACTGTTTGCAGTGAGCAGGCATTCCCTACCTGCAATCAATCTTTAAAAAAATCGCCACACAATTCTTTTTTTTTTCCCTTGCAATTGCTAACCTTATTGAACACAATATGTAATTTTTGTTAAAACAACCCAAAATCTCTGTTCTTTATACTGTTTAAAAGTCATTTTTACACAGATGTGGCTGCCACCATTCATAGTATCTTCCCTACAAAAGTATGATGCCACAGAATAGTTTTGCAAATTACATAGATGCATTTCTGTAAAACTTACCACTGCCGGATTATCCCCACCAGTCAGTAGTTTGTAATCATCAAGATAAGCCAGAAAAGTTAATTCCCTCTCTCATGTAAACTACTGCTACTGCATGTGTACTAAAACCTAACAAGAGAGGACCCCTCAAAGTTTATATTCTACTAGTGTCAGTTTGTTTCTTATGTTACTCCATCTCTGTTTTGTTTTCATGCAGGTCAATCCCTGTGACATCATCTCTTTTTGAACTGTGTGTGCTACAACAGTATATTTTTTCCATATTCTTAGTGTGGAATATTATGGAAATGTCTGCAAAATGTGAATGGAGTTGATTCTGAAGAGATATTAAATTACAACCCCATCCATTTTCATGTCTTAGTTTAAATGCATGAACAGCATAAACGCACTAAATGATGAAAGGAAAGGAGTTTATCTTTTTTCCAGCAAGAAGCAGTTTCACAAAGATTTACATGTAAAAGAAAAGTGCTCTGATTCTCAAATAGTAGATGAATAAGATTAGTGTAATTGCACTCATTGTTGAGTATTGAGATTCCGAGTACATAGTGCTGTGACTAGGTGGTAAACATAAATAAGTGTTTATTGCACAAAATGGCCTGCTGAGTGTATATTACTTAGACAGGGTGGCCACCAAATGTTCATTTTCAAATTCAAGGTTTTTTCCAGGTTTTCCAGTTTAAGAAAAATTAAGTTTCGTATAAACCTGGAAAATAATTTTTAAAGGGGTTAGCAAACAACTATACCGTAAAGAAACTTTTACATATTTAAAAAAAAAAAAAAAAAAAAAAAAAAAAAAAAAAAAAAAAAAAAAAAAAAAAAAAAAAACATGTCATCCAAGTTGAACCATGTCACGTTGTAATATACACCAAGCAGTAGCGAATCCGGGATTTGTCTTGGGGAGGGGGCAGAGCTCATAATAATTGTGGCATTGTACCTCAAACTGATCTAAAAAGTACCAGCTGATATTATGGGGATTTCCTCATGGTTTTGGGGGATCTGCAGCCCCATAGACCCCCTCCCCAGATTCGACACTGACACAATGTATAGTACAGGGTGTACATTTTAAGTTGACAAACCACAATAACTAGAAAAAAAACAGTATATATTCAACAACGGTTTTCACCATTATGAATGGCCGGCAGAGGCTTAGGAAATGACACTACTCTTGAACTGTCTCCACCATTTGGGAGCCGTGTTGGTGGCTAGTGAAAAATTTTTAATGGAAACTCCCATTGTTAATTGCAGATTCATATTCTACAGACCAAAGCATGTGTAGTTTGGTTGAATTTTTTTTTCTTTCAATTGGCAACATGTTGCACTCTAATGGTAAGAATTATTTACCATACTGCTGAAGAAATGTACCACCCAGGAAAGAAAAAGGTTAATCATTTTGATGATGCTTCAGAACACCACCAAATTATACAAGATGTACATTTCTTCCCCGCTAGTTCAATTAAATGTTTTGACTGCAATTCATAACTGGTATTCAGTCAAGGGCAATCTGGACTAAGGTATCACTATGGAGGACTGCCCTGTCCACTGCGGGGAGAGGGAAGGATCACTTTGGGGATCATTTGGTAGCGTTCTGAAGTATCATGAATATGGTTTTCATTTCTTTTATTTCCTGTTTAGCACACTTCTTCACCAGTACAAGTATTTCTTACTATTACAGCGTCATCTGTCATAAAAAAAAGGAAGAAAATATCCACCACACCATACATGATATGGGTTAAAGTGCAGTTTATGCGGCAGCGGCTAGCCGTCGCCTTCGCTAGGTTAGGAACTGCAGAGCAGCCAATCAGGAGTCGAGTTATGCTGGCCAATAAAATTGCGAGTAAATTTGGCGTCAATTTCAGAGTTTATTCGACGATTTCGGTGCAGCGTTTGTGTGATTGTAATTGATTTTCCATTTATAAGGAACTAGCTAAAAACCCGGCGTTGCCCGGATATTTATTTATTTATTACTGTGATTTTTCAGGTATATAGTCATTTTTTATAAGGGCTGTATGTCTGTAAAATCTCTTGGGAATACAATTATCACTAAAGAAGTGATAGATTAAAACTTTATGCGTGACGGGGCAGTTTTAGATTAACATTACTCTTTATGTGCTCATATTTCTACGTGTCCTGCTGTGATACAGTTTAGAAGGTACACTCAGCTATATGCATGTATACCGTCTGTAAAATTTCCTGCGGCTACAATATGTGTTGTACAAATTATAAATTGTAACGTTGCGAGAGTGAGAGTTTAAAATTAGGGAAAGTTTAATTTTTAAAACTCACAACCACCAACTGCGAACCAAATTCCTAAACACGCAAACACACTGGAACTGTGATTACTGGTGTTTGACTCGTTTTCTAGGGGATGATATCACACGTTCACAGCTTTCCTCCCCTGCATATAATTAACAAAACAAATTCATAATAAAATAAGTTCGTGAGAGAAAAGGGTGTACTAACTACTAATTTTGAAAACACATGAAAGTTCACTTTATGTTGTTTATTACACCATATTGAAACCCTGTGGCTGATACATCTGTACGTCGACACATTTATTAAATAACGTTATAGCTCGTGAGCCCCCAGACAAAATGAATATTTGTCGCGAATTGTTTTCACACCACGTGGCTGTCTCAAACACCATTTATGTTCATGCCTATGCGACGACACGTGTTACATTAATAAAACACAGTCACTTTAATTCAATTCGATGCACACCTTCTTCTACCGACTTAATATTCACAGCACTCGATTCAACTTGGTGCAGTCTACGACGAGCAACCACCCGTGGCGATTGCCACACACAAATCTCAAGTCTTCACCTCGAGATCCACATGCCGACTGCTGCAGAGCGCCGCCGCCCGGCCAGCTACCCCACTTGCTCCCTACTCCGTCACTTCCTGCCCTCGCGCGTGCGCGCGCCAAAAGCCCGGGTTTTTTCCCTATGTCATCAACTTCCCCATGTGAGCTGTTCTAACCGACTTCCAACGTACAGCGCTCAGCCAATACATTTCTAAAACTTTCCTTTGTACTGTTTATCATAATCGTGCCATTTTTTATATCACAGATAAGTGATTTAACTGAATACTTCAAGATAAAATACAAAAGATTGATTGAAAATAAAATGAAAAATAGTTAATATATTATTTTTATAAACAAACATTGCCATGCTAGTTGTGTAACTGTCTTGTATTCATTGGTAATTTATTACTTTTCATTGCCAAGTAAACATATTACGCCAGATGTGACTATATCAGCTAATGTATTGTTTATTTATCAACAGGCTATTTTGTAATGAGGGCCTTAAAGGTTCCTAACTGCATCGTATTACTTCAAATGCCAGTAGTATTAGAATATTTTATTTCACGCTATGCACTGCACTGTGCCTGGCACTCGCCATTGTCCCTCTCTCCCCTCACCGGAAACGAAAACTGGAAAATCCTAAGCTGGAACAAGCCACCAACGTTGGCCTGCTCGCTGGCCTCCCGTCAGCTACAAGCACACAGCAAATCTCAACGAGGAGAATTTCTATCTTTGGCCTAACTATAAATGTTGTCACCCAACTGCGTACATTGCTACCATAATTAATAAGATTAAAATTGTGGAACATTTAGTGCATTGGCATGGTCAATGTTTGCAGTGAACTTAAAAACTGTTTAATTATCAAATGCTATTAATTACCAGTATCTCTATTGGGCGGTAATCTCACGTCATACCGAATGCCGTAGTTTTACTGCATAAACAGCGGAAAAGTAGTAAGAGAGAAACTCTTTTTCTTTCATCTTTTTGCTATGGTTGCCAGCGAGAAAAAGTTTAATAAAGGTTTGAAATTATGTTTAAAGTTTGTTGCAAGTCGCTAAGTACTGTCATTCTCATACAGTGTATTTCGAAAGTCTCGCCACATTATATGGCATTTTTTTGCGATTTCTATTGGTTATGACGTAAAATCTTTTGAACCATGTGCCGTATGTGATTCTTAACCATGCATCAATTGTTCCCTCATGGTAAGCAATGTTTGTACCAAATTCGGTTGAAATCGGTCCAATGGTTTAGGAGAAAAATGAGCAGCATTGTCGCAAAATGCAGCAGTTTCTCACGCATCTCATTGTTAATGATGTCATATCTCGTGAACTATATATCGTATGTGATTCTTACACTTAAGGTGACCGTCCTCATGGATAGAAGGTTATGTGTACAAAATTTCATAAAGATTGGAACTGTAGATTTGTTTGCAACACTTACAAATATACGGACACTCTGCTTTATATATTAGATTTTTAGATAATTGTGGTATTACCCCTATAAGTAACCTATTATTAATACACCACAGCAGTCAACCGTAGAACAAGTATAACATATCAATAATATAGTGAGGACAGTTACAACTCACCGCAAAGACGTGGCGACGAGATGCGACAGGCACATACAAAAGACACACACATACAACACATTCAGCTATTATATTATTATATATTACATATTATAAGTATAACATATCTTATGATAACACGCCACCGATTTACAGTTGTACGCTCGAGATATATAATATCATTTCAGTCCGAGATATCTCAATTGCAAGCATTCTTGGAAATTACCACAATTACTTTTACTGACCGGACAAGGGGGTACATATAAGAAACTGTCAACCACAGAGCAGGTATAGTGTGTTTTATTTATTTTATGATATGTTCGAAACAGTGATCAAGTGGCATCCATACTGATAGCAACTGTAACTTGTTGATCGTCAAAAACTGTTGCATACACCGCTTCAATTTGTTTACACTGGCCAATTGTAACGCATCGTGACTCCTGGTTGGCTGCTCTGTCGTTCCTAACCAAGCGAGCCCAACGGCTAGCCGCTGCTGCATAAACTGCACTTTTACCCATGATGTGGGCCTTAGAATCCGAATCTGCAATAAGAAATCAGGGTTTCCATTTAAAATTTTACACTTGACATTCCCCACACCCCACAAACGGTGGAAACGGTTCAGGTTGAGTATTACTTCCAAAGCCTCTGCCATCCGTACATGCTGGTGAAAACCATTTTTTTAATATCTACTGTTTTTCCGAGTTATTCTGTTTTCTCAACTTAAAATTTACACCCTGTATAAGTTGAGTTCAAGTAGTTGGAGGATACTGTACGTTTTAATGTGAAATGCATTCTTTTATGCAACATAGCCCGTTCATTTATACTAGACTTCCTGATACATTAAAATACAGTCATATATCATGAACTAGTGATCGAGAACGCAATACATATATTATGATTTACTTTACCTTCAGGATACGAAAAACATTTTCCCCTCTTTCAGGTTTTCATTTAGATTGTTCCCAATGATGGTTTTCAGAGCCTATACAGTCATGTAAGTTTTGCACTGGAAAAATCTAAGCTAAAAGCACAGTCTAACCTAAAAGATCAATGAATGTTAATGACCCAGCATGCGTAATAATGCACAATGTCGTCGGCAAGTTCTTGAACTTCGAGAATGCAAAAACATATCTGGAGCAACAGCTGTGTGGTATTTGCATTCTAGTGTCATCTGGTAAAATAACACTCAACAGCAGGTTGTAATGAAAACATTATTTTGTTTTAATGCATTTGTTTCATTTTTTAAATTCTTGTAGTACTAAACAGACAGCAAAATATATATTGAAGAAAGCAACAGACTTCAGTTTGTTTATGGAAAGTTTATGTTTATTGCTTCTTGCTGGGCTGTTCAAAGCACTCTTCCCCATTGAAGAAATATTTATCTTTGTGTTGCACCAAGAGCATAATGCATTCGTTTGTAACTTGGGATCACATGTAACCCAGGGATACACTGTCTAGTATGAGCTCTGATATCAAGTTATACTCTGTTTTGACACGACGGACAAACACTTCACTCTAAAACACGTTTAATTATTTCGTCTGTGCGGGCACAGGAAAGGTCAATCACACTTGGATTCACTCAATTTTCTCTGCAACGATTGTTTCACTCTGTTCCATCTCAGAAAGAAGTAGATGGCGTTAGTCTCTAAATATATTTAACGATATTTTGAATGTGTTGTTAAAGACAGCTGTTAAAGCAATAAATTACAACTGAAAAAATTGCCTTTTCGCAAAAGTCGCGTACCGTATTACAGAGTTATACTTACATACTTTTGGAGGACAATTAGCATGTCGAAAAGTCGCAATCAACAATGTTAGAACTGTATTTCATACAGGCCCGGCTAGCGCTCACTAGGTGGCGTTGGGTGTACGTATGCTTTTTGAAAACCAATTAACATATAATGTGGGAAATAATCTTTTGTGTTGACCATAAAATAAAATAATTAATGCTGTTCCTGCTCTATGGTTAACAATGTACCCTTGTTCGCTAAGTAAATTAATTATTCTCGTAATTGTTACCACGACTCCTCATGGCGCTAGCCGGGCCCGCATGAAAAACAATTCAGCCATCAACAATACGTACATGACATCTTTGTTTACTATTTATATATTACCACTGTCACGTCAGTCACAGGAATCATCTATAATTATTACTAACGAACATAGGCGTACCCAGGTGCTTCTAAAGAAAAATAATAAATACAAAGCAAAGCCGAAAACATACACGCTATCGATTCCATATCACCTTCACCATCACGATTATAAGTCGAAATCCTTTTGTATTTCACTATATACTTATAAAAAATAGACGAAGATTACTCACCAGGCGAAGGAGCACAGGTGTGACAGCATCACAAATAAATAAATGAATACACACACACACACAATCGCAAGCTTTCGCAACCCAGTTGCGTCTTCAGGCAGTAGGGAAGGAGAGGGAAAAGGAAATGATGAGGGTTTTAAGGAAGGGGGTAAGGAGCCATTCCAATCCCGGGAGAGGAAAGACTTATTTCACACGCAATACATTAACCCTTTTAACCCCAAATTTTATTGATTTATGAACAAAAACATTTCTTTGCTTATATCTATAAATAATGATTGGATTAATGTATATTTGACAGAATTTTTTATTATTTTTAGTTTTTGGATGGAAATTTAGGATGACTACAGATGGCATCAGTGTGGACATTGAACAATTATTCAGTAATAAAGTTTTTTAATTATTTTGTTTCCTTTACCTTGATACGATTATTTGAAAGTATTGTTGCATTTACTCAAATTTAGACATCAAGCAACGATATATATTTTGACAATGCATTGTAGCCTAATGCTTATTGTTTCCTCGAGGTAGTGGTACACAATGTAGTCACAATGAATTGTTGGAAGCCCTGCAATGTTATTTACAATCTTTGAACAAATGTTTACCACTAGACGGACAGATAAAATATATAGTAGACTGTGTAAAGATGAGGGGAGGGAAAGGGTTACAACGTAATTCCACGCACAGGTGACAAAGAGCAGAAACTAAGATCTGACTACTACGTTCAATTGTTGACAAACTGTTGAAGCCTGAAAATTAAGAAAAAAAATCTGTTACTAGCTCTTGCGTTTGCACAATTTTGTAGACCTGCCAATTAAAACACAAAGACTGTCTGTTTACAGAATGTTTTACCTAGTAGGGATAGGGCAGTCTTCGCAGCAAGTAAGTCAGTTCACTGTGGTTTTCAAGAGGTTATCTCAAATGATACCAGTAATTAAATTTGTAGTGTAAACATTTTCAATATATCGTACCAAACCCACTTCATTTCTAGTTATTTAATACAATTAAAGGTTGCCGCCTTCAGTTTACAATTGACTTAACAAGTGGAATTCCATTAACATTCGGACTATTTAGAAAACGGTCACTTCACTCACATGGGAATGTGGATTTTAATGCCTACGAATTCAATAACCTGTTTAAAATAATCTATTTAGAGTGGTGTCTTACAAAAGCCAGCCGGCCATCAATGGGATGAGACAGTCGATTTTAATTACAGTCAATAAATATAACATAAAGAAAAAATGATACCAAAATTTTCAGTGGGTTATGCCTGGCATACCCATTCAAATTTTGGGGTATGCTTGAGCGACCGAGCATGCCTGTAGTTGGCGCCTATGCTAACAAAGCATCACAATACCAACTTTTACGGAGTTTAGAGTTAAAATCAACAAAATGCTTCCGTGAAGAGATTTTTCAACACAGACAAACGAGATCTGTGTTGATGAGTATCACTGGTGGGAGGGGGGGGGGGGGGGGGTCAATTACGAAAATGTTGTACAAATAAATATCGCCTTTCATTCTAACTGCGATTTCGTAGTTGCGCCTTACGATAACATTGCGTGGAATTGAGTGGCCTAGTTGAACAACACTTCGAGATAATACAGAAATAGATAACAGAATACGTAACCTATAAGATTCTATAATTATAGAACTTTTTAAACCGCCCAGAAATATATTTGAAAATGTTCGTGTACACAAAAATGAAGTGATGAATATTATTTAACCTGCGGGCACTAGCGATCTGAGCATTTAGGTCACCGTAATTTTAAAACGACTGGCATTTTGTTACTTTTAAATATTAAACTTTGAAGTTTTTTCTTACTAAAACTAAAGGAATTATTTGTTTACACTTATTAAGTACATTTCAAACTGGTCGTATAATCTGAGCAATAGGCTATACATGCGAACGATCACTTAACTCTTAAAGCCGCGAGATCTCATGGGTTAAAAATCCCGGTTTCTGGCTGAAATTCAAGGTTTTTTTTTTCAAATTCAAGGCTTATTCCCTGTTTCAAGGTTCGGTGGTCACCCTGTTTAGATTAAGTGGGGTTTTTGGTAGTGGGTAAAACAACTAATGTTGTAGAATGATAGTCCCCAGTTCAAATTTCTGTTATGACAGTTTTTTTAAGCATAGAAATGAAACTATGTTTTCTGTCAAATGTAAATTATAATAAACAAATATGCATTAAAACTCTGGAGTGGAGTATATGCTGAAACAAAATTTACTTGCAGATGTGGAACACACATGTATTATAGCAATGGATACGATTTACTTTCTGTATTCGGTGAGATCACGAGGTGTGTTTATGTGGCATTCACATTCATCAGTCTAACCAACTCCTTGGAGAGTTATCACCTTTCAGCCACACTGTATAGGATGATTCTGGAACAACTTCCTATTTTGTGATAATATCCTTTCTTTCGAAAGTACTAGTCCCATAAACTAACCAGGAAGATTGCTGTGAAATTTGGAATGTAAGAGGTACTGTGCTGGGGATCAAGTTGCGACCTATCATTGAATAGTTGAAGCAGATGCTCAAGAAATGCAAAGGGCAAGGAAGTTTCATGTTACAGTTGTTAGAAGATAAAAACCTTTTTCTCAGAAAGTTGGAACTTTCAATGCTATGAGCAGCTCAATTTTGAAAGTTTTACAAAGCATATTGTTATAAGTCTCAGAAAGACTCTCAGTAAAATTTATTGGCTTAGGTCTACTAAATCTAATCTAAGCACAAGTATTAAACATGTGTATTTGGTTTACAGATGGAGATTACTGCAAGCGGAGCATTGAGACGGCCAACCTGCAAGTCTCTGGTGGCTACTACAATGATGCTACAGTTTCAATCCCCAATACTCCAGTGGTGTTCGTCAGTCTTCTGCTCACAGTGTTGTTACTAATGAGCCACATTTAGGTGGCAGACTATCCCTATACAAGTTTCTTAATGACTCATCTTATACCATCCATTTACTCCGAGTGATATTTCTGGGACAAATATACTGGGTATAATTTACAATTGTTCACATTCAGCTGTCATTTTATGCAATTACTGCTAAATTATACAATTATACATTTGTTATTGCTAAATAAAATTTTATTCGTGATTTGTTTGTTTTTATTAATAAAACGAAACCCAGCCTTCAAGAGTACATAGATGAAAAATGGCTATAACCAAAGTAATACACATGCCATACTATGCACCTCCACTGGAGAGAGAGAGAGAGAGAGAGGTGTTTCCAATACGTATACCACAGAAGGTGTGTACACAATCTGCCTATAACCATAATACCTATGTACTTGTACATAGAAAACACTGTTGGGCATTAATTCAAAGTGTCTGTGTAATCCCCGACACATTTTATAGGTTCCGGGCAGTGTGGCTTATATTACCGTATAAGACTGTACAGCACAATTCTTCCAATACCATTTCATTGAGTCTCTCTCTTTTGTAGTAGATGCAAGGAATACCAGGCCCAGTTTGCTATACACACACACACACACACACACACACACACACACACACACACACACACTAGTTCTTTACAATACCTGTTTCTTCCAAATTTACCCAACATAGATACATGCAATACCATTATTCATAAAGTGTATTAAGCTGTCTGGACTGCTTAAGAAACTGACTTATAACAGATACCAAATTCATCATTATGTTAAAATGAAAGGAATATACAATGTGACGTGTTTGTTATCTAATATTAAAAATATTGCAGAATGTTTTAAACAGTTCACTCATCCAAATGTGCTTTTTTTTTTTTTTTTTTTTTTTTTTTTAACAAAATATATGCTTAATTGTGTGTGAACTATGACGTGATTAAAAATTCTTGCTCAACAGTGGACCTACTACGCGGTTATGTGTTACTTATTTTTATACTTTACTTCTCAACATTCATCCATAATTATAAAAGAACAGACAAACTTTATATTTGTAATTTATACTCATTGCATTTAATTATAAAAGCTACGCTATAGCCACAGGAAACCTCATCATTAAATATAATTTCAAACTAAAACTTTATGCTATTCTTTGTCAAAGTAGAAAAGAATTTCATTATGAAAGCCAAATATATTGGAAGCCACTGCGACAGGGCGGAACATGCTTTTCCCCTCTTTCTGATGGAAACATGTTTTGTGGTCATTTAGGGGATGACACTATATGATTCCCGCTTAGGTGCTTGTTCCGTCCACATGCGCATTAATATTGTTTCCAATTAATAAACAAAAGTACATACTAATTATACACACATTTTGTGGGCATATAGGGCAAGTTGCAAAAGAATAATGTTCACCATACAGCTATCGTTTTAAATAAGTTTAATTTGTCTTCATCACACTGCACATATTTAATATTATAAAAATGTTTTTTGTACGTACTCAAGCCCCCACGCAACTTCGCACTTTTCCCCACGCACCTAATTCCTTCAACTGCAAAACCGGCACTTCGGCCACAAAAAACTATCACACATTTTTACAAAATCGCCATGCCGAGCAACTGCGCTCCCCCGTCCTCGGTAGCCCACACGACTCTCCCCTCCACCGCACGCGATTTAAATGTGCTGGTGTGTCGCTCTATAGAATACAAGTGCGCGGAGTCAGCCTGGGGGCACTGTCATGTCACACCATCACCGTCCCGTCCAGGTTCCTGCCGAGGTGGGCTGTCTGCTGCACCAACAGCAGAAGTGCCAATGGTCCAATATATGACTAGTCCATGTTTCACATGTCAACTGCAGGCGAGCACACCAGCAACTAAAAAAATAAAAAAAATAAAAAAATAAAAATAAATAAATAAAAATCAAAGTATCACTTGAGGGTACATTTACTCTATTCATTTAAGAGCGTTCGTGGACCTGTGTTCAATGAGTGCAGATCTCTAGGTTCTCCAGTACATTTAAGGAATGTCCCTTTGCAAATTTTAAGAATCCCAAACTTTCACTTGTGTAACCTTGAAAAGCTATGTGGTTTCTGCTTGTCATTATTTATACAGAGATGGGGCACATAATACTATCCAGGACCATGCAGATTTAATTTATATTCAAGTAATCAACAATATTTTTGAAAAGGATAGACTCATCAAGAGACGTGACTGATAAAACTTAGTACAAAGCTTTTGGCCATTACAGTCTTAGTCAGATGGAGAAACACACTCTCTCTCACACAACCATGACCGGGGGGCTGATGACCTCCGTAGTTTTGTCCCCCTTAAACATCCAAAGAACAACAACCATGGCACAGAATGTGGTTTAATTGCTCCAACCCTGGATGGTACTGGTTCCTTTGTGGATGTGAGGGAGGTGTTGGGTGACTGGACTTGTGACATCGGTTTCTGGTCAAGGTCAGGAGGGTAACTACGTCAGCATATTTGGAGAGGGACTACTCATCAAGTTATGGCAATAATGGGTGGCTAGGCTGCATGGCACTTTTTTGTGTGTTATGGGTGACAGATGTCGAAATATGGTATTGTTGATGGTTGGTTCGTATGTTTGATGGGAATGGAGGTACTGATTAGGCCGCTGTTAAGGTGAAATGTCAACATTAAGGAAGGTGGCTCATGGGATTGTGTATAACCAGGTGAAGTGAATGGGGGACAATGTGTTGAGGTTTTGGAGGAATGTGGAATGTATTTCCTCACCTTCATTCCAGATTATGAAGAAGTCATCAATGAATCTGAACATGCTGGCATAGGAAGGTGTCATATGGGTGCCCATGACTGACCCAAAAATTTGTAGGCAATGCCTTCAAAGTGAGAAGTAATTGTGGGTGAGGATGTAGTTGGTCATGGTGATGATGGAGGTTGTGGGCATGGAGTAGGTAGTTTTTAACAATGGCAAGGCCATGAGCATTGGGGATGTTGGTATAGAGCAGAGGCAGCTTTTACAGCTAGTCACATGTGACAACACGAGGATTTGATATGCAGTTGTGAGTTATGAGTTTTGTAGTGTCTTAATTGTGAAATTAATGTGTGTGATAATGCAGTGACTAAGGAAGAATAATGTCTTTTCCCTTAGCTTCATATCAAGGATCTAGGGAGACCGACACCAGATATCAAATTATTAAAAAAACTTAATAATAAAATTAAAGAAATTGTAAGAACTTTCAAACCAGACATTTATGGGAAAGTTGAGTAAGGTCGCGGGTTCGATCCCCGCCAGGTCCTGGGATTTTTATCTGTCACTTTCCACTTCTTTCACCTCTGGCAGTGTTGCTGATGTGAAAAATACCGAGTAGCACTATGGTTCGGAGCCCACGTTAAACTGTAGGCCCCTATAACTGGCTGGGTAAGTCAGTTCGAAGGTCGGAGGAAGGCAACGGCATACCACCTCCAAACAGGACCATGCCTAGTAAAAGCACTGTGGTGTTCAAACCAATCTTTGGATTGTTGACTGCTTTACCTTAGATTGGCACTAATCGTACTGTTTTGCAAATCTGTTGTTTGCCAAAGACAATTCTGGGTGTGAAACAACTTTGATGCTAAAAGGAGTTGACGATCTCAGACATTTAACACAGAAAATAAAGAAACATGAGTGTTCTGCATCACATGTGACTACAAAGCTAGAGCACAATCTTTTAGGGAAACATGATATGAAACTACAAGGCAGTCAGTTAAAAGACACAATGACTAGATTTGCAATAATCATTACATGCTTTACATTAAATTTTGTGATATTTTCAAGTTCGCACTTTGTGGACATGGCAGTGATTCATTAAATCCAGGAATTTTCTGTGATCTTATAAATTTCACTGCTGAACTTGATGTTGCACTTAGTGACCACCTTTTGAAGGCTACTGTTTTAATCAAAACATATTCAGAATGATTCATTTTCTTGTACGTTGGCAGTTTATCATGATTGAGTATGAAAGGAAATCACTGAAGCTGATTTTGTGTCAGTTATTGCAGACGAAACAACTGATATTTTAATAGCTTCACAGTTTGTCATTGTTATCAGGTGTGTCTTGCTTGAGGGTAAACCTGTAGACACGTTTTAGACTTTCCTTACTCCTCATGCACATGATGCAAAAGCGTTAATAGAATCGTTTAAATAAATTTAAAAAGTCATTGTGGACAATTCAGGTTAAGTTATTTCTCAGAGCTACCATGGTGCAGCTCTTACGAGTGCTCGTCTTTCAGGTGTACAGACTCTTCTGAAAGAACATTTTAAACAAATCTATTATGTTCACTGTCACGCCTATGAGATGAATCTGATTGTAGCCCAAGAACCAAGTCAGGATATGGATGTTAGAATTTTTTTTTTTTTTTTTTTTTTTTTTTTTGCTGTCCTTAGTGAGATTCCCACCTTTTTCATGATTTTCCACAATGAACAGCACTGCTAACTGATGCAGTGAAGAGTACAGTACCTCATGTTCTGACCACAAGATGGAATTTTAAATCAAGAGCCTTGTAAGTTGAGTATGAAAACAGAGAGTCATTTGTAGACTGCCTGGAACAAATTGAGCTTAAGTCTCAGCAAACTACTATGATTACTCAGGCAAGAGAGCTCCGCATTTCAATTTTGGTTGTGTGTATTCAGTCACATTGTTACATTTTGAAATATTGTACAGCCAATAACAAAACTGAGCAGTTGACTCACTGACTGTGCAAAACGGAGTAGAAAAGTTCAAAAGAGGCATACAGGATATCCGAGGTAACATCACTGACTCGATTCCCGTGTGCAGAGAGTTATTGTAGCCTGTGAAGAGCCGGAGCTAGAAAAAGAAATTCCAAAAACTGTTGCTACAAGTTGCAGAACGATTTGAATTCACAGGCCATCTTGTCACTGCAACTTTATTTCATTTTGATTCTTATGAAACTCAATTTCTGCAAATGTCTTGTGAAATATATCCTTTCCTTGATTGCAATAAGCTGAGGACAGAAGTCCAGTTACTCTATGCTAGGAATGAGTTTAGAACTCTCACAGGTGCTGTTCTACTTCTGCAATTCCCGATATAAAATCATTTGCAGTAGCCTTTTAGTGAGACACTGAAACTCCTGAAAGTGGTTGTCACTATACCTATGACAACGTGTGAAGCACAGCGATCTTTCTCTACCCTTAAAAGAATAAAAACATTTCTGTGAAGTACTAGGAGTCAAGAGCAGCTAATAGCACTAACAGAGCTCTCTATCCAGGACTACAGAGACAGCATTGTAGACTTCAGTGAATGTGTCATTGACAATTTTTTTATTCTTAATGAGACAAGAATGGATTTTTCTTACAAACATTCTTCATAAGGTAAGCTCACAGGCCAGTCAAGTGCACTTATTTTAACATCATGCGCCAGTAGTCAAGGGCAGACGTGTTCTCAAGTTGAATCTCCAACTGAAGAATATACATCAACAATGAAACAACTGATGTAATGCTGTTGCAACAATTTATGATGACTCCGAAGAATGCAGAAGAAGAATAAGTTCTGAGATTCTATTAAACAAGTAAAGTAGATTGTGGAGTTGGCCTACTGTAAACCACATTAAGAAAACACGTCAAGTACACTACCTCATAGGAGGCGTACAACTTTAAAGTGGCGTTTTTAAAGAAGTGGTAAATGGTATCAGAACAGTTTTTGTAGAGAATTACACAATCTACAACTTTTGTCAGAGCTATTTTCATCTATACTAATAATAAATCTGTAAATGTAGGCCTGTCGCTGTTTACTTCAGTCTTCAAAACTATTGGACGAATCTTCATGAGGTTTTCACAGAAAAGATGAGAAATGTTTCCATCAACATACAGGCGTAATTTGATCAAAATCAGATCACAGAAAAAAAAAAGATACCGTAATATGAAGTGTTTCAGTAACCATCGTGTCTCTTTGTTCAACTATTAAAAACTTATTATTTCCAAGACTACTTCACGAATTTGCATGGGGTTTTTACAGATAACTAGAGTGTAATTCTACAACATGTAGACTTCGTTTCATAAAAATCTAATAGCAGGAAAAAGTAGTATCAGAATCAGTCTTTCTCTTTGAACACGTTTATCTCTAAAACTACTTGACGAATTTTCATGGGGTTTTCACACGTAACTTCAGCACATCATGTGGTTACATAAAGGCTTCAATGATTAAAATCTGATCAGAGAAAATAAAGATATCATAATTTAATCATTTGTTTAAAAGCCATTGTGTATGTATTTGTTGAGGGTAATCTCCAAAAGTACTAAATGAACTTTCATGGGTTTCCACGAGTAAATTGAGAATAGTTTGGAGAGTAACATATGCTTAGTTTCAGCAAAATCAGATCAGGGGAAGAAAAGACATTGTAATTTGTAGTTTCTGGTGTATGCTATGCTTGAATTGCAGCGTAGTATAGCAAAGATCCGATAGAGGTGCTGATACTTGCATAGTAAGGCGATGCTGCATTGTTTATTCTCAGGTGTAATACACTGAAACAAGGGCTACGACTTTCCTTACAGCAGCGGTGTTGATGTTGGCAGTGGCCGTTGAATCCATTTTGAAAAAATCTGTCATGTACAATTCTTTGTGTTCATAATGAAATAAATAATTACTGTTGTTCCGATTAGTAAATTAATGATTCCCTTAAAGCGAATATTTTGTTGCCAATGTTAACATACTAGACTGCCGCCACTGCAAGTAAAATTTAACCAAGGTAAGACTATATATATATAATTTTCTCCCTAGCTGTATCCCATATGCTTTGCAATGTCATGGAAAGAAAAGAAGTGCATCTTTCAATGGGTATAACCACTAAATTGTGCATACAGTAGAAATATCTATGGAGTGAGCATTGCATTCAGTGCATCTTCTCAGCATTAAGCTGGAATTACCTCGTGATGTTGAGACAAATCCACTCTTTCCACACATTTATTTGCTCTTACGATCAGTTTGTACTGCATTGGCTGCAAAGAATCCGCACCTTCTTTTCGGCAGAGCAACCACATAACATGAAATAATATATAAATAAATGTGTCACAGAAGCAACAAGAAATTTGAGGAAGCATTGCCAAAAAGGGCCATTTACACCTTAATGTTGAGGGGACAGAATTTGTTCTGCGCATCTGAATACTCAGTCCAGAGATATTTCTGCTCTGTGCCTGCCACTGGAGATAATATACACACGAGTGACAAACTCATCAGAAACCTCTCTGCTTTTATAATTGTTCTGTACAATATTGTGATTAAAATTTGTAATTAATTACATTTGAAGCGGACTATGTTAAATGTCTTCTTTTGCATTGTTCTTAGAACTATATATTCAGAAGTTGGATTATAACTATTACACAAAGTCAATTTCAACTTTGTTCTTTACAAAATAATCACTGCAGGACATGGGAACATGTATTAGCTGAAAGAGTGGCCGATGCTGCTAACACAGTCAAGAAAATTCACTGGAAATACTATATTCAAGGGAAAGTTCTATACAGACGATCAGCTGACACCATTCCTTCAACGATTACCCAGACTTTCTTTATTGCACATTTTCGATAATAGGGAGCACTGCACTATATACAGAATAGCTACATTGTCCCCAGTGCAACACTGCAACATACTAATAATTCAGCATACACTTACTGTGAGAGATAAACAGTTCAGTACTACACTATAGAAGCAATTCATGGCACTGTTGTTATTATTGTTATTTCTCATCTCAACGATAGAAGTTTTTTTTCAGAAGTTTACGCCAAACAGAGAATTACACACCACAGTCATAACTTTAGGCACACAACCTAACATCGAATTTACATCGTTCCGGAGTAAAGACTTAAATTAATTTAATTTCACTTTTGGATGAAAAACTTCATGAACATTCATCGTTTTTGACAATTTCTACTGAAATTTGACTTCTTGGTTAACAGAACTGAGGTTACTGACACAGTAATACAACAAGGATTCTGTTTTTATGACCTAGGTCTGGAACCCTAAAAACAGATGATATACACAGGTCCCTTTAACAAACCTTGCATATAAGCTAGTCATTAAATAAACTTTTTTGCAAAATAATAATAATAATAATAATAATAATAATTTGCATAGTCTAGGAGGAGTCAGGAGAGGTCCTAGGATGGGCCTAAGGATTTGAGGAGGAACTGGAGATCCCGTTGAATTTTTTGAATGGCATCTTTGTGGCTTGGTATGTAAGTGGAAGAATCTGACATGTACTTCAGAACCATAATGGTGGAGCCTGTAGTGTAACAATTAAATGGTTGTTACATGTGTTATGGCTTCCCGAAAGAATATAATTGCTAATAACAATTTATTCACGAAACAGAAAACTGTGCACCTGTAACGTTGTTTACTGGGCGCAAGAGACTTTTAGGCTGGCATGTATGAGCGGAAGTTTTGGAGCTGCAGAGGAGCAAAGTAGCTAAGAGTGGACAGTCTGAGAGTAATCATGAAGCTGCACAGACATTAGGAGATAAAGTGTTGTAACATCTTTGGCGATGTTTTGTTTTTGTTAGTATTGTAACAAAAAGGATGGTACATTTGCCTCTGATACATGAGAGACTAAACTTGTTCTAATTTTTTAAGATGACATAACATATCCAATATATAATTAATATAAAAAATAGACGAAGATTACTCACCAGGCGAAGGAGCACAGGTGTGACAGCATCACAAATAAATAAATGAATACACACACACACACACAATCGCAAGCTTTCGCAACCCAGTTGCGTCTTCAGGCAGTAGGGAAGGAGAGGGAAAAGGAAACGATGAGGGTTTTAAGGAAGGGGGTAAGGAGCCATTCCAATCCCGGGAGAGGAAAGACTTACCTTGGGGGAAAAAATGGAGGGTAAACAAATGCACACATGCCCACACATTCACACAGACACAAGTACACCTAGGCAGACATACTGTAGAAAGCAAAGAAGTTAAGTTATAGAAGTTAAGAAGTTAGACAGAGATACCACTTGAGGCAGAGGCTCTGTCCAGAGAACTGATGCAAAGATGTTAAGAAGGTGGGTGGGAATTCAAATTTAGCGGAGGTTGAGACCAGGTGGGCAACGGGAAGAGAGAATATGCTGAAGGGCTAGTTCCCATCTCCGGAGTTCTGAAGGATTGGTGTCAGTGGGAAGTATCCAGATAACCCGGACGGTGTAGCACTGTGCCAAGATGTGCTGGCCGTGCACCAATGCGTGTTTAGCCACAGGGTGATCCTCGTTACCAACAAACACTGTCTGCCTGTGTCCATTCATGCGAATGGACAGTTTGTTGCTGGTCATTCCCACATAGAATGCTTCACAGTGCAGGCATGTCAGTTGGTAGATCACGTGGGTACTATCGCAAGTGGCTCTGCCTTTGATCGTGTACACCTTCCGGGTTACGGGACTGGAGTAAGTGGTGGTGGAAGCTTGCGATTGTGTGTGTGTGTGTATTCATTTATTTATTTGTGATGCTGTCACACCTGTGCTCCTTCGCCTGGTGAGTAATCTTCGTCTATTTTTTATATTTTATTTTTCCTGCTAGGAATTTTTCGTCTTAATAATCGTTTCATATAATTAATATGTATGTTTATGAGTTAAAAATTTTACAATACACAAGTTGAAACACTTGTCTCAATTAGAGTTATTACTAGTCTCAGCATGTATCAATTTTGAGGTATATTTCCTGCAAAAGGAAAATTTTGTTATGCCGACAATTGGAGAGAGGAAACCGACAAGCGGGTTCCTCAAATCATGTTTACAAGGAACCATAGGCGACCAACAAAGTAAACGTGCTTCAATATATGGAGATAAGAGATATTATTGCATTCGGTGGTGTGGCATAAGTGAGGGACAAAGAAGCTGTAAACAAACAGGCTTCTTATATAATTCATACTTATGTAATTCAAACACCACCTGCAACAACGCAAGCCTTTGTCAGCATGTAGGATCGTAAGGTCAGGATCGGTCCTTTCCAAAGGCCTTACCTTTGGCTCCACTCCCATATTCAATCAGACCAGACTTGTTAGGGATGTCCTCTCCTTCTCCCAATCCTTACAATGGAAACTACCAATCCCATCATTCAGACACATCCCAATACCGATATTGAGCCCTGCCTCACCCATTTCACTCCTCAATCGAGCTGAGAACCACCCCCGTTAACACCAAATCATCCCCTTTTAACTTTTCCCCAGCTCCTTAGTTTTTAACCTGGCTTCACCACCGTTCTTCAAATCCCTAAACTTATGATTGTCTCCTTGTCAGTGAGAGTGCCATAACCAGCCGCAAAGGAAGGTCAAGCATAGTTAGGTATCACCTGGTACCTCACACCTGCAGAAATAAATGCAATCCGGCACCTAAAAACTAATCCGCAATCCGGCACCTAAAAACTAATCCCGACCTTATGATCCTACCTGACAAAGGCTCCACCACTGTGGTTTTAGACCACAAGGACTAGGTGGAAGAGGGTCACTGACAACTCTCAGATTCTTCCACCTACATACCCTGCCACAATGAAGCCACTCAAAAAATACAACTGTGTATCAGTATGCATTTCATTAGCACAACTGTCCAATACCTGTTTTTGGTATGATTATCATTAAGTTATGAAATATGAAATAAAAAGAGCAGATCTATGAATCGGAAATGAGCTAAATTGAGAAAGAGATCCAGACAAGGAAATGGAAGTGAACCGACTAGTTGTGGCAGACTGGCAACAGTAAACAGTTTGCACGTCACGTCTAGTGCTCTGATTGGATGAAAGCAGCTCCAGATTTTTAATCTGACTATAATTTGCTGCTACCATAGTCACAAAATGACTTGCAATGTCAGTGGATAAAACTTCTCTACATTTCCATTAATGGCTACGAGCATTTCCATAAAACCACACTCTATTTATAATGTTGCCCTTGTGGCCGTGTGTTGTTACATACTGGACTGGATTCCTTCATTCTCATTTGGAATAAATAAATTGATTCACCATAATTGGTCTTAAATTTATTTTCTCCAGATACACAACAGGAAAAGCTCCACATGCAATGCTTCTGCTAGACCAACAGCAGAACAATGTCTGTAAAAACAATGTAACATGAAAATAAATCTTAGTTCATAATCTGTGAACATACCATAAAATGATGGCTAATAAAATTGTGTCTGTGAATATTACACTTCATTAATTAGCATTAAAATTGAATCTATCTACTTAATTACAAAAAACAGAGACTTTTGCCTCATGGTAAGGACTTTCGTCAAAGTTCCCAGAGTGTATGTTTTGGAAAGAGTAAATATATTGCTTCCTCTATTAATATGCAGATTTTTATTTACATGAACTGTCTATACATAAACAAATTATTTTGACATGTTCATTTTGCCTTTATTTGCAAGGCATCTTGAGTGGCCTGGAATATACAACAAAGTTGTACAATATTTCATTTTTCTATACTTTTTAGTAGTTTTGGTTATAAACTGTTCTGGCACTTCTAAGTATGATGAAGAGCATTTACAAAAACTGTAAGTTTTAATAGAAATCAAAGTATCATTAATCATACTTAGAAACCACAGTGGAACTGTTTGTAACCTAAACTATTAAAAATATATTAAAAAAATGAAATATTGTGAAACATAATCGTGTACATATTCCAGACCACTGAAGATACCTTGCAAATAAAGGCAAAAAATGTATGGCAAAAGAATTTGTTTTATTTCAGCTGCATAGACAATTAATGTAAATAAAAATCTGCATATTAATATAAGAAGCAACTGAAGGGAAAAGTACAGAAGACAACTAACAATGTTATTGCTTCCTCCTATGTATAGCTCACAGAAAGACCATGAAAGTAAAATTTGACTTCAGACGGAAACCTACCTGAAGTCTTTCTTTCCTGTGAACTGTGCCTGACAGCAACAGAGAAAGGTGGGGGCGATGTAAAAGAAAGTACTCTCTGTCATAATGTAGATGTAGACATCCTCAGTCCTAATAACTGGTACAAATAGTAATCACCTTACACCATACACTTCATAGTGGTTTGCAGATTTAGATGACAACATGGAACTTCTTTCTGTATAATCTCCATAATTAACAAAGGAGAATAAAATATAAATGACTGATTTGTTTAGAAAAAGTTTTATTAACACTAGTCTTACTTAACATATAGACAGAAAAAGAAGTAAAACATGGGGAACAGCTGATAAGGAATTGGAAAACTCAGTTCCCTTGGTCCGACTGAATTCCTGGCCCAGGAGTGGGTTCCTACCACGGAGAACTCTCACAGCTCACTATGCAATACTCACTACTCACAAGTGAATACTCACAGCTCACAACTCAACACTCACAAAAATAAATATCCACTACTCACAGCTCGACACTCACTATTCAACACTTGCAACCCAACACGTCCAGCTCAACACTCCAGCTCCACTACCACCGGTGCCTCATCGTCGTCCTCCAGCTCGAGCTCCGAGAAGTCCCAGCCGAGGCGCGTGGTGAGTGCTCGCGCCAGGCGTTCACCGCGCGCCTTGAGCCGCGAGTCCGCTTCACAACACGCGTCCTGCAGGTTGCGGAACAGCTCCCGCAGGGATACGTACACGAAGTTCTTGTTTGCTACGATGTCTGCCAGGAACTCCTCAGGAATCTCCGTCACCTTAATCGAAATGGATGTAAAAAATAACTACCAAATTTTATACATTAAATATTAATCTTTATATATAGAGTGTTTGTGTGTCTATACTGAATAAAATTCTAGTTTTGTTCCATCACTGTGTACTTTCTAAAAATTCATATTAAAATAAATATCCCTATAATCAAGAGACTATTAAGATGATTTAAACCATCATTACAAATTACATGGATTGACAGCCCATTGGAAGAGATTCATGCCAACTCACAGGAAGTGTTAAGCAAGAACACTAGGAAAATTTCTGTTAACAATTTTGTTGAAATAGTCCCTTTTAATTTAGTAGCACATTTTACGTGTTACACCACACTGCCATTTGGATACTACCAACTAACACCAGCCCCTCAGAGCTAGGGAGGTGGGTACTTGCCCTCCAACATATGCTCTCCTCCCGCAACCCCCTGTTCTTCCATCCTCAGCTCACTTATTCTTCATCCCCCCCCCCTCTCTCTCTCTCTCTCTCTCTCTCTCTCTCTCTCTCTCTCTCTCTCTCTCTCTCTCTCTCTCTCTCTGTGTGTGTGTGTGTGTGTGTGTGTGTGTGTGTATCCATCTTTCCCTCAAAGTTTTAGTCAACCCCCCCACCCCTCAGCATCATTCAGTTCACTCATCTTCTCTTCTCTTTACTGCTTGATATTTCCTCTTTGGTTATACATATCCTCTCTGGCTTGGCTCAAACACCATTCTCATGACCTAGGTCGTGAATTACCTTTCCCTTCCATTCCCATCCTTTTTTCTTCCCTTCTCTCCCACCTGAAGAAAGAACTATGTTCAGAAAGCCTGTCCTTTTTCGTCCCCCTTTTTTTCTTCTTTTTCTTCATTTGTGTCACAATCAGCGATACAGCCAAAGGTAAGTACTGGCCAGCCAATCTATCTCTTTTGAAAAATATTTTTTATTAAGTAGCATTTTTATTCTCTTAGACATTTTTAACGATGCTTGTGACATTCCCACACTAATTTTAAGCAAGTATCCACATGAAAATAATATTAGACATTATGAGTTTGTAAATTTCGATTACTGATGGAAATTCTGCACTGAGATGCTGAAATATTCTTGAAAAGAGACAGATTGGCTGGACAGTACTTACCTCAGTTATGTACTGCTGTCAGTCACACAAAAACACGAAAAAAGATGACAAAAGCTTTTGGAAATATTTTCCTACAACAGCGAGGACGGAATAGGACGGGTACAGAAGAGAAAGGCTATTCATAACATGGGCCGTGAGGAGACTATGGCTTGACATGAAAAACAGCACTAGATGTGAGTCATCACTGGGCTGAAACACTTCAAAAGAAATTTTCCATACACGGAAAAGTACAGAGTATATAATTCTGTAAGCCACAGACTAAATAAATACATCTCTTACAAGTTAGTAATCTCCTAATTTCACAGCAGCAATTGACTGTCACGTGACAGTAATCAAATCGAGGATCTGACAACACAAACACAGAGATCGAGTTATCTGACGGTACCGACCTGCGTTTCCAGGACGGATATGAAGTCGACGAAGAACTGCGGCCTGGAGCCGAGGGCGTCCACGCAGTTGCAGAGGAGGCGCACCAGCCGCTTCCAGTGCTCGAAGGCGTCCAGCGAGTGGCCGACGAGGAACAGCACGAAGCCGAACTGCAGCTCCCCCAGCAGCTCGTTGGGGCTGCAGAAAAAGCAGGCAGGTGTCAGGCGATCACTGCCAGCAGCTTTCAAAGCTCACCACACTAAATTAAAGGGCTGGATGTAACGTCACAAGCAATATTATTTCTTCTGAAATGACTTTACTGAGAAAGGTACCGTCAATCGGAGTGATTTCGGAGGCCAGAAGGGGGGGGGGGGTTGGGTAATTTTGGACACTATGGTTTTTATTCTCTTTCCTTTTGCATAGCAGGATATTAACACTAATTTCCACTTCCAAGCACCAAGACTGTATTTCCCACATTCTGAAATTTGTAAAAGGGCAGTTTCAAAAGTTCTTGGAATCACCACAAGAGTCAGAACTAGCACAATGAGTTGTACACGTGCCACGTCAGTGCTCCTGGAAGAGAGCTGTGGGGGTGACATGGTTCTGTTACTGTTCCCACATACGTAGTGATTTGCGAAGACGGCAAAGAAATCGAGATTTGAGCAGTGATTATGTACCGTAATTGCCGGCATATAAGACACTCTGGCGAATAAGACGCACCCCACATTTAAGACACTTCTTTTAGAGAAAAAAAAATTGTAATAATAAATCGCACCTAACACATCTATTTCAATATAAATATAAATATAAAAAATAGAAAACGGATGACTTACCCAAAGGACAGGCTTGTTGACAGACACAAATAAAATCACACACAAACACACATACAAGATTTCGCAATCGTTCTTCAGGAAAAGAGGAAGAAAGGAGAGGAGAAAGTGAAGGATATGGGTTTTAAGGAAGTGGAAAAGGAGTCATTCCAATCCCAGGAGTGGAAGGACTTACCTTAGGGGAAAAAAAAGGAAGGTAAACAAATACACACACACTCACACATATCCAAACGCAAACACACATAGACAGATAAATGTCTGTTTAGGTGTGTTTGCGTTTGGATATGTGTGAGTGGAAAAGGAGTCATTCCAATCCCAGAAGTGGAAGGACTTACCTTAGGGGAAAAAAGGAAGGTAAACAAATACACACACACTCACACACATCCAAATGCAAACACACCTATTTGTCTGTCTAGATATGTGTGAGTGTGTGTGCATTTGTTTACCTTCCTCTTTTTCCCCCCTAAGGTAAGTCCTTCCACTCCTGGGATTGGAATGACTCCTTTTCCACTTCCTTCAAACCCATATCCTTCCCTTTCTCCTCTCCTTTCTTGAAGAAGTGACCAACTGTTGCGAAAGCTAGTATGTGTGTGATTTTATTTGTGTCTGTTGACAAACCTGTCCTTTGGGTAAGTCATCCGTTTTCTATTTTTTATATTTGTTTATCCCACCAGGAAAGTTTCCTTCTATAATTTTCGTTTCATCAATATAATTATATATGCATAAGTTAATGTACATCAAATATCTAAAGCAGTGCCTTCAAGTAGTGTTCATACACTTTACTCATTCACGTTTCTTGCTAGTTTGTGCTTATTCAAACATATATTTCACCTTTCACTCCATACAGTACACACCGACTTTAGTGCAATGTTTGAAAAGAGCGTTGTAAAGATTTACAAGATTGCCACCTATGTGGCACTCCTTACAATTGCTGCCATCAGCCACCGTGCTGAGTATCAGTTTGAATGCCGAGTGGAAGGCAGGTGGAGAGTTTTCATGTTGGTGTGTTTTTAGAATTTATTGTGAAGTGCAAATATTTATGTAAGTATTTTTGTGATGTTCCATAAACTGCGAGAATGATGGATGGTTTGCATCTGTGTATTGCTCAGCGCACTTTATGAGGCACAGCATGTTATACCCTCAAAAAGACAACAACTTTGAGCCCCAGACGCTGTACAAACATTACAAAAAAATACTGATGTGCATATTTGCACTTGAGAATGTGAATAAATTCTCAAATATCGTCAGACAGGACATGGACAAATATGTGAGCCGTGTTTCATTATTCAAATAATGCATGACACCGTTACAGGATTGCCAAAAATGTCGATTATGACGAAATTATGTCAAAAGTTTCTACTTCCTATGAAGTTACCAGTTTCAGTTACACTTGATACTACAAATAGAACAAAATTCAGATAACCTTTAATATATAATAATAAAGCTCCTGGTGGTGCATATTGTGTTCATATATTAAATACATACTACAAAAATGTAAACAAATCTTCCCACTTAAAACATTATTACCCGCATTTTACACTATTTTTTGAAATCCCTTGAAAAGAAATGGAACTTGTAGGCACTACCTTCAATGGAAAGCGGTGTATAAGCAGTTTTTTGAACCATTTTTTGTAGAAAATATTTTGTCTTATACGCCAGCAAATAAGGTACTTCTTAAATAAGGGCATGAAAGCAAAGGACATTCATGCCGATTTCCAGAATATAATGGGGGACTCTGCTCCTTCATATTCAACTGTTTCCAACGGGACAAATGAATTTAAATTTGGCCGAGAGAGCTCAGATGACGATCCACACAACAGTCAGCCAAGATGTGTTCAAAAGTAGACAAAATGGTTGTGGGGGATAGCTGATTGAAAGTGCGGGAAAATGCTTGTGCTTGCCAGATGTCGTCTGAAAGAATGCACCACATTTCAACTGAAGAATTAGAAATGAAAAAATTATCTGGAAGATGGGTGCCACAACTTTCGATGTTGGAGCAAAAACGAATGTGAATGGACATATCAGAATAATATTTAGCATGTTTTAGGAGAAAAAAAGGTAAAACAGTCACAGCAGTGAAAATATGCTGATTCTCTGCCACCAAAGAAAACAAAGACAATTCTTTTGGCTAGAAAGGTCATGCCATCTGTGGTCTGGGATGTGAAGGAGTTTCTGTTTGCAAATTATCTCCCCACTGGGGAAAAAAAATTACTGAAGATTACTCTGCTAACCTCCTGGACAACTTGCAACAAAAGGTACGCGACAAAAGGCCAGGTTTTGCAAGAAAGAAAGTCATCTTCTCTCAAGACAATGTGCGCCCACACACGTGTGCCATCACAATGGCAAAATTAAACAAACTACGGTAAGAAGTGTTGCCACACCCACCTTATTCACCTGATATGTCTCCGTCAGACTTCCATCTCTTCCCAAAACTGAAAATTTTTCTCAATGGACGAAAATACACTTCAAACAAAGAACTGACAGCTGGAATTGAGCCTTTTTGCAGGCCTGGAGGCACTGGAGTGTCACTGGACCAAGTGCATTAATCTACAAGAAGACTATAATGAAAAATGAAAAAAGTTTCAGTGATGTAAGTACTTTTTTCAATTCTGTTCCAAGATCTTTCCAAACCATTCTCATATTTTGGGTCAATTGCTTACCAATGTAATAATCTTATGAATAGTCTCACAACAAAAAGTTCACACCATGTTATGGAGCAGAAATGGAAATGAGTGTATGGCTTTCTTGGCCGGGAGATCCCTTGGGGGATTGTTCGGCTGCCTTAGTGTAAGTCTTTTTAGTTGACACCGCGAGGGCGACTTACGTGCCAGTGATAATGAGATGATGATGATTAGGACAACACACAGCACCCAGTCCCCTGCCGGGAATCAAACCCGGGCCTCCTGCGTGGTAGTCAGCGACGCTACCGCTGAGCTACGGAGGCGGTCTATGGAGCAGAAGATTTCTATTCTTATAACCACTGCAAAAGTATTACAGTGTCAGTTGCCAATGAAATCAGCAGGCTGAGGCTCTTTGAAGAGTTCTGCATGAACTTCATAGTTTCTTTGGGTCTGCTGCCAAATTTTGAAGTCCAGCTGACTCAATATTTCGGCAGTACACCTGTCTGCCATCCTCGGGAGAAATTGTTGCTGCTGAATCTCGCCGACAACTGATGCCAAGGGCAGGGATGCCGTACTATACAGGCCCGTGAATGGTGTAAGGCACCGCCGCAAGACTTGTCTATGTGCAGTACCTGTGACAGGATGGACACGCGCCTTACACTACTCACAGGCCTATATATGACGGCGTCCCTGCCCTCGGCATCAGTTGTCAGCAAGATTCAGCAGCATTAGTTTCTCCTGAGGATGGCAGACAGATGTACTGCCGAAATATTGAGTCAGCTGGACTTCAAAATTCAGCAGCAGACCCGAAGCAACTATGAAGAACTATTACGCCGGGAAAGCCTACAAAATTACAGTTTTGTATAAAGTTACAAAACAATTTAAGTTTTCACAAAATTGTTTACTCTGTGTGTGTGTGTGTGTGTGTGAGAGAGAGAGAGAGAGAGAGAGAGAGAGAGAGAGAGAGAGAGAGAGAGAGAGAGAGAGCGACGGACAGTCCATATTGCTAAAATGTTCTGGGCTATTACGACATGGTCTAGTGGATTTGTTATTAAAACCCATTGTTTCATCCCCATCTGCATAGGACATTCTCAAGGGGGATTGTGGCTCTTCTGAATGTCTAATACACACCATGGCCCATTACTGATTGCAGCCAAGTTCTGTTTTCATGTGCTTTCATGCAGACATCAGATGTTTTGGATAGGTATGCACAATTTGCCTTTGCCGACTGCCGTTGTTAATATCGTCCCATGGTGGAAGACTGTTACATTCATTCTTCAACACCAGGATCCAGATTTAGTTCAGTTTCATGCCCACCTGCAGCCTAATAAAATTATTGGGGTGTTTTACAATTTCTATAGCCTCTCTGTACAGTTAGTAATGATCCAGTGTGTATATCGGACGTCCTCTGCAGATGGAGGTGAAATATTGGATTTTAATAACAAATCCACCAGACCACGGCATAATATCCTAAAAATTTTAGCAATATTGACATTTCTGGCTGTGAAAGTTTACATTTTATGACTTTGAACAATGCTGATAATGTATAAAAGCAAGATATTTTCTCAAATTTGGTGCAATTATGACCCAGAACTTTTAAAAAAAGGACTACAAATGTTGGTGCACTGAAAGTAAGTGCGTCTACATGACAAATATAAAAATGTATTCGTGTTTGCTAATGTCTGTGGTGAAGGCACAATATAAAAAGAACAAGTTTCACTAGTACTAGAGATGTAATAGGCAAGCTACAGAGCTAAATGTTTACAGCTTCATCACCCAAATAACAAATTAGTTTATTAGAACCTCAACTGTTAAATGCCAGTTTGTGATCTCAGAGTATGTGTAATATAAGAAACACAATTTCTAGATAAAGTAATGGTTAACAGAAGACACATACATTGCTAGGAAAACAAACAAATAATGTTCTTCATAAAATAGGAAAATAAACAAGAGCACATGGCCATGAAACTAAAACCTGCTAACATGCAATTTAGAAAAACATAAAGTGAAGTAGTATGATTAGAGATATATTATATTGTATATTTGAGTAGGAACTAACTATAAAAAAAAAAAAACAAATGTAATAAATGTTTCGAATCTAAACTAGCCAGCATGGGCAGAATTGTAGATTGACTAAGCCTACATGAAATATCCCGTGTTCTTGTATACAGCAAAACAACAAATACTTTATTTCATTATTCTGTACATGGTAGGTGCCCTTCACTATTTTTCAAGATATTAGTATAAACAAACAATGTATTGTTGTTTTTTATAGTTAAGCATATTTCCGATCTGCAACCCAATATATGAAAGCATAATTTTATCAATCAATGTAAATTGATAAGTACCTTAATTTTGAATGTATAGCTGCTATTATCTTGCCATAACATGGCCAAACTAATTGTTTTTCATATCTTTAATAGTTGTAAAAATGTATGGTGTTGTAGACCAGACTATAAAAGGAGGCCCACAAAGATAAAAAAAGGCACTCTAGTAACAGCTTTCCAAGCCGCCACTATGCCGGTTTGGGCACTGATGTACATATTGTTATTATGAATTGTATGGTAAAAGTGATGAAATTAAACCGCTTTACAGATACCTGGTGTTTGCTCCGAGTTCTGGCTTTAATTTTGACACATACATAAGATAGAGAACATTTCTAGGGATTCCTGTAAGCAGGTTACGTAGATGCTGTGTTTTAAGAAGATTCTACATCCACGAGATATCAAGGTAACTGTCCTGAACTTTGATGCTGTGGAGATTTGTTAAGAAATGAAGACCACACTCACTGAGTCGGTGAACAGAACACTGTAAGGTGGTAACGTTTTATACTCTTCTCAATACCAGCTTTTAGAGAAGATATGGATTTACTTTACAGCTGCAAGTATTTTATATAGCTTGCACATCTCCAGCACACGAATGTCAATAATGGAGGATAGATAACAACTCACCATAAAGAGATTTGCTGATCTGTTGACAGACAAAAAAATTGACATTACATTCACATAACTAAATATTCGGCCGTCAGAAAAAGAAACACACACATCCACACAATCCCTCAGACAGCTATACACACACAACTATCATGTCCGACCACTACAGTGTGCCTGTCAGCAACTCAGCAAGCCTCTTTACAGTTGAGTTGTTATATCTAACATCCATTATTAACTCAGATTTTTTTATTATGTTTCCACACAGCTTACTTTTTACAGAAAATAAAACAGACAAATTAAAACAAGTAAGTGTAGAGTGCAACTACATAATTTATATACCTGTCCATCTGCTGCAGTAACGTGTCCAGCTTGTAGCTTGAGTCTAGTGAGTGTCTCGTCACCTGAAGAAGATGGAGAGAAATTACAAAAAATATATATATATATATGTTCATTAGTCTTGCTAAACTTCGAGAACGGCTCGACCGATTTGGCTAATTTTAGTCTTGAAATATTCGTGTACATCCAGGGAGGGTTTAAATGGTGAAACAATATGGAAAAAGTTGTCCGGAAAAAGAGGAAAATCGGGAAAAACTGAAACAGCTTTTTCCAGTGAGCTATCAATACTGTTAGTCCAATTACGATAAAATTTTGTACATTTCATGGTGAAAGCATGTTGGAGATTTGCATCAAATAAAAATTTGGAAAAGTCATCCAGAAAGTAGGAAAATTTAGGAAAAACCGAAAGCATTTTTTTTTCTATGAATAAAAATAAATTGTCACATGATTGCAAGAGCATCACTTGAGTATGGCTTGACATGACTAGGTTTATATGAAATAACTCTTTTTTAAAAATCTACCAGACAATTGGAAAATTTGAGAAAAACTGTTAGTGTATTTTTCAATTGTTTTTGATTGAATTCAGCACTCTACCTGACTATTCGCATGACGGAGAGGGGTAAATCTTTTGTTGTTTTGTTCATTATTGTCTTGGACAAGTTTTCACTAAAAAATATAGAGACAGTTAAAGAGGAAAGTCGCAAAATTCGAACCAAGTTTCTTTTTCAATGTGTTGAGAACCGTTCATCTGCTTCCAATAAAATTTTGATCATTTGACATTCAACGAAAAATGAACGTTCTTATGAACTAAAAATTCAGAAAAGTTATGCAGAAAATTTGGAAATTTGCGAGAAACTGAAAGAGCTTTTTGAATGGGATATCAATATCATTCGTCTGGTTGTGAAAAATTTTTGCATATTTGATGTTCAAAGCAAGAGTAATGTTCTAATGAAATAAAAATTTGGAAAAGTTTCCCATAAAATTGGAAAGTACAGAAAAAATAGAAAGAGATTTTTCTGTGAAATATCAATACCATTCATCTGATTGCGATAAAATTTTGCATATTTGACGTTCAAAGTAAATGCCTTTGTAAAGCTACTGGGTCTAAAATGCATATGATTTAAATTAGTACGATTTATATTACGAGGTAAATGATACGAAGTTCACCGGATCATCTAGTTTAGGGATAAAAATGAAAGTAACTAATTGTTTCATAATGCTGTGAACAAGTGAACATAATGTGACATCACAGTCGTATCAGTGTGTTACCGAAGAATACCTAATACATACAATTATTGTATTACATATTACCAATGTTAGCACATTACATAAAAGAAAGAACCTTGTTTCTTCCAATGAAAATAAGGCTACTACTACAGATAAAGATTAGTTTGTCTCAACTTCATGTGGAACATAAGTGTTTGGCCATGATAACTTGACAATTTGCATGGTGGTTTTGGGAGCAAGTTGTTTGTTGCAAGAGGTGTATCTTGCACCCACATTATGGCTGCCATGGGGAGTGCAGTGGTGGGGAAGACACCATTGGTCGATTGCTGCATTATCCTAACAATTGCATCAAGGAGCATTTTAACATAGGCAGTGTTTGTAAATACTGTAAATGAATATTATTCAACCAGTCCTGATTTTCTCCACTTGTGGCAGCACTAATAAAATCGTCAAGTTATCGTGGCCAAATACCGTTTACACTCGAGTAATCCGCACACATTTTTTCCAGAATTTATGAACGAAAAACTGGGGTGCGCGGATTACCCGGAATTTAGGTTGGTATTACTCCATCTGCAACAACAAAACACACCAGGCAGGGATTACTCCGCTTAAAAAAAAATCCCTTTAGACCGGTATTACACAATAATATTTTCGATCAAATCTTTGACAAAGAAATATTATCAAGTATTCGTAATATTTCTTAGACATAAATCTTCATCGTGGTGTTGAAAAGGGGTATTATTGTACTCATATTTCAAGCTAACCGATAATAATAACTTTTTACTGTGCACTGCCTTAGCCGGTCACAAATGTAGCGGAGTAGCATATCTTTCCGGCAGCTTCTTTGTCAGTGCGGCTAGCGCGTACAAACAGTTGCATTGTTGAAGTAAGAATGAGTAGTTTATGGTACCATTTTTCTGAGTAATAAAGTATGTTATCTACTTAAGTTAGATATTATCCAGTTCAGTACCATCATATTACCCACATCGGTATCGGGACGTGACAATGACTATATCTGGGGAAGACAGGGTTACAGCTAATTCTTGCTACTGTGTTTCAATGCTAATTACGGCACATCATTGCAGTTATGTTCTAACACACGCACACATCGATTAGCAACAGCGATTCTAACGTAGCACTCAGAGCGGATACATTTGCAGTGGAGAGAAGACAAGCAACTTTTATAATCTAATACACGGCAAGGTGCTACTTTGATGACATTGCTTTGCTGAAACATACATGACATATAGTCTTTTAAAAAGATATATGACTGTGTAATACCAGTCTCAGCTCCATTTATTTAATGGTTCAGATTCTATAAGTGTTCATTTTAGTGTGTTACTGTGAGTTCGTTTCACAGTAATACATTACATATGAAATATTTTTCAGTTTATATGAGAACATTTAGTAGGTAAAATACAAGAATTTTATGGGGTTGGTGCGAGATTCGCACACTCTGGATATGACAACATTGCTCGCCTTTCTCTCTCTCCCTCTCTCTCTCTCAATTAGTATGGCATCAATTGTTTTGATATTTACATGTCGTTTTGAAATTTATTAGACGTGACATCCCAAATGGCTGCCCTCACGCAGTTGTACACATCCGACGGTTAGTATCCTGATGATCTACACAAATACGAATTCCCCCCCCCCCCCTCTCTCCTCGTCAAAATTTAAGATTACATGAGGGCACAGATTACTTGAGTATATACGGTAGTTCAACTATATTCACTGTCACCAACCCAAAACACACTTCTACATCTATATACCCACCGTGAAGTGCACAGCCGGCATAAGTAGTCTGCATGTGTGTAAAAGGGAGGCAAAGTGGCTACCTGGGGGGGGGGGGGGGCAGAGAAGGGAGATGGTGGGGGAGAGAGGGAGGGGAGAAATGGAGTATGCCTCTGTTCATGCTCCAATCATAATAGTAATAAGTGGAGACAAGAATTGAAAACTGATTTATAATGTGTGGGTGTACCAGCCTCCTCATCATACAGAAGTACACGATACCTCAATCAATGCAAGAATACTGAAATGTTTCTTGTTGTCATGGATCTGCAATCGTGTACTATTTCACAATTTACAAATTAAAATATTCTCGCTGCTGTTTATAATCTCTTCTTCAAATGGCAAGAACGAACATGTCATTTTAAAAGTCTCTCTCTCAGTCTGGTTAAGCACATAACTTTAACGTAGCTGTGAAAAGTTTAATTAAGAGATCCAGCCTTAGCTGTGGCTCTGTCATTACTAGAATGTGTAACCATAATTAATAAACTTCTTCTTGATACTCAATGTTTAATATAAGATGTCCACAATAAATAAAATATAAAGAAGTACTCCCGTTTTCTTGAGAAACTTCTTAAAATCAATTTATTCGGCTTATGGATGAATACATTGGACATTGAATGAATAATAATACAATAGTTCCAAGAACATACATATAAATCAACAAGGACAATTCATCAATTGTTTTTCCAGTGTTATTTATAAATCATGGGGAAACATCTTCGTATTATGTTCTGTGTCATCTGTGATTACTGTGTGCTGGCCTTCGCCCCAAGAATCTGCAACAAACATAGATTCTGGCGGCAGTTTCTGTTCTGGTCCAGCCTAATAACAACTTAATTAATATGTAGCTATCTCAAGTCAACGTAAAAGAAGCTAGTAGTGTTCAATATAACACTGCAACACGATACCACCATTCCCCGATTCCACAGAACAATGTCTGCTGTAATGTATATTAGAGAATCTTCAGTCCACACAGACATGGTATCACTTTGCGAAGTAGAGCAGGACAGACTAAAGATGATGTGTAGAATGCCAAATGTGTAGTAGATTGCATATTAATTATTTGGGATAATTACTGAGCTCGAGAATAAGTGAAAAAATTTTGTTTAATAAATGCTAAACCAGTACTAGAGTTATTAAACAGTGAAACCATGTCTGATGTAAATATTATGCCAGTAGGAATGATTAGAAAAGACATTGGATGATAATTAGCAAAATAAAGAACATCTTTCTGTAAAGTTTTTCATCTTAAATAATTGTCAATAGGAAAGTGAATAGAGCAAATATCAATAGGATATGATGAGAGACATTTACACAGAAACTCATTAGGTCATTCATTTGCTAGACTTAATGTAATTACATAAACTTCTGTCGATTATTTCATATGGACATTCTGATCTCATTGATCCTTGTAAACAGACTTCACACAAATGTTAGCAATGTTAGAAATAACTTCTGTAATTAATTAATTAAAGGAATGTTATTATTATTGTAAGTTCATGTCATTTTATGTGTTTGTCAACCATATAGGTAAGATACTATGAATTCTGTTGTACATAATATTTCAGCAATGTATATAGTAACATTTGATGTATGTATGATTATTTGTGTTTCTAACTTTTAACGGTATTTTAAATTCTGTGATTATCGTAAACAATGACTATGATAGGGCAATTGTCACTGTAGATATATATACAGATTTCAGTGGAGCACCGGGCAATCACTCAGTACAGTTTAGTTTGCTGTATTGAGCTTCATTGGAATATGTTTGGAAAGTCTGGAGTTATGGTATATGTTAAATTGCTGTGTGGGAGGAATTTGGATATTGTTCTGTGAAGCAAAACCCCAGGTGAAAGTACACATTGAGCAGATTATACCCCATCCAGAGAACGTGATATAAAGATGAGTACTTTTTGTTATTTCAAATCTATCTAACTTTGAGACAACTAATATTTAATTGATTTGAAATACTGTTATATTACTAGGCATTGATGTTAGTCCTAGTATAATGTTAATTAAACGAGGAGGCCAATGAAACTTACACAATTTGAAATGTGGCCTTGCCATAGATGTTCACAAAATAAAAATAATAATGGAAGGTCCAGGATAGAATTCAATGGGCCTAGAAGAGGAATTCAATTGAATGGGCCATGTCTTGAAAACTGGATATACAATTAACATTAACAAGAGGAAAACAATGGTAATTGAATGTAGACTAAGAAAATCAGGTGACTAAGAAGAAATTAGACTAGGTAACGAGACAATAAAAGTAGTACATGAGTTTTGTTATTTATGTAGCAAAATAACTTCTGGTGGCCAAAGTACAGAATACATAAAATGCAGAATGACAATGGGATGAAATGATTTCTTGACTTCCAATATACATGTAAATGTTAGAAATTCTTTCTGGAAGCATTTGTGTGGACTGTAGCACTGTACAGAAATGAAACATGGACTATAAGAAGTTCAGACAAAAATATGATAGAAACTTTTTGAAATGTGGTGCAACAAATGAATGCTGAAAATTAGATGGGCACATTGCATAAATAATGAGTAAGTACTGAACAGAATTTGGGATTTTTTTTTTTTTTTTTTTTTTTTTTTTTTTTTTTTTTTTTTTTTGCATAATTTGACTAAATAAAGGGATGGAGTAAAAATCACAGAGGGAGACATATATAGTAAGCAGGTTTAACTGGATGTGGGTTGCTATTATTATGTGGAGATGAAGAGGCTTGCACAGAATCAAGTAGGGTGAAGAGCTGCATCAAACAAGTCTCCGTACTGCAGACCACAACAACAAATGACTCAGGGTAACTTTGTGGTGAAACTGAAGTTTGTGTTTACCAGTGTAATACCAATTAAGGATAGCCCGTTATTAAAGTTTATAATTAAATTACTAAGTAGATGTCTAAATCACTTTCTGGGTGATTTGTAGGACACAGTTCCACTTGTCAGCTTTGACCCATAATGTTTAGTCTGCTGTGATGTGACAGTGTGCTCTTGTGGTAGAAGTTAAATGGTTGACAGTCATTTCTGGTTGTAATGTCTTTATGGTGTGTGACATTATTTGTATTCGTGTGGTGTTGTTTTCTATTGTGTAGGCGTTTTAGTAGTGTGATGCTTCTGGTTTAATTTGCCTTTCTATAATTTCATGTGTTTTATTGTTCTGTTTTTGTTAGGATGGATGTGACAAATAAGTTTAATTCTTTCTCACTGTGTGACACAAAGGTGAGAGAATATTTTGGTCACAATGATAGGTGCTTGGTATTACAGCTGACTGTGTACAGTGTACAAGATGTTGGCAAACAGTGAAGCTAACATAAGTCATGGTATAGGAGAGTGGTGGTGGGGGTTATGTGTGTACCTATGTGTGCTTTAATTTTTATGTTAGTGTTCTGTATGATGGGACATATTTATGTGTGTTGGGTTTTTTTTTTTTTTTTTTTTTTTTTTTTTTTTTTGTAATTGAGGATGTTTGTGTCAAGTTTATATCACTGTAAGGGAGATTTTCAGTGGCATTTCTGTAGTGTGTGTGTAGGTTGGCAACATAGCATCCTGTGTGTAGCAGGTGTGGTGTGATCATTGCTTTTGGAAAAGGCAACGAATGTGTAAAGCAAGAAACTGGTTGTGGTGACAGACTGAACTGTAGCGTATCCAGAGTTCTAGGTTAGGATGGGAGACAACAATTTGCTTGTGAGTTGGCAAAACCAACGGATGTGAGAATACAAACATGACTGTGGTGAAGAAGGTTATGTTAGAATGGAACATTTGAAATGTCTGAAGTGTTTAGTACTATTTCATTCTTGTTTAATGCCTAGAGGAAGGTAATTATTGGTGTCACTGCCTTCATTTAAGGTATAGATGAATTTAAGTATTCAATAGCATTTTAATGTTGATGGGATTTGTGTGGGGGTTGAAAATTATTGTTTTCTTGATTTTAGGTGTAGTGTAGATTAACTGACGCATTCGATATTGTTATTATGCAGTTGGTTTTGTACAAGGGTGTTGATTGGTAACACTGTCTTCATTTGTGGTGTCTTATAGGGCAATTGAACAATTCAATTCCATGTACAGTTTTTTCGTCATTTCCAGTTTTTATTTCATGTGTTTTTAAAATATGTTTGTGTGTTTTCAGTTGCCTTTTTATCATTTTTTCTACTTAGAATGTCCCCACCCAAAATCCGCACATTCCCCTACTTGTCCCGTTAGTGTTATTTTATTGGTTTTACATTAATTTTTCACCCTTTTACCGTATATTTCCGCAGATAAGACGATGGCCAATTCATAAAAAAGGCCCCAAAATTCAAGGTCATCTTATACAACAGTACAAAATTGACGATTCCTTGATGTCTCGGAATATGTTCCACCAATCCATTCCTTTGTTTCATCAAATTATGCCAAAAGTTTCTTTTTTTTCCCAATTCTGTTCAGTACTTCCTCATTATTTATGCAAAATCAGTTTTACAATTTCACTTGTCAAAAATAATTTATCAATATATCCAGAACTGCATGTGTTTGTGTTTCGTCATCTGCATATATCTAGTCTCTTACGATCTTCTCAGTTACATCAAAAGCCCTTGCTGCAGCAAAGTTGTTCGATTCTTTAGCCTGTTTAATAACATTTAACTTGAAGCTTGCTTCATTTTTTTAGTTATTTTATTTTATTTTATTTTATTTTTTTTTTTTTTTCAGTGTTTCCATTGGCATACACTGCACAAATGTTACACTGGATTACACTCACAGTACTGATCGCTTTAGCACACGACACAACCTACAACAAAACTAGTTTGCTGGTGGAAGTGAGGCAGAGAATGGCAATGGGGTTTCCCCTTAAAAAACGTGCACTTCCAATCACAGTCTTTGGGAGGTTATAGATGACTGTCATGTTTCACATGAAGATCTTTGGAATGTTTTCCCACGATGAACTGTAACAATAAGGCAAGGTGCGATTTATCGATCGGCTGATGACAGCTTAGACAATGATGTTATAAGGAATAGCTGATCGAAAAATTGGCTGTCAGAGCTATCTGTAGCATGGCACAAAATTATCGGCCGAGTGGCCAATTGAAAAATCGTTCAAGTGTTCCTAGCCTCAATGTCACACGTACACGTACATCTTATAGGTCAAATATATGCTTAAACTATAAAATTTGATGAAAATTTGTACCTCATCTTATCTGAAGGTCGTCTTATTTACAGAAATATACGGTATATGTGCATTTGTTGGTGTTTTTTGTGATTGTTTTGGTCACCGTACTGGCTACACATATATATGTAATTACCATCATGATGACATCACAGGTCAATGCAAAGTAATTGTGTAATAAAATTACGCCCACATTCACAGTCGAGGGAAGTTAATGGAACCAGAAGTGTGCATTGCTAAGGAAATACTACGAACTGTATCACTTCATCAGTAAAGACACTGGGACAGGGTCAAACACTACAACAACACAAAGGATTCTAAAAAAGCTGATTGGCTGCAGTAATGAAGGAGTTGTAGATGTTGTAAAATCCTTTATTTTTCTCTTTACGCCGACGCGTTTCGGGTCCAGCTTATCATCGGAGTGTCTGGTGACAAAGTACAGGATACAGTATATATAGGTAAAATAGTTACAAAGACCAAATTTTTTTAACCAATCTCTGGCATTTACAATTATAAGGTACATACCTCTCCTGAATGGAGAACGGAAAAAGATGCATGTAAAAACTCATAATACATTAATGGTCAACATCAGCTGTACTTGTAACATAAGTTGCTAGCTCGATGGATCACATGCAAAGACCACTGAATGGAAAGTATACTATTGAGCAACTTAGGCGTAGCATAGGCACCCTCTATGTATGGCCGTAGAAGTTACCATAATTTACAAGGATAAAAAGAACTCAATGGCAAGTTAGTTAAAAACATTTTAAATAATGGAAAATAGTTGTCAAACAATAAAACAACATATTTAGAACCTATACTTCTAATAACAGAATAAACTTAGGGAAAACTCCGCACAGGAAGAGAGCACAAAAATTGGTCACACAAGAAAACCTAGGTTTTGAAACATATCGAAATACCACTGCCTGGAACCAAAAATTTGGCTATTTATTAACCATTCTTTATTATTAAGATAACTAGTCCAAATTTCTAACTCTTCAAGGATATCTAAGATAATACCCTTCGTACCAATATGCAAAATAGACAAATCTGCCTCTATATTTCATAGCTTATGGTTTCGTTCCCTTAATGTACTGGTATTATGAGTTTTTACATGCATCTTTTTTCGTTCTCCATTCAGGAGAGGTATGTACTTTATAATTGTAAATGCCAGATGTTGTTGTTGTTGTTGGTTTTTTTAAATTTTCGTCTTTGTAACTATTTTTACGTTGTTGGTATACGAGAATATCCTAACATATATATAAATATAAAAAATAAAAAACGGATGACTTACCTAAAGGACTGGCTCGTCGATAGACACAAATAAAACCGTTGGTCGCTTCTTCAGGATAAGAGGAAACAAGGGGAGGAGAAATGGAAGGATATGGGTTTTAGGGAAGTGGAAAAGGAGTCATTCCAATCCCAGGAGTGGAAGGACTTACCTTAGGGGAAAAAAAGGAAGGTAAACAAATACACACACACTCACACATATCCAAACGCAAACACACCTAGACAGACATTTGTAAAAAGCAAAGAAGTTGGACAGAGATACCACTTGAGCCAGAGGCTCTGTCCAAAGAACCGAGGTAAGGATGCTAAAGATGGTGGGCAGGAATTTGAATTTAGCGGAGGTTGAGACCAGGTGGGCAACGGGAGGAGAGAATAAGCTGAAGGGCAAGTTGTGAAAGGTTGGTGTCTGTGGGAAGTATCCAGATAACCCGGACGGTGTAACACTGCGCCAAGATGTGCTGGCCATGCACCAAGGCATGTTTAGCCACAGGGTGATCTTCATTACCAACAAACACTGTCTGCTTGTGACCATTCATGTGAATGGACAGTTTGTTGCTTGTCATTCCCACATAGAACGCTTCACAGTGCAGGCAGCTTTTTTAGAATCCTTTGTGTTGTTGTACTGTTTGACCCTGTCCCAGTGTCTTTACTGATGAAGAGATACAGTTCATACTATTTCCTTAGCAATGCACCCTTCTGGTTCCAGAAGCTTCCCTTGACTGGGAATGTGGGCATAATTTTATTGCACAATTCCACCATTCTGCATTGACCTGTGATGTCATCAAGATGGCAATTATATATATATATATATATATATATATATATATATATATATATATATATATATATATATATATATATATATATATATATATATGAAGCCAATACAGTGACCTAAACAATCATGAAAAACACCGACAAAATGCACATATACCGTATATTTCTGTAAATAAAATGACCTTCAGATAAGACGAGGTACAAATTTTCATCAAAATTTTATAGGTTAAGCATATATTTGACCTATAAGATGACCCCCAAGTTATTATACATGTGACATTGAGGCTAGGAACACTTGAACGATTTTTCAATTGGCCACTCGGCCGATAATTTTGTGCCATGCTACAGATAGCTCTGACAGCCAATTTTTCGATCAGCTATTCCTTATAACATCATTGTCTAAGCTGTCATCAGCCGATCGATAAATCGCACCTTACCTTATTGTTACAGTTCATCGTGTGAAAACATTCCAAAGATCTTCATGTGAATCATGACATATTAATAATGGCTGCCTACCTCTACCAGGACTCTAAGTCCGATTCGCAACAAACAGTAGAAAGCCGTGCAGTAAGAATGCGGGCCCACCTCGGCGGGTGTGGCGCCCTGCGGCCAGCCCTGCTGCGGCAGTTGCGTGAAGCGCGGCGCCGTGCCGGGCAGCGGCCGCAGGTCGGGCAGCATGCGCTCCTCCCGCTCCTCCGCCGTCGCGCCGCTGCGTCTCCGCCTCTGACCCTCCTCCGTGCCGGTGCCGTCACTGTCACCTTCACCGCCAGGCAAGTGGGGCGCCATCTCCGGTGCGGAGCGCACCTGACCGCACTCCGGCATCAGCCTCTCCACCAGGTGGGCTGTGGGGAACAAAAAAAAACCGTCAGGGACTACACACACACACACACACACACACACACACACACACACACACACACACACACACACATGTTAGAGTTATTTTTGTGGTCTCCAGTCCAGAGACTGGTCTGATGCAGCCCTCCATCCTACCTATCCTGAGCAAGCCCCTTCATATCCTCATAAGAACGGCAACCCACATACGTTTGAAACTGCTTACTATATGCGTCTCTCGGTCTCCCTCTGTGATTTTTACCTCCACACATTTCCCTCCAATGCTAAATTCATGATTCCTTGATGTCTAAGAATATATCCTACAAACTGATATCTTATTTTAGTCAAGGTTGCTGTTGTGTTCTTCAGTCCGCAGACTGGTTTGATGCACCTCTCCACGCACTCTGTCCTGTGCAAGTCTCTGCATCTGAGAATACGTTCAGCAACCTACATCCTTTTGAATCTGCTTACTATATTCGTCCCTCTGCCTCCCTCTAATATTTTTACCCCACACGCTTCCTTCTAATGCTAAGTTGACAATTCCTTGATGTCTCAGAATGTGTCCTGCCAACCAATCCCTTCTCTTAGTCAAGATATTCCAGAAAATCCTTCTCTCCCCAATTCTGTTGAGCACCTCCTCATTAGTTATGTGATTTACCCATCTAATTTTCATCATTCGTCTGTAGCACCACATTTCAAAAGCTTCTATCTTCTTTTTGTCTGAACTTCTTACCGTCCACATTTCACTTCCATACAATGCTACACTCCAGATAAATGCCTCCAGAAAGGACTTCCTAACATTTAAACTAATATTGGATGTTAACTTGTTTCACTTCTTAGAAACGCTTTTCTTCCCATAGCCATTCTGCATTTTATATCTTCTTTACTACGGCCATCAGAAGTTATCTTGCTACCCAAATAATAAAATTCATCTACTAATTTTATTGTCTCATTACCTAATCTAATTCATTCAGCATCACCCGATTTTCTGACATTGCATTCCATTACCCTCGTTTTACTCTTGTTAATGTTCATTCTATATCTTCCTTTCAAGACACTGTCCATCCCATTCAATTGCTCTTCCAGATCTTTTGCGGTCTCTGACAGAATTACTATGTCATCGGCAAACCGCAATGTTTTTATTTCTTCTCCCTGCACTTTAATGCCCTCTCCAAATTTCTCTTTCCATTCCTTCACTACCTGCTCAATGTACAGATTGAACAACATTGGGGAAAGGCTACAACCCTGTCCGTCTCCCTTCCCAACCTCTGCATCCCTTTCTTGCCCTTCAACTCTAATAACCGCTGTCTGGTTTTTGTAGCCAGAAATTTCTTTTCTTCCCCAATTCTGTCTCATATCTACTAATTAATTACATTACCTGCGCACCTAATCTTCAACATTCGCCCGTAGCACCAAATTTTTTTTATTGCCAAAGTTTCATCCCCATACACGGCAACACTCCACACAAATGCCTTCAGAAAAGACTTCCTAACACTTAAATTATTATTCAATGTTAACAAATTCCGATTTTTCAGAAATACTTATCTTGCCATAGCCAGTTTTTATCACTGTAATGTCCCTAGCTAGTTCCTTAGCGAGTAGGAATTGTACACAAGAGGATTCGAACGGAACTCACTGTTCTGATGGGACATTACATTAACTCGAGTTGTAAATAATTTCCTTTCGAGCATTTACCTTCTTTCTTTCGTTAACTTTCGGTCGCCTTTGTATTTTCTTGATGAGCAGTCCTGCAAAGTGCTGCCAATCTGTGCAAATTCGGTCTTCTTCACCTGATTGCTTCTGGGAAACATTATAAGAAACTTTTATCTTGACAACTATTTTAAGAAATAAGTTAAATGTTCCCTTTAAATCAATGGGTGTATTTTTAACATACATTACACGAGAACCAAACAATACCATGTTTCATAACCATTATACAATATGTCTCGTAACTAAATACATCATAATTCATTTGTTTCTCCTTCTGCTTTCTCACTGCTGCAAGCCGTCTTCTCCATGATGACCAAGAAAGGCACTCCTTGATCTCGGCCGTCACTGTGCGCAGCTGCGAATAGCATCTACGCACGGCCCCTCTTGGTTCACGGTTTGGGCGCCCCATCTGTAAATGGAACCCCAACCACCTACCAGCTTTACGACCCTTGAAAACCTTAACTTACCCCTTAATAAAAATGGTTGTTGCATGCATCTTCCATTCGTTGGAAGACCCGAAATGTAGCATTATTTTTTATGAAAATATTACGTTACATTTAATCACATTACTGTGAGTACAAAAGAACTGGTTGTGTACATGGGCTTTTCTCATTACAATTCTCAGTTCAAAGGGCTTTATTCAGTTTTCCAGAATGTATTTCTCTTTAGTTTTGATCATCAGACACATATTTATGTCTGTAATGACACTGAGAAGAGTGTCAAAACATAAAACTGAAACAACTAACCAGATATTTTGTTCGTCATTGACTGCCACTTCTTCCATATATCAAATGGGTACGGTCCCAGGAACCTGTCCAAGTTCAGCAGATTCGACCTCACCCTTGCTTTCTCATCATCTCCAACATCTGGAAAAAGAGGAAAGAAGTAAACAAAAAGTTACAGGAACTTCACAGTGATTAAGATATAGGAAGCAGCATTCATCTGTATACCCAAGATAATAAACTCAAAATTATTTACAATTTAACACTGCCAATCTTTGTATTTAATAATAGAAAGTCCAGGTTGGAATTCAACCTCACAATAAGGATAGTTTACGAGTCACCGCAAAGACGTATGAAGAGCAATGACAGGCACATAAAAAAGACATTCACACATACAACATTCGAGCTATCGGCCATTAGTCTTCTTCAGACGAGAGAGCACTCACACAATCACAAAGGCACACTTTACAGTCCACAGACCTCAAGCTGCAAACATTGCACCGACCAGAGATGACAATTTTGTGAATGGAAAACCTATTTTGATGTGTTTTGTATGTAAATATTAAAATAAATTACTAATATAGTAATAAGGACAGTTTACAATTCACCGCAAAGATGTGACGACGGGCTGCGACAGGCACAAAAAAAGACACACGCATACAACATTTCAGCTATTGGCCATGGCCTCTCCAGGAAATGGAAACACTCACACAATCACACAGGCACTCAACACAGTCACACAACCATGATCTCCAGCTGCCGCACTCCGAATCTGCTCTGACAACGAGACGGCACGACTGTGGGGTCGGGGATTTTGTCCGAAATTTTTTTGTGGTGAAAGAGGACCCCTAACACCTCACATGGTTAAAATATTATGACGCACTACTCGGAAAATCCCGAGAAAAATCGATCCAAAGTTTCTTAGGTGCCTTATGAGTATAAAATGTCAGTCCATTGCCGAGCAGCCGTCTGGCCTACATGGTTAGGGCTCGAACTCTTATGCCAGAGGTCTCGGGTTCGATGCCTCCTCTGGCACTATTTATTTTCCTTTTGCTTACAAGAAGCGACTGGTCATTTCGGAGCTCATATTCACAAATTAATAGATGGCTATGCCAATACTTATACGAACGCATTGTAACATCATCGAAGTCCGGAAAATTAAGAACAGTTTTATACAAGATTTCCGCTGGAAATGTTTAAAATCTTACATCGGGGAGAATAAATTTTTAATTCTCATTGACTCTTGGGGAGGTCAAACTAATTCAGAGATATATGATGCAATTTTTCAAGATGATGAAAATGTGGCAACTTGGTCTGTAAAAAAAAAAAAAATACACTTCTTTGGTGCAACCTTGTGATGTTTACTTTTACAAGCTAGTTAAAAACTGCATAAAGCACTTACAAAATTGAAGCACACTGTTACAGGAGAATCGTGAAATCTGTTCCTAGGAAGATTGGATAAAAATTCATTCTATAATTCACCATCAATTATCGTCACCAATATTCCAAGACATGATTCAGTATGCCTGGTTTCCCTCAAAATTATTAGAAACCTGAAACATTTTCCTAAATGTTAATGGGGCATGTTTTTGAAAATGCCCTGTGACTGTTAAAAAATCCACTTTTATATGTTGCAGAAGATATTGCAAAAATTATTGCTTTGTATGTTTTTATGATAATTACCACTGCGGTTCTTGTTTATAATTATTATATGTAAAAATTGAATGTTTTCCAATCGATTTTGTTATTTTGATTAAAAACCCAATGTTTCTCCTCATATACATTACAATGAAAAATGGAAAACCCATCGCCATGAATTGTGTTGTTGGACAAAAATAAAATAATTTTTATTCAATGATGTAACTAATTTGTTACAGATGATGTAGGTTTGGGAAACATTCTGAATAATTGGTGGAATATCAAAAGAAAATGAAATGGAAGAAAAATAAAAGTACCAGAGGAGGAATCGAACCCGAGACCTCTGGCGTAAGAGTCCGAGCCTTAACCATCTAGGCCAGATGGCGGCTCGGCAATGGACTAACATATTAAACTCGTAAGGCACCTAAGAAACTTCGGATCAATTTTACTTGGGATTTTCCGAGTAGTGCGTTCAAATATTTCAACCATGCGAGGTGTTAGAGGTCCTCTTTCACCATACAAAATTTTGGAAAAATCCCCAAGCCCATGGTCGTGCCATCTCCTTGTGAGTGTGGAAATAGGTGAGGGGGGGGATAGGAAGATTGCATTACGGTGGTGGGGATGGATACAGCACAGCCTTCCAGAGTATGTATGTATTAGATGTATATAATTGTGACCAATTTTCTCCATTTTCACAAGTTCAGTCACAATGTTCACTATTGAAGCTTGCCAAACATCAAATAAACACTGCCCAGAGACATTTTGTCTCAATATCTATTAAAGATATTAAACTGAATTAGAGGCATTGAATTAAAATTGTGGACAGCGCCCGAGCCAGGTTTTACCAGCAATAGTTAGTCAGGCGGATGGTGCCCAAGTCTGACTTGTGCAATGCCAAAAATTTGTTGTAGCCAAATTTCAAATGTTCAAAAATGTATCGGACCAAACTGCACGGTCATCAGTCCATAACTTACAAACTACTTAAACTAAGGTAAACTAACCTAAGGACAACACACACACCCATGCCTCAGGGAGGATTCGAAGCTACGACGGTGAGCAACCGCGCGCTCCGCAGCGAGGTGCCTTAGACCGCTTGGCTACCTCACCGTGGCTTGTTGTAGCCATTTTTCAATCTGCCCTCTGTTGGTAAACACATAAAATGAAGTAGAAAGGTTCTCTGCATTGTGCTGCCATATAGTGAGTGTAGTTTTAACTATTTGTTCACTACAAAAGGGCTTAGTATTTCTTACTCTCTCTTGATTCCTACACTGCTTTCGTGTGCTACCTACAATGCTCGCACCCTGCATATTCTTAATATGGCCAATTTACAAAAGAGCGATGTTTTCAGTGCCCAGGAAGAGGAAATAGACAATTCTGATTCCAAAGGAAAAGGTGATTATCTGTAAGAATCATATGTATAAGTTTTATTGGGGGGTAAAAACAAGATTTGCTAAAAAAATTTGTGTATCTGCTAATTTTAATATTTAATAATAATTTTTTTGGAATAGATAAATGAGGCTTCATTGTTTCAAATGAGACAGCCCACTCAATCATTACATTTGTAGCTAGGAAGCTGTAATTTTCGAAAAACTTGTTGAAAACAGCAGTCCAGCTGCACTATCCAGGTCACTTATGCCAGAATTTCAAAATCTGAAGGTAGCAGGGAAAAAATATAGGAGGCGAAGAGTTATATTCAACTTATACAAAAACCAAACAGTGGTTATTAGAGACAAAGGGCATGAAAGGGACGCAGAGATTGGGAAGGGAGTAAGACAGGGTTGTAGGCTTTCCCAAGTGTTGTTTAATCTGTACATTGAGCAAGCAGTGAAGGAACGCAAGGAGAAATTTGAAGAGGGAATTAAAGTTCAGGGAGAAGAAATAAAAACTTTGCGGTATGCCCATGACATAGTAATCCTGTCAGAGACCGCAAAAGATCTGGAAGAGCAGTTGAATAGAATGGACAATGTCTTGAAAAGATGGTATAAGATGAACATCAACAAGAGTAAAACTAGGATAATGGAATGTAGGTCAGAAAATCAGGAAATGCTGAAGGAATTAAATTAGGTAATGAGGCAATAAAAGTAGTAGACAAGTTTTGTTACTTGGGTAGCAAGATAATTTCTGATGGCCGTAGTAAAGAAGATATAAAATGCAGAATGGCTATGGGAAGAAAAGCGTTTCCGAAAAAGCAAAACTTGTTGACATCCAATATTAGTTTAAATGTTAGGAAGTCCTTTCTGGAGGCATTTATCTGGAGTGTAGCATTGTATGGAAGTGAAATGTGGATGGTAAGAAGTTCAGACAAAAAGAAGATAGAAGCTTTTGAAATGTGGTGCTACAGACAAATGATGAAAATTAGATGGGTAGATCACATAACTAATGAGGAGGTGCTCAACAGAATTGGGGAGAGAAGGAGTTTCTGGAATATCTTGACTAAGAGAAGGGATAGGTTGGCAGGACACATTCTGAGACATCAAGGAATTGTCAACTTAGCATTAGAAGGAAGTGTGTGGGGTTAAAATCATAGAGGGAGACCGAGGTACGAATACAGCAAGCAGACTCAAAGGAATGTAGGTTGCCGAAAGTATTCTCAGATGAAGAGACTTGCACAGGACAGGTTAGTGTGGAGAGCTGCATCAAACCAGTCTACGGACTGAAGACCACAACAACAACATCTTCACTACTACTTGGTGTTGAATTATGGGTGGCCAGTAGTGCGTCATAGCTGGCGTCATGTAGGAAGGCGCTTCCGCGCATAGAGGCGGAGCAATAGGGAAGTTGGAGGGGAGGAGCTATGGCTGAGTGCCACCAGTGGAGCCTGTGGGAGAAGCACTCGGGGCTAGCCACACACCTACAGAATCAATACTATTGGCTGCTAGTGCGATAATGGAGGAGGATGCACAGAACGGCTGAAAACTGGGCCAGCTTCCTGATGCGGACTATAATTTCTTTTTATTAATGAAATATTTAGAAGCTGGAGTCTCTAAAGACTCACCTTTAATGTCCAGGTCCTCCGCATCATTGTCCCACCTCCTGACGACGACTTCGGACGTCTTGAAGTCGTACATAAAGCCAGACCTCGGCGCTGTGTCGCCCTCTTTATCTGTTGCACTGCAAGCCAAAAGTATACACCTGTCAGTACTTCATTGTGATAGTGTTATTATAAGAAAATACACTTATATAAAATCACATTTTACAGTTCATTAAATTTCGGGCATGCAGGCACACAAATTCAGGTTCTTCTGATACTTCACCCAGCTTCCGAATGAGTTGCAAGACTTTCGGTCAGGTGCCAAGCGCAGTTTTAAATGCCCCACTGCAGTGGCACTTCTTATGCAGGTCACAGAAGCTGGTTGGCAGCACACAGGTTCACTTAGACAAATGCACACCCATGTGGAAAGCATTCAGACACTCAATTTTCCCGTTAAATGTGCCCCCGTGCCAAAAGCGTGCAGGCAACTAAATTTGCCTAGGCCCTAGGTTGGCAGTGACTACAATTTTATTGCTCTTAGTGATTGATTCCATACCTTGTCTGAATTAAAACCATTATTTCTGTTTATTAAGTTGTCTTATAATCCAATTTTTACTGCTCCCTTGGAAAAAGAATCTGAAAGTAAGAGGCGAGTGTTAAAATTTTCACATCACTGTAGTTCACTTAAGGGGAGACAGAAGGCAACTGAGCTAAAAAATTCGATTTTTAGATTTTAGCGTATTTGAAATGCCTGGTATTTCCTGCATGAAACAGTTTTTGCTTTATATAAATCCGACAATTTTTTCATGAGTTATGATGGTTTTCCTGACACTCTGCCCAATCCTTCTGCTCAACATCGACAGCATGTTGGCTAACGTTTTGTTAAAACGTTCCGTAAGACCATTTGTCTGAGAATGGTATGCAGTTGTCATTCTGTGGACAATGTTGCACCGTGACATTACCTCTGATACTAGTTTTGACTGGAATACTTTTCCACGATCAGATATCATGACAAGTGGTGTTCCAAAATAATGTCTTCTACAAGGAATTTTGCGACCTCTGGAGCTTCTGCAGTCGGCACAGGTTTGGTGACAGCGTAGCGTGTAAGGTAGTCAGTGCAGACTATTATCCAACGGTTACCGGTTGTCGACTTCGGGAACCTCCCTAAAAGATCGATCCCAACTCTGTGTAATGGAGCTGCTGCCGGCGGAATCGGTACGAGATGTCCTGGAGGTAATTGCGGCACATGCTTCCATTGCTGGCACTCTTTACAGTGACTCACATAGTGCTTGACAGATCGGTAGAGACCTTTCCAGTAATACCTGCGTCTGATTCTGTCTAGGGTCTTCACAAATCCCAGATGACCGGATATTGGAGCATCGTGGAAATATTTGATTACAGCTGGCTGGAGATGAGCTGGAACAACAAGTAGCCATTTGGGGCCCAGTGGATCGTAGTTGCTCTTGTACAATGTTCCGTTTATAAGTTGGAACTCTCCATTGGTCGGTTCTCCTTTCTCCAAGGCCTCTATAATTTTTAATAGTGTTGGATCTTCCCTCTGTTCAGCTGTAACATCATCTAATTCAGTGAGAGCTGAAATTTCATTAATGCTGTTGTGTTCCACTGATGGATTCCTCGAAAGGCAGTCGGCATCCTTGTGTTTGCGCCCGTTCTTGAATACCACTGTGACATCGTACTCTTGGAGTCTTAGTGCCCATCTTGCTAGTCGACCTGATGGATCCTTTAAGCTAGTCAGCCAACACAAAGAATGGCGGTCTGTCAAAACGGTGAATGGTTTGCTGAATAAATACGGCCGGAACTTGTTGATAGTCCAGATAACCGCGAGACATTCTTTTTCAGTTGTAGAGTAGTTTATCTCGGACTTTGAGAGTACTCTTGACGCATAGGCTATCACTTTTTCAGCACCTTCCTGAACTTGTACAAGCACTGCACCAATCCCATAACCACTGGTGTCTGTGTGAAGTTCCGTTTCTGCATTCTCGTCGTACAAGGCTAGCACTGGTGCGGAAGTTAGAGCCTCCTTAAGTGCCCGGAAAGCTCTTTCTTTTGTCTCATCCCAGTAAAATTTGGCGTCTCCCTGCAGAAGTTCTTGTAATGGACGTGCCTTGTTACAAAATCCTTTTATGAAACGTCGGTAGTATGAGCACAGCCCGAGAAAACTTCTCACATCACGAATGTGCTGAGGAGTTGGAAATTCTGTGACTGCCCTTACTTTATCTGGATCAGGACGGACACCATCTCCGTTGACTAGGTGCCCCAGGATTTTTATCTCTTTGGCGACGAAGAGACACTTCTTTGGATTGAGGCGGAGACCTACAGCCTGAACACACTTCAACACAGTTCAACTCAGATGTTCTTGAAATGTTTTCGAGAAAACGACAATGTCATCTAAATAGCAGAGACACGCCGTCCACTTAAGGTGTCGAAGCAAGTTGTCCATCATGCGTTCGAATGTGGCTGGAGCATTACATAATCCAAATGGCATTACTTTAAATTCATAGAGGCCGTCAGGTGTAATAAAAGCCGTCTTCTCCCTGTCAGCTTCGTCAACCTCGATTTGCCAGTAACCTGTCTGCATGTCCATAGTTGAGAAGTATGTAGCCCCTTTCAATCAGTCTAAGGTGTCGTCAATTTGCGGCAATGGGTAGACATCTTTCTTTGTGATTCTGTTCAGCCGCCGATAGTCGACACAGAATCGCCACATGCCATCCTTCTTCTTTACGAGGACCACCGGAGACAACCAAGGACTCTCTGAAGGTTGAATAATGTCATCTCCCAACATCTTCTCCACTTCCTCCCGAATTATCCGTCTTTCAGCTGGCGACACTCTATACGAACGCTGGCTAATTGGCGGATGATCCCCAGTATTGATCCGGTGCTTTATCATGGGCCGTTTCCTCTGACTTTTCCCCTGCTGAGGTGTGAATGCATCCGAAAATTGGCGTAGTATACCTAACACCCGCTGGCATTGTTCCTTGGTCAGTCCAGGCACTATTGGCAGTTCCACGTTTGTTTCCTCCAGCGTGTTGTCCGTACTAACAGCAGGGCATGGGTCTTCATCGATGACGTTGAGCTCACCGTCCTGGATTGGTTCAGCTGTCCTGATACACATTCCCTTGGGGATAAGTTGTGACTGCTCGTGACAATTTGTGATCCAAATCTCTCCTTGACCACCGGTAATGCTTATGATAGCCGCTGGTATGTAAATTTCCTTTGTGAGCCTGATAAACTTTTTACTATCAACAAGAACTTCACAGCTTAACCAGTCATCTGTGTTTGTGACTGCAACTCTTCTCATTGTCAACGGCGGTATCGTCACATTGTCAACGACGAATAACTTCCCAGAAAATTCTGTATTACGTGTATCTGGCGAACAACTTCTTCAATTTGCAGCTCAGATCTTCCACAGTCAATGATAGCTTGGGATGCCTGAAGGAAGTCCCATCCGAGGATGACATTGTGACTACATTCTGTTAACACGACAAATTCAAACGGCTACGTCCTGTTGTTGATGGTTATTCTTGCGACACCAGTTCCTGCTGGATGGACGTACTTTCCATTCGCGACCTTCAGCACTGTTGCCCCCGTATCATAGAACATTGTCTTCTTCAGTGTGCGGTGGTAATTATCCGATAATACAGAAAAAGAGGCTCCTGAATCAACAAGTGCCCGGACGGGTTGGCCATCGATTATGACGTCGATGAGATTTCCCGACATCTTGGCGACTGTCGTCCATGGAGGATTTTCATCTGCGGCGGCCTCACCTCCGTAGATGGTCGCCTCGCTTAGTTTTCCTGGGCGCGGCGGCTAGGGGAGCGGCTGGTACCTCTGTACGGCGACGGTGAACGGCTGCGGCGCGTCGGGGAGCGACCTCGTCTAGGGTACGGCGATGGGCTTCTTCCCATAGGTTGACTGAACTCATCGGCAGGTGACTGCCTGGGATAGAACTGCTGCAACGGCTGACATCTTGTGGCAAAATAATCATCGAATACTCGCCTCCTCTCTCTGCAGTAGCGTACGACATGTCCAGGGCATCCACAGTGGAAACACAGTGGTGTGTTGTCTTCTGTCCTCCAGATGTCTGTTCTTCTGCGGGGCGTCATAGTTACCGGGGGAGTTGGCTGTGGTTGCGTCAGTCGGTTCATGGGCTGCCGCTTGGCGGCTGCAGCGTAAGTCATAGCAGGGCGACGCCATTCTTCACGTCGGGTGCGATTGACGGGGCAGACAGGAGCTAATGTTTGAAATACCTCGTCCTCAGCGGCGTCGGCTACCTCGTGACTTACAGGGCTCACAGGGAGACGTTCCAGGAGGAACTGAAGAAGACGTTTGGAGACCGCCAGCGACAAATCCGCTCGGCGGAAGAACAACTGAAGAACCGGGCCCAACGACATGGTGAGCCGACACAATCGTACATACAGAGTGTTTTGGCCCTGTGTAACGTAGTCAATCCGAACATGACTGAAGCGGACAAAATCACGCACCTGATGAAGGGAATTGCAGAAGATATGTACCAAGCTCTTCTGATAAAAGACATCGCTACGACAGAAGAGTTAATCAAGTGGTGCCAGCGTATTGAATAGATGCAACAAAGGAGGGTTGGACGCAAGAAGTATGACAGACTCCCAAATGTAGTCCCTATGGTCGTTGTGGAAGACCAGCAGGACTTGGCTTCTGTCATACGACAAATCGTGATAGAAGAATTACAACAGTGCATGGCAGCCAGGACTATTAGACCGAGCAAGCATGTCATTCAACTTGTCTTCGTTGTTTTTGAACCATTGCTGGGCTGTTCCATCCAGGTAGAAATAAACGTTGGCCAAGCACATCGTATGATCCCACCTGTTGTACTTGGCGACTCGGTCGAACCCTTTTAGCCATTTGTTGGGGTCCTGTCCAGCATCTCCAGAGAACAACGACGGGTGTCTGATGTGCAGCTGGCTTATTGCTGGTTTCGTCTCCATCGTTCTTCTGATAATACAGACTTTTGGAAGGATGTACTCGGTGTATCCCTTGTATTCCGGTTCCAGTCCATGTAAGCAACGGCTTTTACGTTGCCTAATCGGAGCCACGGTGATGCAGCTGTTGTACAGACTACCCGGCGCCTCCACCAAACAATGTCACGTTGCAATGGAAGTAGGCTTGACTTCGAAGGCAACTAAACACAGCACTTATACTGAAAGCACGTTTATTACGAACTCAACATACACGCAGCACTGACTGCCTCTCAGGCAGAGTGCTCTGCTATATATACACAGACAGAATTTACCAGAAATTGGAAGAACAGTTAACATAAGAAACAAGTAGAATTTACAAGTGAACATAAGAAAGATGTAGAACCTTCTGGAATTGTAAATTACAAAGAAATAAATTTTTGCCGGTGGGTGGGATTGAACCGGCGACCTTCTGCTCCGCAGTCCGTGACGCTATCCCCTGCGCCACACCGGCAGTTGGTGTTCGTGGTCACTCGCGGCAATAGCATTGGCAGAATAGGAATTAAAATTGCCTTCCGTTTCCGCTTGTCTGGTTGTAGCAAGCATGTGTTATCTTCCGTGTTATCTGCCGTGGCACCAAACCCGGATAGGTGTGGGCCATTACATGAACTACAGTGATGTGAAAATTTTAATACCAACCTCTTCCTTCATGGAGTCCACTTTGGAAAACAGTACAAAATAGATTACCAAAAAATGTTCAAATGTTTGTAAAGCTTATGGGACTTAACTGCGAGGGTCATCAGTCCCTAAACTTACAAACTAATTTATACTAAAGATGGCACAAACAGCCATGCCCGAGGCAGTGGCGGAGCTACTACACCAAGGGCCCCGGGGCAAAAATGATGTTGGGGCCCTCTCTAAACTAAAACTATTCCATAGGAGCCGACTTTTGAAACTAATGGGGTATGCTCAGTGGCGTTTCCAATAGGGGGGAGGTGGTGCCGGCCTGCAGCCCCCTCCCCCCCCCCCCCGACAGGCATTTCTAAAAAAAGAAAAAAGTATTTATTATATTTTTCCAATTTCAGGAACAAAGGTAAAATAATAATTTTGTTTCATTTTCGGAGTATTTCCTCTTTTTTGCTTCAACTGGTGTTAATGTTAATTTAAGACCATTTTATTCTCTGAAATGAGAAAAGTAATTTTTTAATGTACAGTAAAGAAATTAACAGCCATTAATTTAAATTTCACGTTTCAGAACTATTAGGTGGCTTTTGCGACCATTTGAACCTGTTTTCCCGTTGTAGGAAGTACAGAAATCATTTTCCGACTTTTCGTCTTCTTAGACATGCATATCAGATAATGACGTGTCTGTATTGTGAATACTGTGTTCATTATCGCAAAAACTAACATCGGATGGTATCCTGCCTTCCTTCTTCTGCAGATTTATCTTCTATAAGGTATTACGAAAACAGTCCATAACCACTTCTGCTGTCATACCATGTCTGTCGATACCAATAGGTTCACAACCCATTGATACATCGCACACCAATTCAGCAAACAGGATGACAAATGTCACGACTTAACACTAACACGATTCCTTGAAGACAGTTGACTTCTAAGAGAATACATAAACGTTAAATTAGTAGTATCGTACCAAACCCACTTCATTTCTAGTTATTTAATACAACAATTAAAGTTTACCACCTTCAGTTTATGATATTGAACTTACAAGTAGCATCCCATTAACATTCGGACTATTTAGAAAATGATCACTCACATGTCAACATGAATTTTAATGCCTACGAATTCAATTACCTGTTTGTTTTAGATAATCTTTTTACAAAAACAGCTGCCCATCAATGAAATGAGTCGAATTTAATTACAATCAAGAAATATAACGTAAATAAGCAAATAATACCAAAATTTTCAGTGGGGTATGCCGAGCATACCCACCCAAATTTTGGGGTATGTTTGAGTGACCGAGCATACCCATAATCGGCGCCTATGAACTATACAGATGCAATACTACTTCATCAGGTCCTTACCGCTTACTGGAAGACATAATAAGGCAACCCTAAATACTCTTAAGTAAATTACTGTGTGTCATGCAGCAGATAATATTTAATCGTACTCTCTAATATAATTATAACTGTGAAAGTTAATTATGCTTTCAAGCAGAAACTACTGGGTGGATGTGGATGAATTGGACCTGGGTAGGACATACAGATAAAACTACCATGGAATAGCTTTCGAAGTTGCTCCATACTAGGTGAATGAAGTCACAGGCAGAAGCTAGTAAAAACGAACAACGAAGTTTTACTCAACCACGAAAATATGGCCCCCTGCCGTGAATCAAACCATGAACAGTATTGTCACACACTGCTAGTAATTCAGCAGGTGGCAGGGTGCACGTCTTAGTGGACAAGCAATACCTTTCTATGTTTATATTCTGAGATGGGAATAATTTTTGAATTTCACTTTGATCGTTCTAAGTTTGTTGGCAGTGTTCAAAACGTTAAAAGTCGAAAATCCTTCATTCAGCTAAAATATTATATACAGTAGAACGTCGATTATCGTAACTGTAATTGGGGGACATGGATGTTCAGAAAACCGATTATTCGTATAATCGAACTGTACACTTCTACTTGCCAATAAGAAGTAGTGTACAGTAAATGTAACTGTACAGTATTTGGAGTCGCGCGACCTTCACACTGTACCGAGCGGCACGACGCAACACTTGGAAGGCGCAGCTGTTGCTGTGAGCAGCTTTGATGCTGCAGTTACTTCTGCCAACTGGAGTGTGCCGACTGTTGTACTCAGCGACTGTCGGCTTGGCCTGTCAGCAGGCCCCACTAGAAGCAATATTCCATCACCCTGTGGCCCAGTGCGGCTATTGTGGGAAGCGTAGTTTCACGGGAGGGGGAATTGATGGAAGGTAGGGTGGGAAGGTAAAAATAAAAATAATAATAATAAATAATAATAAAAATAAAAAACGAAGCTCTACTGTAACTTTTTCCGAACTCTGCTCACGGAGGCTGAGGGGCCCTTTGATCTTGGGGGCCCGGGGGCACTGCCCCGCCTAGCCCTATGATAGCTACGCCACTGGCCCGAGGGGGCATTCGAAACCCCAAAGGGGAACAACCTCGTGCATTGCTGCATAGTGCCTCTATGCACTAGGCCGCTCCACCGTGGCTTAGATTAACAGACAAATTAAAAAAATAGAGATAATGGTTTCAATTTGTAAAAGACCAGGAATCTGGTACTAAGTATAATGTACTTGCAGAGAAGCTGTTAATGTATAGCGCTGCCAAATGTAGGCCTACACAGATAGGCAAATCAAATGCCTGAAACCTTTCACCATAGGGGCAAGTGTACGTAAGTGTATCTCTATTGCGCTGACCAGAATCTTGATCTGCATTCACAGTGGCTCTGGAGTGTGGCAATACAAGGCTGTGCCTGGCACTTTACCACCAGTCTTGCATCTCACTCTGGAGATCACCAGGTGGTACACAGCCGAAATATCAGAAGAAATTGAATTTGTGTAGCTGCCCACCCAAAATGTAATTGAATATTCATTATGTTGCAATAAGCTGACTATGTCTCCAATTGAAACTCCACTGCAGAGTGAAAGTTTCATTCTGGAAACATCCCTTAGGCTGTGGCTAAGCTATGTCTCCACCATATCCCTTCTTCCAGGAGTGCTAGTCCAGCAAGGTTCACAGGAGAAGTTCTATGACGTTTGGAAAGTAGGAGGCGAGGTACTGGCGGAAGTAAAGTTGTGAGGCAGCATCGTGAGTCGTGTCGGGATAGCTCAGTCGGTAGAGCACTTGCCCGTGAAAGGCAAAGGTCCCAGGTTCGAGTCCCGATTCCGGCGCACACTTTGAATCTGCCAGACAGTTTCATTAAAAGACCTATGTACATGTCGCACCAGTGACAACAGAAATTACGCTAGTATTTTGGAAATAATAGTATGCTCTTTCTGATGGTTAGTACAGTAAGTTTTCAGGATTACACATCTACTAATTTGTCTATGTATAATCATTCAATTTGCGGTGTCAAATTGCTAAGGAACTCTGTACTTCTGACTTTTGTAAAACCTGTGACACATGATGTTAGCTCAATAATATAGTTTTTAGTCAATTACAAAAAATATTCACATTTAATAATACAATCAATGAGTTTCTAAATGTTGTATTTTGAAAGAGGAATCTTCAATATATCATCCCATACATGGGATATTACAAAAAATTTTAAGGTTAATTTCTGGGAGTTTGTGTGTCACACCCAGGAGATACTGAAGTTAGTTGATGAAAGGAGAAAATATAAAAATGCAGCAACTGAAATAGGCAAAAGGTGGTACAGATGGCTGAAGAATAAGGTCGGCAGGAAGTGCAGAATGGGTGAGCAGAATGGCTACAGTACAATGCAAGTCCTTAGAAGAAAATATAGGCTAACTAGGGGAAAGATAGATACCACCTATAGGAAAATAAAACATGTTTGGAGACAAAGTAGGTGCATGAACATCAATAAATCAGATGGAAAACCAGTAGGCCTACTAAGCAAAGTAGGGACAGCTAAAAGGTGGAAGGAATATATTGGGGGCCCATACAAGGGAGATAAATTTGAAGATAATATTGCACAAAGGGAGATACGATACTGTGAGAAGAAACTGAAACAGCACCTAAGTTCTGAGTTGAAAAAAAAAAGGGGGGCAGGAGTATATGATATTTTCTTTCAATTGCTGACATTGTTGGAAGAGCAAGTCATGAACAATCTGTCCCACCTTGTGTGCACAATGTATGAGATAGGAAATATCCTCAGACTTCAAGAAGAATATAATAATTCTTATTCCTAAGAAAGCAAGTGCAGACAAACGTGAAAATTTCAGAATTAGGTAGCGTATCAGTTTAATAAGTTATAATCGCAAAATACTACCACAAATTATTTCAGGCAAATGGAAAAACTGGTGGAAATTCGACCTTGGGAAAGATCAGTTTGGATTTAGGAGAATTGTAGGAGCATGGGAGGCAATACTCATTCTTGGACATTCAGGACTCGGCAATTTATCATTGGAAAGACGTGTGTGGAGTAAAAAATCATGGGAGTGCGAGAGACGAATACAGTACAGTAAGCAGTATCAAAAGGATGTAAGTTGTCAGTCTTATTCAGAGCTGTAGAGGCCTGCACAGGAAAGGGCAGCATGGAGAGCTGCATCAAATCAGACCGCAACAACGACGGCTTACTGCAATTGTATACCAATCGTAGGGGTGCACACAAGTGCATCAATGTGAATGTTATATAGAATAGGATTTATTGGAATGTAAATATTATGTAAAATTGCGTAACGTTTATTTATACCTGTAATGAACGAAATGTACTCCTGGAGGAATCATCTTCACACCCAAAAATTTATTTCCAGTATTCCATGATTTTAGATCGATACCGAATTCGGTGCCTGGCGGAAGGTCTCTAATTATTATTATTGCTCCTTCCACCAAAAGTCGTTTTGCTAAATCCTGATCAATATCTAACGATTGATCTGCCATTCTACTTAAATTATAATACACATGTAAGGTTTCCTGTTTCACTACCACCGATTGCCTAAATAGATTTCATGTGTTATCGTAATTCTGTACCACTGTCTGCTTCTGTCGTATTGAAAACAAACCACAACAAAACAAACTTTCCTGAGTCTTTACTAGTATAAACACATCATAGATATTACTTTTACCGACAAATTGTATCTTTGAAGCATGGAGGTATACCTCCATGCTTTGAAGGAGTGATATGTTGATTATATACCTCTGTGGTCTTAAAATCGGAATTATTTAGCAACAGTAAGCACGTTGTTGTTCCTTAGATCGCTGTTGATTCTCCGCTTCGCACGTGGATTCTATAAGAATTAGTATGAAAAGCACGTGAACGTCTGATTTCTTGCGATAAAGTAGCTTTCTGGCGGCTGCTGAATCTCCAAGCACATCAAAATCTTTGATGCAAACGTAATTTGAAATCACAGTATTAATATCTTTGGTAGCGTCGCGGAGGTAAACGTTTACGAAAATTTGTGATTTTGTTTAGTGAGATAAAAGCAACACTAGATATGATTGTTCCCGGGAATACGATTAAGTTAGTGGATATTGGCACATCTAATGCTGTTGTGCCTGAAGCACAATCGCAGTCACCTGTTGTGAAAGCTGTGAAAAATATAAAGAAGAAAAATGCCGGAGCTTACATACGACTCCAGGTAAGCTTTAAGATTGCATATGCAACATTTTGCTAGCCTCTTGCTTACCCTGAGCTTATTTTTGCATACTATGTTTTAGCCCACTACGTCTCAGACGGACAAAACAAACACACAGAATGAATCTGGAAATGCAGCCTCTGGGAGAGGTGTTGTGTACCTCAGCCACATACCAGATGGGTTTTATGAAGATGAAATGCGCCAATATTTTAGTCAGTTCGGACGTGTTACCAGAGTAAAGTTAGCTCGCAGTAAAAAGGTAAGATTTTTTTTGTTTAAAATAACACATCTGCTATTCTTTGAAACGGTTATGTAACATAAAACAGAAATTCATACGTTTCCTGACTTGTGAAGTATTGCATTTTTGCACATGTCATAATTTTGTAGTGCGTATGGAGGTATGCATAAATGGAAAAACAGAGAGAGGGGGGGGGGTATGGAATATTATTAAATAGCTCATTGATGACATGGCCATTAGAGAGTGAGGAGCAGCTTTTTTGGGAAAGATATTGGCAAAGCCCTTAGGAAAGGAATTGTAAATCTTTGTTTGGATAAGAGTAGGAAATTCCACTCACCTGAATGCGAGTCCAGTGTACTAATTACTGTGGTAACTTAATCAGACAGATTTTGAGGAATGGTGCAAAGGAGAGAGAAGATATTGAGATTACTGGGTGTGACAGATCATAGGACATAAGACTGATGTATTTAATTCCCATTTATCTTTTTGAAATAGTACTGAAGGCACTTGCTACACAATAGTGTTAGGCGACAACAAGCACACCCTTTGATAGACACCAATTTGAAAGCTGAATGTGCAGCAGCTTAATGTTGAGATGATCTCCCTCTTTTTGTTATTGTTTTCCAGTTTTGATTTGCTGTTGTTTTTAATACTTTTTGTTCACTTTAACAGACTGGCAGAAGCAGAGGATATGCATTCATTGAGTTTCAGTATGCTGAAGTGGCCAAGGTTGTCGCTGAAACCATGAACAATTATTTGTTATACAACAGACTTCTCAAAGGTTTGTATTAAATGAAACTGTTATTGGGTTTGCCTTTGAGATTTCATAATTTAACATTTGTGATGGAATAAAAGTTTCTCTTGCATACACTCAGAGTAAATCTTTCAAATATAGGCAATATTTTACGGCGTGATTCCACCCGTCTGCTTTGATGTTCATGAAGATAGCTTAATAATTATGTATTTTAGATAATAAATAATCTGTTGTTATCATAAATTACAGATGACAGAATGTACCAATGTTCTTTTTGTAAACAAACTATTGTCTTTAACTCACCACCACATAATTACTCATGCATGCACGTCAAAACTATCGTGCTGTGATCTCATAGGTGAAAGCTGACGGGTGGAATCACTTCTTATAAATGATCCCAGATATAGGTTACTTTTAATTAGAGGCACCTCTTTTTTTTTTTTTTTTTTTTTTTTTTTTTTTTTTTTTTTTTTTTTTTTTTTTGCAACATGCAAAATTTTTATTGGCATTGATGGTAAGGAACACACACATTAATTTTCTGTTAAAATTTGAACAATTGATTGAATTTGTTAGTTGTATAAAGACAACTTACAGGCTGTTGTTTCAGAACCAGTAGTAAATATTTTAGGGGGTGGAATTAAAGACAAATCACGAAAAATGCCATATAAGTGTCCAATGAATTTTCATGTCTTGGTGCAGCAGTTATTATGGGTGTATTTATCAAACAATAGCAGTAAAGTGTTGTTCTAATTGTGAAGTTGTGCTTTTGTTAACACCTAAGCTTTAATTCCAATTCATTTGCTAGACATATTTACACATTCTGGGTGTGCAGATATACCTGTGAGGGATGGTTGAAAGTTGAAGCCAGCAAAGAAAAAGTAAACAAAAGATCCAATTTGATCATTTGGATTTTGAACAGTGCAGTCCTCATGAAAAGAATGCAAAGACTAAGTCATAAGAGATAGACATTGATGCACTGAAGTTGGTGGTGGAATCGATTTTGAATGCCCTCATTTGCCTTCTTTAGTTTGGGTTTCATTTCTGTACTCATTAAAAATAGGACATGTGTTATATGGCTTTTTTTACTACAGTTTGTATATACTATCACCTACCAAAATATTTAAGACTCCTGATATAACTTGTATTTTATTTGGGGTAACATGTATATGTTGACATGCTAGTTTTTGGTTAGGCCTACTGTATTGAAACCTAGTGCTGCAGTAATTTTAAATGCTTATTATCTGTGGTTGTAGTTAATTTGAAACACTATTTTTATCTGTGACATACAACACGCTGATTATTGAAGACACACAGATCAAAGACACGTTGTCATCCCATACTTCACATGCAAATATTCAGAAAGTTAACAATTGTTAGAAATCTCCTTTTGCATGCAGTTGTGATGTATTTTATGCAGCACACTGATGGCTAAGTGAAAGGTGGTGGGGTGGATCTCATAGTCTTCTAGAAATTGTTAGCATAAATAATGGTGAGCAGTCCTCACATTTGTGCCCTAGCTTTAATCTCCATTTCATTCTAGAGGATTATGCAAAGTTTTCCCATTGTACATATCTTCGTGAGTTTAGGAATAGAAGATAACCAATTTTACAATCCTTTTGCTTCTCCACATCGTATAAAATATATTTTTTAAAAGGTTACCTTGTTGTGATTGAAATCTGTAACTTTATAGCAACATATATGGACAAGGAGTATCCTGCAGCATTTTGGAATCAACAGTCTTGTGGTCCTCAAAATTGTCCACTTGCAAGAAACCGGAAAATTGAAATAAAACGGAAAAATGCTGTGCTGAATTCGGCAAAGGAACTGGCACGACAGAGCAAGAGGCGCAGGCAACTGGCGAAGACCCTTACCCGCTTGAAGGATGCCGGCGTGGATTATACTCTCCAGGTACAGTGCTCAGTCGGTGGTGGCGTCTGTTGGTACTTGCACTTTTCCCCGGATACAGCCTACTTGCTGTATTCGTCCTTTGGTGTCCCTGACTAATGTTTACATCACACACTGCACTCCCTAATCATACTGGCAGTTCTCTTGAAGCTTCAGTCAACTGATCTTTTCTTTTAGTCAAGTTGTGTTATAAATTTCTTTCATATTCAGTTCAAACTGGTCCCTCCTGATTAATTAGTAGACAGATTCCTCTAATCATTAACTTTCTTCTGTTGGACCACACTTAAAAAGCTTCTTTTCTTTGTTTTGTTTACCAACCATGCTACAGTTCCATATAAGGTGCATGCCTGACTTGCATAACTTTTCAGGGAGGCTTTCATGTAATTTCTATTCCGCTTTATATCCTTTTTTTCTGCCAATTGTCACATTTTGTTGTACATACAATAAAATTGAAATATTTTGTCTTTCTTTCTAATTTCCTAAACATTGCACAATTTAATTTGGCTAAATTCCATTCAAGGATGTTAAAATAAAGAGGAGGAGTTATATATGCGGAGTGTTTAATGTTGATTTTCACTCTTTTAACATGGTATGTGTAACAGGAAAAATGCTGGATGTTTTATTCCTGTCTTAAATGACATCAAAAATACAATATGGACACTTCTCTGAGGCACAGCAATATGGTGGAAGCATGCTTTTACTTTTTTCCCTGCATTCTAACTTCCCATAACTAACTCTTACTCATATCAATTAAAACTGTATTATTAAATTACTGCATAACCATGCACTCGAAATTTTGTGACATATTCCTAGAAAACAATGTTTTCTAGAAGCAAGGAGGTGACCTTGCTGCTCATTTCACTTGCAGCTAAAGCTTTTTAGTATGTTTGTACAATATAGCAAAGTAGTTTACTAAATGGCATGCTCATAAATTACAACTTTAAAAAATTTCGGTCATTTATAGGATGTGATTCCACTTGTCGGCTTTGAACTGTGACATCATTGCTGCGCAGTAGTGTAGAGGTGCATGTGTGTGGCTTGGGTAATTATGTGGTGACTGAGTTAAAGATGATAATTTGTTTTCAAGCAGAATATGGTTTTGTTAGCTACAATACATGAGTATTAAGATATTATCCCATGTATGGATTTTCTGAGATGTTGTCATGGGTCAAAGCAGACAGATGGAAATGAGTTGTAATATATTGCCCAAAATTCATTTACGAAAATTAAGAAATAAATAACAAAACATTATTCTCATGTGCTGTCTTTTTAACTAATGATTTGCCCTTCTTCCTTCCAATCAATAATCATACCATTGCAAAAATTATCATCAAAACATTCTCGATACTTTAAGTGTATTTTAACGCCCAGAAGCAGCAGCAATATCGGGTGTCCTTTCCAAAGATGACTGTAACATGGGTCAAAACAAGTCAATAATATATGTATTTTAGAGGAAAAAATTCCTGGTAGGATATATAACACTGTTGAATCTTTTTAAAGTCTGAGGATGTTTCATTGCTATGTGAAATATTTCTCTTTGGATGCTTTTTTAGTATAGCATTTCTATATATTAGTCTATCCCATTCCCTTGGCTTTGATATTGGTTTCTCCTATGAACTTTTGATATTCATATTATTTCTCTTTTCTACTAAATGTTTGTTAATTTTCCTATAGGCAGCACCTGTCTTTCTCATAGCCATGCATGATGTGTGTTACTTCTCTTAAGTTCTTTCTGTGCGTTCTTTGTCTTAAAATTACCCTCTACGGCATAAGTAGGGGAGAACGGTACATGTAATCCTTTAGTGTACTGATGTTACAACTCAAGTTTATAAGGAAACTGGTATATATTTGCTTTCCATTTCATAAGACATTTTTCCAAAAGTTTAAGAATTTTCAATATACATAGTCTTCATCATATATCAAGGTGACCATACAATATTTATTGACAACTTTCACCTACAAATAAACCAATTTTAAAGTTTAAAGTTACATATAAACGTCGTCCATCATCAACTGAGCCAGCAACACTTTGTGGAGTCAGCAGCCTTAAGCATTATTTTCAATATAGTTTGGGTTATTATACATTATAGATACACCTTTGTTTTGAAACACTTTATTTTATGGATATACGGTTAATTTACTAGCTATATTTTGTCAGATTTTCTTCACCATCAAATACTATTGGGATTTCTTCTTTCAGGTTAAGGATGGACCAGAGCAGCCTGCAGGTGCAGTGAAAGCAGAACAGAAAATCAGCAATGCAAACAATGAGCAGACTACAAATGTCCAACCAGTACTGCTTGTTGATGAGAGTGATGATGAAATCGAATTCAATGTGCCATCTTTTGTTATAAGGAAAACACTAAAAAGACGGAGCAATAGTCCGCCAGTGCAACCATCTCCCAAAGCAAAGCGGGGCAAACAGGTCAAGAGTGAGATTTTGACACCCGAGGTAACGCCGCCAATTCAGGAAAATCTCACTTCCCCAAAAGACCAGAACACAGAAGCAAGTTCAGGATCTAGAAAGAGTGGTAGAGTCAGTGTAATTCCAAAACATATTAGCTCTGAATTTCAAGTAACAATTTCTCCAGCAAAGTCCAAGCAGAAGAAATCGCTTGGCAAGGAGAACAATATGACCCAGACACCTGTGAAATGCGAGGAGTCATCCGAACAGCTGAGCACACCAGAAGCAGTCAGTCCTGCGTCTCCACGATTACCAAAGTCTGTTGAATCTTCCACAAATAAAAAGAGTAAAAACCTGAAGCTCTCCGCTGTGAAAAATAATGAGCAATCCCCGGAAAGTATTGGAATGACACAGAGGGTTCGCAGAAAGAGTGCAAAGGCAGCCGAGATTTCCGATAGTGGCATTACCGGTCCAGTCGAAGATGGCGTTGGTAGAAAACCGTCTCCTAAAGTAGTCAAAACTCCTAAAGCAGATAGAACTGGTTTAACCCCAAAACAGGTGAAAAATGATACACCCGCTAACGATAAAAGAAAAACGCCAAAAGTTGCACCAATCCCGGAGAGTGATGAGAATAAAACTGTGGTGCTCAGAAGTATTGGGAAGACACCAATTTCAAAAACTACACCAGAAAATCAAGACACTCCAGTGCAGAAACCTACCTCTGGTGACAAGAAGGTAGAAATGCACAAGACGCCATCGAAAACACCAATGGGGCGAAAGTCTTTTCCTCTGTCAAAACAGTCTGGCTTAATGCAGAAACCTGTTTCGGAAGATACGAAGCGTGTGAGATCCAAGACCCCTTCAAAAACACCTGTAGGCAGGAAGAGCCAAAACTGGACCAATGCAAGCGGCTCAAAACTTTCACCGGTATCTCATGGCAGCGCTTCTGCAAAACTGTCTAGCTCAGGAGATAAAAAACGTATGGGTCCGAAGACTCCTTTGAAAACTCCAGTGGGTAGGAAGAGTCAAAAATTCAGTGCTGCCAGCAGCCCAAAGCATTCGCCGCTGTCCCATAGCACTGCCCTGAAGCAGCCAAAAAGCGCGAGTCCCAAAGATTTGAAACCCGCACGAAAGAGTTTGAAGCTGAACAACTAGAGGTGCTTGTAAGGACTTGTTGCGGGGGAATAACCCTTGGACTGTCACATTATCAGAAAGTGCTTTTGTATTGAATGATGTATTGTCAAATACATGGTGTGTAATGCATGTGTTATACACATGTTGATTCAAAAAACCAACTAAAGAGAATTATTCAGCATGCCTGTTGTTCATTGACCCTCTTGATATCAATAGCTGGCACAAATTCCTCTTAAAATTGTAATTGGTTTCTGTCCCTGGGCTGTGGTGAAATTTTAAGTTATCCCTCCCACCTCAATGTTGTATACTTTTCTGTCAGCTGAGTGATTTATAATCTATCCTTCACTCTTTCTATAGCTAAATGTGAAGTGTGTTTTATAGATATTTTTATAGTAAGAGTGCACTATATTTACTGATGTGTAAGTGTGCTATTTTTTTATCACTCTTTGGTGCAATACTTTTTCAGTGAGAAAATTGTCCTTGTGCCATAGGCAGCTTATTTACTCCTGAATCATTGTAAAGCCTCAGTTGTAATTCTTTTGAATATTTTAAAACATTCAGAGTCATCTTTGTGAGTGCAAATTAGTTCATAAGTTTATATTTAAACTTCCACTTGAATATATATTTTATTAGACTCGAAATAAAGAAGTGACCTTGTAATGTGACTGGCAAATGCTGTAATAATACACTGAAAATACACTGTATATCAACTGAAATGCTGTAGTTTCTTGGGACTCCTATCATATTGTCATTTGATTTTGTTATTATTAAGTAAAAGATGTCTGTACATTTACGAGGCAGCAAAACAATATAAATACATTAGAATCCTACTTTTTACAAGGGAATCCAAAATTGGTGTAAATGTTTTAAACGGTAAAATTTCCTTATAGGATCCCCCTTACATATTTATTATGCAATACAGGTTATTTGAATTTTGTACTATTTTTAGTACCAGGTGTAACTGAAAATGGTAACTTTATAGGAATTATTTCTCCATGTTTCGCATGATGATATTCGAGAATTTATTCGCATATGTGTACATAAGTATTTTATTTTTTTGTGGTGGTTGCACAGGGTCTGCATCTCACATTCCAGTTGTTTTTGAGTTTATAATGTATTGTGCCCACCTTGAAGTCACATTTTCCCTGTTGAACAACTGGGGTAGACACAGAAGTGGCAGACTTGTACGAGGTCACTGAAGCACACAAAAGTATTATTATATCCCATGTCATTTCTGATTCTATGGTTTCACACACAACCATTCTCACAATTAGTAAAACACCATAAAAAAGCTTTACATAAATATTTGCACTTCACAATAAGAATAAATTCTCAAAATGCATCTTAAGTGTGAACAAATACTAGTTGCACAAACTTAAGGTGACACTCAGCACAGTGGCTAATGGGAGTGATCATAAATTGGTAAAATCTTTAAGACTTTCCCATCGGACACTATGCCGTGGATCAACTTGGCGTATACTCTAAACAACGAAATGCAAAATATGTTTGGAGAAACACAAACTCAAAAATCTTCTAAGGCCACGATGATGGCACCAGTATCAACTCTGTTGTCCTTTGAAGCCCTATAAACAAATAAAATGCACCCATCACCGTTCGATGCATTGTCAGGCTGCAACAAGAGGTCTCTCTATGGACTACAACCACCTGGACCACATTTAAGCTCTTGTGCAGTGTGTTGGAAAAGGGAACATCATCCAACTTATCACTGATCAGCAATGCCTGTGATGATGTCGTTAGGACTGATCCTGATCTCATCTTCACACTCCCTTCTGTCCAAACTTGTCCTCAACAAAGAAGAGAAGATTTGCTGATAATGATTCACCATCTGCTCTGGAGAATAACAAAAATGGTGGTGCATATGTCTTTCCCTGATACTGTGCCCAGGGATGGGAATGATTGTGGGCTATATTGTTCTGCTTTAAAGTCTATCTTACCAATATTAGAGATTCTGACAGACATTAGACCACAAGTATTTCACTTCTTACGCTTCATGGTATTTCTATGTGCAGCTAGGGAAAATTGTCCATCCAGACAGAGCCCAGAATGCCTGGGTAGACCTTATATAGCTCAGGTGCACATGGTCCCTGGAGGTTGCGACTAGGGACTATTCCACATCAGCCATGCACACCACCTTGAAATTCAGGTTGACATACTCCTCCACCTTCCCCCCCCCCCCCCCCCCCCCCCCCCCCCCAAATAGTTTTGGTCGTCATTGCGACCTGGGCTGTTAAGCCAATGAGCCAAGATAACTGGGCTGTGTAACATAAAACGTCTCTCCATACAGTGGTCACTGAGGCATGCTCAGAGCTTACAGTGCACCTGTTGTGAAAATATTCAGGGGGTATGTTTTGTTTTGGGAGGACAACTATGGAGGTCATCAGTCCCCCATTCCGTCACAGGGTGACACAAGAACATCGATAAGAAATAAAAATGCCCAAAATGAAAAATAGCAATAGGAGGAAAAACCCACTCATGCCCGGTTTCTGTAAAACTATAGTTACCGTGCCGTTAGCTACTGTCACGTTACAATTTAACATGCCAGATAACTTCCTAGGGTTTCCCGTAGCTGATTTCAATGACCGTTAGTTAACTATGAGGTAACTGTGCCTTCTGTCGAAGCAAATAGTATGTCTCAACAGATAACAGATGGCACTACTAACGAAAATCGCAATTACTCGAATTTTATTAAGTGAAATCGAAGACGCGTCTTCGTTTGTATAACAGTTACGAGTTTTCTGTTTTCAAAGGCAATGGGCGACAAGCGAGGAAAAAATTTGACTCTATTTGAGAAAAATCTTTTGTCCGACTTGATTTTAGAAAGGAAAGTAGTTATAGTAAATGAAAAGGCAAATGGTTTGACTACTTTGGGAAAACAACACGCCTTGGAAGTTGTCACAAAATTGTACAATTTGTTAAACAGACACGAGAGATAACGGTAAGGCAACTCTGAGAGCTGTATTCTTTTTTAAAAAGAAAAACAGGACAAAGAATAACGAAGACAGGGTTAACAATAAAATCATACGTACTATTTCTGTTGTCAAAATTTATTTTTATGAATTTAAGTTTTCCTCTTCCCATTGTTATGTGAATGTGACATTACTTTTCACAACACAGACTGGTCAATTTACGTCCACCCATCCACCTACCCGAGCCCCACATTATAAGAGTAATAATAAACATTGACTGATCGTAATGGCAATTGCATGGCAGAACACTATTGCAAAGGGAAGTATCTTTATGCTTAATTGAAAGTTTTATTATGAGAGCATGGCTTTGTGATTTTGATGAGGTAAAATTTTACATCCAGATCGGCGATCGCGAGAGATAATGTTGGCCATTGTTGCTCAGTGTCTAGATGTTGCTTGCCCAATCGCCAGGGAGATGCAGCTAATATAAACATTACCCATTGTCAACATTATCTCTCGCGACCGCCGAGCGCGATGTAAAATTTAACCCGGAAAGTTGTTTTCCGCGTTTTTCCAATGTCATTGGTCAGTATTTTTTTTTATTATTCTGAAACGCATATGAAATTCGCTCTCATTACATAGATCAAATGGTTGTCATCTAACACGAAAAATGCGTTGTGGTGTTTCAACAGTGCCGAGTACAGTTAAGTTTTCTTCTTCTGAACAAATGAACGAAGCATCAGAAGAAAAAGAAGACGGCGGTGACGACGATGATGAAAAATTTCCATTCTTCAACTTCATAAATTTTAAAACTGTATGAAAATTACACGAAACACAGTCATAAAAACAAAAACAAATTACTACTGCTAAATAACTTCTGGACTTGCGTTTGGAAGCCCACTAGCGCTACAAAGCGGATATAGTTAAAACTAAAGTTAACGTGTAGGTAACCCCAGGGGAACGTGCATTTATCTTTAACGGACAGGTAACTGCGGCTGTGACGGTAACTGTTGTTTCGGAAACTCATTTTGTACTTAATGTTCAGGTAACCCACAGATAACTATAAAGGGACAGATAACTACTGTTTCAGAAACCGGCCATCAGTCAGTAAAATGTCAATGAAGTCGACAAAACACGAAATAAGAATCACACAGAACACACAACAAAGCCAAAGTGGTTGACTGACCATGACATGAAAAAGTGTGTCAACTATTCGGCAACACAAGGAAGCCCCCCAGAGCACACAAGACAAGGGGAACATAAATGGAAGACTGAAGCAAAGCTTCACAGAGAAAGATAAAAATCACCAGCATGAATAAAACTTAAAACTGTATCGGCCATTGTCACGTAAAACATCTGCTAAAACTGCAAGAAAATTAAAACCCCGCCGCAAGGTGGCTAAAATAGGGCAGCCCTGCAAGATGTGGGCTACCGTCAAGCAGGAGCCACAGCGACACTGGGTTGGATCCTCACCATGAAGAGATGGCCATGGGTTTGCCAAGTGGGCCAATGCGGAGCCAGCACAGGACCACAGACTACTGGCGACAGGCCCACACGGAGGAGCGCCACCAGCTGTAGTCTGCTTTAGAGCCCTGAATTTGTTGGACATGGTCAGGCTGCGCCACTCGGTAGCCCAAAGCTCACGAACTCTACATTGCAGCACCGACTGAAGATCAGAACCCAGGAGGCCAATCTCTTAAAACAGATGTATCAACAGCATATTTGGCAAACCTATTGGCATGTTTGTTACCCGGGATACCTACATGACCTGGAGACCAAAGAAATACCACTGATCAACCAGACCAATCAAGGGTAAAAAGAGTCTTGGATGGCCGGCACCAAAGGAGAACGTGGATAACACTGGTCACGGGTGGTTGTTTTCCGGGTGTATCCCGGAAATCCGGGATTTTTTAATTATGTACCCGGATAGTTCCGGGTTTGCCTACAGGCGCTTAGCCGTGTAAAATAATTTCTCAGGAAATCAGTAATTTTCAATACACAAAGCAAATTTTCTTTTTTGGTCTATGTATAGCCACAGCGTGCAATCTGTTATGTATTCATCTGCTTTTTGGCTTAACCTATGTGGGCGACAAAAGAGAGCGACAAATCACAACCCCACGTACTGCTATGAGTCTGTTCTACATGGGCACCATTTGTAGAGCTACGCGTCAGACGCGACAACGAGTGATGTTCCATCAAAGGAACCACTGGACAGACAGTTGGTACAGAACTTAATGAAAAGGTGGTCGTTTTATCAGTCGACATTACACAAAACCAAGTCATCAGATTCATCCAAGCCTAGTTCTAATGAAGAAAGTTCTACTCAGTAGTTGCAGGATAAACCGTCCAGTTCTAAAATATATTGCTCTGCTTGCTAAACTGAATTAAACTCTACACGTGAATTAGTGCTAGCTACCATTTCTTCTTCATTCTTTGTGCGAGCTACTTTCATTGACCCACAGCGTTATACAAACATAGAAAATGATGGGAAACGAATAGAATTTTCAGAAATAAAAGAAATGAAAATTGGAAACTTTTTTTTCAGAAAAAGTAATTTTCTTACATCTTGCACCATGCTTCATTGTCAAAACAACACTGTAAGTATCCCAACTAATCTTCTAATTGTACTGTATAATTGAGTTTGAAAACATAGTAAGCCCAGTTGAAATCCCACGTTATACATATAAATCATAGTCAAAATTTCAGGGATTTCAATAAAGCACCACAATCACCCCTGTGACTGGTCTAGGATACAAAGGCTGCTCAGGGAGTCGCTGCAGAGAAGGAAAGACTCACCTGAGAAGGAATGCATCTGCTTGAGAGCACGGAAAATGGCCACCAGCTCCGCAGTATAAACACTGCAGCTATTCAGCAGAAACTGCTACTCAATGTGGTCACCATTGATCCAGGCAAACCCAACATGACCATCAACCAATGAACCACCAATGTAGACCAGGTCATAGCCGGGGAGCCCTGCAAATGACATAGAAAAAACTGACGACGGAGAGTCTCGGGGGGAACTGAGTCCTTGGGCCCGTGGGCCAGGTCTAAACGAAGACAAGGCCGCAGCAGGCACTGTGGAGGTTATGTGCTGGAAGCTGTGTTGGCCACGGCTGACAGGATGCAGGAGCAACGGGGCACTTCAGGTGAATGCTTTGCTTCCTCTGGAGCCTACAGCACTACCTCAGATCCCTTATTTCCCATGTCACTGCTGGTAGTCAATTGTCAGTGATTGGCCAATTGTTGTGTGGTTGGAAATCTTTGGGCAAAAGATGAAAGTGGAGACCATCGACAAGGCTGTCTCCTTTTGCCACAGTAACATGTTTGAGGTTTTGCCCAGTGCTGCTACTGCTGGTGAGCCAGCATGAAATGCTCCACCTGTTGCAGGGGTGGACTATCTTCCTGAGATATCCGGTCAAGTGCGGAGGGTGGGTCTCCTTGTCACTGGAAGCTCCAATGTTAGACAGGTGATGGAGTCACTCATGGTAACAATGAACAAGTTTGGTAAGGAAGGCACATCCACTCTGCTCAGTGGCCGAGACACAGAAAAGGCTCCGCCAGCTGCAGTAGAGCACTGCATATTGTTCCTCATGTCGGCACCAGTGATTTCCGCTGCCTGCGTCCATAGGCCGTCCTCAGTTCTGTCAGGTCACTGGCGGATTTGGTGAGCTTGGCTGCCATGTCTTTTCCATAACCGATCATGATCCTCTGATACAGAGCTGAGTGGTAGCCTTAAACCAGAGGCTCAGATGATTCTGTGGTGATCTTGTATATTACTTTTTAAATCTCCACTATTGGTTGTAGAAATGTGGAATCCTTGAATAGGTCAGGTGTGTACACTACATGTCAGTTTGTTATTTGTCTACGGCAAGATCCTAGTGCTCCACTTGCTTAAAACTGGCCACAAAGCCCACATAATACTAGGAACAGAAAGCTGGCTGAAACAAGATCTCAATAGTAATGAAATTCTAAACCCAGACTAGAATTATATTGCTAGGACAGGCTGAGCACTGGAGGTGTGTGTGTGTGTGTGTATGTGTGTGTGTGTGTGTGTGTGTGTGTGTAAAGAGATTGTTTAACTTACCTAAAGCACAGGCTCGTTGACAGATACAAAAACACAAATAAAAACATACACAAACACAAAGATCCAAGCTTTCACAACTGTTTGTTGCTTCATCAGGAAAAGAGGAAGGATGGAGGGGGAAAAGGAAATGATGCAGGTTTTAAGGGAGTGGATGAGGGGTCATTCCAATCCCAGGAGTGGAAGGACTTACCTTAGGGGGAAAAAGGAAATATAAACAGACATATGTCTGCCTTGTTGTGTGTGTGTTTACCTATCCTTTTTTTCCCCAAGGTAAGTCTTTCCTCTCCCGGGATTGGAATGACTCCTCACCTGCTCCTTTAAACCCACATCCTTTTCTTTTCCCTCTCCTTCCCTGCCTTTTTCTGAAGAGCAACCCAGGATTGTGAAAGATCAGCATGTGTGTGTGTGTGTGTGTGTGTGTGTGTGTGTGTGTGTGTCTGTGTGTTTCTTTATTTGTGTTTCTGTCTGTGTACTTGTGCTCTTTCACCTGGTAAGTAAACTACATGTATATATACCGTATATTTCCGCGGATAAGAGATGGCTAAATCATAAAAAAGGCCCCAAAATCCAAGGTCGTTTTATACTATGGTAGAAAAAAAATTAGATTGAAATTTAGAAGATGTGCTGCATAGCGCGGTTTTCACCTCCAAACGATATATGTCGAAGCGGCGAATGTTGTAATTTGTATGAATATGTCGTGATTATAAAGGATGTGGTTAGCAGGAACCCAAGAGTACAGCCTTCTAGGTAATTTACAAGAAAGCGTACACTTGATGTAGCTCGGCCTGAATTAATATATCGAAAGTACGACTGTAAATCAATTGAGTGTTTCTGAACCGTATATTTCGGACGCTACACGCTCTCACGTACTAAAAAAACAACTTGCTTAACCTGTACCTAACCTTCTTAAGGCTACACTACAGATAACTTTTTAAAAGTGAAAGTTAGGTTAGGTATAGGGCAAACAAGATTTTTTGTTTTAGTATGTGAGGGAGCGTAGCGCGAATCTCTGGTTCAGAAACATTCGCCTATTCCGTACATATCGTTTCGAAACATATAGATTTGATATATATTATTTGGAGGTCGGAGCCTTCCTATAGCCGGGCTATGCAGCACATCTTTGCACAATTTAAAAAAAAATCGCTTTTCGAGATTTATTAATTTACTGAGTGGACAAGGGTACATACAATAACCTATATGTCATAGAGCAGGATTAGAATTAATTATTTAAAATGCAACTTGATTTTACAATGTCGCTTGTCAACAATAATTTCTCAACATATCCCGAGCCGCACTGAAATGATTAGAGTATATTTACATACTGAGCAGTGAAAGGGTTAAAATATCTTGGAGCTATACACAACAATTGCGGCTTCCTTCGAAATCCTTTATCTTCTGTTCTCAGGCAATTTTGTGTTTTCACCCGCATAATATGTGCATCTGCGCGATTAAATGTCTTCTCGGCGAAAGAGATTACTTTTATTTTAAACTTTGTGGTGTGAAAGAAACATGCTTCACGATTGGATTCAATAGCATTATACGCACGAAAGTTCAAAAGCAGACCGCAAACACTGCAACAATGAAATCCAGGTGTACCAATCACGAAAACTACTTATGGTGGCTTCTAACGGCATTTTTCTGAACTTCTTGAAAATTTGCCTCCAAATCCAAGTAGGAGGGGTATTTTTAGATCCCAAAAACTGGAAAAAAAAAAAGTTCGGCCTGCATTCGGGTAAATACGGTAACTTGGGGGTCATCTTATAGGCCAGATATAAGCTTGAACTATAAAATTTTGATGAAAATTTGTATCTCGTCTTATCTGAAAGTCATCTTATATGCAGAAATATAGGGTATATGAAAAATTATTAGCATGAAAAATATATATAAAAAGTAGATTAAGATTACTTACCAGGCAAAGGAGCACAGGTAGTGATAGTAACACAAATAAATAAAACACACACACATAAAAATGCTAGCTTTAGCAGCCTAGCTGATTCTTCAGGCAGAAGGGGAGAGGGAAAAGGAAATTATGAGGGTTTTAAGGGAGTGGGTAAGGAGCCATTCCAATCTCGGGAGAGGAAAGACTTACCTTGGGGGGGAAAAAAGGAGGGTAAACAAATACACACACATATACACATACACACCTAGGCAGACATACTGTAGAAAGCCAAGTACGTCTGCCTAGATGTGTTTGCGTTTGTGTATATGTGTGTGTATTTGTTTACCCTCCTTTTTTTCCCCCAAGGTAAGTCTTTCCTCTCCTGGGATTGGAATGGCTCCTTACCCACTCCCTTGAAACCCTCATCATTTCCTTTTCCCTCTCCTTCCCTTCTGCCTGAAGAAGCAGCTACGCTGCGAAAGCTAGCGTTATTGTGCGTGTGTGTTTTATTTGTGTTACTATCACTACCTCTGCTCCTTTGCCTGGTAAGTAAATCTTCATCTAATATTAAATTCAAATTCCCGTTCACCATTCTATAACATCTTTGCCTCGATTCTCTGGACAGAGCCTCTGCCTCAACTGGTATTTCTTTCCAACTTCTTTGCTTTCTACAAATGTCTGCCTTGGTGTGTTTACATATGTATGTGTGTGTGTGTGCGCGCGCACTCGCTTGTTTACCTTTCCTTTTTTCCCCTAAGGTAAGTCATTCCTCTCCCGGGATTGTAATGACTCCTCATCCACTCCTTTAAAACCCACATCTTTCCCCTTTTCCCCTCCTTCCTTCCTCTTTTCCTGATGAAGCGGCCAATGGTTGTGAAAGCTTGAATCTCTGTTTGTGTGTGTTTTTTTATTTGTTTTGTATCTGTCAATGAGCTTGTGTATATATATATGAGACTTTCCTGGTGGGAAAAATATGTATAAAATAAAGATTTTTGATTTACCTAAAGTACAGGCTCGTCGACAGAAACATAAAACACACAAACATTCGAGCTTTTTTACAAAGGTCTGCCTAGGTGTGTTTGCATGTGGATATGTGTGAGTGCGTGTGTATTTGTTTACCTTCCTTTTTGTCTCCTAAGGTAAGTCCTTCCACTCCTGGGATTGGAATGGCTCCTTTTCCACTTCCTTAAAACCCGTATCCTTCCCTTTCTCCTCTCCTTCCTCCCTCTTTTTCCCGAAGAAACCACCACTGGTGGCGAAAGCTCAAATGTTTGTGTGTTTTATGTTTCCTTCGACGAGCCTGTACTTTAGGTAAGTCAAAAATCTTTATATATATATAAATAATTGTCCCCTAAGGTAAGTCCTTCCACTCCTGGGATTGGAATGGCTCCTTTTCCACTTCCTTAAAACCCGTATCCTTCCCTATCTCCTCTCCTTCCTCCCTCTTTTTCCAGAAGAAGCCACCACTGGTGGCGAAAGCTCGAATGTTTGTGTGTTTTTGCGTGTGTTTGGTGTTTCTATCGACGAGCCGGTACTTTAGGTAAGTCAAAAATCTTTATTTAAAGTAGGATAAACAAATATAAAAAATAGAAAACAGATGACTTACCCAAAGGACTGGCTCGTCGACAGACAAATAAAATCACACACAAACACACATACAAGCTTTCGCAAACATTGTTCGCTTCTTCAGGAAAAGAGGAAGAAAGGAGAGGAGAAAGGGAAGGATATCAGTTATTTGTGTCTGTCGACGAGCCTGTCCTTTTGGTAACTCATCCGTTTTCTATTTTTTATATTTGTTTATCCCATCAGGAAAGTTTCCTTCTATAATTTTCATTTCATCAATTTGAATCTAATTATAAAGTAGATGAGGCATGCTTAGCCACAGGGTGATCCTTATTACCAACAAACACTGCCTGCCTGTGACCGTTCATGCAGTTTGTTGCTGGTCATTTCCACATAGAAGGCCTCACAGTTCAGGCATGTCAGCTGGTAAATCACGTGGGTGCTGTCACAAGTGGCTCTGCCTTTGATCGTGTACACCTTCCGGGTTACTGGACTGGAATAAGTGGTGGTGAGAGGATGGATAGGGCAGGTTTTATACCGGTTGTGGTTACATGGGACAAGGAGGTTACGAAGGTGCACGGCCAGCACATCTAGCACAATGTTACACCATCCGGGTTATATGGATACTTCCCACTGACACCAACCTTTCAGAGCTCCTGAGATGGGAACTTGCCATTCAACATATTCTCTCTTCCCGTTGCCCACCTTCGTTAGTTTTAATTTCCCACCCACCATTCTACAATATCTTTGCCTCCAATCTGGACAGAGCCTCTGCCTCGACTGGCATCTTTGTCCAACTTCTTTGAATTTTACATATCTGACTTGGTGTGCGTGTGTTTGTTTACCCAAGGTAAGTCTTTCCCGGGATTGCAATGACTTCTCACCCGCTCCTGTAAACCCGCATCATTTTCTTTTCCATCTCCTTACCTGCTCATTGTCTGAAGATGCAACAAATGGTTGCGAAAGCTTAGCATTTTTGTGTCTTTGATTTATGTTTCTGTCACGTACTTGTGTTCCTTCGCCTGGCAGGTAAACCTCTTCTACTTTTCATATATATTTTTCCCGCTAGAAATTTTTTCCTCTATAATATATATAATGCATTGGGATCTCGTATTTTATAAATTTCATTGTAGATAGTGTTGGTAGTTTAATGAGGCTTTCTGTGGATAATGATTAAGTGTATCAAGAATGAAGTGCTGGAAAACTGTAGAGAAATTCAATGTATTGACACGTTACACCTGAGTGGCAACTGACTCTCAACCTAAACCAATGTAACATAATGTAGAGAGGAAGATCCTTTATTAAATGATTATGCAGTTGCACAACAATCATTTGAAACAGTTACTTCATTAAATTATCTGTCAACATTAGGAGTAATATGAGGTGGAATGACCACATAAAATTAATCATGGCTAAGACAGATGCCAGACTGAAAAAAAATGTTCGAATGGTTGTAAATCTAAGGGACTACGTTGGTAATCAGTTCATAGACTTAAGAGAATATTTAAACTAAATTAAAGTAAGTTATGCTAAGGACAACACAAACACTCGTGCCTGAGGGAGGACTCGAACCTCCAACAGCGAACAATCGCACGCTCTGCAGCAAGGCGCCTTGGAACACTTGGCTGCACCACTGCAGCGGATGCCAGAGTGACATTCATCAGAAGAATCCTCAGGATTGTATTGTCCATCAAAAAAGTTAGCAGCTTACATCTCTCAACCAATACTTGAATATTGTTCATCAGTGTGGGATTCGTACCAGATATCATTGACAAAGGAGATAGCAAACATCCAAAAGTGGGGGTAGCAGGCTTTGTAACAGGCTCATTTAGTAAGCTTGACAGAGTCACGGAGATGACTGGTAAGTTGCAGATGCCACAAGAAAGATGTTCTGCATTGAAATTGGGACTTCTGTCAAACTTCCGAGAGAGTGTTTCCTGAAGGGACAATTAATACATTTCTTCTAAGTATATCCGTGTACAGACCAGAAGGGGGAAAACTAGAGACTATAGCCGACACAGATACATGCTCACAGTTTATTTTCCTGAGACTGCAATATGAAAAGGAGGGAGTGACAATGGTAGAAAAACTACATTATGTGATCAAAAGTATCCAGACACGTTGCTGAAAATGACTTACAAGTTCATGGTGCCCTCCATATTCAATGTTGGAATTCAATATGTTGTTGGCCCAACTTTGCCTCGATGACGACTTCCACTCTCGCAGGCATACATTCAATCAGGTGCTGGAACGCTTCTTTGGCAATGGTAGCCCATTCTTCATGGAGTGCTGCACTAAGGAGAGGAATCGATATAGGTCTCACTGACTAAGGACAAAACAAAGTCGGCATTCCGAAAAATCCCAAAGATGTTCTACAGGATTCAAGTAAGGCCAGTCCATTACAGAGATGTTATTGTTGTGCAACTACTCTGCCTTGCATTATGAACAGGTGATCTATCAGGGTGAAAGATGCAATCACTGTCCCTGAATTGATCTTAAACAGTGGGAAGAGAGAAGGTGCTTGAAACATCAATGTAGCCCTGTGCTGCGATAGTGCCATGCAAAACAAGAGGTGTAAGCCCCTCCAAAAAGAAAACACAACAACACCGTAAAACCACTGCTTTCAAATTTTCCTTTTTGCACTACACTTGCTGGCAGATGACATTCACTGGGCATCTGCCATACCCAAATCCTGCAATCGGATTGCCACAGTGTGTACTGTGATGAGTCACTTCATACAATGTTTTCCACCATTCAACTGTTTTATGTTTACAATCCTTACACCAAGCGAGGGGTCGTTTAGCATTGACCTGCATGGTGTGTGACTTGTGGGCAGACCATGCAATCAAAGTTTTCTAACCTACTGCCTAACTGCGATAGTACTTGGAGTAGATCCTGATGCAGTTTGGAATTCCTGTGTGATGGTACGGATAGATGCCAGCCTATTACACTGTACGACCCTCTTCAACTGTCGGCGGTCTGTCAGTCAACAGACGAGGTCGGCCTGTACGCTTTCATGCTGTACGTGTCCCTTCACTATCACAACAGAAACAGTTGACCTAGGGGTGTTTAGGAGTGTGTAAGTTTCATGTACAAACTTATGACGCCCAATCACCTGACCACATATGAAATCCACGAGTTCTGCAGAGCGCCCCATTCTGCTCTCTCACAATTTATAATGACTACTGAGGTCGCTGATATGGAGTAACTGGCCGTAGGTGGCAACACAATGCACTTAATATGAAAAACATATTTGGGGGGGTCCTGGATAGTTTTGATCATATATTGTACCCTCTGCCACACAATGAGAAGTGGCTTGTAAAAAATGGATGTAGATGTAGCTTTCACCTGCTCTTCTCTCCTCTCCCCATGACCCTCTGTCAATCTCCTCTTCCTCCACCTCCCAAACCCGCTCTAGTTACCCCCATCTTTAAAAAACACATCTATCTACAAATTTTCATGGTTGTCCGTCAAATGGTGTCAAAGTTAATCACAAATAAATCATTTGAGTTGAAATGCTTCTCAGTTATTTGCCGAGTCATGATGATATATTTCCAATGTTTCGGATCCATTACAGAAGCCTTCCTCAGGAAATCATTCCCCGAAGAAGGCTCCTGTAACAGATTGGAAATGTTGGAAGTATATCATCATGATGCAGCAAATAGCTCATTAATGACTGCAAAAGCCTACATTCTTACAAACCATTTGAAGCTCATGTTTGCAGGTATTGTTGATCACTGAAACATGTACAAAATAATAAAAAGAATATGCAACATTAATTAACTTCTTTTGTTAATGTTGTTATTACCATCTTAGACTATTAGAGTTGAAGTCAGTTTCATGATGGGAAATAGTAGAATTGAGCATTGAAGATGAATAGTAGTATTGTGTGAAATATAACTGCCTAGTGTATTTTTTCCTGGAACTGTTGTCGACTGAATGTAATTAACAGGAAAGAAGAATTAATTGGCTAACGAAGAGAAGCTAAATAAAACCGCTTCTCTTACGACATCAGTTTAAACTTACCAATGTGCAAAATAGTGGAAAGGCAACTACTCACCCGAAGAGGACAGATGTATGGAGCACAGCAACACGTAATAGAATGCTCAATGCAAACTAGCCTCATCAAAGCACCTTTCATTGCAAACACACAATTTGCACACTCACCCTCCTTTCTGCCATGTATCTTTCCCTCCCACTTTTTCCACTTTCCCCTGCCTCCTGCATCTCCCTTTGTTCTCTCATCCTCCTCCACACACTCCCTGTTCATGTTCTCATCCCTCATCTCTATGTTTCCTTATCACAGATGTGGTGTTCAAATGTTTGTGCAGACCGTCACTGGAGCGCCACAGAGCACTTGGCCACTGCGGCCGGCACAGATGTGGTGTAATAAGGATATCTGATGGTTGCACTGGACTACATTCAGCTCAGTTTATCAGATAAAGAACCAAATAAATAATAGTACATAATTTAATTTCTATTTTATTATGTTGTAACAAATAACATATACTTAATGAGGACTAATGTTGCTACGCCAGCTACTTTGCCACTGCTGCCACCAAGATCAGTGATAGGTAAACCGATCAAAGGTGGTGCCACAGAAGAAGACGCTGCAGAGTAATGTCAACACTCAAAGATACTTTATTGTAAGATAAAAGGGAAAAGTTTTGTATTGTTAAGGAGACATATTCTAAAAATAGTGTTAAAAAATTTCAGTTTGTGTGTAGAACCAGTTTGTTCATGAACCACACTTGAATTGTAACAATGTGGAAAATAAATGTTCGTGCCTTCGATAATTGACTATGTGCAGGATGAACTCATTTTTAATATTTATGGTTTATGTGAATTGAAATTTTCTGAACAAGTTTTTAATGTTATGATGGAGAATTAGAAGACTTATTTTCAAAGGAATTTATTCAGGAGACTGATAGGTATTATTATTATTAATATAGTAAGGACAGTTTACAACTCACCACAAAGACGTGGCGACAAGCTACGACAGGCACATACAAAAGACACACACATACAACACTCACGCAATCACACAGGCCGCAAGTGCGGCAGCCGGAGGTGATGGTTGTATGACTGTTGTGTGCCAGTGTGATTGCGTGAGTGTTCTAGTTTCTAAAGAAGACCATGACCGATAGCTCAAAGTGTTGTATGTGTGTGTCTTTTGTATGTGCCTGTCGCAGATCGTCGCCACGTCTTTGCAGTGAGTTGTAAAGCTGTCCTTACTATATTATTATTATTATTATTATTGTGATTAAAATTCACCTGAAAGGAGTTATTAACATTTATGTTGTGGAATCACACAGAGATTATATAAACGTGATAATTTATGCAATTGTTTGGAGGAAAGTTTGCACAGATTTTGAGTAAAAGGTACTCACTCAAGAACCGGCAAATTTTTATTTAATGTGTAAAGAAAATTAGAAGAACTATCCTTCTTTTTTCTTTTACGCAGTGCATTCCCCTGGTGAAGAAGCCTGATGGGTGAAATTATCAATTGAGAGAATTTTTTTTTTCTGAAATAAGACAGTTCAAGTTAACGAGAATTCTTAAGAATAATAATTATCAAACAAATTATAAAAGAAAGAAATAGAGCCATGCCACTACATGTGCCTTCTTCCTGACAGAACTTGCTAGGACGTGAGAAGAGTGCAACGAGACTTTCCTATTACAAATTAAAAATTCTGCATACCCCACATGATCATTTTGTTTATGAATGAAATGTTCAAATGTTTGTAAATCTATCAGACCAAATTGCATGGTCATCAGTCCGTAGCTTACAAACTACTTAAACTAAGTTAATGGAACTTAAGGACAAACACGCACACACACACACACACACACACACACACACCACACACACACACCACACACACACCCATGCCGTAGGGAGGACTCGAACCTCCGATGGGGAACAACCGCGCGCTCCGCAGCGAGGCGCCTTAGACCGCTCGGTTACTCCACCGCGGCTTTGCTTATGATGAACCATCCAAATGAAAGAGGGCTTCACCACTAAACCAAACCGTATTTGTATCATACCAATTCCCACTATGCCCCATTGGCACCTGTATGGTTCGAACATCCTAACACAATCTGTTCAGAAATTATTATGATTTTATTTCATTCTGTACATACACAAACACTCTCTGTGGATGATGTACTATATATAATCGAGTAATCCGCGCACATTTTTTCACAACTTTATGAGGCTGGGGTGCACAGATTACTCGAATTTAAGTTGGTACTACTCCATCTGCAATGACAAAACACACTGAAATGGAAATGAGTGTATGGCTTTCTTGGCCGGGAGATCCCTTGCGGGATTGTTCGGCCGCCGTGGTGTAAGTCTTCCTATTTGACACCACGTGGGCGACTTACGTGCCAATGATGATGAGATGATGATTAGGACAACACACAATACCCAGTCCCCTGACGGGAATCGAACCCGGGCCTCCTGCGTGGTAGTCAGCGACGCTACTGCTGAGCTATGGAGGTGGACACAAAACACACTACGCGGGTATTACTCAGCTTTAAAAAACAGATCCCTTTCGGCCGGTATTACACGATAATATTTTCGTTCAAATCTTTGGCAAAGAAATATTATCAAATATTCTTAATATTTCTTAGACATAAATCTTCATTGTGGTGTTAAAAGGGGTATCATGGTCGTCATATTTCAAGATAGCGCATAATAATAAATTTTTATTGTGCACTGTTTTAACTTCTCAAAAACGTGACGGAGTAGCGTATCTTTTTGGCAGTTTCTTTGCCAGTGCGGCTGGCACGTGCAAACAGCTGCATTGTTGATGTAAGAATGACTAGTTTGTGGTACCATCTCTCTGAGTAATAATGTACGTTATCTACTTAAGTTGGGTATTATTCGGTTTAGTACCACCATAATACCCACACCAGTATTGGCACTCCAGGATTACAGCGATTTCTTGCAACTGGGGTTAAATGTTAATTACAGCGCGGCATTGCAGCTATGATCAAACACACACACGTCGATTAGCAACAGTGATGTTAGCGCTCAGAGCGGATAGATTTTGCATTGCAGCGGAGAGAGGACTAGCAACTTTTATAGTCAAATATACAGCGAGGCGCTACATTTGATACTTCTTTCATGAAAAATACAGGTATGTCAAAGCTTCCTATTCCACTATCAAATACATGACATATCAACTTTTAACAAAGATATATGACCATGTAATACCAGTGTCAGCTCCATTTATTTATTAACATTTCAGATTCTATAAGTGTTCATTTCAGTGTGTTACTGTGAATACGTTTTCACAGTAATAACGTTACAAATGAAATATTTTTTAGTTTGTATGACAATGTTTAGTAGGTAAAATATGAAAATTTTATGGGGTTGGTGCAAGATTCGCAAGCTCTGATATGACAACCCTGCCCCCCCCCCCTCCCAATCAGTGTGGCGTCAATTTTAGGTGTCGTTTTGAAATTTAATCCCTCGTCAAAATTTGGGTGTGTGCAGATTACTTGAGTATATACGGTATTTGCAATCACAACAACTCTCTTACCCAATATGCTGAAGACATTACAAACGTCTTCAGACATGCAATAGCCCCACAGACCTAGTGCACTAACAGGTTTCGGGTGCCAAATCCTGACACACATCCAATCCTCCCTCTACTGCGATTAACCAGGCACAAAGGTATGACCGCCCACCCTGGACTAGAGTAACTTAACCACATCTTACATCAGGGCTTTGTTTATATGTCATTGTGCTCTAAAATGAGAAACATTCTACCCTCAATTCTTCCGACCCCTCCTACAATGGTGTTCTGAATCCCACCCCCACCTTCGTAACATTCTAGTCCATCCCTAGGCCACTTTCAATCCTGACCCCTTCTCACAGAAATCATATTGCCTTGGAAGACACCATTGTGTGACCTGTCCAATCTGGCGCTTGCAATTCCAGTCCTATTATAGGTTGAGGCTTCCAAATCAGTAAGTACAAAAGCAGCCACGTGATTTACCCCCCGTAAACTGCACAGGTCTCATGATGAATATCGATTGCTTTAAGGCCTTTAGCACTAAGAGCACTAAGAAATCTTATAACAGCCTCTACTTCACAGTCGGCGTGACTCACGATTATCGGAGGCATCTTAAACACTCAGTACACAATGTAAGCGAGGAAGAATCAGACTGTAATGGTGTAGGTGCATACACAACAAACGTAGGTACCCAGTGTGAATAAAATGATTGAGATATCTTGGCACATCTTTTTTTAATTTCAAAACGGTACTTACTGGGGGGGGGGGGGGGGGGGAGAGAGAGGGGGGGGGGGGGAAAGAAAACACCACCTCGTATCATATGTACTTTTTAGGTCAGAAATTATTGTTCAACAAGTAGAAAAGAACAGTTCTGAAAAAGGAAGAATCATCAGTGAACTATTTCTCCCTCTAATGTGCACTCAGTGATTGTTGCTGAAGTAAACCCCCAGAGAAAAGTTCAGCGTGGAAAAAAAGTAAATAAATAAATAAAATAAAAGTGTTCTTAAACTATCATATTTTGTTTCGTGCTAATATCGGATCATTTTATATGCACATTTGAAGTATTTTTATTGCATGAAAAATGTTTTATGTCACGGTGACAACAAGTATACGAGTCATTGCACGACTGCATAATATAGGCAGCAGTGGCTGCAGCATTGCAATGCGCATGTGCGGCTGAGGTTAAAATTCTCTTCTGAACCCATGGAGGCAGCAGCAGCATATAGGCACTCCCGTAGCAGGGAGGGAAGATGGGAAACACCGCGTTTAACATTGCCATTGGAGCTGGAAGAGACACCAGATCCTGGCTACTCGAGCTCTGGCAGTTACGCACAAATGATCCCGAAGTGAATACAATGGAGCTACTGCGCACCTCACCTTGCGCATGGGCAAATCCTCCACAAAGGCAAAATTAGCCCTTCATATTTGTTTCTGGCACATTGAAGATTTATCAAAAACATGCCATACAGTACAACCTCGTTTTTACACTTTTCAAGGGACTTCAGTGAAATGGTGTAAAATGCAGGAAAACGTAAAATGCAGGAAACGACGTTTTAAATGGTAAAATATGCTTACTGGATCAGCCTTGTATTTTCGTAGTTTATTTATGATATATGTACATAATAGGCATCTAAATAGTCGCCAGGAAGTTTATTATACAATGAAGGTTATCCACATTTTTACCATTTTAAGCGCCAGGCAGAACTGGTAATTTTATGGGAAGTAGAAATTTTTGATGTAATTTCATTCATTATAATCGAGGATGCCGCTATTTTAAGCACCAGGCAGAACTGGTAATTTTATGGGAAGTAGAAATTTTTAATGTAATTTGATTCATTATAATCGAGGACACCGCTGCTTGGCTCTGTAACACATCTTCAAAATTACCTGAACCGCTTGGATAGATATCGTTTGGACGCTGCTGCCAGGCTACGAAACACATCTTCAAAATTACTGCCTTTTACCGGCATTAATTATTTACGTAGTAAAACTCCTAAAGTTCCATTTTTATGTTTCACACGACGATATTAGAGAATTTATTTGCGTTCTCGACATCTCACACTATTATCACAATTTTGAGGTTGTAATTATGATACCAAACTTTAACAGATAACGTTCTGTATTAATAAGAAATATGTATCACAAAAACAATGCAACTCCTTATTCTCATGTCAACAAAGCAACTGGTTCTCATTAAGTACACACCAGCCACTGTGGCGAAGAAGCTGGCGGAAAGAGGAACTACACCGCCACAAATCAGCGTTATTCTCACGTCAACAAATTGTTCTGTTTGTCTGAGTATACACCAGGCACTCTGTCAAAGAAGCCGGTGGAAGAGGAACTACATCGCCACAAAGCAGCGTGTAGTAACTCAACTAGATGCATACTGCCAACAACGAAACATATGTTTGAATAAATGCAAAGTGTCAAAAAACTCAAATGTGAATAATTTTTAAGCTTTATACTTTCAGGTGAAAGCCATGCCAGCGTCAATTTATGTAAGATTATGTCATTTTTTCCTCACGAACATGCTTTCGAAAAGCGTAAAATGCAGGAAAAGTGTAAATATGTTAACACAAAAATGGGGGCGAATTAACATTGTGAACATAGGAAATTTGATGGGGACAAAAAATGGTGTAAATGGCGGGAAAAAAACGTAAAAACCGTGAATGTAAAAACGAGGTTTTACTGTATTTGGTAAAATATCTTATAACTCTCAATTAAAGACGCATCAACTGTAAAAATCTTCAGAAGATATGATCATGAATAATAATAATGTCAGTACTCTCCGCCTAGGTAGGATAGCCGTGTAGTTAGTGTCATCACACTGCGGTGTTAAAAGTAGTGGATTCGAGTCTGACTACAAGCAATTTATTTTAACAGGTACAGGAACGATAATTACTTTTGTATTGTTACTTGGCACATATCTTTGGACGTTTTTGTGCATCTGTTGTGATTTTGAGGGTAAATGACATTTATACTCTTCGTTGTGAAAAGAGATGGAGGAGAGCAGGCTTTTAATGAAATGGTGAACACATTGTACGCACCAACACTGTGTGATTCATATTAAAAGGGTCACAGGTTCAACTCAGCCAAACAGCAAATATTTTTGTGCTCCTTGGCAATGTGTACACTACTGACATCAGAATTGACCGCAACATCATAAGTTATTTTGTATTTATATGTGCGCAGAACATCAGCCTGGGATGTCATTATTTAAGACATTTGTAGCCTTTCCAGACTGTCAGTATTGGTTGACATATGACTGAACCCTAGAACACCAAGGGTCAAAAGTCGTGTGCGTAAAACGAAAGGGTATGAACAAAGTAACACATTCCTATACAGCACAATACGCTATGAGCCTTTCAGGAAAACTACTGTCACATATTTACTTATGCCCCCAGGAGAGTACTGGCTCTCTTGGATTGAGGGATAAAAAAATCAGTGGCCGAGTATGTGGCAAAATTGATTAAATTGTTTGGAAACGTAGTCAGTGCTGATCTAAAGGAGGGGGGGGGGGGCAGGGTGCTTTTCCTCAGTGCCACTCGCAGAGGTGAGCCAAACTGTCAGTGGGGGAAGGGGGGGGGGCAAAACATTAGGCGGTGGAGACAGGTTTGGAAATATCATGGATCAGGCAATGAAAGGAGTGAACCCCCAGTCATATGAAGCACCAGCTGCCACTGTTTACACTTCTCTTATTTCGAAATATTCGAACATTTCACCTGTTACAGAGCATTGAAATAAATTCAGTGACAAAGTTAAAGATTCATGGTGGACTAGGATTCAAACTTGGCCAATTAGGCTATTCAGACATTGTTCCCATCCTACTAACACTCTCATATTATCATGTGCTGCCCCCTGACCATGAGTTCCTCTCACTTGCACCTTTAACTGTATTCCTGCAAGGAGCTGGGTGTGTTTCTGAATCCACATTGAAATTTTCGTCTGCCTGTCAAAGGCATACATACGATTGTAGACACCGAATCTGTTCTTTCGGACAAGTCAAGACGTTAGAATATTTTGTAATTCATAAATTTGTTGTTGTTGTTGTGGTCTTCAGTCCGGAGACTGGTTTAATGCAGCTCCCCACAATAACCTATCCTGAGCAAGCCTCTTCATCTCCACATAAGAACGGCAACCTACATCTGTCTGAATCTGCTTACAATATCCATCTCTTGGTCTTCCTCTGCGGTTTTTACCCCACACACTTCCCTCCAATGCTAAATTCACAATCCCTTAATGTCTAAAATGTGTCCTACCAATCTATCCCTTCTTTTAGTCAAGGTATGCCAGAAATTCTTTTTCTCACCAATTCTATTCAGTACTTCCTCATTAGTTATGCGATCCACCCACCTAATCTTCAGCATTCTTCTGTAGCACCATATTTCAAAAGCCTCAATCCTCTTCCTGTCCGCACTGTTTATCGACCATGTTTCACTCCCATACAAGGCAACACTCCATACAAATGCTTTCAGAAAGGAATTCCTTAGGCTTAAATCAATATTCGATGTTAACAAATTTCTCTTTTTCAAGAACACTTTTCTATCTATTGCCATTCTGCATTTTATATCCTCTGTACTGTGACCATCATTTATTATTTTACTGCCCAAGTAACAAAACTCATCTACCTCCTTTATTGCTTCGTTACCTAATCTAATTCCTTCAGCATCACCTGATTTTCTTAGACTGCACTCCATTACCCTAGTTTTGCTCTTGTTAATGTTCATCTTATATGCACCTTTCAGCACACTGTCCATTCCGTTCAACTGCTCTTCCAGATCCTTTGCTGTCTCTGCCAGAATTACTATGTTGTTGGCAAAACATAATGTTTTTAATTCTTCACCCTGAACTTTAATTCCTTCTTCAAATTTCTCCTTGCTTTCCTTTATAGCTTGGTCAATGTACAAATTGAATAACAATGGAGAAAGACTACAACCCTGTCTTACTCCCTTTCCAACCACTGCATCCCTTTCACGCCTTTCAACTCTGACAACCGGTCTGGTTTTTGTACAAGTTGTAAATAACCTTATGCTCCCTATATTTTACTCCTGCTTGCTTCAGAACTAGAAAGAGTTTATTCCAATCAACATTGTCAAAAGCCTTCTCCAAATCTACAAAATCTAGAAATGTAGGTTTGCCTTTTCTTAATCTATCTTCTAGGATAAGCCGTTAAGTGAGTATTGCCTCCCGTGTTCCTACATTTCTCCTGAACCCAAACTGATCTTCCCTGAGGTCGGCTTCTACCAGCTTTTCCATCCTTCTGCAAATAACTCATGTTAATATTTTGCAACCATGACTTATCAAACTGATGGTTCTGTAGTTTTCACACCTGTCTGCACCTGCTTTCTTTGGTATGGGGATTATAACATTTTTCTTAAAGTCTGAGGGCACTTCACCTGTCTCATACATCTTACACACCAGGTGAAACAATTTTGTCATGGCTGGTTCTCCCAGAGACTTCAGTAGCTACTCCAGGGGCCTTGTTTTGACTTAGGTCTTCCAGGGCTCTGTCAAATTCTTTTCTCAGTACAGTATCTCCTATTTCATCTTCATCTACATCCTCTTCCCTTCCTACAATATTGTCTCGAAGTTCATTTCCTTTGTAGAGCCCCTCTATATACTCTTTCCACCTTTCAGCTTTCCCTTCTTTGCTGAGAACTGGTTTTCCATCAGTGTCCTTGATATTCATAGAGCCGTTTTTCTTATCTCCAAATGTTTCTTTCATTTTCCTGTAGGCTGTATCTATTTTTCCCCTATTTATACATTCTTCTACATCCTTGCATTTGCCTTCTAGCCAATTCTGCTTAGCCATTTTGCACTTTCTGTCAATCTCATTTCTTAGTCGTCTGTACTCCATTTTGCCTGTTTCATTTACTGCATTTTTATATTTTCTCCTTTCATCGATTAAATTTAGTATCTCCTGTGATATCCAGAGATTTTTTTTGTATGTCTTACCTTCCTACCTATTTTGTCATCTGCTGCCTTCACTATTTCATCTCTCAATGCTACCCATTCCTCCTCTACTGTTTTATTTTCCCCCGTTTCTGTCAATTGTTGCCTAAACCTCCCTCTGAAATTCTCCTTCAATTTATCCAGGTCCCATCTCCTTATTTTCCTACCTTTTTGTAGTTTCTTCAGTTTCAGCCTACAGTTCATAACCAACAAGTTATGGCCAGAGTCTATATCTGCCCCTGGGCATGTCTTACAGTTTAAAACCTGGTTCCGGAATCTATGTCTTACCATTATAAAATCTATCTGGTACCTCCCGGTGTCTCCTGGTCTCTTCCACGTATACAACCTTCTTTTGTGATTCTTAAACCAGGTGTTTGCTATAACTAAATTATGTTCCGTGCAAAATTCTACCAGACGGCTTCCTCTTTCATTCCTTTTGCCCAGTCCATATTCACCTACTAATTTTCCTTCCCTTCCTTTTTGTACTACCGAATACCAGTCTCCCATAACAATTAAGTTTCCCTCTCCCTTAATTGTCTGAATCATTTCCTTTAGCTCCTCATATATTTCTTCGATCTCCTCATCATCTGCAGAGCTAGTTGGCATATAAACCTATACTACTGTGGTCAGTGTTGGCTTCGTATCTTTCTTGACAATGATTATGCGATCACTAGGCTGCTCATAGTAGTTTACCCGCATCCTATTTTCTTATTCATTATCAGACCTACTCCTGTGATACCCCCAAATGATTTTGTATTAATAATCCTGTACTCACCTGACCAGAAATCCTGTTCCTCTTTCCACCGAACTTCACTAATCCCCACTATATCTAACTTCAACACATCCATTTCCCTTTTTAAATTTTCTAGCTTCCCTACCCGATTAAGGGATCTAACATTCCACGCTCCTATCCGTAGAATGCCAGTATTGTCTTTCCTGATGACAACATCCTCCTGAGTAGTCCCCGCCCGGAGATCCGAATGGGGGACTATTTTACCTCCGGAATATTTTACCCGAGAGGATGCCATCATCATATTTCCACACAGTAGAGCTGCATGTCCTCGGGAAAGATAACGGCTGTAGTTTCCCCTTGCTTTCAGCCGTTCGCAGTAGCTGTAGCTGTGTGGCAAAGCCACATTAGCTGATGTTACAAGGCCAGCTCAGTCAATCATCCAAACTGTTGCCCCTGTAACTACTGGAAAGGCTGCTGCCCCTTTTCAGGAACCACACGTTTGTCTGACCTCTCCACAGATACCCCTCCGCTGTGGTTGCACCTACGGTACGGCTATCTGTATCGTTGAGGCACGCAAGCCACCCCACCTCGGCAATGTCTGTGGTTCATGGGAAATGTACTGATGTCAATGTCACCCAATGGTGTCCGTTGTTTTGGGCATGCTTGAAAGAACAGACACTGTATCTATAATCATATCTCATACTTATTTTAAGGTAATAAGATAAAATAAAAGATAGTGTAAATTTCTCTTTTCTATATAAAACTAATTTTTTTTTTTTCACTTATGCAGTGGGTATATAATTCAGTTTCAATTATTTAACTGACAACCTGCTAATTATTACAAATGTGTCAAAATATTAGTTACGGAAGCTAAGACTTTCAAACAATATAAAGACCGGGTAGGATTAACAACAATATTTTGAAAGTGACAGAGCCAAATTATCTAGAAGCCTCTCAATGCTTACCTGTCTGTGACCCATTATAATAAGTAGTAATCTATACTTTCAGTTAAATTTTCATTGCTGTCACAGGGGTATCCTGCTTTAGAGAGCAAAACAAATGGCATCCAGCCCGCTATATGTACAAAATTAAATACTTTGGCAAAAGGAGTATGAAAAATATAAATAAGTACCAAATTACTCATTTGCATCATATATTCATCATTCCAACAATTTTCACACTAAACAAAAATGTGGACACTTCAATCAAAATCACTTGTGTAAGCATACAAGATGAAAATTATAATACAAAAGTTTCATATTTACAAAAAATGACAAGTATAAGAATTCACAATAAAACTGTCAAAGAACTGGGTAACTATGGAGTCATCATTGGAAAAGTCTTCAGACTGCTGAGAATGAACATACACAGTTTCTCCATAACTGCCTAACACTGCAAATAACACTTGACACACAATGCTCTGAGGAAGGTGCGAGCATTTGGAAAATTGTTCACACAAACGATTTACTTCCAAGATTATTGAAGTTGTTACAAATTAATCTGGTATTAAAATATTAAATCGTGCCGTTCAATAAGCTTAAAAATCCAAATGGAAGGTAAGGATTTTGATTTATAAAAATTCTTAAAATGTTTTACTGGTAAGTGCATCAAGGGCCAATTAGCATGGCCATTATTAATAAATAAAACCTTTCGTAGCAATAATTATTGAGCTGGTGGAGAAATATTAAATCATTTGAACACTGAGTTGAAAATTACAATCATAAAATTTATTTATATATAAAAAATAAATTAAAAAAAAGTCCTTGCGATAATATTTACGTCAGACACTGTGAACAGTCTGCACAAATACATCGTAGAACAAAGTGTATTATGTGCACTGTGTGGGTAGATGGAGTGGAGTGACTCCTTACAACACACTGTTCTCTCTAGCCTTTGGTAGTGAAGAGAGATTTCTCGAACACGGCATGATTTACAGCTGCAGAGTAACATACCACCCTCGATGTGCACGTTTAGAGTTGTGGGCATCTACTTTTATTAAAAACAACACCTGCTCAGAAAAATTATGATAGCTAAAAAAATAATCTTGAAAATAAATCATTTAGTGCAGAATACATTTCTTTCTTAAAAATTGTAAAAGAGCCATGTACACAACATTAAGACTAAATGATGACAAATTCAAATCTGTGGTGGATAGCCCTTGACATCTCTAAAAGAAAAGAAAAAGCATCTGTGATTTCAATACAATTACATACCATAATATTGCACCATAACAAATCTCTCAAAGATTTTTTGCTAGGAAAAATTAACATCTTTAAAAAACTTTGGCTATTAGCTTCTATCAAGCAATTTATACTATACACTAAAAAAATTATACATATTCACAGTTTGTTCTCTGGTAAAGTAGCCGTATGTAAGGCATTTCACAATATACACAATTACTCGTATTTTAATACATCATACACACAAACACACATACACACACACCAATGTCCGACCCTGAAATATCATAACTTCCATATTACGTTCGTGTACAACAGAAACGTATACACATAAAATTATTTTGATAAAACACCCATTTGAAATAGTTTTAAACACAACCAATGGAATCATTTAGATAATAATTAAAAAGACCACCTCTTCGCATCAACAGACATTTTTGTCTCTAAAAGACACCGTAAAATACAGTCGAGAGGTTCGTAACAACATCCGTGTGACCGGTTACACTAATCTAATAAAATTATCACCTTTTGAGTTAAGAAAGAGAATCTTAAGCCGGCAGCACACATCTAGAAGAAATGACACACAAAATTGGAGAAGTGCCAGCTACCGGTTGCATGGTCACCACAAACACATGCAGTGCACAAATACATGCCACTAGACGGCTCTCTGTAAACAACACATTAAAAAGAAAACTGCATTACAAAACACTGTAGAACATGTGCTCACACAAACATCAACAGGAGGCCTCAACAGCAAAAAGAAAACAATCAGCCTCACACATCATTCATTACTGCCAGGGGTGCTTTTTGCCACAACTTGAAAATAACGGTGCTCTTCACACTGCACCTTCGAAATGTCTGTCACCACAATCTACCACGACAAATATTGTTTTTCAAAGGTCACTTCTGAATAGCAATTACCTAAATTTCTCAAAATAAAATTCATACAATTATTGTTGGATAAGGCGGGTCGGTTAAGTAATTTGGATAATTACCCTTGTACCGACCTACGAGCACTTGATCTCTAATGTACTCGGGTTTCCGATAACACAGGCACTCGTGAAAGTATTGTCAGTTTTAAGTTCCTCCTCACACTCGTGTACCGAGTAGAGTTCTGATGAACTACACTATTCACTGAAAAAGTAACTGAGTTTAGTGTGTACTGTGTAAGAGAGGTCACTACCTTGGACTCCCACATCCCTATGTGTAATATAAGGCAACACAAATGATAAGGCATCAGATTATTCTTACGAGACCATACCGCACACAACCTTAAGCTACATTTTGTAACGAACGTTCTACACCCGTACGCAGACTGGTGCGGCGAACGTCAAACCCTGAAGGCGATTGGACAAAAAGCAGTTGTTCCTTTAGGAAACGGCGACCGACTCAGTTCATCCACTTGCGGCAGTTGGGGGCCCCGCAGTTGCACGGTATCTTGTGCTGGTCATCTTCGATGTCGAACTTGTAGTCGTATGCCAACTGCGAAAGAGAATTGCAATTTTAAATGGGTGAATAATCTGTTAAAATTGAAACTGAAAATTAGCAAGGTTTAGAACGGAGGGGAACTCAACTTTGTACAATATGACATAAAGGAGCATATGAAATCAATTTTATATTTTGATCATTGCAAGAATAAACCTGATGTAAACAAACACTGAGTGATAATCGGTCAGTAGCCGAAGCACAAGTACACTGGTGGTGTTCCGGTACTGGAGGTAGGACACACTTATGTCTTACCAGTGTTGTCCCTGAAACCTAGGTCGTGAATTACCTTTCCCTTCCGTTCCCATCCTTTCTTCTTCCCTTCTCTCCCACCTGAGGAAGGAACTGTGTTCTGAAAGCTTGTACTTTTTCGTCCCCTTTTTTTCTGTTTCTTCATTTGTGTAACTATCGGCGGTACAGCACAAAGGTAAGTACTCTATCGGCGGTACAGCACAAAGGTAAGTACTGGCCTGCCAATCTATCTCTTTTGAAAAAAAATTTATCATCTCTGAGGAGAATTTTCAACATTAATCGAAAATTACAATGTTATGTTAGCCAAGAACAGGAGCATATTATTTTGTATCTGGTCCCTAAAGAAGTGTGCCGGCAGGGTTTTTGCTGATTATTATTTTATTTCATTTAAAAACTAAGTGACATTCTGAGGTATATTGTTATTCTACTCATTTTTTTTTCTATGTTTTAACTGCAACTGTTCACCTACAGCTGTCTTGCCAGTGCTGTCAAAGTGGTATGTGCCAGTGAAGCTGTCGTCCCATATCACCGTTGAGTCAGATTCTGCTTCACAAGAAACGAAAACCAATGGTATTCCAGCACACACAGAACAATACAAGTGTAATGTTTACATGCGGTTTATTCTTGTGGGGGAATGGAGTGTAATACAAAATGTGTTATACTAGGACTCACTGTGATATATCTGTGTTACTATCAGAAAAAAGCTGATAACATTTCTTGCAAAAAGAGAATAATTCATAATATAAAAATTTTGCACCACAATAACCTTTCTTTCAGCTGAAAACAACACCACTAAATCAGAATAAAAAATGTATCAATAGTAGGCAGGCAATGAAAACCTCTTAACCTTTTAATTCCAGTAACATATTATGTTTGCCGCTGACAAAGCAATTGGGGTCCCTGAATACTTTACTTATATATTTGCACATAAAACTACTATACTTTATATTGACTTTAAGGTACCATTTATAGATATTTGTAAAATGTAAGAAAACACAATTGATTTGTGCCAATTCATGCCTCCCCCCACCTCCCTCAAAGAATGAGAATATACATAATGAAAGACTATTTAGTAAGCTTTATCTTACTTCCTCATGTAACCACTAGTACAAGGTACTGGGACACCAAAATTATTAATATAAAATGATTTCCAGTCCATGGTGTACAGCAATCAGTGACAATAAATATATCTTGTATCATCAGAGGCCACCACTTCTATTAAGGGCTAAAAGGAAATCAAAAAATTCCAGAAAAATAGAAACAACGGAAAACAACTTACAGTTTCACACCACGGAGAGCGCATCATAATCTGAAGATGCCCTGCTAAAGGGCGAAATGCGTCATTAATTAATAAAACAATTTGCAATCAAAATGGTTTTTTACTGAAAGAAGTTATTAATAATTGTAAAGCAGAATAACAATAATTTCAAAATATGAAATTTCTGACATCAATTTACTGTATAACACTAAGGAAGTAGTCTGGCTATGTTCTGTTTCGCAACTTTGCTTCCCCCTGACAGATGACAACCAAAGCTTTTTTTGCCAGTTTATTTTGTAACTGACTATATGTGACGCACCTCTTCACCGCGTGATATCCGTCGCTTGGCAAAAATGATGATGCGGAGGTCCCTCTCCACTTCGACCGTCTCCGCCACACAGTTGGGGTTACACGAGTGATTGATGTAGCGAGCGAGGCCACCCGACAGTGTAGCATCCACCACACGGTCTTCATCCAGGCGGAACATGTATATACCTCGATTCTGAAAAGGAGACGGGGTCAAAATTACTGTACCTGGTCATACTGCATCTACTCAGCGGATTGCAAATAAAAGTGAACAGTGCTTTTTACTTAACTTATCCTCAAACAATACTTACCTTTGCCTCGTACAATTTTTCGCGAACTTCTGATAATTCGGTGCGGATGACTTCCCCGATATACTCTATAACCATGGTATGTCTCTCCAGGTCGCGTGCTGCATACAGTCCCAATCCTTGTATTTTGGACCTAAAAAATGACAGGCAAGACATTTAATGTTTCACAGCTCTTAAAATAAAAATGTTGTTTCGCCAAAATTTGAAATCCTCTCTTTAACTTTGGCCAAGAAAATTAAAAACACAACATATCACTAAATACAAACATTTGTAATAATACGACACTTTGGATATTGACAATGTTCGTTACCACAAACTGGAGTGTTCACAATTAATGAAAATTTGATTCAGTCATATTGGGAATGACCAGTACTTGTATATATGAGGCAAAAATTACAGTACTACCAATAGATTCATATTAAAGTGGAAACAAAAATTGCATTAACTATCTGTTCTGTCTTCTGTTGGTAGGATATTTTATTCATTTTGAATGGTACAACAGGCAGGTTGGGGTTAAGTGTTAGTTCTTCTCTTAAAACTGGAGGAGGAACTTTACACAAAAAAGGAAGGAAGGAAGCTTAGGGTTTAACGTCCCATCGACAGGGTGGTCATTAGATATGGGGCATACAATCGGATTTTCGGGGAAGGATGGGGGAGGAAATCGGCCATGCCCTTTGAAAGGAACCATCCCGGCATTTGCCTGGAGCGATTCAGGGAAATCACAGAAAACCTAAATCTGGATGGTCGGAGGTGGATTTGAACCACCATCCTCCCGAATACGAGTCCTGTGTGTTACCACTGTGCCACCTTGCTCGGTGAACTTTACACAAGCAGATGAAGTCAGCTGTTGTGAGGACCAAGTGAAAATCTCTTTGTGTGTGTGTGTGTGTGTGAGAGAGAGAGAGAGAGAGAGAGAGAGAGAGAGAGAGAGAGAGAGAGAGAGACGGAAGGGGGGAGGACTGTAAAACGTGTAAAATCTGTTAATTTAAGTTGGGCAACCTACTCACTAATCATGAATCAATAGAAGTCTGTTAAAGTCTAAAGGCTTGAAGTTATAATTACACTGAAGAGCCGAAGAAACTGGCACATCCTGTAGTGTAACAAGTTACACTACTAGCTCTGGAATCCTAATTTGTGAAAATTTATCTGCCTTGTTGGACTACAAGAAGACGCTGGAGAAGACTCAAGATAGTAAAATGTACATGACGAAGTCCACACTTTTATCCCTGTTGGTGCATGAGTGTTGCACAAGAAACAAAATGAATGAACTGTCTCATCCTATGCACTCTCCAGACCTGGTACCTGCAGACTTTTTTTCTTTTATTTCCAAAGTTGAAAAGGCCAGACAAAAGATAAAGATTCACAATGGTAGATGATATAAAAGAAAATCCGAAGATGGCACTTCCTGCGATCAAGCAAGAGGGTGCGAAGACTTCTTCCGGAAGTGAAAACGGCTTTGAGAGTGGTGTGAAAATTGAGGAGACTAATTTGAAGGAGATAATGCACAGCAATATAAGTGTATAAAAATTTTGTGAATGAAGTGGAATTTTCTGAACAGACATTGTACATTTCGGGGAATGAAGATGACACCAAGCTTTAAAAGTTTTTTAATTTCATGAGCATACAGTGAGTGATACACAATGCAATCCGCCAGTCTTCTCCATTCCTCACGGTAAGACTTCTCACGCTTCAATGCTGATCGGATGGTGGCTGCAGAGCACAACACAATTTGGTAATTGTCAAAGTGAAACAGCAGTTGTTGTCTGGTAACTATAAGAATGAGAGCCGCTTACACGCTTTACTATTTATTGCCAACTGCTGCAGCTTTTCAGTTACCTGGCCAGGTACACGTTGTTCCTCCACTCTTGCTTCATCTTCTTGTACTGGGAGCTCTTCGAGTGGACGAACTGCTTCGAGTAGGGGCACGCCGCCTCGCCCTGGATGCCGCCGTACGTAAGGGCGGGGATGAAGGGCGCATTGCGGTTGAGTGTCGACGTGCGCTGTGTGTGCGGCCGCTTCCACGGTAGTTGGCCGCGCGCCCTGGGTTCAGTGCGTGCGCATCCCGACGGGTTGACAGCCAGAGGCAGCTCCAACAGTGGGTTGCGGCCGTACTTGAAGCGGTAGTCCGTCAGCGTCTCCACACCTGCCACACACGTCACCGGAGGTTCGTAATACTTCACAGTGAAGTGACGGATATTTGAAAAATAGGGAATACTTCAGCTGTATCGCTAATGGGACACTGTCATTGTAAATATCCATTGAGTTAAATTAACTTTGTAGTGAGTATTAAATTTCTTATAACTATCTAAAGTTTCAAGTTGAATGTACTTGGCAGTAAAGAGATCACTCACCACAAAGCAGAGGTGCTGAGTCATTGACAGGAGCATTTAAAAAAGTGAGTCCACTTGCAAGGTTTCGGATTAATAGCCTTTCTACAAACTGTGTGTGTGTGTGTGTGTGTGTGTGTGTGCGCGCGCGCGCATCATTTCATCTGCAACTGTCAATGGCTCAGCTTGTCTGCATTATCGTGAGTGTTTTTTTTTTTTTTTTTTTTAGTACTTTGATATCAATATAACCCCACTTTTAAAACAAATTGACACAAACTGACACAGTTATGGCTTTTGCCTTCGAGCAGTGGTCATAAACGTTGAAAAGTTAAATTTCTAGACACTTTGCACTTATGCACACTCGTATTTCACATTTTGTTGTTTATAGGAAGCTCTAAGTTGACTCACTGCAGGGTGGCTGATAGGAGGATAGCTTTTCCCATTTACACTTGCTCCAACTAGCTACCTTGCAAAGTGTTTGCTTACTTTGTGCAACTAATAGTTTTCCATGTATAGCAAAATATGTTTCAAGAATTTATTCTTATTGTCAGCACAAGTATTTACACAAGTATTTTTTGTGACTTTTGTAACAGTAAGAATGATGGATTGCCCGTGTGCATTTTTGTACACAGAGGAGAGGGCGGGGGAAAGACATTGTTGAGAGTCGAAGACTGGGTTAAAACACTGACTGGGTATCAAGCCTGTAACCCTTTGATTTCCTGTCAAGCACTTAACCAGAGACTACCAGACCAGACATGTTTGTCAGGTGAAATAAATCCATAAAAAGGGAAATAAACATAGGAATCAATTCTGTGCTTTGTGCTTTCACTACTCACCGGGCAGGCTCTCTAGGACGCGGACGACGGCCGGCTCGGTGAGGCCGAACAGGTCCTCCCCGGACAGGTACTTGGGGAAGAGCTGCACGCCGCCCTGCTGCCGCCGCAGCGCCGCCAGCGGCTCGAGGATGCGGGCCCAGACGGCGCGCGGCGACGTGTCGCGCAGCTCCAGGTCGTCCTGGGACGGCTCCTGCACCAGCACGCGGAACTCGGGACGGCCCGCCACGTCGTGGATGCTGCACACGTAGCGGCACCGCTTGTTCGGGACCCGCATGCTCCAGTAGAAGCGCACCTGCCGACACCCGAGGGCGTGTAAGAGGACACTGCACTCTATCTACTACAAATACACTTCAAGGCAATATAATAATGGAAAGTCCAGGTTGGAATTAATAATATAGTAAGGACAGTTTACAACTCACCGCAAAGGCGTGACGACGAGCTGCGACAGGCACATCCGAAAGACACAGACATACAACACTTTCAGCTATCGGCCATGGCCTTCTTCAGCAAAAAGAACACTTACGCAAGTACACAGACACAGACAACAAGTCCAGCTACAACAGACGTGCAGCCAACTGTATCTTCTTCAAATGAAAAGGGACTCTCATACACCAGGCTCTTAATATGACCCGAAAGGAAGAAATCCATGCAGGTTACACCAGGTGAAAAGCGTGGCCAGGGAACTGGTCCACCCTGCCTTATACTCTGCTGGCTGTAGATAGTATCCAGGTGATTCCTGAAGTATACCATATGGTTGTATGACAGCAGGTCTTACCTGAACTTCTGCACGATGCTCCACTTTAGCTGTTTGCAGTTAAATGTGCCCCAGTGCACTTCATTTGTCATTTGTATTATTATAATTAATGTTACTGTAAAACTATGTTGTAGAACTGCCTTGTAACTGCCGATCAACTGATCAACACCTGATATTATCTGGGCATCCAAAGATATTTTCGTGAGTATGCTGCCAACGGTGCCCGATATCTAGCCCTGTTTCAGCGAGAGCTGGCCACTAAAAACTTGCTGGCCGCAAGTGAAGAAATTATACTTTCCTTCTTAGGGGGAGAAAGATGATATTCCTTGTTCACAATTACAAGTCCAAAATTGACAATTCATATTCCTATTGTAGCCTCAATGTTGCCTAGATAACTATTGCTGACTGCTCCCCCCCCCCCCCCCAAAAAGCAACAACATATGTATAAAATAAAATGTTGCCATAAGGAGTTATTACCGGTGCAATCATGGAGATCGCCATATGAAATACAGGACATTGATCTATTTAAATATTTAAAGGTAATTCCTGGTTGTGTGTTTATGTACCTTAGTGCAGTACTCATTAACGTCTGTCAGAAGTGATTCAGAAGTTTTGATCAGTGTGATTTAAACATTCCCAGGGATTCAATTAGATTTGAAAGCAAAAGAGCTCCATAATGATAGTGTATTGGAATTATATAATTTTCTATTTGCTATTAAAAGAGGACACAGATATGGCATAAGCCGGTAAGTTTCTGATTAAAGGCATGGAAAAATTTATCAAGTAACTGCTGATATATCAATTTAGATTATGACAAGTTGGGAAAGACAATTTCATTATGAGCAGTCCTGATAGGAGTTGTTTTATTTGTGGTGCTTTAGTTAGCCAAATCTTTTAATGATCCTAAGGGAGTCAGATAAAACGCTATGTAATGCTTGTGTGCTAAAAGTTAAGATTGGTAACTCATTATCACAAGACCTTTGCTTTCCCACTGCAGATCATAATTGTAATAAAACAGCAGTTATTGATACAAAGTTTTGGAGTTCATTACAAAGTGATTATGCTATTGAATACTTAAAGGTGTGTGATTATACATCAATTAAAGTCAGTTTGGACCACGTAAGGTTAACAAGGAATACATTCAATATCCGACCTCCAAGCTTTTGAGTGTCAAAAAAAGGGGAGATTACTTGCAGTGAATTAGTTTCGATAAATCACCCACACCTGAAGGGGCAGAGCTTTGAATCATTTTTCACAAGTTAAAAAGTTAAGGATTAAAGTGGCAGTGGTTTCATAGGGTTTGTGTTACTTTATTTTTAATAACTACTCAAAGGTTAGCTAGTGGGGCAAGGGCTTAGTCCTGAGGTCACTCGATAACTTAATTCCAGAAAATTCGAAGATGAGAATGTATTACACAAACTTAGAGAATGATTTGTTATTTATTTTTTTATTTTCAATGAATGGTCAAGAAACATTGATGGAAGAAAATTACAAAGAAACCTACTATTATTATTTTTATATATTATTTATTATCAAGAACTTGAATATTGATCTCTGTAAAAGGACAATGATCATATAATCATAACAAGAGGTATATCTGAGGATAGTTTACAAACATATATACTTGTATAAAACAACAGTGCGGAAACTCTGTCATGAAGTGAATACTTGAATTACAAATAACAGTGATATCTAATATTATCCATCATGGTTATTTGTAATGAAACAAAATACTAAACCTGAAGTACGAACCTGTGCTAATACTGAGAACCATTCTTTGCCTTAAACTTGTATTGATTCCCACCTAGTGACAGCAATAGATAAAGGCGAACCTAGAGTAATCTTCTGTGATACATTAGTTCAGAAATTACATTTTCTGAAGAGGTCATTAGGCAAAATTTACTTGTTAATAACTCACTGCTGTGTATAGGCGACCCGGGCCCAAGTCACTTTACTTATAAATTAGCGTGATCTGTGAGGAGAATTAATTTATTACGACATCCCACACACAATTATTTATAGGGAAAGAGTGAGAATTATGTTGAGAAGCTAGAGTACTTGTTACTATTATATTTTCAATTATATACTGTATATACTCGAGTAATCCGCAAATATTTTATTTCCGAAATTATGAACGAAAAACTGGGGTGCGCCAATTATTCGAATTTATATTGGTATTACTCTATCTACAACAACTAAACATGCTTCCTTTTAGGTCGGTATTATACGATAATATTTTCGATCAAATCTTTGACAAAGAAACATTATCAAATATTCGTAATATATCTTAAACATAAATCTTAATCATAGTGTTAATAAGGAGTATTATGGTCGTCATATTTCAAGAAAGTGGGTAAAAACAACTTTCTATTGTGCGCTGCTTTGGCCATTATTGAAACTGCATATAATTTGACAATGACACAACGTATCAGTAATTTTACTGTAAAGGGTCTCCTCATGTCACAAAGCGATGTGGCGGAGTGGCGTCTCTTTCTGCCAGTTTCTTTGGCAGTGCAGCTGGCGCGTACGGACAATTGTGTTGTTGTTATAAGAATGACTAGTTGCATTTGCTTGTGATACCATCTTCCTGAGTAATAAAGGATGTTCTTAAGTTGGGTATTATTCGGTTCGGTGCCACCATATTACCCACACCGATATCGGCACTTCACGTTTACAGTGATTTCTTGCTACTGTGGTTAAATGTTAATTACGGTGCGGCGTTGCAGCTATGTTCGAACAAGCACACGTCGGTTGGCAACAGTGATGCTAGCGCTCATAGCAGTTACATTTTGTATTGCAGGGAACAGAAGACAAATAAATGTCAAGACACTGCATTTGATGATATTTCTTTGATGAAAGATACCTGTATGTGAACGTTTCCTATTACACAATCAAATATCTTTGATGTAAAAACATGACATACCCACTTTGACAAAGATATATGACCGTGTAATACCAGCCCTAGCTCCATTTAATAACTGTTCAAAATCTACAAGCATTCATTTCAGTGTGTGTTACTGTGAGTACGTTTTCGCAGTAATACGTTACGAATGAAGTATTTTTCAGTTTGAATGAGAATGTTTAGTTAAATACAAGAATTTTATGGGATTGGTACGAGATTCGCAAGCTCTGGATATGACAATCTTGCGTGCCTCTCTCTCTCTGTTTTTGAAATGTAACAGATGTGACATCGAATTTGGGGGTGTGGGGATTACTCGGTGGTGCGAATTACTCGAGTATAAACGGTTTTATTGTGGTAACAGGGGTGCACAACACACCCTCCCATTGTATCACACTCATTATGTGTCGTTCCTCTGTCGGCAGCTGCTGGTACTCACGATCTTGTAGCCGATGGGGTAGATGCAGGAGGGCGAGTGGAAGGCGTGCAGCTGGTGCGGCAGCAGCTGCCCCACGCTCAGGAAGATGAGCCCGCCCACGCGCAGCAGGTTCGTCTGGTCCGCCGACTGGTGCATCACCGCCGCCACCTGCCGGTTCTCGTCGCGGTTCACGTACACGCGCCGGAACACCGCCAGCGTCGTCAGCTCGTTGTCCTTCTCGTTCTTCGGTATGTGGGTGGCGCAGTACATCGACTGTGAAACGGAGAGCAAGCTTTAGCGGTCCCTCGCATTTCCTACTGGGGTGCGTACCGAATTGGAAAGAAATAATCCGAGGAGTTTCCGATCCGTATCGGCAGCGATACAAAAAAGGGTATTCTCACTCCAGTTCTTCTAAGAGGGTTGTTCAAAAAGTACTGCCTCACATGTAGGTATTATATCTTCTGGGTTGTAAGGCCGTGTCCTTGGAATCTTGCTTCTTCCTGACATTTCGTCCGATGCTGCGTCGGACTTCTGTGGAGGTTGTCCGTCTGCTGAGTCTTGCCGACTGACAACCTCCACAGAAGTCCGATGAAGGATCTGCCTAGTTAGAACATCATGTCTCTTACATCTGATTCCAGATATTCTTCCACTGAATAATGTGCCCCCCCCCCCTTCCCCTTAAAAAACCAGTCTGATAAAACGTTTTTGAATGTACAGTAGGGGACAGAATGGGCACTTTTTGGGAGTTTGTTAAATAATTTGAGGCCAAGATGTGGCTGTTGTGTACCTTTGTCAGTCTGCTTTATGGTAAAAGTCAATTGATTGCCCAGTTCTCGTATGATGTTTATGTATTGACATCCTAAGGTCAAAGTTATTTAAGTTTTCTTTGACACTGAGGAGACAGCTATAGATATAGAGCAAAATACCACAGAATAGAAGCTCAATTTTAATGACTTACTTTCTCTCTTCCTCAATTAATTAATATTAAAATAGCATTTCAAACTGAGCATACTGCCATTGCAACACAGCCTCAATATGGAGGAACTGCCATGGCTGAAAGTGAGAGGAAACTACAACCGTCAAATATTCTAAGACATTGCTGCTTTTTATATACTAAGTGAAGGGCAAAAGGAGAATTATGTTAATAATAAGTAACTGCTTATCTATGTATTGAAAGCATATAAAACATACAACGAACCAAAATGAATATCGGGGTTATAAAGCTTTATAGAATTTTATTATGGTAACCTTACCATTACAAATTATACATCAAATGAACAATTTGTCCTACAAGTGTTCAATGTGAGCACCCTTCATCAAATAGCACACATCGAGTCGACGGAGGTAGTCCTAAACATTCCTCAGTGTGTAATTGATCCAACTGCAGCTTCAGTCCTATGTTGTGGGTATTTTAAGTCAGCTGGTAGAAGAGGCACATACACTCGATCCTTTACAAACCCCCAAAGGTGAAAATTGCAAGGCGTTGTATTTGGTGAAACAAACTCTTTCATCTGGCCCCTTGAGACCAACCGAGTGGTCAGAAACAATGTTGTCTAACCAATTGCATACAAATACCTGCTAATGAGGCCCACAGGCACTTGTAGGGCAAACTGTTTGAGCTAATTGTTCATGTGATGTATAATGTGTAATAATGCCTATTCACTCTAAAGAGGCTCGCTGAGCTGCACGACAGACACGAAAATAGATAATCACATTCATACAACTTATATTTTTGGCCACGGCCTTCATCAGAAAAGGAAACACGTACATTCACGCAATCACTCGGACAACTATGCACACACAAGCATCATGTCCGGCCACTCCAGTGCCACAAACATCTAGACTGACATTCATATCAGATTTTCCATTGTTATAAATCATACAAACATATTTTTGGAAACATTTTTGTTTCACTTATGGGGAACAGCACTCTCATATATATATATATATATATATATATATTTGAACTTCTTTGGTTTCTACAAATGTCTGCCTGAGTGTGTTTGGATGTGGATATGTGTGGGTGTGTGTGTGTGTGTTTGTTTGCCTTCCTATTTGTCCCCTAGGGTGAGTCCTTCCACTCCTGGGATTGGAATGGCTCCTTTTCCACTTCCTTAAAACCCGTATCCTTCCCTTTCTCCTCTCCTTCCTCCCTCTTTTTCCCGAAGAAGCCACCACTGGTGGCGAAAGCTCGAATGGTTGTGTGTTTTTCTGTGTGTTTGATGTTCCTATCGACGAACCTGTACTTTAGGTAAGTCAAAAATCTTTATTTTATACCATTTTCCCACCTGGAAGGTCTCCTTCTATAATATTATGGCTGTCAAAGATGGGTGCAGCTGGCAAAGGGGCGGAGCCTCAGCTTTTTAAGAGCAGTCAACCTTGCTCCAGCCAGCAGTGACGAACTGGAGGGCTCGAAGTTTCCTGCCAGATCCACATCATCAATGGGTATAACATCGTTTTATTTCTCTTTATTAATTACGTCTAAGTTTGACACTAATGTATATTGCTGAAAGTCCTCTAAATGTGATTATGATATAATCATACAAAGCTATAAAACCACAATATGCCCTGTAATGCACATCAGGACGTGGGCTACCTTGTTCTTGTAGAAGACGCAGCCATCCTTGACGGCGCAGCCCAGGTGGTAGACGGAGGAGCAGCGCAGCTTGAAACAGCGCACCGTGGCCCCCGCCTGGGTGCACAGCGCGCACGTCGCCTGCATCCCCTGCTGCAGCGCGCTCTCCAGGTTCATCAGCGCCCCGTTCACCGTCTCGTACACATCGTCCGACCACAGCGCGCAGTTCAGGTGCACCCAGCGGTCCACGTCGAAGTTTAGGAGCCTGCGAACACGTAGTGAGACGTCCGTCTCGAATACTGCAGCCGTATAAACCTACCCTTCTCTCTGAATCGAGCTCGATTACATTTCGGTAACTGGCTCTTCGTCTACTGCCGTATTCTCGTTAACGGGATACCGTAGTTTGTAGTCCTACCAAAAGAATACTATAGTTTCAGTAAAGAGCAAGTGTACCACATTTGTAACGGGGTGGTTCCCACAGTGAGCTGAAGAAAATTAATGGCAACAACTGAATAGCAGCCTACTGTTAGATCGCTGCAGAGCTTCTGACAGTTAAACTATTACTGGCTGCTACCTGACCCTGAGTTGAATGACTTTCAACATAAGTAGTGTGATAGTTCTATTTTGTATGGCCCGCACCACTTCTCAAAAAATTTACCCTTTTGATTTTTTTATATGAAACTAAGCTGAAAATTTCTAACTAAAATGAGATCTCCAACATTATAATCAGAGTTTTGAGCCTTTATATTAAGTTTACTTAAGCGAAGATCAGCTGCTTTGTTTAAGTTTCGTTTCACTAATTCTTAGATTATATCATCTTTTTTCTTTTGACATGGTGGCCATACAAAATGTTTTAAAAGAGGTTCACCCATAAACTTCCTATTTAAAATTTGGATAACCAATTAGCCCATGTTGTGTGTTTGCTTAAGCAATATGTTCTAAATAAGCGTCCTAATTCCCGCATTATTCTTTCTGCTAGGTTAGACTGCAGATTATATTTTGAGATGGTAACATGTCTAATATTATTCCACGTAAGAAATTCTTTAACTTCTTTGCTGACAAATTGTGTTCCATTATCTGATAGGATACGCTCCGGTTTCGCGACCTCTTCAAAATATTTCTGAAAACACTTTATTACTATTGGAGTATTGGCTCTTTTTATAGCGTATAGCTGCACATATTTTGACCAACATCTATTACAAGCATGTACTGTACTCCACCTAAACTAGTCGGTAGTTGACCATAGAGGTCACAAGCAGTTAGGCCATATAACCTTTTAGGGATAATTGGATACAAAATAAATGGAAAGGGTTTTTAAAAACTTTAACCTTTTGACAAGTACCGCATGCTCTTATAATTCGGATTACTCATCTACTGACAACTATACAGTTTGTCGTGACTCTCTCTCTTCTGACCTGGCAAACAAGTGAATGGGTTCACATTTACAAAACAATAAAATTTTAGTGCCAATGACGAGCGTTCGTATATTGTGTACAATAGTTTACAAGACTGTTATTCATTGCATAATCTCTGCATTTAGCGTTGATTCTCCTACTAGCATGTACATTCATTAAGCAACGGTACAAAAATAGAGCACAAGAAGGGCACTCAAGTGCCCAAAACCGGTCGTTAAAAATAAATAATCACAAGCAACTGGTTGCTGCGTTTCATTAATTTATAATCTGAACAGTTGCTGAAAGGAATAAAATACTTCAAGTATTGAAACATTGAGAGATTTAGTATAGGAGGACCACAAGGTGCTACATTAGGCACATTTTGTTTATACGACAGGAACAAATTGTCTTGCAGCCTGAGGCATCACATAACAGATTAAGTGACCAGTTCCGCTGAAGGCTCAAATCCTCTCTCAGCCATGGCTATGTGTGTTGTCTTTTGCATAAGTTGGTTTAACTAGTGTATAAGTTTAGGGTCAAATGACCTTAGAAGTTCCCTCCCTTAGGGCACAGAGGAGTGGAGAATAGCTCCCGAAGTGTCAACTTATAGCGATGACATGTATATTTGCTAGGCACAAGTGTCAGTATATCTGACTTCCACAATCCTAACACCATCCTCATAACCTAGGTTGTGACTTACCTTTCCCACTCCGTTTTTCATTCTTCTCTTCACTTTCAAGCAACAGCAGAAAGGGATGTCACCCATAAGTGGAACTTCTCTGCAGAAACGCAATACTACACAAAAATGAAGTGGTAGACTATGGTACTGGTATGTATTTATGTTTCCTGTACTTATGCTGAAGCTTGTGAACAATATGATAAGGTGTTATATATTTAGAGATATTGCTCAGTTTGTCTGTCCAACTTAACTCCATAAGGAGAGACTGATTGTAGCTATTTTTTCATATTCAGATAAGGAGGTTGTGGCGACTGAACTTGTTAGAGTGGCTTCAGAATCGAAATTTCACACAGTGTTCTACATACTTATATTCCCACAGTACAATTAAAACTGTGTAAGTATATAGCTGTTGGCGAGAAGGAAATTGTTATGAGAATCAGGTCCAAATAAAATTTTGTAGCTTAGGGATGACACCTCACTCACCTGGCGGGACCGTCAGCCACTCCGTCGCCTATCTGATGGCAGAACAGGCACTTGCGAGTATCCTCGGGCATTTTTGGCGGGGTCATTGTGATTCCCATGCGGAACATCATCTGTAAAGAAATACACTCATAAGGATACTGGGTAACAGTGTTAAGTTTTAAGTGTAAAATGTAAAGGTATGTTCCAGTGTATCTCCATGGTCTGCACTGTTTGTTTCTATTTCTAAATATAAAATTTCATACATTTAGCATTAAAAATGCTTTCCTAATCAAGTATTTTGATACAACTTGCCACTCCCTATTGCACCATTGTTGGCAGAATTCAAAGTATCCCGACACACATTTTTTAAAAAAAATTATAACCATGGCTCCAAACCCAAATTATCACGTTTCTAGCATCAAAATAGTCTTAGTAACACTCTTAAAAGATTATCCCTTATTTCACCCCCTTAATGGTTGAATTTCCAAAAATACTGAAACACATGTTTTTAAAATTCCTATCAAAAATCTAAATCTGAGGTTTTGTATTTCTTCTTCAAAATTGCCTGAATAGCAACGTATGTTCAAAAAACTTCATTCCCTATTTTAGCCCCTTAGGGATGGAAATATCGAAAAACGCTGATGGCCACAGTGTAAGATAAACAACATCTACGAATTTCAAGTTTCTATCGTCTGTAGATTCACTTTTCAGCACCGTTTTCTGTCTTTTAGAAACGGATCGAGAACACGAAATTTCTTTCTTAGGCTTTGGCAGCTTTCTTGGTAGTTTTACTTTTAAACTGCAATATGCACTTATATTTCTTTATTCGTACGCAGAAAAACAACTGAAGAATGTGTATAATGTTTCACTGTGTATAACCTCTTTGCCATTATAGTGTCAAAAATCATCGCTGGTCTTCAGTGCGAATTTTATATAAGCCAACAACCTGAAACTACTATATGATCCACCCTCTTATAGCTATCAACACGGAACTGCTAATCCAGTTGTCAGTATTTTGATCCTAAACACTACAGTTGTCTTTCCAGTGTTTATAGTGAGATCACCAGTGTATTGCCAGTGTAGTTAATGCTCAGTTAATGTATGTCATGTGTTTCCCAGTGTTTTATCTTTGAGCATCTGTTGATCGTCGTATTGCTCAACATTTTATAGATTTTTGTTCGCCACACTCACCCACGGTCACACACCGCGAGCAAAACACCATAGTGCACACCGCGAACCTAAAGACTACTCTCATGCACAACCGCCATTGGTCTGCAGTGAATAATTTTGACTACCAAGTGTAATATATGGACGCACGCCCCATGTTCCATTTTTATATATGTATAATGACTACAGCAATGAATGATGAAGTTTACGAGATATGTCACCCTTTCTAGATATAGCGCGTTCAAGATATTGTGGCTCGTGCACAAAAGCATAACCTCATTCTCGTAATTGGGTGATCCCAGCCCTCTGGTGTGGAAGTACAGGCACCTCAAATCAGCTGTGACCTCCTGAGTAATGAGCTTCAGCCAAGCAAAAGTTTCTGGATGCCTCAGATATAATGCAAAAATGAAGAGTGGAGCATGCTGGTTAGATTTCAATCTTACCAGCATGATTTTAAATAGGCTAATAAGTAAAAACGCATCTTACAGCTGCATTCTTATGAACTGCCTACAATTTTCTCAACAGCCATGGTTATTGCAATATTTCTTTATTAAGTAAGGCACTGCTTGAAACTTGAATAGCTTACAATAAAAAAATAAGGATTGCTATGTGTATAAGTTCATGTGTCAGAACACGTTTCACTGTGTATGAAAAGCAATTAATAAATTGAATTCGTCTTTAAACTTTACACAAAAGCTGTATAATCGATCTTGAGGAAAGGGATTGCAAATGGTGCAATAACTTCTAACTGTCTGAATGAATTAAGAGTGTGCAATTGAAATACCCCTCATGTCTCATCTCTGTTCTGTACTAAAGTATTTGACTGTATTTCATCCCTAATGATGACAATGTTGATGGGACATTAAACACACTATGTCAACTGCTTTCACATTAACAGCACTGTAGAGCAATCTACAAACAACACCATGGAAAACCATAGGTGCAAGCATAACCACCCAAAAACTCTCATCATCAAGGACAATGACACCTACAATTAAGCAAGCACTGATAACATGATAGAGCCCCTTCAAATCAGCAAGCTGGCAACACCAGCTGCAAGTACACAGCTGCATATCTGCCAATGCAGAACACTACACACAAACAGACCCTAACAAATCCACACACTGTGAGCTCTATCTATGACCCAGTGATGACACTTATGACGACCTCAGACGTTACAGATACACAAACATAGGAGACATCTTTGGCACCCAGCCACAGATGAATCGGACCAATACTCTCGTGACTAACAATACTATTTTTAAGGTTACCGAACTTGCACAATATCAGATACCCTTTGTTCATTTTTGTTCACTATCAATCTCCCAATGGATTTTAATAACAGGTAATCCTACCCTTACATATGCACATAACAGTTCTACAGCCAATGAAGTCCCTGACTCAAATACTACGAAATGCCAATGTGGCAGTAGAACTTTTGTTATGGTCACCATGCTAGTGTAGGCATGTGACAGCTCAACTCTAATACACATCGAAGAGGTATCAAGTTGCAGGCAGCCCCAAGGAAAACGAATGCTACAATGTTAAGCTCTCAAAGTCCTCCTTCCAAAGTAGAAACAGTTGTAAGGGGCTAGAGACAGTGACCAGTGTGAGTTGAGATGTGCTTGTGTGTTTTCTACTGTTGCCCACAAGCTTAAATATTTTAGCACTCTATGATTTCCACATTGTTACGACTCCATCCTAAACTTTTAAAATAGTGAGCTACACATACATCAGAATATTTCCTTCAACACAGTTAACTGAAAATCATTAGGCACTATTTATTGCTGGAGAATGTGTCAAATAAAACACTCTCTTTTTTTTTTTAATTATTTTGACAACAAAATGATAATATTTGTTCAGAACTGCATTAATCAGTAGATTACAACTTAAGAGAAACTTTAATTACATCCCATATCAGATACCACAATTAAGACTGCTGGGTAGCAACACTAAAGAGAGCACCATGACCACTCTTTACAAATAGTATGACCTAAAGTGGATGGGACAAATTAGCATATTTACACTGCCATAGTCAATTCTGACTAATATTCCAACCTGTTGTACTGATTAAAATATCTGCTTAAAAGAATTAAGATTATTTCTATTCTAAAATGATTCTCAGTATTGATTGTCTACATTAAATAATACGAGGGAATCTAAATTAAAGAAATGGTTTACTTGTTATCCTTCTTCATTTGCTTACTATTTATGGCAGACATCTGTAGTATCATTATTATTATTATTATTATTATTATTATTATTATACGAATATTATAGAGGAAAAATTCATAACAGGAAAAATGTATGTAAAAAATAGATGAAGTCTACTTACCAGGCGAAGGAGCACAGGTAGTGATAGTAACAACACACACACTCAAACACAAGCTTTCACAACCCAGTTGCTTCTTCAGGCAGAAGGGAAGGAGAGGGAAAAGGTAACCTTGGGTAAGTCTTTCCTCTCCCGGGATTGGAATGGCTACTTACCCCCTCCCTTAAAACCCCCATCAGTAGATTTCATCTATTTTTTTTACATACATTATTATTTTATTATGATCATAATCACTGATACCTTTAATCCCTTCCTGACACTTCTACTGCATTGTGACTTGTAAGAGGAAGCCAAAGCAGTGGATACACATCTCCTTTTAGATCATGGCATAGTACATTCAATTGACATAGACATGATACAGACACTTGCCCAGCATGAATATTGAGCCCCCCCCCCCCCCCCCCCATGGTTGCCCTGAAGAAGTCAATTCCTGTACAGCTGTTGCAGGCAACAGGGTGTCATTTGCACATAGCAAATAGGATAGTAGTTACTGCAATATTAAAGTGAGATTGTAAAATAAAATATTTTTCTAAATAAATCTGACAATTTTTCACCTGTAAATGTAACAAGACTCGTGTGTTAACCTATTACAGCACACACAAATGTTGAGCTTGTCAACAGTTTAATCTACAAATGTAAACAAACTTGTACATTTTGAATGACCAATACGGTGGGGAGGGGGAATCATCATATTACGTAACTGGATAAAAGGAGATTTGTAATGAAAATAGAGCTATAACATTTTCAAACATAAATGGAAAATAAACATAAAACTTAGCTATAAAGAGATAATTTTTCTCCCCTTTTAATTAGTAGTATTATTTACTCCAGTAAAATAGTTTCAAACAGGTGCTTTGGAGGATCAGTCTGATGTCTAATATGCTCACATTCTGTATAAACACTGCAGTAATTAATGACAGTTTCACTTTACGAAGGAGTGTGTGCAGATATGAAACTTCCATGGAAGATTAAAACTGTGTGCTGGACCAGGATATGAACCCAGAAGGTAGAGGTCCTGGGTATGTATCCTGGTCTGTCACACAATTTTAATCTGTCAGGAAGTTTCACCTCAGTAATATTTTGCTCATTTAATACCCTTTCTACTATGCAGTACAATTTTGATGTACTGCAACAAAAAATTAACAGGAAATCCTCGTACCTCCGTGATCTCCCGCTCGGTGGACTTCTTGTACTTGGTCGCCGGCTGTATGGAGCCGGGGCTCCAGTAGCGGTAGCGGACGCCCTTCCACACCTTGCGGGCAGGCTCGTCGCCGGCCGTTGACCGGTGGCTGCGCTTCTCGGGCCTCTGGAACTCCTCTGCGGGAGGCTCCGCACTCGCCGGCTCTTCTTTCGCCTTGCAGGTCGGTGTAATGGGCTGTAATGTGTAAAGGCGATAAGCCACTGCTAGTTAATGGGTAAGTACTGGTGCTTCCGTGATTCAATAATAGTAGCTCTATAGTAGAGTACAATTTTAGATGCTATCAGAGCAAGGTGTATGAGAAAGGGGAAATATCCTCAGATTATGGTAAGAATATAATAATTCAAATTCTAAACAAAAAAAGAGCAGACGAGTGTGAAAATTACAACTATCGGTTTAGTGTTTGCCTCCGAAGTCTAGTGGACGAAAGGAGAATACAAATATTACAGAACTTGTGCAATGTTTCATTACTTCAATAATGAATGTCATTTAAAGGCTTGCTGGCAATGTTCTTTATGATGAATAAAATTTTAAAAAATTCCACATCCTAAAAGTTTTCCATTAAAGTTCTGATTGAGGATTAAAATAGTAGCAAATTCAGATAACCTTAATTACATAATTAATAAACTTTCTGGTGAGTATTTTGATGCCTATATGTACATATACATAAACAAAAAAAGCAAGTAATCCAGTAAGCACCATTTAAAATGTTATTTCCTTCATTTTACACAATTTTCTTTGAAGTCCCTTGAAGAGTGCAGTAATGGGGTTCTACTGTGTATGTATTTAGATGACAAACTACTGCCACATTGCCTTAATCACCTGAAATGACTCCACTGGACTTCCCTCTCTTCCACAATCTCTAAAGTTTTCTTTATGGGCAGATATTCTTTTGCAACAAAGAATTGCCAAGCTACAGTGGGCAGTTATTTTGCAGGCTTGAAGAAATTGCATTTTGAGATGGGATTAAGGTATTGGAACTAGGGTTGTGTCCGAGTGGTTCAGCCGAATCCATTATTCGCCGAATCTAGCACACTGGCTTCGGATTCGAGATTCGGCGCATAATGGCCGAATACTACCGAATCCAGAATCCAAAGTGTTATATGGAAACCTTCAGTTACATATGTACATTACGCCATGTAATCTTCCGTGTTAGCTGTTACCACATTTATATTTCGTCCGCCTAACAAACCAGAAAGACAACAGCGAACGCGGAAGAATATACCTATCACGTTAATGTTTACATTTGTATTATTCTTATGCTGAACGGGAATAGTTAGAAATAAAGCACAGCAAGTGACTTCTAGTAGTGATTTTTAAATCTTGTACGAATAAATAATTCTGTGCAGTCTAGTTACGTGATCTTTAATGTTTGAAAGAATAAATAAATCTGCAAAATACCCTTGCTTAACCCTCTAGAATGCACAATCTTTTCACAGTTCTCAAATGTCTTCGTGGCAGTAACAAGTACACACAAGTCGAATAAACGTGGTTTTCTATGTGTCTGAATGTTTTTTCTGTCACTAATGAAATGCCTGATATGTCACTATAAAATTATTTAATATTTACACATCCTAATTTTTAAGAATCTATTTTTTAACTTCCAAAATATCTACTCATCTTTTCGGGTTTTATTTTTGAGTCTTCCCCTTTGAAAAAAGAAAAGCAATACGTAATCCTTTCCTTTCATTATTTTTTGTTTAATCAAAATGAAACATTTTGTAATAGAGTGAAGAAAGTTTCTTATTATCTTTTAGATCATCTCAACAACATTTTTAGATTTAAAATAAAAATCTAAATGAAATTTTAATTTCTTAAATTTTTCTGTTAATATTGTCATTTGGGATTCACCCCAGAAGGCTTTATCTTCATCACTGGCTGTGATAGAAGAGTAATTCTTTTTAAATACATGTACTTGAGTTGACAGATTATTTGGGTTCAAGTTTCAGAAGATTCGGTTCGGGTTCGGTATTTGGCACATGTTTTATTTAAGATTCGGTATTCGGATTCGATTCAGTAAAATTAGGGTTCAACCCATCCCTAATTGGAACATCACCGAACTAAGTGCAATAGCTTACAGGAAGAGTACATGGAAAAAAAAAAGTTTCACTCTTTATATTCCATCCCAGAAACTTTTTTTTAACAACTTTCATAACAGTTTAACACACAGTTCAGCAAACGTTATGAAAGCGATAATCTTACCTCGGTGGAGGTCTGCGAGGTTTCGTCCAGGTCCGGCACCTCTTCCTTGATCTTTATTATCAGCTTGTCCGACTCAGCTTCTCCGTCTGCGGAATCTGCTCGTGTCGGCTCCACCACCTCCTCCTTGATCTTCACTTCCTGCTTCATTTCCTGACTCACGTGGTCCACGACAGCTGCAGCCTGCAACAGAAATGTCTCAATTGACACTCTTATTCCTAAGTTTACCCATCACAGCTGAAAATAATACATATTTAGTGAGAATGACAAAACTGACAGAGTGCAGATTTCAGGGGACAAAGAGCACACTGAGATACTTCAAGATGAGTCCCCTAAAGATTTACTAAGTCACAAACTTCTTCACTGTGTCCCCACATTACTGACAAACATGAGGAACACACAGGGGGAGCTCGTCCCTCTTGCACGATCTGCCAACTGAAGTGAGCCACTCAGTCAGGGCAACTGTTCTGTTCAGGGCAACACTTCTGTAGTGCTCGTAGGTCGGCAATGCACTACATTCCACACAGCCAATAGCGAGCCACTTTGAGGTGAGGAACAATGGACTGATTTAATACCACCTTACTTGAAACCAGTGTCTGGCTCGTTTTGTTTGTGAGTGTGTGTTAAACTTTCACCTCACTGTGGCAGGCGATTCAATTACGCAATTGGACTTGAGTGAGGTTACAATGCACAGTGACATTATTGAATGTCATGTGGTTTAGTAGCAAGTAAGGTTTCTTACAAATGTGTCATTTTTTATAATATGACCTGATCCATTTACATACACCCATCCACCTACTAACCCGTTAATCCATGACTTCTTGTTATTTGAAGCTATAAAAACTACCATGATTAATGTATAGTCCGTATATACTGAGAAAAATGTTGAAAAAATTCCTTAAAATTATTATGCCGTTCTAGCAACAAAAAGGTCATAGCTGGTCAGCTATATAGTGCTTCCAAGATGTACCTGATACAGTAAATGTCACTATTATGCCTCTCATCTTTCCATAAAGTAACTCATAATGCAACAGTAGTAAGTGATTAACTACTTTTACATGGCAAAGGAGGAATTCTAAAGTAAACAAGTGCACACGATAGGAGTAACTCAATGTAGCTAACTGTCAAACTGATTCAGTAGCACTCTGCAATTTATAATTTCTAGGACGAGCTACTTGCATGTGTAACACTATATATGTAAGCAGCTACAAATGAATTTATGGTAAAATTTTGATCAGTTTGAGAGATAATGGGAAAAATAAAGTATGTCGCTGATCAGCTACACTATGCATTAAAGGGTTAAAAGACATCAATCAACATCATTTGCAATGCAGATTTCTATCTTAAGAAACTACTGGTATCTATGGAGGGGAACCATGGACAATGGCAGAAAGGTACTGGAGCAGACTACAATCAGGGGAAATGTAATTTCTCAGAGGAGTGAAAGGGAAAACCAGAATTGATAAAGTAAGGAAGGAGAATATAGGAACGGAACTTAAATAGAAAACTATGAGACAGGAAATCGGAAAAAAAGAGATTAAGATGGTACGGGCATGTTAAGAGGATGTGTGGGGCAGAGAGAACCCAAAATTATGGAAGAATGGATGAAAAAGACCTAGAGGGTGCCCAAGGATCCAGTGGAAAGAAGAGGTGTGAGCCGGTACGAAGAGTGGTGGGAGGATAGAGCCAGATCGAGAGGATTTGTTGGCACTCAGACCAGCAACTGAAATGGGATTCAGATACATACAGAGTTTTTGAAATAACATGGGGAGCATGACTGTCTCAGTTGGCACACACACACAGAAACGAATGGCTTGTGCTGCTTTGTCCTGGCACGCTGCATGACCACTGCAGACTTTGCTGAACTACATCACCTATTCCGGATAAGGCACAAGATATCCGCTTTTATTTATGGGTGGAGGGATTTATTTAAAAGGCTGGAAGAGATACTGAGGGAAAATTTTCTTTCCACAGAAACATTTGACTTCGGCAAGTGTCTGGCCGAGACTAAAGGCGTGTGTCCACTAGCAAGTAACTTCTGCATGTACTTGCCGCTGTATTTACATTAGGACAAACACTTGCGTAAGTTTTCTTCTGCAAGTCGCTTAGGAAAGGAACTTGCTGCAAGTACTTGCAGAAGTGTTTCCACCAGGGTCACGTTGTGAGATAAGCAAGTGCAAGTTTCCAATATCGTGCATAAAAATAAGTGCAGCCGCTACTGTCGTTCCATTTATTATTATTATTATTATAAAAAAAAATAAAAAAATAAATAAAAAGAAGAAGTTCAAGAGAAAAATAAGTGTTTGGTTGAAGAAATGGGTACAGAGATGTACATGTTTAAGTTTTCTAGAAAATTACTGAATGATCTAAAATCAGAGGAAACATAAATTTCATTCACTCAAAATACTCCACTTGCTAGTATAAATGTAGTCTGCACTTTGTTTACTTTCCCCCTTCCCTCATTCTGCATATTGATGCATAAATTATGATTGTTTTTGTTATTTCAGCATCTGCTGTTCAGAAATCTCCACAATATTTTTGGGAGTGATCTGATTTCTTATTCATTTCTTGAGGTCAATGTCTTTTGCACCCCACAATTCTGGAAAGCACTCATGTTTTTTTACCACCAGGATCCCCAGTTAGATTTTTGCCTATGGATATGGCTACAGGGCGAAGTATACAAAAAAATAAGTAAATAAAAAATTTAAAAAAGAAATAAATAATAATAATAATAAGTAAATAAATAAACACAAGAGCCAATTTGATTATTCAGGTTATAAAGAGAAAAATACAAAGACAACCTCAGAAAAGCTAAACGCTTTGTTACCAAGAGAGGTAAAAAATGCTTCAAAATTGATGATAGATTTTTTTAGAATCAATGTAGAACGTTATCACTTGACTTTGCTTTGAGTACATAAGGGTTACATGTGACTGCTGTATCTCTGTACTCGATAAAAACTGGACACACATTTTACTGCAATTTGTCTATCCTACCACCTCCTAAAACAATTACCATACCCCGTATAGGAAGTGTCGTATTACAAGTTGCCTCACCTTCTCCTGCTGGTTGAGGGCGGGGGAGCGGTGCATGAGGGCGAACTGCATGTAGCAGGCGGCGCTGCAGAAGTAGACGTCCCCGTCAGGGCCCGTGTCCGCCATCAGCTCCTCCCGCGCCGTCAGGCCCGGGATCTCACTCACCTTCTTGCGGATCAGGTTCGTCAGGATGACGACGTCGCAATGGCGGCAAAATTTTGCGGCGCCGTTCAGGATGCTCTGGATATCTACGGGTGCTGGACGAGAGAAAATGAGAATGTTTCTCAGAAATTACCTTGAATGGCCACTTTCTTTTACAGGTTAGCACATCTCATAACTTAAGAAATGAGTGAGCATAAAGAACCTCTGATAAATTTCATTTTTCTGCTTTCATTGTAATCGTGTTAACTTCTAGAGTAATTATGTATAAAAAATAGAGATCGCTTAACTTACCAAAAGTACAGGCTCGTTGACAGACACAAAACCAAATAAAAACCCAAACACAGATTCAAACTTTCTTAACCGTTGGCTGCTTCATCAGGAAAAGAAAAAGGAAGGAGGGTAAAAGAAGAAGGATGCGGGTTTTAAGGGTGTGGAAGGACTTACTTTAGGGGGAAAAATAAACAAGTACACCCACACATATACACATGTAAACACACCAAGGCCTTGGTGTGTGTGTGTGTGTGTGTGTGTGTGTGTGGCTGTGTGAGTACTTGTTTACCTTTCCTTTTTTTCCCCTAAGGTAAGTCCTTCCACTCCTGGGATCCACTCCCTTAAAACCTGCATCCTTCCCTTTTTCTCCTCCTTCCTTCCTCTTTTCCTGATGAAGCGGCCAAAGGTTGTGAAATCTTGAATCTGTGTTTGTGTTTTTATTTGTTTTTGTGCCTGTCAACGAGCCTGTACTTTGGGTAAGTTAAACGACCTATATTTTTATACATACCTTTTCTACCAGGAAAGTTTCCCTCTATAATATTCTTCTAGGGTAATTCTTTGATAAAGGTCTTCAACATTTACAGCTCTTTAAGAAAAAATATATAACAAAAACTGGCAAAGATTCATAATAAATCCATTTTGGCAAAGAACTAATATCAGAAACTGGCTGGTTCCTGTAGTTATTAAATAAAATAATGAACTATAATCGACAACAGGCAGAGAGCTCAACATTTCAATAAAATGAATATGTTGAAGGACAGATATGCATACAAAACACTACATGTATCGATTCACGATAAATTACACAGTACACTTGTTTCATTTTTAACTAGCTGTAGCTGTGTTTAATGAATCTGTGCTGTAGTGAATGAACATCCCATCCATAAAAATGTTTACTGCATGCTTTTTGGCCATTCTGCATTATTTATGCTTGTGTTTTGTAAAATAAGCAAATCAATCACCTTAGATACAAGTTTCACACCATACAGTGCTGACATGTTTGCTACAAAGACCGGTCATAAATAATGTGCCGGTCTTGGCCTACACACAATATAATGACACAACACAATTGCTCAATAAATACTGAGTGGGTAAGGGAAGCATAATCACCACATTGCTACTTCATTGTTTCAGGTTATATCCCTTAACTGTTTCTTAAAAGAGTGCATTTGATTCCAGTTGGTCTGTCAGTCACCACACCAATCACTCACCCCCTTCCTTGCCGTCCTTCCCACGAGTTCTGTAGAGTCCCAGCTTCTGAGAAGGCGGCGTGCTCGTCCTCTCGATCACGTCGAACGCTGCGGGTGCTGGCACACGCAGGATGCCGGCGAGCCTGTGCAACACACCCGCTATGTCCTCGGCAGCGGCCGCTGTCAACGTCAGTGTCACTGTCACGTTGCCCGAGTCGCGCAGTGGCGCTGGCGGTGACGGGCCGAACCGTTGGCGCACCAGCAGCTGTGGGCCTCCAGCATTCTCTTTGTCCTGTGGTGGCAGGAAAATATGCATAGGCATTTACAACTTTAAAGATTATCTGGACAGTAACCTCTACTACATTAGAAATGAAACAGTGAAATACAGGAAGCTAATGTATTTGAAACTAATTTGTAAAATAGTCTGAAGTCTAGGATAGATTGCTACTCAAAATATATAGAATACAATGAGATGCAGATAGGCACAATAAAAATACTTTCTCCACAGTCTATCCTCAATAGCTGAGAAAGAAGTCAAATGTTTGGGAGTTGTTTTTGTTTATGTGTGTGTCGTTTTGTAGCTGACAGCTTTAGTACTGTCTAGCAGTCTTTTTGTTGTACTAATCTGAGATTCAAAAAGTTCTATATATTGTGAACAGAAATTTATTGTTTGCATAACATAGTAGTTATTCCATCTAAAGTCCATTTTTACTGCATTTGTACTACATTTCTTTAAGTGTTTGCAAATTCCCTCTGCATAAAATCTGCGACATGAGAGAACACTCACCCTGTGATCACATCTCTTCTTTGTGTGAGTTAAAGTAATTAGGACTTGAGTCATTGTTTTGTATGTCAATAGGTGGATACAACTTGGAATCAGTCTGTGCTGTTGGGTGGACATTCAAAAAGTACTATTTGAAGTGATGTACAATTATTATGTTTCTTTTGCAAAGGCAGGGTGGCCACCAAATCTTCATTTTCAAATTCAAGGTTTTTTTCCCGGTTTTCCAGGTTAAAAATAGTTATTTTCCAGGTTTTCACGAAACTTAATTTTGCTCAAAGGGTTTAGCAAACAATTATACCGTAAAGAAACTAGTTACATATTTTTAAGACACATTGCATCCAAGTTGAACCATGTCACGTTGTAATATACACCAAGCAGTGGCGAATCCTGGATTTGGAGGGAGGGGGGCAAAGCTCATACAAATTGTGGCATTGTACCTCAAACTGATCTACAAAGAACCAGCTCATATTATGAGGTTTTCCTCGTGGTTTTGGGGGATCTGCAGCCCCATAGACCTCCCTCCCCCACCCCAGATTCGACACTGACACAATGTATACTACAGGGTGTATATTTTAAGTTGACAAACCAGAATAAGTACAGAAAAAAAGAAAAAAAAGTGTATATTCAACAACGGTTTTCACCATTATCAACGGACGGCAGAGGCGTAGGAAATGATACTGAACTTGAACTGCCTCCACCGTCTGGGAGCGGTGCGGGTGGCTGGTGTAAAATTTTAAGTGGAAACTCCCATTTTTTATTGCAGATTCAGATTGTACAGACTAAATCATGTCTAGTTTGGTTGATTTTTTTTTAAATTGCCAGCATATTACACCGTAATGGTAAGAATGATTTGCCATAGTGCTGAAGAAAAGTACCACCCAGGAAAGAAAATAAAGATTAATCATATTGATGATGCTTCAGAACCCAACTTCGTGGTTTTTTCTTACTAAACTACAGGGATTACTTATTTACACTTAAGTACATTTCGAACTGGTCATGTAATCTGAGCAATAGGATATACACGCGAACGATCGTTCAACTCTTAAAGCCGCAAGATCTCATGGGTTAAAAATCCCGGTTTCGGGCTGAAAATCAAGGCTTTTTCCCGGTTTTCCCCGGTTTGTTTAAATTCAAGGCTTTTTCCCGGTTTCAAGGTTCGGTGGCCACCCTGAGAGGGCAAGCAACTACTCTCTTTTAAAAACTTAACACCACAATAGTTGGTAACTTGAAACGTGTCTCATTAAGTTTCATTGGAGTTGTTAAGATACCACAAAATTTATGTTCATTTTTATAGAGTGAATTCAGGGACCTAACTGACATAAAGGATACCTTTTAAATGATAAAATGTGATTAGAAAACCAAAACAAACTGCTGTAATGCATATGGAAGATGCAAGAGAAGCATTTGATGCTGGTGGCATTTTACAGCTTTTAACAGACCTATGGAGCTCTTCATTTGCTAAGATTTATGGTTTTATTCCATTCTTAATTTAGAATACACAAATGCGAGCATTGCAGCTAGGCTCAAATTCGTATAATACTGTCAGAAATTGGATGCCCGAAGTATATCATATTAGCTACCACTTTCAGTTTACCAGTTTCAAACTTGATTCATTTACCTTTATACAATTCTTAGTCCTTACTCCCCTTTTATTACTACTTGCAAATTGGAACACTAACATTAAATGCCACCTCAGATAATTAAAGAGACTGCCAATTCTATCCCCTACAGTAGGCTACATGTAAAAATGTTTTAGCGGAGTGGTTTAAGAAAAAAAGCATACTAATCAGTAAAACAGTATCAGGAAAGAGACGCAAGTGACAAAGTTCTAACTAATTCCTGTCACAATAAGTCTGAAACACGATATAATAACAGCAACAACAAATTACGTAGAACAAATTGTCTGCTAATAGGTTCACATAAAGACATAGTCTTAAGATTGAATGTAGGACTGCATTATTGATATAATATCAAGAAATTTTATGTACTTATTGTCTTAGCTTCGTATGTAATTTGCTTCACCAATAATATGTAAAATGTTTGAAGGTGAAATATATATACCACAGAAAAAAGCCACTCTCAGTACTAGAAAACAAATATCACTGTTGCACTAGACTAATACTTTACAAGACTTTATTTGCGAGCCATACATATAAGACATAAACATCCAAAGTTTGATATGTGACAGTCACAGAAGAAATAAATAAGAGAGAGAGATCATTTGTAAAGTGCAAGATTGTTTACTGTTACAAAATGTGAATGGCACAGTTAATACTAGTTTCAGTACAATGTTTTGTGAAGACCAACATTGATTTTGGTACTGAGGATGGTTACTAAGCGATTCGCTATTGAATAAAAATTACAACCAATGGTTACGAATAAAAAGCATGTGAAATATGACCCAAGACATGGTTGACAACAACAAACTAAAGTTGACATTAACTGACAGCAATCCCTTTAAGTTATGTGAGTAATATGTTTTACGAAGGGCCTCTTACATAGCAAGTATAGGTTGTCTTACCACATCAGCAGCGTCCTTGGCGTAGTGTGGGGGTGGACGCAGCCGGATGGGTATGGGAGTGACGAGCGGGATGACGGGAGAGGTGCGGCGCGCAGCCCACGCCTTGCTGTCTTCTTCACTGTCATCTTCGTCTTCATCTTTTATTAATTGTAACCCTGCAAAGAGAGATTTCTTTTTACAATTAAGGCAATAGTGTGGTAGCAAATAAACAAAAATGAGATCCTACTGGGATATATTAATGAAATATACCGTATTTGCTCGAATATAGGCCGCACTTTTTTTCCCAAATTTCGGCATACAAAATCGTGGTGCGGCCTATAATCGAGATTCAGTCCCCCCCCCCCCCCCCAACCGCTCCTTTTCCCAAAGTCGTTAGTTTCAAAAATTGCATGCTCACTTTTATGTTGGCTTGAGAAACGTAATAAACTAGATAATTTTCAAAAATGCTACAGTAACAGTTTTGCAGAACTACATATACATTTTTGTACAAGTTCACGGAAACGGCGCAGGAATTCGTGGAAGTCGATATAAATCGAATGGTGTCATTCTGTACCGCAGCCAACAAAAGCTGACGACTGTTGTTGTTGTTTTTTTTTTTTTTTTTTTTTTTTTTTTTTTTTTTTTTTTTTTTTTTTTTTTTTTAAACACGTCCGCGTGGCCTTAAAGCAAAAAATAGTACGTAATACACACTTCCTAAGCACTCAAATGATTTTAATTTGATGTAGTCAGTGAAGCTAGTTTTCGCGATAAAAGTTCAGTGTGTGTTGCGAGAGATTTTACCGTGACGTTTACGTTGGTACGGTAATGCCTACCGTGAGCGGTGATGGGAGGTTACGATAGCGGAACAACTGATTTGTGTAGCTAATGCTGATGTTGAGTTCCAATGCTACGTTTTAAAATAACGTACTTTACTACGACCAGATTCACTGGTTTCACATTCATTGGGGGTTATTTCCATGAAACGATGTACATGGAACTTGGCGCTAATTTGCAGCCTTGCAGCTGAATCATTTCTGTTGTAACGGCAAAATCACAGTTCCTGTTTAGAATTATGTAATCAAGCAAACATTGGTATATTTACATTTTAGCCCTTGAAATGCACGACGATTCTTTGAACATTTTAATAGTTTATCCTCACTTACACACCAGCGTCGAATGTTTTTTCGTCGGCGTCAATTTTACGTCGAACTTCCCGTTTTCCATGTCCGTTACTGTAACTAGGCAACCTGAAGCTTACATTCGGCAGTGTAACCCATACGTTCGTTTCCCACTATAAAGTTGCAAGCCAAAGCATCGTCTCTCTCTCTCTCTCTCTCACACACACACACACACACACACACACACACCGAAAAATACTATATTTTCACAGCACATGCCTATGCTTTATACAACACTTGAAATGCCCGGTAACACGCCTTGGTTCAGCGTCCCCTCACTTGGGGCGCCCGGATTGGCCTGTCGTCTCGCTTTCTTATTCGTTTGCTTAAATTGTATGACACTTCTCGCGGGGCTGCAGTGGTTATGTTGGCACCAATGGTAATGACGGCAAGGTCTTTGAACTCAGATGACCAATAAATGTTTTTTCATGACAACTTCAATTAAAACGAAAATTATTTTTTTCTGAATGGACAAGGGTACATACAAGAACCTGTCAACCATAGAGCAGGTACAGTATTTATTTTACTGTGAGCGAAACGAGCAGCAATAACATTTACGAAAAATATTAGCGCGATTCTACACTTCATTGTTTATCTGTTGCCAACATAAGCACTGGAGCCTGGCGAGAGGCATTGTAAAATTTTACCTATTCATTGATTTACAGTTTTGCATATTTATTTTGAGTTTATTGAAAAGAGAACATTATTTTGTTAACATTGTGTTTCTGATTGCAAAAGAAGTTCGATTATACAAAAGAATAAAAATAAATAAAATAAAAATTAACAAACCTGTGGCCTATACACGAGATTTTTTTCCCCCCCTATAATCTCTTGTCAAAAGTTTAGTTGCGACCTATATTCGCACACGGCCTATATTCGCATAAATGCGGTAATCACTCTTTGTATGAAAGACATTGTCAATGAAGAGAACCACATGAACCAGCTATATTATTATTTTAATTTACATCTTACCTGGAAAACGAAGTGGCAGATCCCTGAAAACACACTCCGGAGAAGAAGAGCTGATAATGGTGTCCGGCGTGTCGTTGTCTCTCTCCCGATGATCTTTTTTATCGTCACCTGAATATGGGCAAACAATCATTCTTTAGTAGAAGCTTAAGAAGAGCACATTGTATTACATAGCTTCATTTAAGGACAGATAAATGTTACAAGACTGAAGAGAACTGAAAATGAAAAGGCAGAAATGTAATTAAAACACTGTGAGGTGGCTTGCAGAGTGCATGTGTAGATGTACAGCACTAATGGATTTTATTTACTCAATAAAACTAGATTTGTCAGTACTGGCATAGGGTACTATTGATGTGCTTGAAACTCACAGATGTTCAAATGTTTGTTAAGCTTAAGGGACATAACAGCAGGGTCATCAGTCCCTAAACTTACAAACTACTTACGAACTAGGTTATACTAAAGACGGCACAAACATCCACGCCCGAGGGGGGATCCAAACCCCCGACAGAAAATGGCCTCGCGCATCGTAGCATAGCGCCTTAATGCACTCGGCTGCTCTGCCACGGCACTTGAAACTCACAACAATAATTGTTTTACACTCTATTGCTTAAATCACCACAGCAAAGTTGCTACTCAGTGGACAGTGTTTGAGAACTTTCAACACTTTCCTCTATATATAAAAAATTATAACAAAAGAGAAACTAAATTACTAATTGCTGAAGCCATGGGAAAGAACAAAATATACTCACTGTCATTATCGAAGCGAACAGAAGCAAACTCCTGGTCGTAAAACCCTCGCTGTGTTGACGGCGGTGGAAGAGGAGGTAGTGGAGGCAGAGGACCGAACGGCCTCGTGTTATAGTGGTCAGACACCTGCACAAACACAAAACGTTTCATTGGAAATATTAAAGATCTTGAGTTAAAAAACCTCAAGATAAAAGTCACTACTAAGATCTTTTTTGAAAAGAGAATATTGTAAATTTTATGAACCTAACAGTTTGTCTAACGATTATATCAGTTTCGAACTATTTACGAAAAACTAGAATTGTCATCTATTAAGTTTTGATAAACCATACACCTTTATGAACAGTTTTTCACTTGTAAATTATCATTACCTTAAAATTTTGGTAAAATCCTGAATTGGAAGATCAATCATAAGACATCAAGTGTGGACTCGTTTGTTTATATGTACTGACAGCTCAAAGATTGTTGTATCACCTAGCGGCCATGTAGGGAAATACGCACCACGTACCTTTAAATAATTAATTTATTGCATGAATTGTAACCTTTTTTACCAACTTTTGTAACCAGTTATATTATTTGTTAACCACTAAATCAAACTGTATAACGGTATAAATTTCTTTAAAATTTGTAGTCAATTTTTTTGAAACGGAATTTGTAAACGTGAAGTTACATCACGTGACGTGACGTATTCGCGACTTGGGCGCCAAAATCTATGTATTTAAACATGCCACTACTGATGGCAAGCAGCAGTTGATGTCAGTTGATGGTAGTTGTAAGCTTTACACAAAATGTATACAGTGCTGTAGTGATGGACGACTCAATAAAAATATGTTCTCATCCAGCAACGACTTTATTTTGGTAGAAGAACCTTGGAGAATTTGCTGCTATTAACTTGACAAAGAACTTATCATTTTTGAAGTTTGATTTGCTGTGTGGCTTGGAGTGTTTTAGTAACAAGTAACCCTAGCGACGACCTAAGCCCCATTCTCACGGGCCATGCAACGTCTCAACTTCCAGTACAGTAGTAATATAAGAAACTGGACACTACTGCAACAAACTGACAGTGAATTTGCCAACTAAAGTTGGCCAAGCACTCAAAGCAAGTGATGGTGGTTCTTCTGCATTGTTCACAGGTTGACAATGCACTGCATTTGACACAGCCAATGGGTGTCACTTTTGAGATAAGCAATGTGAAGTGAGGAACTATGGACCAAATTAATACAGCTACATTTGAAGTGAGTGTTTGTTAAACTTTTGCGTCACTATGGCAGGCAATTCCATTACATGGTTGGACTTGAGTGAGGTTATACTGTGCAGCGACGATAGAAATCTATATATATTTAAATTGACTGAGCCTCTCACCAAGCCACATGATTTAAATTAAAAACTACTAATCACTTGAAACACTGATCATTTACAATGGAAACTGCTGTGCGGTGAAAATTAAATATTTCATCATATTCGATTAATGATGGAAATTCTCTTCAGAGATGATAAATTATTTTTCAAAAGAGATAGATTGGCTGGCCAGTACTTACCTTTGTGCTGTACTGCTAATAGTGACACAAATGAAGAAAAAGGACAAGCTTTCGTAACACAGTTCCTTCTTCAGGTGGGAGAGAAGGGAAGAAAAAGGATGGGAATGCAAGGGAAAGGTAATTCATGACCTAGGTCACGACGATGACCTCGAACACCATCCTCATGACCTAGGTCGTGAATTACCTTTCCCTTCCATTCCCATTCTTTTTTCTTCCCTTCGCTCCCACCTGAAGAAGGAACTGTGTTCCGAAAGCTTGTCCGTTTTCTTTTTCTTCATTTGTGTCTCTAACGGCAGTAGAGCACAAAGGTAAGTACTGGCCAGCCAATCTATCTCTTTTGAAAAATAATATTTCATCATATTTTTTGTCACAAAACAGCGGTTTCACTTGGAGTGCGTAAACAAACAACTGACTCGTGCTGCTTTGTCCCAGCATGCCAGAAGATACCTGCCAATGTTGCCGCACCATGACAAGTAAGTACTGTAGGATTCCAACTGTGTGGTTGACGTTTACCGAATTTGCTAACTTGGTCACAGTAGCACCTATTATGAAAAAAAAAATTGGATGTAAAATTTGAAGAAAAATTCCAAGAGCTACACAGTTAGTAGTAAGCTCCTAAATATCCTGTAAACCAAACCTCTGTATTGTTAAAAGAAACAATAGAAAAGTTATGGACCATAAGCATCAGTGTGTGGCTTGGTAGCACAGTGGTACAGTGTCGGACGATGAATACAGAGGTTGCAAGTTCTGTCACCTCTGGCAATGTTGCTGACATGAAGAATATCTAGCAGCACCGTGTTTAAGCATCCACATTCTACATCTACTTGGATACTCTGCAAAAGTCACTTTGAAATGTATGGCAGAGGGTTCATCGAACCACTTTTATGATATTTCTCTGTAGTTGCATTCTCTAACAGTTCACAGGATAAAGGAACACCTAAATCTTTCTGTTTTCAATTGGATTTCCCTTATTTTATTATGATGATCACGTCTCCCTATGTAGGTGGGTGATAACAAAATATGTTCACATTCGGAACAGAAAGTTGGTGAAAGAAATTTTGCAAATAGATCTCGACGGAACAAATAACACCTCTCTTTCAATGATTTCCACTCAGACTCGTGCATCATCTCCCCTATATCACAATAATACAAAACAAGCTGCTCTCATTTGAATTTTCTCAAAATTGTCCATCAGTTCCATCCGGTGTAGATCCTACAGTGTGCAGCAATACTCCAAAATAGGACGCACAAGTGCAGTGTATACAGTTTCTTTAGAAGAACTGATGCATCTTCTAAGTGTTCTGCCAACGAAACATAGTCTTTGGTTTGCTACCTCTACAATATTTTCTGTGTGTTCTTTCCAATTTAAATTGTTCATAATTGTTACTCCTAGGTATTTAGTAGAATTGACGGCCTGTTGGTTTACTGATTTATCATGTATCTGAATTTTAACGGATTTCATTTAGTGGTCATATGGATGACCTTACATTTATCATTATTAAGAGTCAATTGCCAATTTTTTTGCACGTAGATATCTTATCTAAATCATTTTTCAGTTGCCTTTGAGCTTCTGGCGACTTTACTAACCGATAAATCATCCGTGAATAGTCTAAGAGAACTACTCGGATAGTCTTCCAAATCGTGAATAAAAATAAGGAACAGTAGGGGCCCTTTAACACTTCTCAGGGCAACGCCAGATATCACTTCTGTTCTACTTGATGACTCACTGTCAATTAAAACATAACGTGTCCTTTCTGACAGAAAGTCACTAATCCAATCACACAACTGTTGCAATACAGTATTACATAAGCATGCAATCTGATTAGAAGACGATTGTGAAGTGCACTGTCAAAATCCTTCCAGAAATCTAGAAATATGGAATCTATTTGACATTCCTTGTCAATAGCACTCGTCACATGATGTGAGTAAAGAGATAGCCGTGTTTCACAAGAATGATACTTTCTGAACCTGTGTTGACTATGGGACAATAGTTCGTTCCATTCGTGGTAGTTCATAATATTTGAGGAAGTTATATGTTCTAAAATCCTACTGCAAACCGACGCCAATGATATAGACCTGTAACTTTGCGGAACACTCCTATTGCCTTTCTTGAATACTGGAGTGACCTGTGAAACTTTTCAGTCTTTGGGTACAGATCGTTCGTTAAGCAAATGGTTGTATGGTATATTAGATTAATCATGGAAATTCTCCTCAGAGATGATAAATTATTTTCCCCCCCTTCCCTTCCCTCCCGCCTGGAGAAGGAACTGTGTTCCAAGAGCTTGTCCTTTTTGTCAATTTTTTTCTTTTTCTTCATTTGCGTCACTATCGGCGGTACAGCAGAAAGGTAAGTACTGGCCAGCCAATCTATCCTGGTTGTATGTTATAATTAGGTATGGGGCTATTGCATTAGCATACTTTGATAGGAACCTAAGTGATGAATAGTCAGGACCAGGAGACTTACTTTTGTTAAGTGATTTAAGTTGTTTCAACACTGCAGGGATATTTACTTCTAAATTACGTATGCTGAAAGCTGTTCTTGATATGAATTTTGAAGTATTTGTATTGTCTTATCTAGAGAAGGAATTTCGGAAAGCCCCGTTAACACGTTAACTGCTGTGATGACGTCAGAGGCGCGCCAGATGCCTGCTGTGGCTGCTGGCGGCCACACGGAAGCCAACGTGTTAAGCAATTCTGCTTTAGCAGAACTGTCATCAGTAGCATCACCATTTCTATCGTGTAATGAAGGTATTGATTGTGTTTTGCCACTAGTATACTTTACATACGACTGGAACTACTTAGGATTCTCTACCAAATTAGGTGACAGGGTTTTGTTGTGGTAAGTATTATAAGCTTCTCGATCTGTAGTTCAAGCTAAATTCCTAGTTTCAGTAAAAGATTGCCAGTCTAGGGGATTTTTGTTCATTTAAATTTAGCATGCTTTTTTCTTTGCTTTTGTATAACAGTGATCTAAGCTATTTTGAGTATCACGGTGGGTCTGCCCCCTCTTTTGTTAATTTGCTTGGTATGAATCTGTCAAAGGTTCTAGATACTATTTCTTTGAATGTAAGCCACATCTGATCAACATTCACATTATTAGTTTTTTAAAGACTGGAAATTTTCACTCAAACAAGTTTTAATCTTTTATCCATTTTTAATCTTATTTTTCTCTGCTTTTTTGAATAAATATAATTTTCTTTTCCTGTGTGGAGTTTGCTGGTCTTCCATCGGGCACCTCCCCGGGTGGCGGATAGGGGAATGCTCACCAGATATGGTGGGTACCGGGGAAATAAAATACCCGGAGTGGACCAAAACCAGCAACTGCTGCATTGTAGTAGGCTATTGGCTTATTCAAAGACCTTGAATACAAATTACCTGGTCCTCCAGGCTGGGGGTTGTGCAGTGGGCCAGCTCCTCACTCACAAAAATATAAAATGCTAAGATACCTAATAACACGCCTCGGAAAAATTGGAACTGTGGATGACGAACTGGCGATCGAGACAACTGGAGAAATATACTGAATAATTAGTGTAAAACCTTATGTACTAGGTGTACTCATTTATGGGCTAATTATTATGTTGCAGGTAAACCTCTGTAATGAGGAAAATCTCAATAATAATAATAAATAAATAATTTTCTTTTAATTTGGGTGGAGTTGGTATGTCCAATATTCAGTCTTGGTACAACAACTCTGTGTTCACTAATCCCTGTGTCTATTTTAATGCTTTTTGTTAGGCCCAGATTATTTGTTGTTAGTAGGTCATGTATGTTCTCCTAACCATTTACTATTCTAGTGGGTTCATAAACTAATTACTCTAGAAACTGTAGGTCCCCCTATGACTGTGTAGTTAGTTTGAAGGTTGGAGGAAGGCTACGGCATACCACCTCCAAACAGGACCATGCCTTGTAAAACACTAAGCTGTTCAAACCAATCTTCAGATTGATGACTCCTTTATCTTCTTAAGCTTAGGTATTTTAAAGCAATTTTTTGAATGGCACCAATTTTAGTATTATCTATGAGAGCTCCCACATCAACAGAATTTATCCAATGATAAACAGGTATTTAAAAAAACATCTGCCAATAAAACATAATGTGGCAATACTTTGCAAGATAGGGTAAAATATATTAGAAGGATGGTAAAATTAAAAGTAAATGTTGAACACCCTGGATTACAATATAAGTTCCGATCCAAAATCTGCGTATTTAATAACAACAATAAGTACAGAAAAAAGGGAGAAATAAAGCAAGGGAACTGTTATACCATACAAGGTGTCCCAGACCAGAGCGCAAATAATTTTATTATTTAAAAAATATTACAAAGAGACCGCCATTTTGTAGGTCGCCATACTGCGGATGTGCCTACAGTTGACTGGTTCTCGTCGGAATAGGCTGAATCATTATCAGAAAAGCCGCCCTGCCAATCAGATCATGTTGCTGTATTACCTGACGTGCACGAATTCACACTGTTGGAGCTGCAGCTGAAACGCATCACACTCTTCTGTTCCAAGACACCTACCAGAACAGACGCTTTCATGCCTTAGTTCTGTTACCTGTCCATTTTTCCTTCTCTTTCGAGATGGGTCTGGGATAACTTGAGCTATTTTCTCTCAACACCCCTGGCAATCCTCACTGTGTATTCTCTATCAGGAAATAAACCTATATGGTTTAATATTCAAAATCTGTACTCTAACTTTTAATTTCAAACCCACACCGCTTTCCATTCCCGAGTACATCTCAGGTGGGGTGTACAATACTGTGACTGAATGAGCAAGAGAACACGAAAAGTAGAAATCCATTAATATTAAAAATACAATTCTATAATCCCCCCTCCCCTACTGTCTACCAACACAGCAGCCACATTATGTTGTAAACATCTGATTATGAACCAATTTACTGAAGTACGGGAGAACATTGCAGAAAACTATATATTATTCTGATGTAAGTAGAAGATCAAACACACATACAAGAAACAACACTTGGACAAAGACTTAATTCATTTGTAAGGTTCACTCCATTTCTACTGGCCAATTAATATAGAGAAAAACATTTGCAACCCAAATAAAAGTTGAGAGTATCTATGACTTCCACATTCACCAACACCACCACATGGACTAGGTCATTAGCAATGTTTCTCTTCTGTTCTTGTTTCCTTTTCTCCTCCCCTCTAATACCTATTGAAGGAACACAGTTCTGAAATCTAATGTTCTCTTTTATTTTTTCTCCATTTGCATTTTTTGTGTGACTATCGGTGGTAGAGAACTAAGGTACGTATTTGCCAGCCAATCTATCGGTTTTGAGGACTATTTGAAATAAAAATTAATGCTGTTGAACATGTGCTTTACTTAATGTCTATGTGAAATTATAAATTAAGTGTTCTGTCCCATCACCTATAAATTTTGTGTAACAGAATACTTAGTTTTCAGCTTCAAAACCTTGAGATAGTGTGGTCCATTGTGTAACATGCTGTTTCTTTATTTCAGTTTGAATTGAAAACAGTGAACGGCATAATACATACGTCTTGCATCCAGTCTCATAACTGTTGAAATGAATGCGCGCACGCGTGTGTGTGTGTGTGTGTGTGTGTGTGTGTGTGTGTGTGTGTGTGTGTGTGTGAATTCGTATAGTTTTGCGTGTCAGACAGTCTTTGGCCCCAGGGCAATAAAAAAGCAATTTGATTGCTACTTTTTATGTGGTTTTGGTTCCATGACCTTGCTGTGGTGAATGATCTTTAGAGCCATCATATTGCAATTCGTGTCATTTGTAGCTGAATCCACTGATCTTACGATACAGCACAATCTAGTGGAAATTTTTCTACTTCCATAACATTCTCCTACCATGGAAGAAGGAAGATTAAGGTTCAAAGCCCTGTCAACAAAGGAAGAAAGGAAGCTTAGGATTTAATGTCCCGACAACAGCATGGTCATTAGAGTTACAAGTCATTCTTGGATTTTCGGGAATTGCTAAGCCCGTTTCTGAAAAAGAATGTGTTCTGGGATATTTATTTATCTTTTTAAAGCTGTTGTTTGCAAACTGAGAACCTGTTTGACATAATTTATGGCTGAATGAGTGATCTCAGAAATATGATTGTTACTGTTTTAACTAAGCCTTGCCCTGTTACTTTATGTAGAGGGTGAATGTAGTTGAAGTTATACTTCACAGATGTATCCCAATTACAATCACCCCAGAAATGCTTCACAATTGCAGATACACCTTAAATTCCTTGTCTGCTCTCTCTGCCCGTTGTTTCATCCCATCTCTCACTATATCCATGGATTCCTCTACCATGTACCATATGAAATTTCACATGAAATGTGACCTTCCTCTTCATTTAAAAGTCATGTGTGCAAAAATTCATCAAGGTTGGAGCAAAACTATAGATTTTATCCAATTCCATAGGTTAAGTACCCTCTGCCATATGACGAACAATATCTTATGTAGACAGTGAACTACCTTTTGTTTTGTACATCAAGTCTACAAACTTTCACATTATATAATTTACATATACATAACTAATATTTCTTATCTGTTTCAGCTCACTACTTCTTTGTTCTAGTTTCAGTAAATCTATTCTTACACAGCACTTATAGTTACAGGTTTATAGAATTGGATAACTTACATTGGGCAAAGATGCACTCCCGTATCTGCCGCGCAGTTCTCCTGTCAGGGGGCCCATCTTGGTAGCGTCGCCTGCACCGAACACCGGGCACGCCGAGTGGTTCCTGGCCAGAGTCGGCTCGAGAATCGACAGAGGTGGCAACTGCCGTAACTGCGTCATCACATTCTCCACAAACGTGTCATAATCTTCTTCTGCCTGCAAAAGCCAAATCGACTCCAACACTAAATTCACACATTTGTTTTGGAACATGTAATGTTTTAAAATATTAAGTGTGTAATACCAGAACCAGGTGCGAAATTTCAGTTATGAAGCCACCAGCAAGTCCAACAACTTTGGTTGCCACAATGAAATAACCCACAGTCAAGCAGTGCAACCTAGAACCCACAACTATCTACAAACAGTAATTAAATTATTCCCATTCACAATATTTGACACAGAAGTAATGCAAATATTACTTTGAGGATATACACCTATAATTAATTACACGCTGCAGCCAATTCTGACAGAAGCACGAAGAAAGTGAAATTCTAAGATACTGAGACTTCATCAATCTTATTTCATCCCAGAGAAACTTTTCTGCCAATTTCATTCTACTTCTACTCTTCTTAGAACACTTTTAGATATAAAGGAAACATAGCCAATGATTAATGTCTTAACAATTGCAAGCTCAGGCCGTACAATGTAAAGGACTCCTCATTTATCCTTGGAATTACAGATACTGCAAAAATACATTTGCATTTTTGCAAATGTAGTTCATGAGAATCCCTACTACACATTGATGAAGGCCAAGGATTTAATTTGTTTACAGCTTGGCTAAACATCTCTTGATTACAGAATCAAACTTTCACTCTGCACCAAAGTGTGCACTGATATGAAACTTCCTAGAAAATTAAAATTGTGTGCCTGTACCGGGACTCGAACCTGGGAGCTTCGCCTTTCGTGGGCGAGTGCTCGCTCTACCACTGCGCTATCCCGACACGACTCACGGTGCCGCCCCACAACTTCAATTCTGTCAGTACCTCGCCTCTTACTTTCCAAATAACATACAAATTGATAAATTGCTACTCAGTACACAGACATCTCAATGAGTTGCAGCAAGGCCCAAATAGAAGGCTTCTGATTCCCTCAGATTTCAGCTTGTACAGCCTTCATTAGAGACAGAAACAGACGCATTCTTTCACACACACACACACACACACACACACACACACACACACACAATATGTGCTTGTAATTGTGTGTGTGTGTTTGTCATTTTTATTTATTTATTTATGATAAAGGATGTATAAGCCTAAAGTTCAGAAAACCAGAAGTGTTTTATGAGTGCCCTTCTGCGACTCATTGAGGTATCTGGGTGGTGAGTAGCACTCTACCCCTTTCAAAATATCATTTTAATCTTCCTACCCTTTCCAGCGTTTGTTAATAATTGAAAGTGATATATTCTTACTCACCACATCGAGAAGGTAGAGCTCAAATCCCAATCATACTGTAGCTATCTATGATTTTCATATTGCTGTTCTACCAACCTACACTTTCCACTGTGTAAATATTGGTAACTATGTTAGATGCAAGACAAAACCTGCAGAGTTCATAGTATGTTACAAAAGTTTCCAGCAATAGTTCCTGATTAATGAATATTTATAAAACCTAAAATATTAAAATTAAAAATTTGATAATCCTTCAGTGTGTGAATAAATGTCAATTTAGGAACTTCCATAATATAGGTCAAATTACTTGAGACACCAGAGGTTCATCAAAAAGAAACTTTACTGCTGTATGTTTCTGTAGAAGCATTAAAATGTGAAATGAGTTTCCTTTGTTCGAGTCAAGAATTAGCAGTATTCATACCTTGCGTGGCCTCTTCTTCGGAGTTGTCGAAGCTTCTTTACCCTGGCTCTGACGGCGCTTCTGTTGATACTGGCGCCTTTTTAACTTTTTCAACTCTAAAACAAGGGAAGAAAACATTTAACATGAGAAAGCAGAATGGCTTGCAGATAATAATTACTAAAAATGAGTTATGTCACAAGTTAAAAGGTTTGAGAGCAGCAGCTGACTGACACATGTATACTGTCAGTACAGAAAGAGATTACGGTTTAGTGTGCCATCTACATCGTGGTCATCAGAGATGGAGGAATACACTCAGGTAGTTTTTGTCAAGGACGGGGAAATAGGCTGTGCCCTTTGGATTCAAGCATGGACAGCATTTGCCAGTAGTGATTTAGAAAAACCATGAAAAACCTGAATCAGAATCAGAACCGTCCTCCCAAATGTAGTGTCAATGCAGAAGTGAGATATAAACCACTAGCATTGTGTGCCAGTTGCCTCAGGATGATGAAACAGGACAAGTGGTCAGACTCTGGGTCTGTATGACAGGATGTAAATCTCAACAGATTTTTGTCACATATCAATAATAAAGGATAGATAAAAATTCACCCTAATGAGGCTTGCTGAGCTGCTGACAGACATGAACATTGATAATCACATTCACAAACTTAAATTTTCAGCCATGGCCTTACTTTCCCGATGAAGGCTATGGCCAAAAATTTAAGATGTGTGAAAGTGATTATCTTATTTTCGTGTCAGCTGGCAGCTCAGCGAGCCTCTTTATGGTGAGTTGTTATCTATCCTCCATTATTGACATTCCTATTGGTTTTTCCATTGTTAACATTTTTTGTCATATATCAGTATATCAAAAAAATGTGAGACTAAACACACTCCAGAAACAATGGCAGATGAGGTGCTTAACACTACCCATTCTGAGCCCTTAGCAATATGCCATTTCCTGATTTCCACTACATTCATCAACCTTTCAATGTCTACATAGCATTTTTACTTTGAAACATATACAAACTTAAGGGTAAACTCAAATAATGAGGTTCGTTTCAACTTCATGTGACATAACAGTCATGTATAGAGGTTTTTTTTTTTTTTTTTTTTTTTTTTTTTTTTTTTTTTTTTTTTTTTTGGGGGGGGGGGGAGTGATGAGAATTACTGCACCGATTTCAGCAGGAAAGGGGGAGGGGGGGGGGAGAAGAAGAAGAATGGGGATATGTCTTCAACAGAATACTGTTTTTATACCCACACGTTTCGATACAGTTGAAGCATCTTCAGTGGGTCTTTTTATTGTTTTAAATTGAACAGAAACATTTTAGTTTCACAGGTTCATATAATTAAAAAAAAATTGCAAACAAGAATTTCGTATATGTATATATCTCTTGTTTTACATGTTGTAATCTCACAATGAAGAAACAAAATATTTATAAAGCAAATATAGGTCTAAAGAGGTTCAACATCAAGATGGTTATGAAATAAACATTGAAAATTCATGATAATATGCAGAAAAGATCTTAATTATTATTTGCACATCTATACACAAACATATCAACTATCTGTCATGATGAACCACAATGTGATAAGAGTTTGAGAAATGGGATGATAAACAAACCTAGATTACATTAAGTACATTAATAAGACTTAATTTTCTCCTAGCATTCGCAGAAATGTTGTGCTGGGTTGATTGAGATTATTTTCCGGTATTCCACAATTGCAGTCATTATCAAAATCTGAAAAATCATCATCATTCTACAGTTTCAGCAAAAACTTCTTCAATCTTTTTCCAAGTTTTGCATTCTTATTACAAGCATTTTTTTATATTAAAGAAAACAAAATACTAGCACCAAAAATACCGATAAAAATGTCAGAACACGTTCTAAATGACAAGCAAAAGTGAAACATTGGAAACACACATCTATATTTCCCATTATCTTTTCTAGATCTTCGATCCAGGGCTCAAGCGATAAACTCAAAACATTACAAGCCTATGGATTTTAGTGAGAACCGTAAACTTAAGATTTGAAATGTAACAATTTTGGATGGTGTAATATTACAGCAATGTGTCCAAAGATGAAATAAAAATCACTCAGTAAAAGGGATATTTGGAGACAAGAAAAGCAGTGTATGAATATCAAGAACTCAGAAAACCAGTACTAAGCAAAGAGGGGAAAGCTGAAATGTGGAAGGAGTAATACATAGGGGCCTGTACAAAGGAAATAAAGTTCAATGTAGTATTCTAGAAATGGAACATGAAGTGGATGAAGAGGAGATAGGAGATACGATACTGTGAGCATAATTTGACAGAGTGCTGAAAGATTTGAGTTGAAACAAGGCCCCTGGAAAAGATGATATTCCGTCTGAATGGTTGATATCATTAGGAGAGCCAGTCATGAAAAAATTGTATCACCTGGTATGCAAATGTACGAGACAGGAGAAATATCCTCAGACTTCAAGAAGAATATCCTAATTCCAATTCCAAAGAAAGCAAATGCAGACAAATGTGAAAATTACAGAAGTATCAGTTTAATAAGTCATAGTTGCAAAATACTAACACAAATTATTTACAGATGAATGGAAAAACTTGTGGAATCCTGGAAGATCAGTTTGGATTTAGGAGAAATGTAAGAACACTGGAGGCAATACTCACATTACGACTTATCTTAGAAGATAGGCTAAGGAAAGACAAACCTACGTTTTTGGCATTAGTAGATTTGGAGAGAGCTTTTTACAATGTCGACTGGAATAAACTCTTTCAAATTCTGAAGGTAACAGGGGTAAAATATAGGGAGCGAAGAGTTATATTCAACTTATACAAAAACCAGACAGCGGTTATTAGAGTCGAAGAGCACGAAAGGGATGCAAAGGTTGGGAAGGGAGTAAGACAGGGTTGTAGCCCTTCTCCAATGTTGTTCAATCTGAACATTGTGGAAGGAGATACTTGGCGAGGGAATTTAAGTTCAGGGAGAAGAAATACAAACCTTGCGGATTGCCAATAACATATTAATTCTGTCAGAGACCGCAAAGGAGCTAGAAGAGCAATTCAATGGAATGGACAGTGTCTTGAAAAGTGGTTATAAGATGAACATTAACAAGAGTAAAACGAGAGTAATTGAATGTAATGTCAGAAAATCAGGCGATTCTGAAAGAATTAGATTAGGTAATGAGACAATAAAAGTAGTTAATGAGGGTTTTTTTTTTTTTTTTTTTTTTTTTTTTTTTTTTTGGGTAGCAAGATAACTTCTGATGGTTGAAGTAAAAAAGATATAAAATGCAGAAAGGCTATGGAAATAAAAGCATTTATGAAGAATTGAAATTTGTTGACATACAATATTTATTTAAATGTTAGGAAGTCCTTTCTGAAAGTATTTGTCTGGAATGTAGCATTGTATAGGAGTAATGTGTTTGTTGTTGTTGGGTGTTTAAAGGGGACTGAACTACTGGGTTATGGGAGTGAAATGTGGACGATAAGGAGTTCAGACAAAAGACGATAGAAGTTTTCGAAATGTGGTGCTACAGACTAATGATGAAAATTAGATGGGTAGATCACATAACTAATGAGGAGGTATTTAACCAAATTGTGGAGAAAAGGAGTTTCTAGCATATCGTGACTACGAGAAGGGGTAGGTTGGTGGGACACAATCTGAGATGTCAAGGAATCGTCAACTTAGCATTAGAGGGAAGTGTGAGGGGTAAAAATCGTAGGAGGAGACCGAGGGATGAATACAGTAAGCAGATTGAAAAGGATATAGGTTGCCAAACTTATTCTGAGATGAAGAGACTTGCACCGGACAGGGTAGTGTGGAGAGCTGCATCAAACCAGTCTGCCGACTGAAGACCACAACAACAACAAATATTTCCAGAGGCAATGACCTAATTAATCTGGTAAAAAAAGTAAATAGCAAGACAAAAGAATGTAGACCTCTCTCTCTCTCCAGTTGAGCTGCAATGCTTTATATGAACAACTGCATACTCAGCTAAAATTATGCAGTATGGAGAGTGATTATCTCCACTGCAACTCAGTCACGATACTCACCCAGAGACGCCTGGTCCTGTCCCAGAAGGTCCATCGCCTCATCCTTCGGCTCCAGCTTGCCAGTTGGGCTCAGCACGTCCGGCTGTTCCCTTTTAATTTCACTTGCCGGCATCGGACTGATCTGTTGAAAAAACAGTTTACTCAGTTAGCTGTCTTATGCACACACACACACACACACACACACACACACACACACACAAAAGAGAATAAACACTACCAGGTAAGTTATACGAACATAAAAAAGTGTTGCATCAACTTGGACTATGATCACTGACATTGAGTGTGTATAATGCATTGTTCCTCAGATTGTCCATAGATATCACTCAAGCTGCACAAAAATGTAAACAACCCCGAATGAGTAGTGCCGACGCTATGGAGAGGGTAAGATTGCCAATCAGTTGCAGTCGTAACAGCAGGAAAGAAGTATGTTGATGATATTGAATGTAGTTCTGCCTGCCTAGTAGGTCGATTCCAAAGTTTGATGGTATCTGCATTGTTACTTTATGCCAGGAGGGACTCTCATTGAGGGAAGTTTCCAGATATCTTGTAGTGAACCAAACTAATTATTTGGATGTGAAAGGGGTGCAGAAACACAGAAACTGTCGATGACTTGCCTTGCTCTGGCCATCCGAAGCGGCTACTTACAGATTTCGGCTCAGAGAAACTGTGAGAGAAACACCACCGTGCTGAATAATGATCTTTGTGCAGCCACAGGGTGTGGTGTTTCTGTTAAAACTGTATGTAAAGGTGCCTTCACACTGAAAGCCAACTCCAACAAACAAAAACTTGCAGTTGCCAGTCTAGCAAACGTAAAACAGTTGTGAGTTTGCCAAACTCACAACTGTTGCAAAGTTTTGGAAACAGTTTCAAACTCTGGCAAACACACATTCGGTGTTATTCTTTTAATAATTGTCTGTACAACTGCAATTGATTTGTTTCTGGCGAGTGCATTCCTTGACAAGATGGAAGAATTAAAACAATTGTAGGTGAAAACGTAGATAGCGAGAGGAAGAGAGAAAAGTGCTTGCACTTATGTCCTACAGGACCTACACTGCGAGGACATAATCACGAAAATTGTTTGAGAATGGGCGACCAAACATTTCAATTCACCCACACATTTAAAAATACTTACATTCGTCTTATGGTAAACAACGTTTCAGGAAGCCATATATCTCTCAATAAATAATGAAACATGGACATACAGTAAAACCTCGTTTTTACATTCTAGGTTTTTACGTTTTCCCGCCATTTACACCATTTTTTGTCGGTCCCGTGAAATTTCCTATGTTTACAATGTTAATTCGCCCTCGTTTTTGCACTAACATATTTACGCTTTTCCCGTGTTTTACACTTTTTGAAAGCATGTTCGTGAAGAAAAATGACATAATGTACATATATTGACACTAGCATTGCTTTCCCCTTAAAGTATAGCGCTTAAAAATTATTCGCATTCGAGTTTCTTGACACTTTGCATTTATTCAAACATATATTTCGAGTTTCGTTGTTGACTTAACGATGCACCGATTTGTGGCAATGTAGTTCTTCTTTTCACCAGCTTCTTTGGCAGAGTGCCTGGCATGTACTCAAACAAGCAGAACGGTTTGTTAACGAGGGAATAACGCTGATTTGTAGTTTGTCTTTCCACTAGCTTCTTTGCCAGAGCAGCTGGCGAGTATTCAAACAATCAGAACCAGTTGCTTTGTTGACGTGAGGATAATTAATTGTGATGTTTTTGTGATACATATTTCTGATTAATAAAGAACTTTATCTGTCACACTTGGGTATCATAATACCCACAACCTCAAAAAAGCGATAATAGTGAGAGATGCCGATCCTATGCAAACGCCACAAAAATACTTACGCATATGTTTGTACTCGAGAATGCGAATAAATTCTCGAATATTGTCATGTGAAACACCGAAAAATGCAAAACGAACGGAACTGTAGGAGTTTTACTATGTAAATAATTAATTCTGGTAAAAGGCAGTAATTTTGAAGATGTTACATAGCCTTGCAGCGGCATCCAAATGATATCTATCGAAACGGTTCAGGTAAGTTTGAAGATGTGTTGTAGCCCAGCAGTGGCGTCCTCGATTATAATGAATGAAATTACGTAAAAAATTTCTACTTCCCATAAAATTACCAGTTTACCTGGTGCTTAAAATAGCGGCATTCTTGATTATAATGACAGAAATTGAAATTACATCAAAAATTTACACTTCCCATAAAATTACCAGTTCTGACTGGCGCTTAAAATAGCGGCGTCCTCGATTATAATGAATGAAATTATGTCAAAAATTTCTACTTCCCATAAAAGTACCACTTTGCCTGGCGCTAAAACAGCGGCATCCTTGATTATAATGACTGAAATTACGTCAAAAATTTCTACTTCCCATAAAATTACCACTTTGCGTGGCGCTAAAATAGCGGCATCCTTGATTATAATGACTGAAATTACGTCAAAAATTTCGACTTCCCATTAAATTACCAGTTTTGCCTGGCGCTTAAAATAGTAAAAGTTTGGATAACATTTATTATATAATCAACTCCCTGGCGAGTATTTAGATGTCTATTATGTACATATATCACACATAAACTACGAAAATGCAAGGCTGATCCAGTAAGCATATTTTACCATTTAAAACATTATTTCCTGCATTTTACATTTTCCTGCATTTTACACCATTTCACTGAAGTCCCCTGAAAAGCGTAAAAACGAGGTTCTACTATAGTTAAATGTATTTTCATTTTTAACATAACCTCTTCAGAGAATTTAATTTATTTAAGAAGAGAAAATATTTTTGTAGTTCTTTCACGTTACATTTGTATGTGCATCATTATGCCTCATGCACTGCAAAGGTATTTATAGTTTACTACAGCCTGACATTTGTCTGACTTTTTGAAGCATCTCATCAAATATATAACTACCTGTTCTAGTGGTTAACTCTGTAAATGCATCATGCTAAGCACAGAAAAGTACGGAGCTAACTGGTGCATGCTTCATTATGCAAATCATGAATGCCATTTCTGCTGATAAAAAGCTATTCTAGCACTCAGTAAAATAGGTACCGATACTTGAATCCTAAAGTCTACCATTTCACGTATTATTAGAAGCAAAAGTGAATCAAAATATAAATCACTTCAGAAATTAAGTAGGTTAGTTTAGAGTACAAATAACAATAATTATTTCATGTTTGAATCTCCATAAATCTTTCAGTCCATTTAATTTCTTCCTTATCATCCACAGTGAGCAACTTGGAATACCAATGATTGTGGTAGCTCTCTTTTGATAAGATTGTAACAGCTTATTTTAGCCACTGTGCTGTGTATTAAGAAATGTTTTGTATTATTCAAACTAGCAGTGAAATATCAACCTACACAATACAGCAGACGACAGGGTAACACTGCAATGCGCATGCGTAAGTTGTCCAACTCCGCCGTGTTTTTGCTCACTGACCATAAACTCCAAACTCGAGACAAGATTTCTCTCAACTTGTTTTTCAAACTCGCGACTTCACACAACTGTTGACTACAGTAGGAAACAAAGTCAAACTTCGAGTTGAAAAAGTTGTCAACTGAGTTTGATGGAGTTGGTTGTCAGTGTGAAGGCACCTTAACAAACTACATGACATGCAACTTCAACTCCCGATGTCCGTGGCAAGGACCGGAATGTTGAAGGAACTCGTTAGAATTGGCATCGAGTGCTATTCACAGATGAGACTTGCATCTACTTTCAACTAGACAAGAGGCATTTTTGGAGGCAGCTTAAACATCTTGGACACTATGTCAAGTGAGTGCAGCAAGGTGTTGATTCCCTAATGTTTTGGCGTGTTGAATGGATCCTTCCATTCTAAGGTTGAATATTCTCTTGTACTGATCTCATATTTATCATAAATTGAGCAATCTTGTGGTGAATGATTTCACGCAGTTAACACAATCGTGCATTAATATTAATCAAACCAAACATTTTTATTGATTTGACTATTGTCCGTCTGTATATATCATTAGATTCAAATTGATGAAACGAAAATTATAGAGGGAAACTTTCCCGGTGGGATAAACAAAAATAAAAATAGAAAAGAGATGACTTACCAAAAGGACCGGCTCGTCGAGAGAAACAAATAAAAATCACACACAAACACACATACAAGCTTTCGCCACCACTGACAGCTTCTTCAGGAAAAAGAGGAAAAAAGGGGAGGAAAAGGGAAGGATATGGGTTTTAATGAAGTGGAAAAGGAGTCATTCCAATCCCAGGAGTGGAAGGACTTACCTTAGGGGAAAAAAAGGAAGGTAAACTAATACACACACACTCAGACATATCGAAACGCAAACACACCTAGACAGACATTTGTGAAAAGCAAAGAAGTTGGACAGAGATACCAATTGAGGCAGAGGCTCTGTCCACAGAACCAAGGCAAAGATGCTAAAGATAGTGGGTGGGAATTTGAGTTGGCAGAGATTGAGACCAGGTGGGCAACGGGAGGAGAGAATAAGCTGAAGGGCAAGTTCCAATCTCCGGAGTTCTGAAAGGTTGGTGTCGGTGGGAAGTATCCAGATAACCCGGACGGTGTAACACTGCGCCAAGATGTGCTGGCCGTGCACCAAGGCATGTTTAGCCACAGGGTGATCCTCGTTACCAACAAACACTGTCTGCCTGTGACCGTTCATGCGAATGGACAGTTTGTTGCTGGTCATTCCCACATAGAACGCTTCACAGTGCAGGCATGTTAGTTGGTAAATCACGTGGGTGCTATCGCAAGTGGCTCTGTCCTTGATTGTGTACACCTTCCGGGTTACTGGACTGGAGTAAGTGGTGGTGGAAGGGTGCATAGGGCAGGTTTTACAACGGGGGCGGTTGCATGGGTAGGAGCCAGAGGGTAGGGAAGGTGGTTTGGGGGTTTCATAGGGATGGACTAGGAGGTTACGAAGGTTAGGTGGGCGGCGGAAAGACACTCTCGGAGGAGTGGGGAGGATGTCATTAAGGATGGATCTCATTTCGGGGCAGGATTTAAGGAAGTCGTATCCCTGCTGGAGAGCCACATTCAGAGTCCGCTCCAGTCCCGGAAAGTATCCGGTGACAAAAGGGGCACTTCTGGAATTCTTCGGTGGAAGGTTCTGGATTTGGAGGAATGAGGAGGTGGCTCTGGTAATTTGCTTCTGAACCAGATCAGGAGGATAGCTGCGGGATGTGAAAGCTGTTATTAGGTTATTGGTGTACTGGTTCAGGGATTCGAGACTGGAGCAGACTCTTTTGCCACGAAGACCTAAGCTGTAGGGAAGGGAAAGTTTGATATGGAATGGATGGCAGCTGTCATAATGGAGGTACTGTTGTTTGTTGGTAGGTTTGATGTGGACGGATGTGTGAAGTTGGCCGTTGGACAGATGGAGGTCGACATCAAGGAAAGTGGCATGGGATTTAGAGTAGGACCAGGTGAATTTGATGGGACCAAAGGAGTTAAGGTTGGAGAGAAAATTCTGGAGTTCTTCTTCACTGTTGGTCCAGATCATGAAGATGTCATCAATGAATCTGTACCAAACTTTGGGTTGACAGGCTTGGGTTTCCAGGAAGGCTTCCTCTAAGCGTCCCATAAATAAGTTTGCATACGAGGGGGCCATCCTGGTTCCCATGGCTGTTCCCTTTAGTTGTTGGTATGTCCGGCCCTCAAAGGTGAAGAAGTTGTGGGTTAGGATGAAGCTGGCTAGGGTATTAAGGAAAGAGGTTTTAGGTAGGGAAGTGGGTGGTCGGCGTGAAAGGAAATACTCCATCGCAGCGAGGCCCTGGGCATGTGGGATATTTGTGTATAAGGAGGTGGCATCAATGGTTACAAGGATGGTTTCAGGAGGTAACAGGCTGGGTAAGGATTTCAGGCGATCGAGGAAGTGGTTGGTGTCTTTGATGAAGGATGGGAGACTGCACATGATGGGTTGAAGGTGTTGGTCTATGTAGGCAGAGATTCGTTCTGTTGGGGCTTGGTAACCGGCCACAATTGGCCGGCCTGGATGATTAGGTTTGTGAATCTTAGGAAGTAGGTAGAAGGTAGGGGTGCAAGGTGTCAGTGGGGTCATGAGTTTGATGGACTCGGGTGAAAGGTTTTGTAGGGGGCCTAAGGATCTGAGAATTCCCTGAATCTCTGCCTGGACATCAGGAATGGGGTCTTCTTGACAGACTTTGTAGGTAGTATTGTCTGAAAGCTGGTTCCTCAGCCACATACTCCCACCGATCAAGTACCACGGTCGTGGATCCCTTGTCGGCAGGGAGAATGACGATGGAATGGTCAGCCTTCAGATCACGGATAGCTCGGGATTCAGCTGCAGTAATGTTGGGAGTAGGATTAAGGTTTCTCAGGAAGGACTGAGAGGCAAGGTTGGAAGTAAGGAATTCCTGGAAGGTTTGAAGGGGGTGATTTTGAGGGAGAGCGGGTGGGTCTCGCTGTGATGGAGGACGGAACTGTTCTAGGCAGGGTTCAATTTGAGTGATGTCTTGGGGAACTGGATCATCAGGAGTAGGATTATTTTTCTTCGTGGCAAAGTGATATCTCCAGCCAAGGCTACGAGTATAGGATAGTAGGTTTTTGACAAGGGCTGTTTGGTTGAATTTGGGAGTGGGACTAAAGGTGAGGCCTTTGGATAGGACGGAGGTTTCAGATTGGGAGAGAGGTTTAGAGGAGAGGTTGACTACTGAATTGGGATGTTGTGGTTCAGGATTGTGTGGATTAGGATTGTGAGGTTTGGGGGGGGGGGGAGTGGAGCTGGAAGTGGGAGATTGAGCAGATGGGAGAGACTGGGTTTCTGTGCAATCAGAGGAGCTTGTGGTTTATTGGAGAGGTTGTTGAGGGAGAGAGTATTGCCTTTCTGGAGGTGGGTGACCAGGAGTTTGGATAGTTTTTTGAGGTGGAGGCTGGCATGCTGTTCCAATTTGCGATTGGCCTGTAAAAGGATGTTCTGAACTCTAGGTGTGGATGTGGGAGTGGAAAGGTTGAGGATTTTGATCAGGGATACGAGTTGACAGGTGTGTTCATTGACGGAGTTGAGGTATAGGTTAAGGATCAGGCGGGTGAGGGCTGTGGATTGTTCTGTTTGGAATTGGTATAAGGCAGGATGAAAGGATGGGTTACAGCCAGAGATGGGAACTTTCAGTGTGAGGCCCTTAGGGGTGATGCCAAATGTTAAGCAAGCCTGAATGAATAAAATGTGTGACCTATTAGGCCCATACAATTTTTTTGTACAACCACGAATTGAGTATTGCTCAAGTGTTTGGGATATGCAGCAGATCAGTTTAATGGAAGACATGAAAGCAGTTCAGAAATGATCAGCTAGGTTTGTTACTGGTAGGTTCGACCAGAAATGCTGCGGGAACTGAAATGGGAATCGCTGGAGGAAAGACTACGTTCTTTTTGAGAAATTCTGTTGTGGAAATTTAGACGGCCGGAATTTGGGGCAGACTGCAGAACACTCTTCCTGCCGCCTACTCGCCTACTTACATTTCGCATAAAGATCACAAAGTAGGGTTCATACAGAGGTGTATCGACATTCTTTTTTCTCCTGTTCTATTTCGGAGTGGAATAGGAAAGGAAATGCCTAGTAGTGGTACAGTGTATCCTCCGCCACACACTTTACGGTGGATTGCGGAGTATATATGTAAATGCAGATGTAGGTGGCCAATGGTATCCAATTGGTGATTGTAGAAGGCAATCAAATAGCTCTATGTTAGAGGGATAACATCTTCTGACATAATGTGTAGTGGTACAAGCCACTTCCCCCACTTCTCCAATACCTTGAGATACCCAATAGTTATCAATTTATTTTAGTGAATTAATCAGGCATGATAAGAACACCAGCTGCCGCCAGAATCTGTTTGTTTCAGATTCTGTAGGTGGTGGCAGCACCAAGTGGCCTCAAATATTATGTCTGCCCAGTTAAAGATATATATTGGAGTTCCTTGCCATCTGAACTCTTGATATTCATACCGCTGCTTCTCTTTTCTCCAAGATCTATTTAATTTCCCTTTGGGCAGTGTGTGGCTTTCCCCCTAATCATGCATGCTGCTGAGTTCTGGACAATCAACTGTTAACACTACAGCTTTTGCCAGTATAGCAGTTTATGGACTGCCTCACCTCCTCCCCCAAGCTGGATGGTGGAATAGCAAGAGTTTGTTTGGATATAGCTTATGCCTATAAAGTAATTTACAGGAGCTCTGAGAGAAAGTTACAAGAAATTAAATCTAAGTTTTCAACAGAAGGGAATAAAAAAACACAATTTAAAGCCCTTCAATATTTTCTTCTTGGGAATAAAATGTCTAACACAGGGGGGAGTTTTTTTCTATGTGGATTAATAATGCTTTCATTACAATTCTACGACAGAAAAGAATTATGGATAAAGAAATTAGCTGCCAGCAGTGAACCTAAAAAACAGCAACCTTGTTACCATATAAATGCATCTATTTCAACAATGGGAAGTCCAGTTGGGAATGTCAATAACATTAGGGTAGGGACAACTCATTGTAACGATGATTGCTGAGCTGCATACAGCTGTGTAAATAAGGAAATTTCATTCACACAAATTAAAATTGTGTGCTGAAATCGGGACTTGAACCTGGGACCTTTTTCCTTTTGCGGGCAAGCGATCTACCGTCTGTGCTATAATGGCACGCTTAACGGTCGGTTCTCACAATCTCCCGGGTTTGAATTGCGGTTCCGGCACACTTAATTTCACAGAAAGTTTCAGAGCTGCAGAGTGATAGTTTCATTGTGGACATTCACACACATTAAAATTTTCAATCACAGGCTTCATCAGAGTGAGATAATGCAGAACACTCACACAAGCAAAACTGATGATCACCAACTCTGGCTACTATGGCCCATTTGTCTTACTGACGCTGTGTGGGGAGGGGAGGTGTGAGGATGTTAAGGGTCAAAGCGAAAACAGACCTTTCCACACTGCCTGGTGAAACATAAGTGCTCTGATAGGCTGGAATGTGAGATGCAGCTTGAAAACAGTAAATGGAGAAGCTAGGGGAAGGAAAGAGAGGAGGTGGAGATATTTAAAAAAGTAACAGAAAGTAGGTGACACCTATCCTCATATTATTGACAAATTTTTTGTCTGATTCTCAATTTCTTGTTCAAGGCATACATCAATTACAATGATAGCATATCACATGAAATTTAAATCAATGGTAAAAGCCACACACCTGCTGGGGCCCTCCCTTTCCAGCCACCTGCGGGGACGTGAGTGGCGACGCTGACGGCGACGTGAAGGAGCGCGGCGTGGGCGGCGACAGCAGCTCGGGCCCAGAGCCGGGGCCGCGCACTCGCTGGTCGCTCGACGTCAACTGCAGGCTCAACTGCTGCTGTTGCTGGAAAGTCAAATGTTACCTCAGAAATTTTTGTTTGATGTTGAATCATGTAATTACATTAGCCCAAACATGCATTAAAAAAAAGTTACATTTTAAAGGATTTATCACCACACAATCTTAAAACTGCTCCTTATCTGGATCTGTGTCAGTTGTACGATAATTCTATCACAGCTTTTTCCAAAATTCTAGACCTACCAGAGTGAAAATGTGGATTGAAGTTTCTTGCCACATTGTTGGCCCTTGTAACCCTTCATTGGCCACAAACAGAAATCACACAAAGAAAATATATTGCATGCACATCATTTTTAAGGTTTTCAAACCAAGATAATATTTTTATTTTCGTATATTGAAATCACTGGTTTCAACAATATAAATTGACATATTCAGACACACCATTTTCCTGCCTCAGACATAAACTTTATAGAAACCTAGTAGAAACAAAGATTATTTTTTCATAATGTAAAATCAACAACATGGAATACCATTTTGGCTGGAGAAAAGTAAAACATGTTCTGCCTTTGTCTTTATTCTTGTATAGAGGCAAAACGTGTATCACTTTAGACTATAGCCAAAATGGCATACCATGGTGGTGCCAAAAATTTTTATGCCGAGTTGCTTTGTTTCTACAAGGTCTGTAAAAGTTTATAAATGAGGCATGAAAATATTGGAATCTGCAGTTGATGGTTGCTAGTTTACGGCTCATGCACTGGAGCTGCTTCCTCCAATCAGTGCATTCATCATGATGCCCAAACTGTTCATTGTTGCCAAACTGCCACTACGATTGGTTAGTTCAATACTTTGTAACAAGCTGCTGCAATGAGAGTGATCTCTTTTCTTTTTACAGTTGCAATAGGTCCTGGTAAAGAAAAAGTGAAGAGTCCTTGTCCAACTCTTATTTCGTGATTTGTTTTGTACCCGATTCATTAGTGTGCCCTTTTCATTTCACATTTCGTACTTAATGATAACCGTACAAGTATCAACACATGGACAATGGATACATACTCATACACAAAACTAAAGCAACTGGATCCTATAGTACAAGCCATCATTTGATGAAAACTGCAAGTTTTATACCCAGATATCAACTTACATTAGACGAGCTTTGTATGATTTATGTGAACCCAAGATCTCCATAGGTTACAATTCATCTTTTGTTACTTTTGTGTACCGTCATTCAGAATTAAATAATAAATGTGGTTGTGTAGCTCAGTGGTAAATTTAAAGTATCCCATGTGAAAAATCGTTGCTTCGATTCCTGTCATGTCTAATTATTTTAATTTTTAATTAAAATTACTTTGATTGTAACTTTTATTAAAGTAACTTATTTGTTTGAGTTTTTCTAGTTCTACATCTTTTTCAGATAGTATTAACGGCGTTTTTAATTGCTCCTCTTTTTCATCGCATGATTCATTTTCGATTTGAATCTGACAAAGATGTCAAAATTTATGATAAGATTGTTAATAATTTACTTTGTTTTGTGAAATACTTCATATTTTGTAAGAATATTTTTGATTATGCTGTTAGGCCGGAACCAAGCAGAACAACTTTTAATTACTTGTCAAAAATATTTTGCTGTTTCCTTTGAATGTTTCACAATGTTTGTGTATGTTGTGAGGCATGAACCTAACAACGCAGTGAAAGTACCCCCGCAACATATCATTAACTCCAAATTGGCTGTCTTCACAACCCAATTTTTTTTATTTTATGGACAATTAAACTTTTTGCCTTCATTATTGCAAAATTTGTAACCTAATCTTAAAAACAACACTCACCAATGTGACGCCAAAATTTATTATGTCACAAATGACTGGTCTTCTCAGCCTTAAATTTTTCTAAGTGGCTCATCCCCAAAGTGTTAAATGGCAGTAAAAAATTATCACAATTTATGTAAGATAATTAATCTTGCGTAATAGGGCATTTACTTTGGAAGTAATGCTCTTCAAACCACTCTTCGCATTTTTTTTACCAGGACCTATTGCAAATGTAAAGAGAAAAGAGATCACTCTAATTGAAAACAGCTTGTTACAAAGTATTGCATAGTCTTTATTTAAAGCCTTCCACATTCTGCTATCGGTGAATGCTCGTGTATTTTGCTGTGGCAAATTGAGCATGTTATTTTCAACTAAAGTATTATTTTGCAGTAGCCAGGTAATGTAAAATGCAGTACTTCCCAGCGAAAATCGAAATTAAATAAATAGCATAAATTAACGCCAATTCAAAGAACTTTGAACTTGGAACAAAAAATAATGGCAAAGTGCAACAGTTTAGGATTTGCTGATGACCCCACACTTCTTGCCAACAACATTCAAGAAACCAAACAACAAATATGATCATTACAGGAAATAGCCCAGTGTATTGGCCTTCAAATGCCCTTTGTAAAAACTGAAGTGATGATAATGGAACCAGCACTGGCAAACAAAATTAGAATTGGTGAACATGACATAAAAATTGTTGAAAAGTTTAAATGCTTGGGAGAAAATGCACAATCTGAATGAGAAACTGTCATGGTAGAGTAAAATAAACAAATTGATTAAAACATGTAATGTTACCAACAAAATAACATGTGTAACAAAAAATGCGTCTCAATAGCCATCTTGTATTGCACTTTACTTGAGTGTGTACAACAATGAAAATTATGTAACAGTGGTGGCGGTGGTGGTGATCATGATATCGGCGCACACAACATCGAGGTCTTCAGCGTCCAGACAAAGACAGAGTGAGACAAGTGTCAAACAAGATGAAAAGCGAGCGAGATAAATGAGGTAAAATAAATAAATAAGTCCCTTATACCACGGTTGACAAGAGGACTAGGTAGTAGAAAGACAGAACTGATGGGCACGGCTGGCTGACAACACAAATAAAGAGGAAGACAGCGAGCCACTGTACATCAAACTAAACTCTCCAACCTAAAAGCTTAGACCAGAGTGCAGACGCTTCACAAAATCTTAAAACTTTTTTCATAATCGCCTCATCATCAGCTTAACCCGACGGCAGATCACCAACAAGATTGGCTTCTGCCCTCACAGCACTATATAAGTCACACCCCACGAGCATCACAAGAGGAGGCCCCTCCTGAAGAAGTAAAAAGTTGTATGCTAATGGGCAGTACGCGATTTAGAGTCACATCAGTGTCACTTTGTGTAGTCTTGGTGACTGGCAGGACAGGTTCACAACGGTCGGACCGTTGGTTTCATAGCGTCACTGCCTGTATTGTGTCTTTCCACAGCTGAGAACACTTCTGCCGAACCACAGAGAGAAGGTCCTGTGGGGGAATGGCAGATTGTAGTGTGTATAATAATACTGTAATAAGGACAGTTTACAACTCACCGCAAAGACGTGGCAACAAGCTGTGACAGGCGCATAAAAAAGACACACAACACTTTCAACTATCGGCCATGGCCTTCTTCAGAATATAGAACACTCACGCTATCACACAACAGTCATACAATCATCACCTCCGGCTGCCGCCCTTCGAATCACGCTCTGCGGCGAGTAAATCAGGAACAGGAGGGGAGGGGGGATAGGAAGGTTACGTCACGGTGGTGGGGATGGGTACAGCATGGCCTAGATAGGAATAACGAGATGCAGCTTAGGAATTGAGTGGGGAGGCGGGTGAGGGGAGAAAAGTAAAATAAAATAAACAAAATAAATATAAAAATGAAAAATAATAAATAAAAAAACAAAAATAAAATGCGCGCACACTGCAAGTATATACAACCGCACGCGCGCGCACACACACACACACACACACACACACACACACACACACAAGCGCGCGTGTGGACGTGTATAAATGCAGTGTGCGCGCATTTTATTGTTTTTTTTTTTATTTATTATTTTTCATTTTTTATATTTTTTTACATTTATTTTCTTATTTTACCTTTCTCTCCTCACCCGACTCTCCACTCCATTCCTAAGCTGCATCTCGTTATTCCTATCTAGGCCATGCTGTACCCATCCCCACCACCGTGACGTAACCTTCCTATCCCCCCTCCCCTCCTGTTCCTGATTTACTCGCCGCAGAGCATGATTCGAAGTGCGGCAGTCGGAGGTGATGATTGTATGACTGTTGTGTGTCTGTGTGATTGCGTGAGTTTTCTGTTTTCTGAAGAAGATCATGGCCGATAGCTGAAAGTGGTGTGTGTCTTTTTTATGTGCCTGTCACAGCTTGTTGCCACGTCTTTGCAGTGAGTTGTAAACTGTCCTTATTCCTATATTATTAATTCCAACCTGGACTTTCCATTATTATAGATTGTAGTATGTTATAGACCAGTGGCGTAACTAGGACTTGGCTTTGGGGGGGGGGGGATAGATCTGCTTGACGACCAAAATTTTAGTCAGTTTCAGTTTCCAGACAGACTAGTATCTTTCACTCTCGTTCAAGAAACTAATTCACTCCCATCCAATGAAAGCTTATGGTAAAACACACCAAGTTTCCAATCTTTACCTTTACGAGACTGCTGTTATACGATTTCTTCTCTCTCTCTCTCTCTCTCTCTTTTTGTGTTCTGGGGGGGGGGGTTCTATCCCCCTCATCTCCCCCCATAGTTACGCCACTGTTATAGACACTGCAGGTCACCTTCACTGCCTAATCAGCAACTCCATTTCCCCTAATTCCCACATGCCCAGGCACCAAGCAGAATGACACCTTCTTGTCCCGCCACTGGTGGGAGTACAGTTGGTCCTGTATGAGCTCTAGAATCTTCTCATCTGAGTACAGGATTTGCAATGACTGAGGTTCACAAAGTGAGATTAGAAACCGTGTGCCCTCAACAAAACCGCCTTCGTAAATGTGTGAAGCTCTGCTGTGAAGACAGAAAAAGCTGATAACATGGTCAGGGAACTCTATGGAATAGCTGAGGGAGTTCCCCAGCTTTAAACCATTGTTGTAGACCACTGTAAAATTAAAAAAGAATTCAGAGCAATATGTAATATTAGGAGTGCAACCTTTCTTAAAACTAGCCAAGTCTAAAATAATGTTGGGTCTCCGAAGGAGGCAAAGAGGAAATCTGCTCCAACCCTGATGTAATACAAAAAAATCATTGAGAGAGAATCCTTCATATGAATCCCAAAAGGTCGTGTTGCCCTTTGCTAAGTACGAAACAACCCTGTCATAGGTGTTCGGCTACACTATAGTATGCAGATACTTGTGACGTTGACAACGTTTTGTATCCCAGTTCTCACCTGATGGACAGTGGTGGCTCAGTAGCCTCAGCACAGACGCTCAGAATGGGGCTAGTTCTAAAGGCTCCAGAAGCCAGTCTTATCCCTTTGTGGTGCACCACATCTAGCATCTTCAGATAAGAGGGTCTGGCAGAGCCATACAATGTTCAACCATAATGAAGACGAGATCGCACGAAGGCCTGATAAAACCGAAGTGGACAGATACTATCTGCACCCCATGAATTGTGGCTAGGGCATCTTAAAATACTCAGCACTTTGAGGCACTGTTTCTTCAAGTCCTTGAGGTATGGCAAACATGTGACTTTCAACTAAAAAATCAGACCCAGAAACCTCACAGTTTCTTTAAAATGAAGAACAGTGTCCCTCATTCTCAGTTCAGGTAAGTTTAAAATAGAACCAGAATAGTGAAAAAGAACACACACAGACTTCTCGATCAAAAATTTAAAACCACTCTTCTTCGCCCAGACATTCAATTGTTGAAGAGTGAGTTGCAACTGATGAGTTGTCATTGCAAGGCTAGAAGAAGAGCAAAAGATCGAGAAGTTATCAACAAGACTTTTAACAGCGATTGTAAGACTGTTAATTGCTATGGTAAACAAATTAACACTTAAAATGCCACCCTGAGGAACACCATTCTCTTGCTCAAAATGATCAGAGAGGACGTCACAGACTCGATACTTAAAATATTATGGAGAAAGAAAGGACACAATAAAAAGGGGAAGACAACCACAAAATCCCCATTCATGGAGCTGCCTGAGGATTAGATGCCTCCAAATAGTATTGCAAGTGAGCTCGATGTCAAAAAAGATACCCAAAAGATGCTGCCGACGCAGGATATTTCCTGAACCCATACTGATAAGGTGGGAGTTGACCATCCGCCCTAAGGTCTTTCCCATGCAGTTAGTAAGGGCGATGCAACAGTAACTATGTGGGCTCGTATGCTCATTCCCTGGTTTTTAAAAAAAAATTCTAAAATTGCTTCATGCCTTGAGTCAGGAAAATAACCAAATGACATTAAAAAGTGAGAGGAGGATTTCTCTGTTCTGTAACATGCCATAACATACTATAATGTATCCTATCATGTCCAGGGCATGTATCAAGAGCTCCAGACAACACATAACCTAGCTCCCACATGGAAAAAGGGCAGTTGTATTAATCATGTAAAAAATTTGGAGAGTTTTTCTTTCATTGTGTGAAGGTTCCACACTTTTATCTTGTTTCATTGCCTTTTTATGAGCAATTAAAACATCACCATTAATTTACAGACACACAATATTTGCATAAGTCCACTATTTCAACGAAACTATTAAGTTAATTTTCTGGGCAAATGTTCCATATTTTGAAATGAGCAATCACCAACGATGGTATTAAAAATGGACTTATAGAGAATGATTTTTCTTGGCAAAAAATCATAATCTTACAGCTAAATGCTGTTGCTGCTGGTGGTATAGTTGCTGCTGAGGTTGTTCATGCTGCAACTGCTGCTGCTGCTGCAGTTGCTGCTGTTGTTGCAGTTGTTGCTGAAGTAACAGTTGTTGCTGCTGTTGTTGTTGTTGTTGCTGCTGCTGCAGATGTTGCAGCTGTTGTTGCTGCAGAATGCGATGCTGCATTTGCAACTGTAAAGGCAACAGTAATCGAAATAAATATGTGTCTAACTTACAAGTTGAATATTTGTTGTCAAAGGTGTCCACTGCTCAAGAATCAGACGGACCTGCTTACTAAAAGAATATAAATCATAATTCTTACATTTAGTTAGACTGTCACAATGTGTGTACACAATCTTTCCACCAGATCTGATGACACAAGTCATCTGCGGAATGAAAATTTATCCACGATTATTCATGACTTACAACTCAACAGCCTCACTTTAATGATCTGGGAGGGTTTTATTCTGCAGGAGTAGTAACATGAAATTCCATTTCTGGCTCAGCACAAACACACACATCCACCATCGAATAAACTTGTTGCTATAAAACATGAACAAGTCACAACGGTATGTCAATTATTTTACAAATTTCCAGTGGACAAATATCAGTTTTCATTCAGACTGTCAAGAACCAAGTATTCCTAGAGAATAACACACTACTTCTTTCCCTTTTGACTAAAAAACAGCTAATGTTTCTCCCGATTTAGACTACTTACGGAGAAGATTCTGTAGCTATTTGTGGGCTCAGGTCACAGTGTGACAAATAACTGTTTTTGCATTGACTTAGTTCTCAGCATTACTGGTCATTATTTTCATCAATCTAATAATACCTATTCATTTGTTGGTTTTCATAAATTTTCCAACAGCTGGACAGCTATTTAAACTAATAGAAAGAACAGATTAAAAGTTGTTGGGTACAGTTGCTGATTTTCCTCTACATAATGATGAATATTTCTGAACAAAAATATCATCCTACATATGATCAACCCAAAACATCAATACAACAAATAAATGAAAAACATCAAAACTATGTTACAGGGGGGAAAATCATAATTCTTATATAATTAATAGTGTCCCAGATGCGAAAACGAAGGTGCTGTGTAAAAATTATATCAGCATTCCAAAATCAAATTAACAGTGACGAATCTGAAAACAGTGCATGACACACAACAATGCAAAACATCTAACATTACTTAACACTGAAATTTAAAATGATTAAAAAAATAAATAAATAAAGGGGGAATGAGTAAAGATGCAAAGAGTTTACCTGATTCCCCAATGGTAAGAATTATTACTTTAGCACAAGGTACACATTCCACTCTGAACACCACCTAATGAAATAAAGTAGCATAGAAATTATATGTTCTCAGCAGATTTGATTGTTAAACCTTTTACATCCAAATACCTTCCTTGATATGAACATGTTTGTAGTGCTCTGAATATGAGGTCTGTTAAAATTCCAAAACTTTGTCCCGAAAATGTGTATCCACACTTACCTTTTACTTATTGTGAATGGTATCCTTCAAAATAGTTTCCTCAACAATTGATAAACTGCTTCCAATGCAGTTTCCATTACCACAAGTAGTGGCCCACCTCTTGCAACATCACACAAAGCATTGTTTGTAAAGTTTATCTCATCTATTACTACAAATTTTCGTAATTTCAATGGGGTTTTCAACCACTGACCATAGACCCACATCTCATGAACAGTTATGATTCTCTCAAGGAACATCTCATTCTCATTTCCACAACAAAAAATTCTTCACAGGCTGCAAGGTGTTGGTCTTCTCTGGTCTTGACTCATGGCACATGGGACAAGCTCGGCAGCAACAACATGCATTCCGAGTCGCTGTCAAATAATTTTATAACATGACCCAACATGTTACATTCGTCTCTAATTTCTTGAACAGCCAATCAACAATTGACACATACAGTTGACGTTCACACCACGAACACTGTCGGTAGGTAGATGTTGAAGGGTGTGCTGAACGAGGATCATCTTTAACTTCCATCCAGCCTTTTTAAACCACGTGGACAATTTGTGACACCAAGTACGAATAATCACTCACCATTGTAAGGCTTCCTGCACCATTTTTTGCAAAATTTAATGCTGGTGCATTGTTCCTTTAACTCTGCCACCTCGTAATTCACAAACTGTTTGACACATTGTTGTATTCAATACAGCATTGAACAGTATTGAATATGTAACATACATTCAATAATGAAACTTCCAGCAGTTACACTTTCAGCAGATGCACATGCAGAGATGCCAACTCTTTCTATCTGACACTCCAGTGGCATTAAATTATGTATGGTCTGGATTTTTATTTATTTATTTTAAGCAAACCTCATATAAACATTGTCACTTAGAATGATTAGACAATAGAAAACAAACTGATTCAAATAAGAATGACCTCAGAGTAGAGCGTTTCCTTGTGTTGATACTGAGCATCATCACTATGAGGCAGTAAGAACTGTGGACCAAATCATTGGCTTCCATTGACCAAGAAAAAATGTAATACAATGACTGCTTAACCGAAAGTCTTCCAGGTATGTCAGTCTCCAATGCGTAATTGCCTGGCAGCCATTCAAAACAGCAGAGCTGTATGTGGCCCCAGAACAACAGACATGCCACCTGCTGGGTGGATTCGAGATATATGGTGAGAACACATTACATGTCTAGTGTACTGTGATGCTTATACCTGACCTTCTGTACTGTAAATTTAAAAGAGAAGTGGCAGTAGCCATGTGTTTCGCGTGATGTATGTTACAACATTAATCCATTTGTGTTTTGTTACCTATTATACTTTTTGTGACAAAATTGTTGTGAGTTTCTTTCCTGTCTTCCCTTGTTTTCTACTTCTGTAGTGATCAATCATAACAGCAGTAAATCTCCATTCTGTACATCTTACCGCTTTCTTCATGGGTTTTGCTTGCCACATCTTTCTAATCCAGTGTGGTCTTCCTTTCGGTCCTGTCCCCCAAACATGATTCTGTTCAGGAGTCCTTCATGTCTCATTAGACAGCTTGTAAGTTGTACTATTAACAATCAATCTCCAAAAGGTTGTCTTCTCTTCTCGACTTGCATATAACATCTTGTCTGGTGATAACGGTCTACCATATTTCCAATCTTGAAATTTAGTTTTATTAAATTTTGTTCTTATGTCATTAGTAAGCTTAATAGTGGGCAGTCTTGAGTACTATCTATCTGTAAATCTCATTCTGTGTGTTGTCATATTTTAACTGTCTGTACATCGTGTCTTCTGAACCAGCACAGCATTTGTTTATGTGAGTTAGCTGGTGTTCCAGACTGGTGGTAGTAAATCTGGTGTGCAGGCTGTTTTTGATCGGATCACCACCTCATCTGGTAAAGGTAATGCACTACTCATTATGTTGTAGCAGCTCATCAAATAATGGGACTTCTTATGGCAAGTAAAATATAATTATGACCAATAACAATTCCTACTATTTTACCTCCGATCCCAAACTATTCATTCACAACAATAATTTATTTTCACCATTAGTTTTAAAAGTTTGAGAGATTTTACAGTAATATTATCAAAATTCAGAAATTCAGCTCAAATGCTTCTTCACAGTTTGCACCAGGAGAGTATTAAGGTGGTATCATTATATACATATACCTCTACTTGTACATGTTGCTGTAAAACAATTACACTTCACAAATTTCAACAACAAATATTTTGTTTGAAAAACAGTAATAAAAAGCAACGTTATTAAGCCACTTAGGTGTACTTATTGAATAAGACAGTGCACACATGAATAAAAAAATAATGTTGAACACTTACAAAAATAAAATTCAATAAGCAAAAATAAAATTTACTTAAGTAAACAATCAGCTCCTTAAGAAAGATTACCAAATTGTCTACAATATAAAGCAGATTTTTCAACAAGAGATCCAATTCAACAGAGTGTGTAGAGGACAGAGCCTGAGTGTTACTCCGTGAGCACCTCACCTCGTTCCACTATCAAGAGGATTTGTTAAAATGATGCGAATGGTGTTATGAAGAGAAAGCACGCCCCAACTGCTCCCATCACCTCCACAAGCTCACTACGGACCCACCGTTCCACCCACACAAAATGCACGAGGTCTGATCAAAGAGTAGCAGCTGTTAATAATGGCAGACTGTTAGCTAGATCAGTTAAGTACTACAGTGACAAAGGGACACCTGTCAAACGGCTCACTAGTGACCACATTATGAAAATACCATATACGATAAGGCCGACATTGTTTACCACAAATTACTCAATTATCTACACGGTCTCTTAATCACCACCTTAATCGGGTATTGTCCGTGTCGCATTCTACGTACCATATACAGCTCGCTTCTATAACTGCGGAAAGGAAAGATAACCAACACTTCTTTTGCCTGGAAACAAAAAATTATTATAAATGAAGAAAACGACAGATGTGGCGGAGGAACACAAAACGAGACATCGAGACTAGTTCTCGGAGAACACATTTATGCGAGAGAATGGAATGGGGGGGGGGGGGGGGGCGGAGTGGTGAATTAGTTTATTTGCAATGGTTTGAGTACTGTCTCCACACATAAGAGTCATTTATGAGTTACAGGTGGATGACAGACAAGCACAAAAGTTTACATATATCGATTTCTGATATCACTTCAAATGTAGGAAATTTAACTTGTAAACTGTAATATAAACTCATATACCAATATTTGCTTTAAAATAGATTAACAAAGGGACTGTTGAATACCTCAGAAGACAATTATGACACTAGAGCATCATTAAAATGTTTTGCCCTACAGTGACTTGTTTGTTAATTTCACATGCGACAATAAAAAATTATGAGTTACGAAATGAAGTGGATGTCACTGGTACTTACGACAAGGCATACACGTTAGAGCATGAAAAACACATTCCCCTAGCAGTCTCATAGATAACATTTTGTCAGTTCACATTCGAATTTCTAAGGACTGCCCCAAGAACTTATGTACTCGAACAGAGTATCAGATTTTGAGAACTCGAGTGAGCCACTAATTTTTTAAGTGTTTCCTATTCACATCACAAACTGCCACCTAGCACAAATTCATGTACATACTGCCACACGCATGTGAGTTGTCTGTGGCGGTTCTCCCATTTCCAAGCCTCGAAGAGAAGGTACTGTAGAATCTTTTTGTGGTTTCTTTTACGAATTTAGACATTTCAAAGTTTTTGATTGTCTTGAAAATTGCAACTTGTGTACTCATAGCGTTAACGACGGAAATTTATTTTTTTGGTCTCTATATAACAATGTATACCGATACAGCGATTGAGTTTTTATTTAGTATTCCACAACAATTATTGTAGTTTTTGGCAACTGATTTTAATTTTCTCACTTAAGTCAGTGAAGCAAAACATGATAATCATCTATTTCAGGTTTTCTTAATTTTCAAAGAAATGTGTTTCACACACAATTTTGTATAACAATTTCTGCAGAAAGTCTACTTTCTATAGGGTGTTTCCTTAAGCGCTGGCAAGTTTAACAGGGAATAGAGAATGTTTAATTAAAAAATATGAGGTAGAAAACCTGTGGACAGCAAAGCCAGCCTAAGGAGATACGACAGTAAGCTTTTCTTCCACTTTGTGCCCCATTACTGTTTTCCAGCTTATGTACAATTAACATGTGTACAAGTTTGTATGTACTTAGCTGTTTATTTACACGTACAGTCTTTATTTCCTGAACTGAAATAAGGAGGATGAGCCTGATTACTAGGAAGTCACGAAGAAGGTTTTGTTCCTTTTCTTGTCCATTGTCTTTAACTTGTCCCATGACAAAAGATACTATGAATCAACAAAAGGCCCATTCATTACTCAGAGCCATTGAGAGAAGTACAATGAGGCAGTACCAGTACATATTTTTGAAAACATTTTCCTTGTTTGCCGATGTCATGCTTGCACTGAGGTTGCAGTGCAAATGGTATGTTCTTTGTGTCAATGACAGTATTTGCACTTAACTGAAACTAATGTAAATAAAAAAGTACACAGTAATGTGACTGTATTTCTACAACAGCTTCTCGGATCTCAGGTTTCCTACTTCAAAATGGTTGGTTTTGCATCCTCTACATATCATTAAACTGTTGTGTGCTTTTATGGAAACACCTTAAATTTCCAGGGACCACACTATTGTGTCACGCCCACAAGGGTGCAGGGTGAAGTTATAGTTCCTACCATATCATTCAGTCATATTTGACTAATTTCTAAGACTTTGGCCATTAAAATGACAAGGCTGTGTGTCATAGGACTTGCCATCTTTTTGAAACAATAATTGTGCTATATGCACACATTTTGAAAAGCACAGTACACAACTGAGACAAATACTCACAAATGTGGTAATAAATTGTTTAAGAGCAATGGGTGTGAAACAGACTATAAAAACAGGTTACTTTCCATGGTTTGCGCTCCACGACTGTGATATGTTTCCAATACTCTCTAAATTTCAGCTATCAGTCAATCTTTTAAAAAAAATTCTTATTGACAAATCATGATTTCGTCCAGTAACTGGCCATTATCAGTGCAGGTGTTTAACTGCAGATGTTATTAATGCGTAAAACGTTTTCCACATTAATAACATCTACAGTTAAACACCTGCACTGATAATGACCAGTCACTGGTCGAAATCATGATTTGCCAAACGCAGAAATAAGACGTTTAGCATAAGATAGTAATCTGAAGAACTTCTATAGCACAACAAGAGAGGCGCGATAGTCTGCTACACTTCCAGCTGACTTTTCTCATCAATCTAGGAAGAGGATCACTTCATTTAAGCGGCCAGCGAAGAATCACTATGTTAATTATTCACAAAGTGTATTTCACACAGGTGTGAATCCGGAAGCTCAGCTAGCACAATTGGCAAGCTTCCTTTCTATTTTATGATAGGTAAATTATAGAATAATTACAATAAACAAAAAGAGTTCACTAAGGTAGACGTTACATGCTAAGATTCTTGAAAATTCTTTTTCCTACATAAGAACTGTCTGTGAAGTTTTAAGATTGCCTCGTCATTCGTTGGTATTCTGTTCCAATAGAGTATACGATTATGTGATGAAGTGGGTAGCCTAACCAGAAATTAATTAATTAATATAATTTTTTTATTCAGTCCTCACTCACTCGCTAAATTTAAATCGGCAAACATCTGACACACCAAACAAAATAAAGATGACGACAATCTGACCCAAAAATAAAACTGAAAATACGTAATAGAAGGTGGATTCACTACATTGTCTACACATCGAATACCGAAAAAAGAAATGAGGAAAAAAAACAGGTGGATAAGCAGACCAGGAGTCGAGTGTGGAATGGTAGCTACAGTGTTAGTACCGAGTGGAGTGCAGAGCAAAGAAAGCACACTTTGACCAGACCGAGTACACCGTGCGTGCGACAGGAGAGCAGAGCGATGCCTACGTCAGGACGCCGGGGCGCCTGGGCCTGCGCCTGCGCCCGCTGGGGCCGCGCCTGCTCGTCCAACAGCGGAGGCAACAGGGCCGACGGCGTAGGCGGCACCGGCCGCGCCAGCTGCTGCTCCAACGATGGCACCGTCACCGCAGGCGCGGACGCGGAGGTCGGGGGGAGGGGGGCCGCGGGCGGCGCCCGGCTGCAGCCGCCTCCGCCCGCACCCGCGGACGTGCCGCCCGTCGCGCAGCCCGTGTTCTGCAGCAGCTGCTTCAGCAGCACGTTCTGCGAGTCGTCCGCGGGGCGCACCTGTGGCAACCCCCGCTGTAGCTGTCGCCCTCCGGACGGGGGGGAAGAGGACGCCCCGTGCCGCCGCTACCACTGAAAATACTCTGCCGCCCTCCACGCAGTGGCCCTATTCCCGTCCCCCGGTGATAGTGCCCGTGTCGAAAACTGACTTTTGCACCGACGCGGTAACTTCGAGAGCGCCCGATCGATTTTATAAATTGGTGTGAGTGACCACAATTTTCAGAAATAAACACCGATGTGAAGAATCTAACTGTGCGCACAGCCTAGAAATCTATAAATGCTTTGTAAGGTGGGAATTTCATACTGTGGAATTAAAAGGGGGAGGGGGAATCAATTATTGGTGAGTAACATATATGAAGGCGTACTAAAGTAGTAACCAGTACTAGATGTATATATAAATGAAAATAGACACATTAAAAAATTCACTAAACACATGCCTTCCCCTAAAACCAAAGAATAAAGAGCACAAAAAGGTGGTAACAGAAATAAAATGTTAACTGCAATCGGGAGTCGAGAGAAGGTAAACAAATGATTGCCCGAGACAGAGTTTTCAAATAATATCAACAGAGGTGACTCCAACAATCGCATCAGGTGAGAAAACACTGGACCCAAAGATTACAACATATGGTAAGAACAATGAATAAAGGGGGGATTCAACAAATAAAGATAACATACAAAATGCAGACGGACTGAGACAGTAAGGAGGAGGAAAGAGAATGGTAGACACCTTTAATTATTCCTCCTTACTCATTTTTGCACCTTGCTAATTAAACACACACGACACAAATGAACATAACATGACATCGAACTACTGTTTTATCCATAAAAAGTACAAAGTTACCATCTTTACATTCAGTGTCACGAGCAGGGCACTAAAGGTACAGCAGATTTCATCTTTGCCTTAGACAAACATTCAACCTCACGTTTTTGTATGTAACTATTACTTAATTTTTGGTGTATCACACTTCATTTATGGAAGAGTTCCATCAGTTTATATCTTTGCATTTAATAAAACATGCTTCTGTTAAAAAGAATGCAAAAATTTCTCTCATTTTAATTTATATATACACTGAAGCAATGCTAATGATAGCGAGACAACACATTTGCATGTAAGAAACTCATACAGTTGAAAATATACTAATGAGAATTACCAACTATAAACTTGTCCTTGAACACTTAACCCCTCAATTTGAATTGTTAGGTATTTGAATAACTAAGCCCCCTAGCTATACCGATGAAGAGAAAGTATTAAAAGTGTTGTTGTTGCGGTCTTACACCCATAGACTGCTTTAACGCAGCTCTCCAACACAGCCTGTTCTGGAAACACAATTAACGTCCCCATACATTTCCGGGAACAAATTTGCCATAGTCAAGCCGTTGCCTCCACCTTCAGCCACATTGCCCTGGCAATACCACATAAACAACTTCTTTAGACCTTGGGATTTATCCTACAAAACGATACCTACTTTATAGTTGAGTTGTAACATAAAGCACTTGTCCAAAAAACCTTAGCTTCTATTCTCCTTTTGTTTACTATCCACATTTATACTCCCTATGACACCTCACTTCATATAAATACTTTTAGAATACTTCCTAATGTTTAAATTTATGTGCCAATCTACACTTCATATCCTCTCCATTTCAGCTAAACCCAGTTCCCTCACCATCACCAAATATCACTACATTCCACCACTTTTTAACTTCCATTGATTCATAAGTTCAAATCCATTTAGTTCAAATGTTCTTCCAGGGACTCTCCCCTTTTTCACAGAATTCCTATGACATTAACAAACCTCAAACTTTAATTATGCCTATGGATATGATATCAATTCTTTCAGATATGCCTAAAAAAGCAGACGCCATTAGTAGACGTTAACAGCTGTAAATTTACATTAAAAATTTGTATTGTCAGGGATTCTGGCTCAGATTTCCTGCTCCAGGCCAGTAGTTGCTTAATTAGTTAGGCTATCCAGGTATGCTTCCCTTCATACCCAATTTCTCAGCGTATTGCACACTACAATTGTAGCACCCCTGGTTTCTTTCCACAATGATTTATAACTACTGTTTGTACCGATTCTGTATAAGTTGTAGATAACTTATCTCTCCCTGCATTCCCTTTAGACCCAAGAAAGGTTTCCCAATCCACATTTTAAATTTTTCTTTAAATCTACAAATGGTATAAATGTTGGTTTGTCTTTCTTTAATGAATGTAATAGGATTACAGTACTGTTTCGCACATTCCTTCATTTCTTCTGACCACAAGTCCACCATCCATCAGGATAGCTGGTAAGGGTTTTTCCATTCATCTGTAATTATCGTATGTATTTTGTAACCATGATTTTCAGAAGTGATGGTCAGCATATACAAGGTGAGTCACGTGAAACGAGCACTCCTTTGACATCATGAACAAAACTAAATATCGAAAACAAGGTTTCTTTGCAAATTAGTTTGCTACAACCCACACACTAAAGGGAGAATGGGAGGGGGGAAGGGAGCTATAGATCTGGGTCTCTTGGTGCACAAGTGCCTCCACAGCATTTGTAAAGTTCTATTAGGTATAACGTGAGCTAATGCATGGCATTGTTGATGCCACAGGTTTAAGTGTATGCTGTTAACTTTCCTAAAATAGTTCCAGAGAAATTTATTATACTAAATGAAGTAACATTTTTAAAGACCTGAGTTTCGGCATACGTTAAGTTGTCCCTGATTTGGGGGGGGGGGGGGGGGGGGGGACCTACTTTGGTATGTGAAAATAAACATTTACATCACTTGAGACATTGTAAGATAGTAAATCGTGTGTGTGTGTGTGTGTGTGTGTGTGTGTGTGTGTGTGTGTGTTTAATGGAACCATACTGCTTCAATAGCTCTTGGAAAAACAATCAGTGCTTATAACGTTGCACTCTTTCATAAAATAATTCAAGAAATATATTAAAGATGGGAAGCAATGCAGCTGGAGTTGCCTATTGTTGAGTAAAAACTACCAAGCTGAGATGTCACGCCAGATTCCATAAAATCTTATTTCCTATATGACATAGATGTCTGACACATCATTTAGGGCTTAGGTTAAACTGGTACAGTTCCTTTTTTTTTTTTTTTGCTCTTTGGGGCCTGCAGCATAATAAAGGTCATATAATGACATTTTATTAAAGAAATTCCAATTTGCTGCGAAGTTTATATATTTCTATTAAGTCACAACAGACTGTTTCGGCGTATTAATGCCATTTTCAAGTGACCTGCAGATATAGGTAATAATTTTTTACATAGTTTTCGTAGTTGTAATTATAAATCTTATTCATAAAGTAATAACAAAGGTTTTTTACTTACGTCTAGATGGAATGACGTGCATATATCATCGAATCTGACTGTCTTCTGGTGTTATAAAAAATTTTACAATATTTTAAATTACGTTTGACAGTTCGATGATATATGTTTACATAGTATCTTTTGATGGTGACAAAGATGATTTTTTATCGCTATCAGTTGTAGTTGCGATCTCTGGTTGTTGCATTACGTGTAAGTGCACAGATTTTACAATTAATATATCGTATATAAATGTCGTAAAATCGACGGAAAGTAGATGATGTTGCTGTTGTGTAATACTATGTGCAAACTTTTATCCTATTTCTAAAACTTTTTGGTGCTATAATTTTGTATTTTTCGCTTGTTGATATAGCAGTGTTAATATTTGTCTAAGTTGCTGTTTTTATTTAATGACTTAGAGATTTTGATATGGGCGATCTTTGGTTGATTAATGGCTTCGTAATTTAGCCCTTTTCTTTTACGAGAATTTCAATAAAGTTTTTAATGTATTGTTGGTGTTTAAGCTCTGTTTGTTCATTGAGAATTTTTTGGGGTTGGTTTTCCATATGTATATAAATTTCAAGCTCCTCAAGAATGGTCATAATAGGACCTTTTGGAATTTTGTGTAGGACTTGTAATGCATTCTCGATTTCGCTTACAGTGTGATGGTGATTTTTTAGGTGGAGGAAGAAACTTGACTGGTTATTTTCACTATCTCTTATGTGTTCCTTAAATCTTACGTTAAAATTTCTTCCAGTTTGGCCTGATGTCTGTCATATCTTACATTCAGGAAACAAAATGAAATTACTGTAAAAATAGCAAATATTATCGATGATGAGTTGCATAAAACGCACAAAAGTCAATCAACCTTAGAACAGCAGACACTTAGAAATATAAACAAAAAACTATTAGCAAATGATGCTATAGCCTTAAAAGCTGATAAAGGAAATAGCATCGTCATAATAAATAACACTGATTATGTACACAAAGTCTTATCCTTTTTTGATGACAACAAAATTACTGAAATAACATACAATCCAACCAACAGATTCACAGCAAAGACCAAAAAAGCTATCAAAAGTTGTAATACCTTATTTAATGACTATGAGAAAAGATCATGCATTGTCATGAATCCATATACCCCTAAATTACGTGCACAACCAAAAACCCACAAGCCTTTAATTCCTATTCGACCAATAGTTAATTCAATAAACAGCCCTACATATCTTTTAAATAAAAAACTTGATAAGCTACTTAAAAAATTTTACACATACAGTAAAACATACACAATCAAAAACTCAAGAACCCTAGCAAAAGATATTAAAGAGAAGCAAATCCCATCTAATGTTAAATTTGTCTCATTTGATATCACCAATTTATACACCAATATACCAGTACAAGAAACAATAAAACTTATCAAACAAAATTTACTACAGTTCAGAAAGACATCAATTACTACAGCACATGAAATTATACTTCTCTTAGAAACGGCACTTTCTCAAAATTACTTTGAATTTAACAACAGAATATACATTCAGACAGACGGTATAGCTATGGGAAATAGCATAGCAAGTACTATTGCAGACATCTTCCTCAACAGCTTGGAAGAAAAATTCTTCACCTCAAAAGAACAGATACTGGATAAGATTATATATTATTGTCGATATGTAGATGATACCCTAATGTTAATTGATGGTGATCACACAGTCATTAATAACATTCACCAGGCTCTAAACAATTTACACCCTAAAATTCAATTCACCATGGAAATGGAAACAAACAATAGTATAAACTATTTGGACTTAACCATTACAAAAAATAATAATCAACTTATGTTTGACATCTATCGAAAACCTACAACATCAGACAACATAATTAATGCTAACTCATGCCACCCCAAGTCTCAAAAAATGGCATACTTTCACTCCATGATCAACAGATTGCATAACCTCCCACTAGAAAAACATGCAATACAGAAAGAACTACATACACTTCAATACATAGCCCACAGAAATAATTTCGACCCTAACATTGTCACAAAATTATACAATAAGCACAAAACACCCAAATACAACACAATACACAATGAAATACGATTAACAAGAGAAACACTAACTAAACAGAAAACTAAGTACATACCCACCGCCTATTTAGGACGAATCTCCAACAAAATTAATGCACTTTTCAAAGCCACCAACATACAATTAGCATTCCGTACCACAAACAGCCTTAGGTTAAAACTCAGATCAAATAACACGAATACGTCAATATACACTAACCCAGGTATATACAAGATCACATGCCAAGATTGTAACTGTTTTTACATAGGCCAAACTGGAAGAAATTTTAACGTAAGATTTAAGGAACACATAAGAGATAGTGAAAATAACCAAGTTTCTTCCTCCACCTAAAAAATCACCATCACACTGTAAGCGAAATCGAGAATGCATTACAAGTCCTACACAAAATTCCAAAAGGTCCTATTATGACCATTCTTGAGGAGCTTGAAATTTATATACATATGGAAAACCAACCCCAAAAAATTCTCAATGAACAAACAGAGCTTAAACACCAACAATACATTAAAAACTTTATTGAAATTCTCGTAAAAGAAAAGGGCTAAATTACGAAGCCATTAATCAACCAAAGATCGCCCATATCAAAATCTCTAAGTCATTAAATAAAAACAGCAACTTAGACAAATATTAACACTGCTATATCAACAAGCGAAAAATACAAAATTATAGCACCAAAAAGTTTTAGAAATAGGATAAAAGTTTGCACATAGTATTACACAACAGCAACATCATCTACTTTCCGTCGATTTTACGACATTTATATACGATATATTAATTGTAAAATCTGTGCACTTACACGTAATGCAACAACCAGAGATCGCAACTACAACTGATAGCGATAAAAAATCATCTTTGTCACCATCAAAAGATACTATGTAAACATATATCATCGAACTGTCAAACGTAATTTAAAATATTGTAAAATTTTTATAACACCAGAAGACAGTCAGATTCAATGATATATGCACGTCATTCCATCTAGACGTAAGTAAAAAACCTTTGTTATTACTTTATGAATAAGATTTATAATTACAACTACGAAAACTATGTAAAAAATTATTACCTATATCTGCAGGTCACTTGAAAATGGCATTAATACGCCGAAACAGTCTGTTGTGACTTAATAGAAATATATAAACTTCGCAGCAAATTGGAATTTCTTTAATAAAATGGTACAGTTCTGGCAGGTAGTCCCCCACTTAAGCTGCAACCACCACTGCTTACTTTGCAAAGCCATACAGAAACACTTGAAGTTCATACTTCACTCCTTTTCAATTGTAATACATTCGGTGTTTTTTATTTTATTAATTATTTTAATTTTTTTAAGACTTTAATATCAATAATAAAAATTATTTCCAAGAGCTACTGAATACAATTATGAGAGGTACATGTTAGGATTCTCTATCACATATGATAAAGTATAAAAATAAAGATTGTTTGACTTATCCAAAGCACAGGCTCGCTGATTCACACAAAAAACATATATGAAAACACACACAAACAAACATTCAAGCTTTCGTAACCTAGTTGCTTCTTCAGGCAGAGTAGGGAAGGAGAGGGAAAAGGAAAGGATGAGGGTTTTAAGGGAGTGGGTAAGGAGCCATTCCAATACCGGGGAAAAAAAGGAAGGTAAACAAATACACACACACCCACACACATACACATGCAAACACACCTAGGCCTTCCTTTTTTTCCCCAAGGTAAGTCTTTCCTCTCCTGTTATTGGAATGGCTCCTTACCCATTCCCTTAAAACCCTCATCCTTTCCTTTTCCCTCTCCTTCCCTACTCTGCCTAAAGAAGCAACTAGGTTGCGAAAGCTTGAATGTTTGTTGTGTGTGTGTGTGTGTGTGTGTGTGTGTGTGTGTGTGTGTGTGTGTGTCTATCGGTGAGCCTGTGCTTTGAGTAATTCAAACAATCTTTATTTTTATACATATTTTTCCCACCAGAAAAACCTCCTTCTATAATATACATATGATAATGTCTTTCATAAAATATCATCTTTTTCCAAAAACCTTCTGATATCTGGAACCCTTCACAAAACAAAAGGGGTGCAAGTTTTAGGGACTCACTGTGTATACTGTCTACTCAAGGAGCCACTTTTCCCATATCTATAGTTTCATCTTCATCCACTTACTCTTCCCTTGACATTTTGTCTCCAAATAGTATTAACTACTAATAAATGCCTTTTTTTCAGAATAGTTTTCCTTGCCATCAACATGAGAAACAAAACTCCACTTAAGAAATTAAACAAATCGCTGTGTCCTAATTTCAATGTGCTCGCCTTACCCCCGGGTGGTACTTGCAGCTGGACGGCGGCTGACCGGAGTGGGGTTCCACCTTCGGCTGGTACAGCAACTGCTGCTGCGGGGGCGGTTGTGGGGGCGGCTGCTGGTGATGTGGCAGCTGGTGGGGGTGGGGCGGCCCCAGCCGGTCCACATCCGCCGGCTCCGTCTTCACCGTCACCGCAGGCGGGTACTGCCGAGAACAAGAGAGGGCACCGGATGGTCACTTACAGTTAATGCCGTATACAACTGACATTAACTGCACCATAATATGAGAAATGTAATCACAATTGCGAATATGAATTGGTATCGGCTGTAAAATTTAATGATAACACATGAAAATTTGTGGCAGACTGGAACTCGATCCCAGATTTCCCACTTTTGGTGAGCATTTCCAGTAAGTGGTGGGTGATGTGTAGTATATGGAAGTATGGGATAGTCCTGGAAGTGTGCTCAGACAGTATAATGATTAACACAACTGCTCACAAAAAGTGGGAAATCTGGGTTCGGAGTCATGGTCTAGCACAAATTTTCACATGCCATCATTAAATTATACACATGATGCTGATTCACATTTGCAATCATGAATATATTTGACTGATTCTTCAGTCGCTTCTTGGTAGAACATAATCAAGTAAATTAAAATTTTTGTGTGTGTTCTACAAGTTTATTTTTGTTTACTTAACTGGTTTTCGGCTTATTAGGCCATCTTCAGAGTACTGACTGCTGTGTCAAAGAGCATGTTTAGATACAGTATGGGAAGAGATGACAAATGTCATGTCTGTATACATAGTATAACAGTTCTTTGACATTGTGTTATTACAGTTATCAACTTAAAAACAAAACAGTAATAAATGAATATACAATGTGTGGAGGATAAAACAAGGAATAAATTTGAATATAACCTGGTAAGTGGTACTACCTACTATTACAAACAAACTAATAATGCTGATAAGTAAATATATATAACTGCCTTGATAATAATTTTGCGTGATAATTATAGATGGTGTTACATATGACAGTTGTAAGGCCAGGTTTGGAGTGGCATCAAGAACTTAGAATGAATAGTTGCTGCATTAGATTAAACTAAAACAAATCTGCCTAATGAAATTGGTATTCTGAAAATGAATATTATGTTGTATGCTACACTGGGACCAAAGTTTCAAAACTTAAAAATAAATCATAATAAATAAATACACAGGAATTTGGGACTGTAGGGGTAAACAAGGAATCCAGTTTTTAGAATTACTATTGAAACTGTGATTGTCTGACTTTGATCTATTAGTTATACAAATAAATAAAGGGCTAGGTCTAAATTAAGGTTTTTAGGTTTTTTGTAATGGAGGATTGGAACAGCCAGTGTGGGAGTTGATGGAAAACTTAGGTAATTGATTGTACTATGAGAAAATGTATGAAAAGACTAGAACTGACTGTAGGAGGTAATGTAACTCGGGGATGAATTAAGTGAAATACAATAGGGGTGAACTGTTTAGTTGTGTTTGATCATTTAATACTAAATTAGGGCTATGGGCTAGTTGTTGATCGATTTCAAGAGCTTCTAATATGTTAAGTTTTTGGCCCTTGTTTGCTAAGTGAAGGACTTGAAACAGTGGCTGGTGGCTGTGGCCCTCACTCAGTACATGCTCAGCAAATGTGGACTCCTGATTCTGTAATCTCCAGCTGCGTTCATGTTGAGTCTAGCTGCTGTGTTTCTGCCTGACTGACCAATATAATTTTTAATTTATGAATATATTTCTTGTATTTCATTCCAGAACTACAGTTACATTGATTACACTGATAATCATGGACACTGCAGAGCAAAAAGGACAAAAATAAGTCTCCTATGGCGGTTTGATTAGTAACTGAATTGCTGCTAACGCAATTTGGAATTATCATTGTCTTTCATAATCTATTAGACAGTGCTAGAAGTGCGGCTCCGTAGCACAGTGGTAGAGTGTCAGACTTAAAATCCAAAGGTCCCGGGTTCGATCCCCACTGGGTCCTAGGATTTTTATCTGTCATTTTCCACTTCTTTCACCTCTGGCAGTGTTGCTGATGTGAAAAATACCGAGTAGCACCGTGGTTCGGAACCCACGTTAAACTGCAGGTCCCCCTATAACTGGCTGGGTAAGTCAGTTCGAAGGTCGGAGGAAGGCAACGGCATACCACCTCCAAACAGGACCATGCCTAGTAAAGCACTGTGGTGTTCAAACCAATCTTCGGATTATTGACTGCTTTACCTTTACCTTAGAATAAAAATGACACCAACTAGCCAATTAGTTTAGATTTGACACCTAATATGGAATGGTGCTTCAAAGTTTTTCAGGCATGGATGAAAAGATGGGATGAGACAAAAGATAAACTGGTTTATGTTAATGCTTATCAACTGTGACAACTGTTGACAAGGCTGAGAGCCTGGCTTTTCTCTTTCCAAGTATCACACTGCAAATATAAAATAACATACTATGCCTAAAGGCCATGTAGTGTACCTGCTTTGGCGAGTCTTCTTGCTTGATTGTAGGCTTAGCATAGCTGTGCACAAAAGTAGTTGCCGACGACTGGTACGACAGTGGGGGCGGCGACGAGTCGGGCAGCTGATATCGAGGCGATGGTGTCGTTGGCGTCCTCACGACTGGTGGTGATCTGTTTTAAGAATTGGAAACTAAATTGTTTGTAAACTTAGATGAGGCTAAAATTATTATCAGGGCCATCTGTGAACTGTTCTGGGGAGGGGATAATCAACCTAACCTACACAATGAAAAATCACCATGAATCATGAAAACATTGATGAGAATATTACATACCAACATTGAACAAAATTCTGTTAACAAAAAGAGGTAAATAAATGATAAAAAGATAGTAAAAGAAACTCAAATTACTCTACAGAGGAAATTTTACTGGACCTAACAGAATATCAATTTGATTCTATATGAAGTATGGGAAAGAAATGTCCCCCCCTTCTAGCAGCAATGCACTGTAGGTCTTTAGAGGAGTGACATGTTCTTAATTAGTGGTAAAAGTGCCGGTTGTGCCCATTCCGAGAGAGGTTGTTTAACAGTTACGCAAAACTTTAGGCCTATATCACTGTCTTCCACACTCCTCTCCTGAACTATATAATCTTGGAACATGTTCTATGCTCGTGTATTACAACATTTCTGGAAATGTCAGGGTTCCAAAAGCAACATTCATAAAACCCAGATCACAATATTCGTCCACAAGATGAAGAAACCTATACACGGATACCCCAATATAAGGGGTGTACAGAGCAATGCAAACACCTAACATAGACACAATATTTAAGAAGTAAGTACAATAAGTAAGAAGACGGCCCACCATTCATTTCGAGAACAGCAGCAAATATTTCAGGAACAGATTTGTGACGTGTCTTTATGGTTCCCAATGCAATGTTATCCATTCTTGTACCAAAACAATTGCCAAGTACTTCAAGGATCTTGAAGCGGTGAATTTGGTCCCCACTCTCTGCTCTAAAATTCTCCATAATGGTTCAATTATGTAGAAACTTGGCAATTTTGCTGGTCAGGGGGGATGTCTGATAATTTTCTGATGCTGTACAAAGCACACTATGTGTTTGGGCACACAATCATTTTGGCGGTGTTTCTTAGTTCTATGTTAGTGATAGTAAGCTGTTTGTTGCTGAGGATGGTGAGATATTCATTCACTGTTATTCAAGTGTCAAGGAGGTTGAAGTTTTCCAAACTAACTGCAAGGAGAAAACACCGTGCACTGCTTGTAAAGTTGTTTAATCAGAACAGCAACAACAGTGGCTGCACTATGATATCACCTATAGAAATAGCACGAAGAGACCCTTCGTAGATAAATGTGCTAAAGGTGGCTGTTGTTGAAGTTTCTGTAGTTATAGCCAACCATGCAGCACACGATTCAAATTCTACACCTATTGCTCGAGCTGTGGCACAAGAATTCTCCCTCCTGGTCGACAGTTCAACACATTTTGTGGCACATTTTACACTTGTATTCTTACAAGTTTCATAATATGCACCAAATGCAGCCCAGGATAGGCCTCCCCCCCCCCTCCCTGCACACATGGAAATGGACTGTGTGGGGCCAGGGAATATTCTCTGGACAGATGAGACACATTTTATACCTCGTGGAAGAAGTCTTCTCACCTTCTGCACTTGGCGAGTCCATTCCCTTATTTTGGAGGAGCGGCCGTCTCAGTTACATGTTGCCTACTGGTCACGGGGCGCCACTGACTACTGGCTTTAACAGACGAAGTGTACGGACCAGCAGACAATACGCAACTGAGCGGGCCGCCCCTAGGAAACAACGGAATGGATTCGCCCTATGCACAACACAAGAATGCGTTTCTAGCACGGGCCACCACATCTTGCACGAGCCATACTTTGCACGGTGCCGTGAATGCAGCTTTTCGAGAACAGAACTGTGTCAATACCATTATTTTTATGCAAGATGGGGTGACACCTATTGCTCAGCAGGTGAAAAGTTGCTTCAAGAAACCTACGGTGGTAATCGAATCACCTCCATGCACTTTCAAAATGTATGGCCTTCCGGATCTCCCGACCTAAATCCATGTGACTTCTGGTTGTGGGGATATTTGAAGGATAGTTGTCTATCAGGGATGTATCTGGACTGTTCCGGATCTGAAGGATAAAATACGACATATCGCCCACATTACATTGGATAATCTGCAGGCAACTGTCCACACCACCGTGTTAAAGATTCAACTCATTGCTGAGGCGGGAGACCGTTTTGTAATAAACGTGCCAGAATCACTGTTATGATATATTTGGTTGTTCCTCCCCTATAGAAAATATTGTAGGGAAGGCGAACCAAAGGTTACATTCCATTGGCAGAATGCTTCGAAGATGAACCAGCTCCACCAAAGAGACGGAAGATACTGAGAAGGTTCAGAGAAGGGCAGCTCGTTTTGTTTTATCATGTTACAAGGGGGCATCACAGAAATGTTGCACGAATTGGGGTGGAAATCATTAAAAGCAAGACGTTATTCATTGCGGCATGATCTGTTTGCGAAGTTTCAATCACCGACTTTTACTTCTGAATGTGAAAATATTTTGCTAGCACCCACCTACTTAGGGAGACATGACCATCCAAATAAAATAAGAGAAATCAGATCGAAAACTGAACGATTTAGGTGTTCTTTCTTCCCGCACGCTATTAGAGAATGGAACGGTAGAGAAAAGTTATGAAAGTGGTTAATGAACCCTCTGCCAGGCACTTAAATGTGATTTGCAGAGTATCTATGTAGATGTAGATATTACTGAACCCACAACAAATTCTGACAGCTTCCAGCATCATATTTTCACCTGGGGTCAGAAACTGAAACTAGAGTTTTTTCATCATACTTTGCGAGAGCACTTACTGCTGAACATACCCACTAAGTTTCGGCATCCTGCGACCTATATACCCCACACTGTAGAACTCAGTCAGTTTAATTGTAACCGGTGAGTATTAGATGTCCTTGTCACAGAACACGATTACTCAAATAGAAAAGCTTAAGCACATGACAAACAGAGTGGTATGTGCATTCTTACTGAGGTGAGCCTCTAATATACCCGAGCCGCTTAAACATTGCACTCGACGTTTTGAGTTACGGTGAGTTAACTTGGCTACACTGCTGTAGTGACGTTGCAACACTATCCTCTATACAAACAGCATACGAAACGGTTTTCAGTTGCATCTTGTAAATGTAAGCTATTGAGCAATAAAAGTGCATATAATAATTCGTTCTTGAGCTGCTACCACAAAGCAGCAATTAATTAACGGCATAATAATGTAGACAAGAGCACAACAATGCACACACTTTCAATAATGGAGCAAAGAAATATAGAAAATAAACATTGGATCATAACAGATACTAAATAAACAATAATCAAGATAGTAACTACTGCCTCCATTTTATAATCAGAACGCTTTTCACTCACCAATTTATGGCGACAATGGTGCAATTACATCCAGCTCCCCATCTTCACTGCCAAAATTGTCGTTTTCGCCAAGACGAATCATTAAATGCTCATGATTAGTGATGATCCCTTCCATTATTTGCACTGCCCGAATCAGTTTATCAATGTGATCGATCCTATTTTTTCCAAAATTCAGCATCCACATTGACAACAGCTTTATGCAACAGCCTTTCCATCTCTGTTATTGTGAAAGACTTATTGTTCCTTATGTAATTCTTCTCGTCACTCCATACTAATTGTATAGGCTTAAAACGGCAGTGTATTAGGGGTAGCCTTATTATATTGTGACGCTGCTCCATTGTGATTTAGTCTACTGCATATGTGGGCGTGATAGGCTTATTTTGTTTCATAAGTGAATATAAAGGAAGTTTTGACATTGACATATCTGCAGCAATATTTCTTTCTTGTAGCCACTGCACCGTAAATTCTTTCCGACCGTTTGTAATGAGAATGAACTTCCTGCTCAGAGCATATGCTTTGAAGTTTATATTCATACGAAACTGAGAACTTACTCAGAAACTGTCACTAGACAAACGTCTTTTCGGTGACATTATCCAATTACTCGAACTCGAAAAGTCCAGTTAATCCATTCAAAGTAAAACAAATCGCAGCGAAAAAAGCACACACAACGTAAACACGCGGTAGACACGATACACAACGTTGTTTACGGTAGCACTGAACAAAACCAGCGACGTGGGAACTTTGACGTCACGGCATGTGATCACTGGAGGGGTTTAGAGCGCTGTGATTGGATCGTTCCTAGCGCCTCCACTTGTTAAGTGCAATGTTTCAGCTGACTGGGTATAAAGAGACTCAAGACAAATTGTAAAGTTCGACACTGTTGTGGCATGTTCTCAGAAATCTGCAAGTGCGAGCATTTGTGCAGCCACCTACCTGACGACGCCCCCGTACGTGCTGACGGACACGTAGTGATGCACGGCAGAGCTGGGAGACTGCTCGGCAGAGCGCGGTTGCTGGTGCACCGGCGACGACACAGACGGCAGCTGCTGCAGGGGCGACGGCGTCGACATGCTGCGCGAAACTGGGGGGGCACCACCGGCACGCTGCAGCAGCTGTTGCTGCTGCTGTTGTTGCAGCTGTTGCTGCTGCTGCTGTTGATGCTGCTGCTGCAGTGGCCTGTATGTGGGTGGTGGGACAACGTGGTGGTGCATCTGTGGGCTCGAAGTTGGGACCTGAAAAAGTGTGAAACATTTGTACCCTCAGCAACTAGATTAGATTAGATTAGTACTTGTTCCATAGATCATAAATACGGCACTTCGTAATGATGTGGAATGTGTCAGGTTAATGAAAGGTGTCTTCACAAATTATTACTTTGTACTAAATATTACATGAAACAATTATTATTTTTTTTATTCTTTTATTTTCTTTTTTTTCTTTCTTTTCTTTTTTCCTTTTTATTCTTTTTTCAAATTTACTAATTTATATCTAAAAATTCATCTATAGTGTAGAAGGAGTCTCCATGCAGAAATTCTTTTAATTTATTTTTAAATGCTTGTTGGCTATCTGTCAGGCTTTTGATGCTGTTTGGTAAGTGACCAAAGACTTTTTGGCAGCATAATACACCCCTTTCTGTGCCAAATGCCTAGATTTAACCTTGAATAGTGAAGATCATTCTTTCTCCTAGTGTTGTAGTTATGTACACTGCTATTGCTTTTGAATACAGTGGGATTGGTAATAACAAATTTCATACGTAAATACTGAGAAGCTACTGTGAAGATCCCTAGCTCTTTGAGTAAGTGTCTGCAGGATGATCTTGGATGGGCTCCAGCAATTATTCTGATCACACACTTTTGTACGATGAATACTTTTTTACTCAATGCTGACTTACTCCAGAAAATGATGCCATACGAAAGCAGAGAATGAAAATAGGCATAGTAAGCTAATTTACTGAGACGTATATCACCAAAATTTTGCAATTACCCTAATAGCATAAGTAGCTGAACTCAAACGTTTCAACAGATCTGCAATGTGTTTTTTTTTTCCAGTCCAACCCCTTATCAATGCTTACACCTAATTGCTACAGATCTATATTTAGTAATGGTATCATTCCATTTACTGTGTGGAACTGTATCTACTGTGTTTTATCAAAATTTAATGATAGGCCGTTTGCTGAGAACCACTAAATGATTTTCTGAAAGACGTCGTTTACCACTTAATAACTTTCTGAAATATATCATTTACAATTTCATCAGTTAATTCCTGTCTGTCAGATGTGATAACTATACTCGTATCATCAGCAAAAAGAACCAGCTTTGCATCTTCATGAATACAGAATAGCAAGTCATTAATATATATTAAGAACAGCAAAGGACACCCCATTTTTGATTGCTCCCCAGTTTGAGGAATCAGATGTGTTTTGCATATTATGAGAACTACTAATTTCAACTTTATGCACTCTTCCTGTTAGATATGATTTAAAGCATTTGTACACTGTCCCATTCATACCACAATACTTTAGTTTATCTAGAAGAATTCCATGATTTACACAATCGAAAGCCTTGGAGAGATCATAAAAAATCCCAACAGGTGATGTCTCTAAATGCTTTAAAGGAAGTCACAATATCATAGAATGCTCTCCTCTACATAGGGGCCAGCTGGTACAGCATCCAAATGGAAACAGACTTCTAATAATAAATGACTACCTCAATTGCGAATTGAGACAGTCTTTTATTAAACGATTATGTGATAAAAACAAGGGTCCTCCCTGAAAGTTAACTTTCATTTCTGAAATAAAATCCTCTGTATCACCAGTCTACACATATTTGGACTGTTGTGGAGTTTTCCCAATCAAGCGGTTTCATCAATACAAGTATTACCACACCTTTCCCCCACTCTTTTAAAATATGCTAGCAGGACTGTGTCAGACTTGGGGTTGTAGTACTACCACAGCCTAACATAAACAGCCGCAACTCTCACTGCTGTAAAAGTTGTTACCAACTGACAGCTGCAACGACACTAGCGCTCCTAGCGGTGGGGAAGCCACCACAGTTGTGATGTTTGTTTATAATTACTTTTGTACGTAATTAACAAAATAGTTAGTACAATTTTTGCATAACAAGCATTAGTAAAATATCAAAAGACATAAATTAATATGGAAATTAATGTAAAATCAGTCAACTTTACTGATTCAGTGATATGAACAACTTTGTCTTGAACAAATACTTACGAATATGTGTGTATTACAATGTTATTCTGCTGAAAGTAAGTAGAATATAAATATAAGAGAATAATAAATTTCTATTATGGTCTTTTCTTACTATGACAGGCAGTTTTTTGACGTGTATAAATTCGATGTGGAGTCGAATGATTCGCACAATTTTACACTTCATACGTCTTCCTTAAACGTGCATATTATGTTCATTGTAATTACTTCAGCTTAAAAAGGGAAAGTTTTGATGATTCTTGCCATTTGTGGTTCAGCTGTACAACAATTGTGGAATTGCCTTTGTCTCTGTTGAAAAAAAGTTTCATTGCTTTTGCCATTTTATTGCCACGTTTGTGACGTGTTTCCTTCAGCTGCTACTACTACAGACTGTAGTTATTGCATTCTATATACGTTTGCTACATTCAAACTCACTGACTCGACTGGAATTATAGTGAAGAAACCTTAACGTTTATTAGTAGAAAAGTGACATCTTTCTGCCAAAGGAAAAGTCTTCTGGTATTTCCTAGCCATTTTTTTTTTATTTTTAATAGAAAATTAAATTATTTAGCAGAAGCCTGTAGGTTACTAGATAGCGGTAAATAAACTATCCTGTAATGTACCATTTCGTACCTTGCCAGGGACCTTGGGAAACTTAATTAAGATAAATGTAAAACAGTTTTTAAGTTATATTTTAAGGTATTACATATGTTTCCTAATGTAAAAAGTATGTTACAATCAACATAAACGATACTATTCGCACTCTTCCAGTGTCATATTCAGAAATGCAGCTTTCCGGCCGCTTGGAGCGCTACTGTCGCAGTGTATAACAAAAATCTGCGGAAGTGTCGTGACTGTATGTTAGACTGTGGTACTACTCGCCGTCATCTACCGGAAAGCTGAGTACAGTTCTTAGCTGCATAACTGAGCTCATCACTTGAAGATTGACGAAGACGTCCCCTCTCCCCAATTAATTAGTGAACTTTCAGTATTCCTTGCACAAAGTTACAAACAGACGTCCGTAACTGGCAGGCAGTGCCTTCACTGGTGGAACCGCAGAAATTTATTGTCCTTTGAGTTTCCGATAGACACAGTCGGTCACTGTTAAAAAGAAGGGAACATTTTCTGCACCTGCTGTTTGAGGGAAACATACTTCTACTCTGTTTACAGCATTGGCTAAATACTAAAACCTGACCGTATACCATTATTGCCCGGAGATCTCATCTGGGGGTTGTACGACATTCCAATGGAACTAACCATATAGTGCACCAAATGGTTGCCCTTTTTATTTATGCCCTGTTGTTTTGTAGGTTCCAAAGCAAATGGAATACTAAAAACTGTATAAAATTGTTCAGTTTTGGGCAACCCCATCACAATGTGACACAAAGCACCGCATCACTATTTTTAGCAAGAATGACAGGCCACACATCTCAGAGTGTGGCTGCACCACAAAGTCCTGACGTGGCAGCCACATGCAGGGCCACGTCATGGCATCAAATACCATATCTTTTCTATCATTTGATTTGATTAATGATGGAAATTCTCCTCAGAGATGATAAATTATTTTTTAAAAGAGATAGATTGGCTGGCCAGTACTTACCTTTGTGCTGTACCACCGATAGTGACACAAATGAAGGAAAAAAAAAGGGGGGGGGACGAAAAAAGACAAGCTTTGGGAACACAGTTTCTTCTTCAGGTGGGAGACAAGGGAAGGATCCCCCCCCCCAAAAAAAAGGGGGGTGGAGGGCAGTGGGATCAGAAGGGAAAGGTAATTCACGACCTAGGTCACGAGTGTGGTGGTTGAGGAGGGTTGAAGCCAGAGATACTCTCTGACTTCAACACTCCTCCAACACCATTCTCATGACCCTAGGGTGTAAATTACCTTTCACTTCTGCCCCCCCCCCCCCCCCCCGTTCCCTTCTCACCCACCTGAAGAAGGACCTGTGTTCCGAAAGATTGTCCTTTTACGTCCCTTTTTTTTCTTTTTCTTCATTTGTGTCACTAACGGCAGTACAGCACAACAAAGGTAAGTACTGTCATTTATCATTTGATTTCCTCATTCAGATTTTTCTGTTAATTTGGATTTTAAATTTTGTGTTAGCCATTTTTCCTTCCAAAATGACTCAACTTTTATTATAAAGGAAAAGTATTATTCAACAGTTCTACTTGGTGTTGGTTACGAGTCAGAGAGAAATAAGTCTTCCTAGAATGTTCTAGCAAGTCTTTCTCATCCGATGTGCAACTAGGCCTACATAAGCGCTCTAATTTCTTTCTTGAATCGCTCAAAGAAATAAACATATCCCACTTGTCAGACCGACTTTATCACTTTCCAGTAATACGATAAGTGAAGTGATGGAACTGCAGAAGGTACTGTATTTTATGGACCATAACACACACTTTTTCCTCCAAAAAATTGGCTACAAAATTCAGGTGTCTTATACTCAAAATTAATAAAAATTACCAGTGTTTGATAAAAAAATTTCATGTCTTAAATATGGCCATATACTTGTTATCAGAGGAAGCCTATCCAATGAATTCAAGTGGCCACAGCAGTGAACTGCCGCAACAAACACCGAGTTGCAGGGATTTATGAGCTTGCTAACAATGTCTCCAAATGTTTGTAGAGCTTATGGAACTTAAATACGGGGTCATCAGTCCCTAAACTTACAAACTACTTATGAACTAACTTGTACTAAAGATGGCACAAACTTCCATGCCTGAGGGGGGGATTTGAAACCCCAACTGCAGTGGCCCTGCAGACAGTGACTGGCGCGCCGAAGACCGCTCAGTCCGCGGCTGGCCTGAGAATGTCTCCCTCCCGTCGTAACATCACAAACCCAAACAACTATCTTGCCTACAGTATATTAATGAATCTACAACACCAGTGACATTCAACTGAGAGTATTTTTTATTTATTTATTTTATTTTTATTTATTTATTTATTTATTTATTTTTGACATTGACAACAATACAAATTTTAATTCATAGCAGGTTTTGGAATTGGAAGGAGAAGGAAAAGTTAACAAATAGATAAAACTTTCACGAAGTGCAGCATAACACTCTCAATGAGAGTGAAGACCATCTTACTTTGCATCAATATTTTTTGTTAAAATTATTTTTTTTAACACATACATCAAATTTGAGCCAAACTATCTTAGGAAAGGTATAATTTCGATTAATGATGAAAATTCTCCTCAGAGATAATAAATATTGTTGAAATGAGATAGAATGGCTGGCCAGTACTTACCATTGTGCTGTACCGCCGATAGTAACACAAAATGAAAAAACAGAAAAAAAGGGACAAAGGGACAAGCTTTCGGAACAGAGTTCCTTCGTCAGGTGGGAGAGAAGGGAAGAATAAAGGATGGGAATAGAAGGGAAAGGTGGTTCACGACCTAGGTCATGAAGGTGGTGTTTCGGAAGTGTGGGCGTCAGAGATACTGCATGTATGTACTGAGCCAAGCCAGAGAGGATAAATATAACTAAAAAGGAAAGATCAAGTAGTAAAGAGAAGAGAAGAGAGTGAAATTAATGATGCTGAGGGGTGTAGGAGGGGCGGGGGGGGGGGGGATGTCTAAAACGTTTTTCAAAAACAGGGAAATATGGATGGACACACACACACACACACACACACACACACACACACACACACACACACGGAGAGAGATAGAGAGAATGACAGAGAGAGCGAGAGGGCGGTAGAGAGAGAGAGGGGGGGGGGGTAAGGAACGGATAATGAATAGGTGAGCTGAGGATGGAGGAAGGGGAGGTGTTAGCGTAGATTTAGGCCAGGGGGGTGGCGGGAGGAGAGGATATGTTGGAGGGCAAGTTCCCACCTCCGTAGCTCTGAGGGACTGGTGTTGGTTGGTACTATCCAAATGGCACGTGTGGTGTAACACGTGCCCAGGTCCCTGGAGTTATGCTGGAGGGCATGTTCTGCCACAGGATATTGGGTGTCCCCCAGGCGAACAGTTCGTCTATGCCCATTCATCCGCTCAGCCAATTTGTTGGTAGTCATACCAACATAAAAGGCTGAACAGTGGACACATGTCAGCTGGTATATGACATGCGTTGTCTCACATGTGGCCCTGCCTTGAATTGGGTAGGTTTTTCCTGTGGTGGGGCTGGAGTATGTGGTAGTGGGAGGATGCATTGGACAGGTTTTGCAGCGGGATCGGTTGCAGGGGTAGGAACCATTAGGTAGGGAGGGTGGTTTTGGGATGTTGTAAGGTTGGACAAGGATGTTGCGGAGGTTGGGAGGACGGCGGAAGGCTACTCTGGGTGGTGTGGGAAGAACAGTTTGGAGTGATGGTCTCATTTCAGGGCATGACTTGAGAAAGTCATAGCCCTGTTTGAGGAATTTGTTGAGGCATTCCAGGCCAGGATGGTACTGGGTGACTAAGGGAGTGCTTATGGGTGGTCTGGGGTTAGGAACATTGTTTTTGGAGGGAGAGGAATGGACAGCTCTTGAGATCTGTTTGTGGACGAGGTCTGTAGGGTAGTTGCGGGAGAGGAAAGCATTGGATAGATTGTTGTTGTAGCTGGTGAGGGATTCGGAACTGGAACAGATACGTTTCCCACGGATGCCCAGGCTGTAGGGAAGGGATCGTTTAATATGGAAGGGATGGCAGCTGTCAAAGTGGAGGTACTGTTGTTTGTTAGTGGGTTTAATATGGACTGAGGTGTGGATGTGAGACTCAGCAAGGTGAAGGTCAACATCAAGGAAGGTGGTTTGAGTTTTGGAGAAGGACCAGGTGAATTTAAGGCTGGAGAAGGAGTTAAGGTCGTGGAGGAAGTTCAGAAGGGTTTCTTCACCGTGAGTCCAGACCATAAATATATCATCTATGAATCTATACCAAACCAGGGGAGGCAACTTCTGTGTCTTAAGGAATGCCTCTTCCATGCGGCCCATGAAGAGGTTGGCATAGGAAGGGGCCATCCTGGTACCCATAGCTGTCCCCCTGATTTGTTTGTAGGTCTGGCCCTCAAAGGTGAAGTAATTATTGTTGAGTATGAAATTAGCAAGTGTGACAAGGAATGAGGTTTTTGGGAGGCTTTCAGGTGGGCGTTGGGAAAGATAGTGTTCCAGAGCTGATAGACCATGGGTGTGAGGGATGTTGGTGTACAGGGATGTAGCATCAATGGTGACAAGGAAGCTATCACGTGGGAGGGGCATAGGGATGGATTTGAGGCGTTCCAGAAAGTGGTTTGTATCTTTGATATAGGATGGGAGCCTGCAGGTTATAGGTTGGAGGTGTTGGTCTACCAGAGCTGAGACACGTTCTGTTGGAGCTTTGAAACCTGCTACTATGGGACGGCCAGGATGATTCTCTTTATGGATTTTAGGGAGTAGGTAAAAGGTAGGCATGCGAGGTTCAGGCGGAGAGAGAAGTTCTAAGGAGGCAGTGGTGAGACCTTGTAACGGACCTAGGGTTTTAAGAATTTTCTGTAGTTCAGCCTGGACCGAGGGAATGGGGTCATAAGGAATAGGTTTGTAGGTAGAGGTGTCCGAGAGTTGACGCAGCCCTTCTGCCACATACTCCCCTCGATCAAGTACCACAGTTGTGGAACCCTTGTCCGCTGGGAGAATTACAATGGAGCGGTCCGCTTTCAGCTCTCGGATGGCTTTGGATTCAGCTGGGTTGATGTTAGGAGTGGTTGGTATGTTGTTCAGGAAGGATTGGGAAGCAATGCTTGATGTGAGGAATTCCTGGAATGCCTGCAAGGGATGGTTTTGAGGAAGAGCAGGAGGATCTTTTTGGGAGGGAGGTCGGAATTGTTCAAGACAGGGTTCAACAGCGGCTCTGCTGCCTGGGGGTTGTGACTGGGTGCTGAAGTGGTATTTCCAGTTGAGGTTACGGGTGAATGAGAGGAGATCCTTGACCAGGGCAGTGTGATTAAATTTAGGTGTAGGACAGAAGGTTAAGCCTTTAGACAGGACAGATATTTCTGGAATGGAGAGGGATTTGGATGAGAGGTTAAGGACTAAATTGGAATTGGTATTGGGTGGTTTCTGCATGTGGTGACGGTTGTGATAGGTTCTAGGAGGGGTGTGTGCTGGGATTGGAAGATTCAGTAGGGAAGCCAGGCTTGGTTTGTTGCCAATGAGTGGGGGGTTTTGAGGGTGGTGGTGTGGTGGGTGGTTGTGGATTATGGGAAGAGGGATACCACTTCTGATATGATGGACCAGTAGTTTGGACAGTTTTCTAAGGTGTTGTGCGGCATTCAGTTCAAGTTTACAGTTGGCTTGTTGTATTATGGATCCAAGTGTGTTATTTGAGCCAGGTGCTGAGAGGAGAAGTATTTTGGAGAGAGAGAGGAGTTGTTGGGAGTGGTGGTTACACGAGGCAACATACTGTTGGAGGATAAGACGGGTGAGAGCTAAGGACTGCTGAATTTGAAACTGTAGGAGGGACTGATGGAGACAAGGATTGCATCCAGAGATGGGAACTTTTAAAGTGAGTCCTTTGGGGATTGTTCCAAATGACAAACAGGACTGGAGGAAAAGAATGTGGGATTGCAGTTTGGCTATAGCAAATGTATGTTTGCGGAATGACTGAAGGTACTGTGGTATAGGGTTGGGATACATGGTGGATAATAGGTTTGAAATAATAATAATATGTTATATATCATACACATACACACACACGCACACACAAAGGGGTATAATAGGATGAAAATTTATCGAAAATATTTTGAAAAACAAAAATCAATATATAAAAAAGTTCAACGAAAGAATTTACTACGAAATTGTAATTACCAAGTGCCGGTGAAAAATGATCGTAGAGGGCCGAAAAAGGGGTTTTAGGCGGCAGAAAAACGATCGCTAGCTGCACATAAAAGGTAATTACCGTCCATTAAAGATCGCTGGCGGCACCTTAAAACTTACCAGCGGCACAAAATTTATGGTCAAACCGCAGATAAACAACCAAAAACGCCATTATACAGTAGCCATAATGAAAAAGTCGCTGGGATTATGGTCGAAATAAATTGTAAACAATGCCACAATGTTGGATTGTTGCAACAATCTCCAGTAAGGGAGGCGTTTCTTTAAAAAATGACTGTTTAGTAAATGATCAAATAAAAGGATGTGGGCTTAAAATTGCACAATTGTAGGAAATATATAATACCCTACAGACCTCGTCCACAAACAGATCTCAAGAGCTGTCCATTCCTCTCCCTCCAAAAACAATGTTCCTAACCCCAGACCACCCATAAGCACTCCCTTAGTCACCCAGTACCATCCTGGCCTGGAATGCCTCAACAAATTCCTCAAACAGGGCTATGACTTTCTCAAGTCATGCCCTGAAATGAGACCATCACTCCAAACTGTTCTTCCCACACCACCCAGAGTAGCCTTCCGCCGTCCTCCCAACCTCCGCAACATCCTTGTCCAACCTTACAACATCCCAAAACCACCCTCCCTACCTAATGGTTCCTACCCCTGCAACCGATCCCGCTGCAAAACCTGTCCAATGCATCCTCCCACTACCACATACTCCAGCCCCACCACAGGAAAAACCTACCCAATTCAAGGCAGGGCCACATGTGAGACAACGCATGTCATATACCAGCTGACATGTGTCCACTGTTCAGCCTTTTATGTTGGTATGACTACCAACAAATTGGCTGAGCGGATGAATGGGCATAGACGAACTGTTCGCCTGGGGGACACCCAATATCCTGTGGCAGAACATGCCCTCCAGCATAACTCCAGGGACCTGGGCACGTGTTACACCACACGTGCCATTTGGATAGTACCAACCAACACCAGTCCCTCAGAGCTACGGAGGTGGGAACTTGCCCTCCAACATATCCTCTCCTCCCGCCACCCCCCTGGCCTAAATCTACGCTAACACCTCCCCTTCCTCCATCCTCAGCTCACCTATTCATTATCCGTTCCTTACCCCCCCCCCCCTCTCTCTCTACCGCCCTCTCGCTCTCTCTGTCATTCTCTCTATCTCTCTCCGTGTGTGTGTGTGTGTGTGTGTGTGTGTGTGTGTGTGTGTGTGTGTGTGTGTGTGTGTGTGTCCATCCATATTTCCCTGTTTATGAAAAACGTTTTAGACATCCCCCCCCCCGCCCCTCCTACACCCCTCAGCATCATTAATTTCACTCTCTTCTCTTCTCTTTACTACTTGATCTTTCCTTTTTAGTTATATTTATCCTCTCTGGCTTGGCTCAGTACATACATGCAGTATCTCTGACGCCCACACTTCCGAAACACCACCTTCATGACCTAGGTCGTGAACCACCTTTCCCTTCTATTCCCATCCTTTATTCTTCCCTTCTCTCCCACCTGACGAAGGAACTCTGTTCCGAAAGCTTGTCCCTTTGTCCCTTTTTTTCTGTTTTTTCATTTTGTGTTACTATCGGCGGTACAGCACAATGGTAAGTACTGGCCAGCCATTCTATCTCATTTCAACAATATTTATTATCTCTGAGGAGAATTTTCATCATTAATCGAATATTACCTTCGTGGTCTACATCCTTCTTATTGCTTCAACTACTTTTATCTGTTTGCTTTCATTCATAACTTTCGTCTGTACTCTTTCCATCTCGCCATTGTTGTCTATATTCCTTCTGTAACGTCTTGTAATTAACTATCCTCCCATATATTTCCTACAATTGTGCGATTTTACGCCCACATCCTTTTATTTGATCATTTACTAAACAGTCATTTTTTAAAGAAACGCCTCCCTTACTGGAGATTGTTGCAACAATCCAACATTGTGGCATTGTTTACAATTTATTTCGACCATAATCCCAGCGACATTTTCGTTATGGCTACTGTATAATGGCGTTTTTGGTTGTTTATCTGCGGTTTGACCATAAATTTTGTGCCGCTGGTAAGTTTTAAGGTGCCGCCAGCGATCTTTAATGGATGGTAATTACCTTTTATGTGCAGCTAGCGATCGTTTTTCTGCCGCCTAAAACCCCTTTTTCGGCCCTCTACGATCATTTTTCACCGGCACTTGGTAATTACAATTTCGTAGTAAATTCTTTCGTTGAACTTTTTTATATATTGATTTTTGTTTTTCAAAATATTTTCGATAAATTTTCATCCTATTATACCCCTTTGTGTGTGCGTGTGTGTGTATGTGTATGATATATAACATATTATTATTATTTCAAACCTATTATCCACCATGTATCCCAACCCTATACCACAGTACCTTCAGTCATTCCGCAAACATGCATTTGCTATAGCCAAACTGCAATCCCACATTCTTTTCCTCCAGTCCTGTTTGTCATTTGGAACAATCCCCAAAGGACTCACTTTAAAAGTTCCCATCTCTGGATGCAATCCTTGTCTCCATCAGTCCCTCCTACAGTTTCAAATTCAGCAGTCCTTAGCTCTCACCCGTCTTATCCTCCAACAGTATGTTGCCTCGTGTAACCACCACTCCCAACAACTCCTCTCTCTCTCCAAAATACTTCTCCTCTCAGCACCTGGCTCAAATAACACACTTGGATCCATAATACAACAAGCCAACTGTAAACTTGAACTGAATGCCGCACAACACCTTAGAAAACTGTCCAAACTACTGGTCCATCATATCAGAAGTGGTATCCCTCTTCCCATAATCCACAACCACCCACCACACCACCACCCTCAAAACCCCCCACTCATTGGCAACAAACCAAGCCTGGCTTCCCTACTGAATCTTCCAATCCCAGCACACACCCCTCCTAGAACCTATCACAACCGTCACCACATGCAGAAACCACCCAATACCAATTCCAATTCAGTCCTTAACCTCTCATCCAAATCCCTCTCCATTCCAGAAATATCTGTCCTGTCTAAAGGCTTAACCTTCTGTCCTACACCTAAATTTAATCACACTGCCCTGGTCAAGGATCTCCTCTCATTCACCCGTAACCTCAACTGGAAATACCACTTCAGCACCCAGTCACAACCCCCAGGCAGCAGAGCCGCTGTTGAACCCTGTCTTGAACAATTCCGACCTCCCTCCCAAAAAGATCCTCCTGCTCTTCCTCAAAACCATCCCTTGCAGGCATTCCAGGAATTCCTCACATCAAGCATTGCTTCCCAATCCTTCCTGAACAACATACCAACCACTCCTAACATCAACCCAGCTGAATCCAAAGCCATCCGAGAGCTGAAAGCGGACCGCTCCATTGTAATTCTCCCAGCGGACAAGGGTTCCACAACTGTGGTACTTGATCGAGGGGAGTATGTGGCAGAAGGGCTGCGTCAACTCTCGGACACCTCTACCTACAAACCTATTCCTTATGACCCCATTCCCTCGGTCCAGGCTGAACTACAGAAAATTCTTAAAACCCTAGGTCCGTTACAAGGTCTCACCACTGCCTCCTTAGAACTTCTCTCTCCGCCTGAACCTCGCATGCCTACCTTTTACCTACTCCCTAAAATCCATAAAGAGAATCATCCTGGCCGTCCCATAGTAGCAGGTTTCAAAGCTCCAACAGAACGTGTCTCAGCTCTGGTAGACCAACACCTCCAACCTATAACCTGCAGGCTCCCATCCTATATCAAAGATACAAACCACTTTCTGGAACGCCTCAAATCCATCCCTATGCCCCTCCCACGTGATAGCTTCCTTGTCACCATTGATGCTACATCCCTGTACACCAACATCCCTCACACCCATGGTCTATCAGCTCTGGAACACTATCTTTCCCAACGCCCACCTGAAAGCCTCCCAAAAACCTCATTCCTTGTCACACTTGCTAATTTCATACTCAACAATAATTACTTCACCTTTGAGGGTCAGACCTACAAACAAATCAGGGGGACAGCTATGGGTACCAGGATGGCCCCTTCCTATGCCAACCTCTTCATGGGCCGCATGGAAGAGGCATTCCTTAAGACACAGAAGTTGCCTCCCCTGGTTTGGTATAGATTCATAGATGATATATTTATGGTCTGGACTCACGGTGAAGAAACCCTTCTGAACTTCCTCCACGACCTTAACTCCTTCTCCAGCCTTAAATTCACCTGGTCCTTCTCCAAAACTCAAACCACCTTCCTTGATGTTGACCTTCACCTTGCTGAGTCTCACATCCACACCTCAGTCCATATTAAACCCACTAACAAACAACAGTACCTCCACTTTGACAGCTGCCATCCCTTCCATATTAAACGATCCCTTCCCTACAGCCTGGGCATCCGTGGGAAACGTATCTGTTCCAGTTCCGAATCCCTCACCAGCTACAACAACAATCTATCCAATGCTTTCCTCTCCCGCAACTACCCTACAGAACTCGTCCAAAAACAGATCTCAAGAGCTGTCCATTCCTCTCCCTCCAAAAACAATGTTCCTAACCCCAGACCACCCATAAGCACTCCCTTAGTCACCCAGTACCATCCTGGCCTGGAATGCCTCAACAAATTCCTCAAACAGGGCTATGACTTTCTCAAGTCATGCCCTGAAATGAGACCATCACTCCAAACTGTTCTTCCCACACCACCCAGAGTAGCCTTCCGCCGTCCTCCCAACCTCCGCAACATCCTTGTCCAACCTTACAACATCCCAAAACCACCCTCCCTACCTAATGGTTCCTACCCCTGCAACCGATCCCGCTGCAAAACCTGTCCAATGCATCCTCCCACTACCACATACTCCAGCCCCACCACAGGAAAAACCTACCCAATTCAAGGCAGGGCCACATGTGAGACAACGCATGTCATATACCAGCTGACATGTGTCCACTGTTCAGCCTTTTATGTTGGTATGACTACCAACAAATTGGCTGAGCGGATGAATGGGCATAGACTAACTGTTCGCCTGGGGGACACCCAATATCCTGTGGCAGAACATGCCCTCCAGCATAACTCCAGGGACCTGGGCACGTGTTACACCACACGTGCCATTTGGATAGTACCAACCAACACCAGTCCCTCAGAGCTACGGAGGTGGGAACTTGCCCTCCAACATATCCTCTCCTCCCGCCACCCCCCTGGCCTAAATCTACGCTAACACCTCCCCTTCCTCCATCCTCAGCTCACCTATTCATTATCCGTTCCTTACCCCCCCCCCCTCTCTCTCTCTACCGCCCTCTCGCTCTCTCTGTCATTCTCTCTATCTCTCTCCGTGTGTGTGTGTGTGTGTGTGTGTGTGTGTGTGTGTGTGTGTGTGTCCATCCATATTTCCCTGTTTATGAAAAACGTTTTAGACATCCCCCCCCCCCCCACCCCTCCTACACCCCTCAGCATCATTAATTTCACTCTCTTCTCTTCTCTTTACTACTTGATCTTTCCTTTTTAGTTATATTTATCCTCTCTGGCTTGGCTCAGTACATACATGCAGTATCTCTGACGCCCACACTTCCGAAACACCACCTTCATGACCTAGGTCGTGAACCACCTTTCCCTTCTATTCCCATCCTTTATTCTTCCCTTCTCTCCCACCTGACGAAGGAACTCTGTTCCGAAAGCTTGTCCCTTTGTCCCTTTTTTTCTGTTTTTTCATTTTGTGTTACTATCGGCGGTACAGCACAATGGTAAGTACTGGCCAGCCATTCTATCTCATTTCAACAATATTTATTATCTCTGAGGAGAATTTTCATCATTAATCGAATATTACCTTCGTGGTCTACATCCTTCTTATTGCTTCAACTACTTTTATCTGTTTGCTTTCATTCATAACTTTCGTCTGTACTCTTTCCATCTCGCCATTGTTGTCTATATTCCTTCTGTAACGTCTTGTAATTAACTATCCTCCCATATATTTCCTACAATTGTGCGATTTTACGCCCACATCCTTTTATTTGATCATTTACTAAACAGTCATTTTTTAAAGAAACGCCTCCCTTACTGGAGATTGTTGCAACAATCCAACATTGTGGCATTGTTTACAATTTATTTCGACCATAATCCCAGCGACATTTTCGTTATGGCTACTGTATAATGGCGTTTTTGGTTGTTTATCTGCGGTTTGACCATAAATTTTGTGCCGCTGGTAAGTTTTAAGGTGCCGCCAGCGATCTTTAATGGATGGTAATTACCTTTTATGTGCAGCTAGCGATCGTTTTTCTGCCGCCTAAAACCCCTTTTTCGGCCCTCTACGATCATTTTTCACCGGCACTTGGTAATTACAATTTCGTAGTAAATTCTTTCGTTGAACTTTTTTATATATTGATTTTTGTTTTTCAAAATATTTTCGATAAATTTTCATCCTATTATACCCCTTTGTGTGTGCGTGTGTGTGTATGTGTATGATATATAACATATTATTATTATTTCAAACCTATTATCCACCATGTATCCCAACCCTATACCACAGTACCTTCAGTCATTCCGCAAACATGCATTTGCTATAGCCAAACTGCAATCCCACATTCTTTTCCTCCAGTCCTGTTTGTCATTTGGAACAATCCCCAAAGGACTCACTTTAAAAGTTCCCATCTCTGGATGCAATCCTTGTCTCCATCAGTCCCTCCTACAGTTTCAAATTCAGCAGTCCTTAGCTCTCACCCGTCTTATCCTCCAACAGTATGTTGCCTCGTGTAACCACCACTCCCAACAACTCCTCTCTCTCTCCAAAATACTTCTCCTCTCAGCACCTGGCTCAAATAACACACTTGGATCCATAATACAACAAGCCAACTGTAAACTTGAACTGAATGCCGCACAACACCTTAGAAAACTGTCCAAACTACTGGTCCATCATATCAGAAGTGGTATCCCTCTTCCCATAATCCACAACCACCCACCACACCACCACCCTCAAAACCCCCCACTCATTGGCAACAAACCAAGCCTGGCTTCCCTACTGAATCTTCCAATCCCAGCACACACCCCTCCTAGAACCTATCACAACCGTCACCACATGCAGAAACCACCCAATACCAATTCCAATTCAGTCCTTAACCTCTCATCCAAATCCCTCTCCATTCCAGAAATATCTGTCCTGTCTAAAGGCTTAACCTTCTGTCCTACACCTAAATTTAATCACACTGCCCTGGTCAAGGATCTCCTCTCATTCACCCGTAACCTCAACTGGAAATACCACTTCAGCACCCAGTCACAACCCCCAGGCAGCAGAGCCGCTGTTGAACCCTGTCTTGAACAATTCCGACCTCCCTCCCAAAAAGATCCTCCTGCTCTTCCTCAAAACCATCCCTTGCAGGCATTCCAGGAATTCCTCACATCAAGCATTGCTTCCCAATCCTTCCTGAACAACATACCAACCACTCCTAACATCAACCCAGCTGAATCCAAAGCCATCCGAGAGCTGAAAGCGGACCGCTCCATTGTAATTCTCCCAGCGGACAAGGGTTCCACAACTGTGGTACTTGATCGAGGGGAGTATGTGGCAGAAGGGCTGCGTCAACTCTCGGACACCTCTACCTACAAACCTATTCCTTATGACCCCATTCCCTCGGTCCAGGCTGAACTACAGAAAATTCTTAAAACCCTAGGTCCGTTACAAGGTCTCACCACTGCCTCCTTAGAACTTCTCTCTCCGCCTGAACCTCGCATGCCTACCTTTTACCTACTCCCTAAAATCCATAAAGAGAATCATCCTGGCCGTCCCATAGTAGCAGGTTTCAAAGCTCCAACAGAACGTGTCTCAGCTCTGGTAGACCAACACCTCCAACCTATAACCTGCAGGCTCCCATCCTATATCAAAGATACAAACCACTTTCTGGAACGCCTCAAATCCATCCCTATGCCCCTCCCACGTGATAGCTTCCTTGTCACCATTGATGCTACATCCCTGTACACCAACATCCCTCACACCCATGGTCTATCAGCTCTGGAACACTATCTTTCCCAACGCCCACCTGAAAGCCTCCCAAAAACCTCATTCCTTGTCACACTTGCTAATTTCATACTCAACAATAATTACTTCACCTTTGAGGGCCAGACCTACAAACAAATCAGGGGGACAGCTATGGGTACCAGGATGGCCCCTTCCTATGCCAACCTCTTCATGGGCCGCATGGAAGAGGCATTCCTTAAGACACAGAAGTTGCCTCCCCTGGTTTGGTATAGATTCATAGATGATATATTTATGGTCTGGACTCACGGTGAAGAAACCCTTCTGAACTTCCTCCACGACCTTAACTCCTTCTCCAGCCTTAAATTCACCTGGTCCTTCTCCAAAACTCAAACCACCTTCCTTGATGTTGACCTTCACCTTGCTGAGTCTCACATCCACACCTCAGTCCATATTAAACCCACTAACAAACAACAGTACCTCCACTTTGACAGCTGCCATCCCTTCCATATTAAACGATCCCTTCCCTACAGCCTGGGCATCCGTGGGAAACGTATCTGTTCCAGTTCCGAATCCCTCACCAGCTACAACAACAATCTATCCAATGCTTTCCTCTCCCGCAACTACCCTACAGACCTCGTCCACAAACAGATCTCAAGAGCTGTCCATTCCTCTCCCTCCAAAAACAATGTTCCTAACCCCAGACCACCCATAAGCACTCCCTTAGTCACCCAGTACCATCCTGGCCTGGAATGCCTCAACAAATTCCTCAAACAGGGCTATGACTTTCTCAAGTCATGCCCTGAAATGAGACCATCACTCCAAACTGTTCTTCCCACACCACCCAGAGTAGCCTTCCGCCGTCCTCCCAACCTCTGCAACATCCTTGTCCAACCTTACAACATCCCAAAACCACCCTCCCTACCTAATGGTTCCTACCCCTGCAACCGATCCCGCTGCAAAACCTGTCCAATGCATCCTCCCACTACCACATACTCCAGCCCCACCACAGGAAAAACCTACCCAATTCAAGGCAGGGCCACATGTGAGACAACGCATGTCATATACCAGCTGACATGTGTCCACTGTTCAGCCTTTTATGTTGGTATGACTACCAACAAATTGGCTGAGCGGATGAATGGGCATAGACGAACTGTTCGCCTGGGGGACACCCAATATCCTGTGGCAGAACATGCCCTCCAGCATAACTCCAGGGACCTGGGCACGTGTTACACCACACGTGCCATTTGGATAGTACCAACCAACACCAGTCCCTCAGAGCTACGGAGGTGGGAACTTGCCCTCCAACATATCCTCTCCTCCCGCCACCCCCCTGGCCTAAATCTACGCTAACACCTCCCCTTCCTCCATCCTCAGCTCACCTATTCATTATCCGTTCCTTACCCCCCCCCCTCTCTCTCTCTACCGCCCTCTCGCTCTCTCTGTCATTCTCTCTATCTCTCTCCGTGTGTGTGTGTGTGTGTGTGTGTGTCCATCCATATTTCCCTGTTTTTGAAAAACGTTTTAGACATCCCCCCCCCCCCCGCCCCTCCTACACCCCTCAGCATCATTAATTTCACTCTCTTCTCTTCTCTTTACTACTTGATCTTTCCTTTTTAGTTATATTTATCCTCTCTGGCTTGGCTCAGTACATACATGCAGTATCTCTGACGCCCACACTTCCGAAACACCACCTTCATGACCTAGGTCGTGAACCACCTTTCCCTTCTATTCCCATCCTTTATTCTTCCCTTCTCTCCCACCTGACGAAGGAACTCTGTTCCGAAAGCTTGTCCCTTTGTCCCTTTTTTTCTGTTTTTTCATTTTGTGTTACTATCGGCGGTACAGCACAATGGTAAGTACTGGCCAGCCATTCTATCTCATTTCAACAATATTTATTGAAAGGTATAATTTGCAGCATACCATTGAAAAATTGTTGAATATTATGAAAATATAGTACGCAAAATGGAAAGAAATTACCAGAAAATAACACCGATTTTGACCATAACATAACAGTGATTTTCTCCTGTCTCTAGCTATACTGTTTCCTCGAATAACAATACCAGTGACCTCAATATATTCCAACAGAAGAACAAACTAAATTATAAGCACAGTTGAATTACCTGCTGCTGCCCGATGAGACGGCTCTCCAGCACGGATCGGACAACACCAGGCTCGGAGTCGAGGGAACGCGAACATTCCGCGGTGGCGGCAGCACGCAACTGTTCTCCCAGAACGGACGCCCTGATTGCCTGTTCGGCTTCCCGGCGCTCGGCAGCCGCCCGCTCACTCGCCGCTATCGTTGCGAGCGTCTCCGCCCGAGTGCTTTCGTAGGACTGGCCAGCTCCGGACATGACTTGCCGTTCGAGAGAGACCAGTCCACCCGCGTGGCCGCTCGTGGGAACCGTCGACCGGAAACGGTCCTCGACTGGCTGACCTCTGTGCGAAACGAGTCCCATAGATACCGGAGTCGAGACGTGTTCTTCTGACCGCGGTACATTTGCCGACAGACTGTCGTCCGGGTGGGTCCGCGACTTCTCGGCTACGGCAAATACGGTCGGTCTCGATTCGGAATGCTGTTGTGTCGAACTCTGAGATTTGGCTTCTGTAACTATGGAATGTATAACCTGAAACAAATTAAAACAATATTAGCACTGTACAATTGTCATTGCTGTCGCAAGTCAGACGCAGCCGTGAAACCGACCTTGAACGAGTTCTCTACGTCCGCCAGCTGCCTCGCCGCCGGACCTTCAAGGACACTCGGCCTCAGCTCCGCCTTGTTCCTCTCATCAGCATTCGGAATACCCGACTGCTCCGACGTGGATATCCGAGGCGTACTGGCAATCACGCTCACTCCGGTTGCTCGTGACGTCGGAGTTACCCCGTAAGGAGGGAGCCTGGAAGTCAATATAATAAAATCCTCCCGTTATGTGTGTGTCACAAGGTGTCCCCCTAATTTCATTAGTGATGTGACCTGTGTTTTAGAACTTTCAGGAACTGAGTTTACATCTTATTATTGACAGTTACACATAGATCACTTGCCAACTACCTTTCCTATGAAACCGTGTAGAAATCATTTTATAAAATAAACATAAGCAAACAAACTATATATACTGATAAAATATTTACCTATGCAGGGCATGTGCATAGTAAGCAAGAAAAATCCAAGGAGTTTCCAAACTATACCAAAGTAAATGCAAAAATTACAATTTTCTAAAAGAAATTATTCACTGGAATGTGTGTGAAATGTCTAATGCAATACCCAAAAGAGTCCTCAAATAGCTCACTTGTTCGTCTACTGACTATAGTTCAAAACAATACCAAGCAGAAAGCCCACTCGAATTTCAGTATTCTGTGCATGTGTATATAATCCATCTCTCCTGTGTATGCCTGGATCCACGGCAGAATAGAATGGCACTCATTGCTCTCGGTAAAACTCATGGCTAAAATCGCAGTGTTCACCACTCTGCCACTAGGTGGGAGGTCGTCTACACCTGACTTGCACTTGTTTGTGTTGGGAGTGTTATTTGAGCCAATCGGCACAATATTTTGTGAAAATATTTCTGTCATGACAGTACACATTGAATTATGTTGGAGTTTGTAAGGAATATTTTGTTCATATAATGAGATCCAAGCACTCCTTGGTGATTTTTGGTAACTAAGGAGTTTCTAGGAAGTATAAGAAGTCTGCATGCACACTGCCTATGCGAAAGAATACAAATTTCGAACTGTTAAAGTTGTGTGACCAATCTGAGTCAAACTTGAACCACCTGGAAGCAGAATTCTGACAATATCTGTGACTATTATTAATATATGTTGACCTGGATACTAAATGTTGGTCAACATACAACCTGAGTTATATAAGAGTAACTAATGGTAAAGTCAGAACAATTATTGCTAGTACTAGGTTTGGATGATGTTCACAAGGTCCCTAGTTTTGGCAAAGCAAAGGTATGTGGCTGAGGTAACAGTGACAAACAGGTGAACGCATTTCACAGATCACGAGTTTCAGGCTGTCATAAAGCTGTGACTACATATATATATCCACAGAATATGATTTAATGACACGCATAACTCTGCATAATATGTTAGTACTGAAGAATAATAGCAGACACTTCAGTTACATAGGTAGTGATTCAGAAACAAAATCAGATGGTACCAAATACCGAAATAGGCAGTCACTAGGACTCAACACAGCTAGCATTGTGCAAGATGATGCCACCACAAGAAGTGACAGACAGACTTAGTAATCTAACATTGTAAATATTAGTAAATAAATAAAACTTGTATTACTATGTATAAAAATAAAGATTGTTTGACTTACCCGAAGCACAGGCATAGACACAAATGAAAACGCATACAAACATACATTCAAGGTTTCGCAACCATTAGTTGCTTCGTCAGGAAAAGAGGTAAGAAGGAGGGGAAAAAGGAAAGAATGAGAGTTTTAAGAGAGTGGATATGATTTTATGTTATATTAATTCACCCTTGTTTTAGCTTTAAAATATTTACATTTTCCCTGTTAATTACGCTTTATGAAACCATGTTTAAGAAGGAAAAAACTGACATAATTGATGCAACTACAAAAATGTTGATCCTATAAGCAAATTTTAGCGCTGAAAATGTTACTTCCTGTGGTGTCGCACAAGTCCAAAGTGCGCGCCACCTACTTTTGCCGCGCGCCACCATGCACGCACGGCGCGGCGTTCTTACAACGACAGCCACGAGCGCCCTCTGCTGCAACTACGCTCATGGCCATCACTGAACGACATCATTCACTTGGGACTGAGATAGCAAACAGTTAGGACCTTCGGAATCAGATAGGCACCAGTGAAGACTTGGCTATCGTACAGGCACTAGGCAGGCCTCTAACTCAACTATGTATCAGCATTCTGCTGTACTGATCTATGTAAAAGTTAAGTATTGTATACATTCTGTGCAATATATATCCCGTTCTAATTTACTCTAGTGTTTCTAGTTTCTGGCTGCTCCCCTCCGTACCTGCACCAGCGTGCTATCTTTATTCCTGTGTCGGTCTCATTTCACTCGGCCACCGACACCTACGACGGAAACGAGACACAAAAGCGGCGACGAGGCTGGGACATAAAACTTCCCATATTCTATACAATTTTTTTTAAAGTCCCCTGAAAAGTGCGAAAGTGGCATTTTACTATATCAATATCAGGACCCAATCTACCATTTCGTTTCATCAACTCTCAGACAGGGCTGAGATGAAACATTTCAGCACTACAATACGACTGCAAGTGAAATGGCATCTACACGTATATCACTATGGAAACAGAAGTTTGTGTTGGAGGATATCGATTCCAAAATGGGGTGCATTACAAATGGATAACTTTAACATGGCTACAGACAAATGACTCCACCTTACCTAGATTGCAAGTGTGCCGTTTCGTGCATCGAAGATGACGGGGACGTCTTCTGCATCTGCTTCTGGAGCGATTCCTCGTCCTGTTGATGCTGTTGTAACTGCTGCTGATAATGATGATGACTTGGCTGATGCTGAGGAGGAGACGGCGTTGGGCGCCGAGCGATCACCGACGCCGCGACCGGCTGCTGGTGCTGGTAAGGCGACTGCGCAGACACGCGGGGGCTCTGCGGGGTGGCGGGGGGAGTGTGGGAGGGCGTGCCGGGCGGCGGGGGAGGCGGCGGAGTGGGGGTCGCGAAGGGCGACATTTCCGGCACCGACGGTGGCTTGCTCTCCGTGTGGCTCTCGTCCTGTAAACAGAAAATACAATGGTATGTGAAAAGTGGTTAAAGCAATTATTTAATCATTTAACAACTCCTACACAATTACCCAAGGTATTTATTTATATTCATCTCATGGCCATGGATCAAACCAGTACAGCAAATTGTAATAAAAGTATTAGTAATAGATAAAATAAAACATATGGCAATCCTATGCACAAAGCAAGCGTATGTGTAAGTCTAAAATTGTTTATATGGTGTCTGTTCTACACAGGTAGTGGGGGCTGTGTGGTGTGGACTGGGTGGTTTTTTAGGATAGAGGGTCTCGGGAAAAACAAAATGGGCAACCTCAAAGGGTGCATGGGGATCACAGGAAAAATGTAGATCTAGGAACTATCGGTATAACAGTTGTAAATTGGTGTACCTGTGTCGGGAAAGTACCAGAACTCCAAGTGCTAATAGAAAGAACTAAAACACACATCATTGTAGGCAGTGGAAGTTGGCTCAAACCGGAAATAAGTTCGACAGAAGAGCTAACTGTTCAGAAAGGATAGATTAAACGAAATAGGTGGAGGCGTGTTTGTCACTGTCAAAAGTAGTCTTCCGTTCAGCGAAGTTGAAGTTGATAGTTCCTGTGAGCTATTATGAGTAGAAGTGGTATCTGAAAATCTTAAGAATTAATAACTGGTTCCTTTTACCAGCCTCCCAACTCTGACGATACAATAGCAGAAAGGTTCAAAGAAAAGCTGAGTTTAATTACAAAAATGTACCCGACTCACTCGATAATAGTAGGCAGTATTTTAATTTACCCTCAATCTGTTGGCAAAATTATATTTTTAAATCAGGAGGTACGTATAAAACATCGTGTGAAAATGTACTCAACGCATTCTCTGAGAATTACTTCGAACAATTAGTTCATGAGCCAACTACAATTGTAAATGGATGTCAAAACACAATTGATCTCTTAGCCACAAATAATCCTGAGCTCACAACGAGCATCAAAACAGATAAAGGTTTAGTGTCACAGCCAGATTGAAAACTGAAAGTCCCACAGTTACCAAAAATAGACGAAAAGTCTATTTCGTTCAGGAAAGCAGATAGAAATAAAATAAATCGCTTCTTGAAAGACAGCTTCCACTCATTTCTAATACTAAATGTAAGTGTAGACCAGATGTGCCTCAAATTCGAAGAGGTGGTATTGATAGCAATTGAAAGTTTTATACCAATTAAATTAATGAAGAAGGTGATCCCCCTTGGTACACAAAACAGGTCAGGACACTGATGCAAAAGCAACGGAAAAGGCTTGCTAAATTTAAACGAACACAAAGTCCCCAGGATTGGCGATCCTACACAGAAGCTAGAAATTTAGTGGGACTTCAATGTGAGATGCCTACAATACTTATCACAATGAAACTATTTCTCGAAATTTGACTGAAAACCCTAAGAGAATTTGGTCATATGTTAAAGATACTAGGGACAGAGCACAAACAATACCCTCACTACATAAGCAATGGTGATCCTGCTGATGATAGTGCTACTAAAGCAGAGTTACTAAACATTGCTTTTAGAAACTCATTCACCAAAGAAGACTAAACCAATATTCCAGATTTCAAATTACAAACAGAGGCCAAAATGAGTAACTTTGAAGTAGATATCATTGGAGTAGTGAAGCAACGAAAATCACTTAACAAGAACAAGTCTTCTGGTCCGTACTGTATACCCATTAGATTTCTAGCTGATTATGCTGAAGAGATAGCACCTTACTTAACAGCCATATATAACCGCTCTCTCAAAGAAGGATCTGTATCAAAAGATTGGAAAGTTGCACAGGTCACACCTATATTCAAGAAAGGCAGTAGGAGTAACCCACTAAACTACAGGCCTATTCACTCACGTCAATTAGCAGCAGGGTTTTGCAATATATCCTGCATTCAAATATTTTGGATTATCTCAAACAGAATGATCTATCGACCCAAGGTCAACACAGATTTAGAAAATATTGTTCATGCGAAACACAACTAGCTCTTTACTTACACAAAGTGCTACACGAGTGCTATCGACAAGGGTTCGCAAATTGACACTGTATCTCACAGCTTTTAATCAAATTGCGTAGTTACGGTATATCGCCCCAAATTTGTGACTGGATAGGTGATTTCCTGTCAGATAGGACACAGTTTGTGGTACTCGATGGTAAAGCACCGACTAAAGCAGAGGTGATATCGGACATTCCACAGGGTAGTGTTATTGGTCCTCTGCTGTTCCTAATTTACATAAACTATTTGGGAGAAAATCTAAGTACTGTAGCTTTCTTAGGTTGTTTGCAGATGACACCGTAATTTACCGTCTAGTAAAATCATCTGAAGATCAAAAGCAACTGTAGAATGATCTGAATAAGATGTCACTATGATGTAGAAATTGGTAATTGACTCTAAATAATGAGAAGTGTGAAGTTGCCCACATGAGTACGAAAAGAAATCTGTTTAACTTTGTTTACAAGATAAATCAATCAAAAGTAAAGGCTGTAAACTTACGAACACCTAGGAATTACTATTACTTCAGACTTAAATTGGAAAGAACACGTAGATAATGTCTTGGGAAAGGTGAACCAGAGACTCCGTTTTATTGACAGAAAGCCAAGTTATAGCTTTTAACAATTAAAAACAAACAGGGAGCGAGAAATACTGTAATGTATAGGTAGTCAGTTTCTGATTACAACCTACGGTAATTGGCTGAAATTGCCCCCCCCCCCAGATCGCAAAAAAATTATAAGTACTGTATTGTAGCACTATAGTAGCAGGAAACTGTACTGTATGTACTACAACGTTAAAACTTCTTAATAAATAGCTTTCACGTAAACAATATTCCTTTTGCACCTTATTTTTACCGTATCAAAAGAAGGCTATGATAAGTGAATGTTTTAGTACAGCGTGATTACAGTAGACAGCATTTGAAGTGTAAATTGTGTAGGAAACCAGAATGTGCACTACACACAGAAAACAATGGGCAGCCGACAGGCGCAAATTAAAGTAAGGTTTGTAGAGCTTTAGGAAAAGTTTCATTTAATTAATACACGCTCAAATTAACATGTACGTTCACTCAAGGAGGCTGAGCAAACTCCGCATATACTACAGTATTTGGTTCTGAAAAGAAGTCTGTCCGCTGTCCTGCTGTGCGAAAGGTCGGCGGGAGGGGCAATGTTTAAATCCGCTCGTAGCCTCGTAACAGTCGTAATGATCAGCGACTATGGCATGTTCCACAATGAGAACGGATCATGAAAACACTTAGCCACAGCTCCTACAATCCCTGCCATCGTCCAAGAGAAAATTTTACTAAGTTTTTAAAAAACTAGAATATGCTAAAGAATTAGAGTGTGCAAAATATGCTAGGATTCAAAAAGAACGAAAATTGGTTTTAAAAACTAGGGTGGGCAAAATATGCGGGGGTGAAGATTACGTGAGTAAATACGGTAAACTAAACCTATAATGTTATGAAAAACAGGAAATGGCATTGATGTATGTATGATTAACGGTTTGAAAGCATTGAGAATATATTATTGTGTGTTTGATTTGTTACTAGGATATGAATAGAGCAATCAAATGCTCAGTGAAGGGCAGTTCAATCATCTTCATATCAGTGCAGTCTGTTAGAAGTTGTAAATGTGCATCTGTATGCTGCTGAACTGAAGTATTTGGAATAAATACCCACTCGAGAGAGGACTTGAGCCTCCAACAGGGATCAATTGCACACTCCACAATAAGGAGCCTTAGAGCACTTGGCCATTCCACTGTGGCAAACATTTAACAAACGTTGATTCTGAACACTGAGCCATACAAAAGATAACTATAGCTGTAACACAGTCTTAATTTAATATACCAGAGCAAAAGAGTACGTGTAATAACTCACAGCTCCTGTTCGTGTCGAATCGTGCTTCCCCGAAGATTTGTCAACTTCATCCTGGTGGATTGTCATTTCTTCTTCCTCTTTGCTACCCACAGTCTCTGGTGTAGGCAGGAATGGTTCTGGTGATGGGTCAACATTCATTTCAACCTGAAAAAGCATTTGTCATACGGAAAATGTTTGTCACTATTACTTTTACTAGGTGTCAGTAACGCATACAACTCATTACCATGGTTCCACCATGGATGTTACCTGATGTGTCAAAAATTTGTGTGTACCAGTTTATTCCAACCAGCAATCTTTTAAGAGTATCATTACAATCCCAGTGTGTCAAGATTGTGAAGGCTGGTGTCCTCAGAAGATTATTTGTACAGTCTTCTTCATTATTCGGCATCACAGACAAATTTGAAAATTAAGTGACATTCTTCCAATTCTGTACATTTACTAAAATGTTAAAGTGGAAACACAGCATCTTCACTCTCTGTATTGCTTATAAGTCGATTCTATGATCTACACTGGTCATTACTAATCTAATGATAAATTTTTGCATTGTTTAAATGACTTCTCCTAATAATGGTTGCTGTACTATAAAGTTTTACTTCTCAACTCGAATAAATTTTGGACTGACATCCATTTTTTAATGGATGGGCTATCTGAGGGGAATATGAACTTACACCACAGTGAATTCACAACAGCATTTATCTGCTGCCACACACTAGTATGCCAATGCCCTGCATATCATAACAATCAAATGTAGAGTGGCCATTTGTTTGGAAATTATTCTCACAAACTGCCACTTTATCAGCAGGTATCTTTATCGTGTCATATCGTTCTTTTATGACAAGTCATTTTCTGACACTTAAGAAAGTTCAGAACTGAATAATTTTCCTAAGAGTTTATCTGTTAGCCCTAAATTTGTATTATGTACAACATAAGCTGTAAAGTTACTGAGAAGTCCTTATAATATTTATCATATTTCAGAGATAGCTGCCGAGTAAGATATTTACTGTATGAATGGAGGTATTTATTGACTACACTTTGCTGCTGTCTATTTGGCGTTAATAGTGTAGTTCAATTCCCTTCATCTCTCAGGGATGATCTGAAGGCTAAAGGATTTATATACAGGGTGTTCACAATGAGACTCCAAGATTTTAATATCCTATATCATTCTCATTGCAGATGGTGGACCTGTGAATCCTGAAGGGTCAGACAGAGCAACTCAACAAGTTTGTGGTGTGCAAATTTGATACACCAAGTGGCCATAGTGAAGCTGCAATCAATTGTTTTAGCAAAATGGCGGATATGAAGGAGCGTGCACAAGTGGTCTGGTGGTATGCCGAGACAAAATCGGCGACCAAAGCGCAAAGAAACTTTCGTGGAGTTTACAACAAAGCGCCCCCGTCGTTCAAGACTATAAAGAAGTGGTGTGTTCAGTTTTTGGCTACTGGGAGTGTTGCGAAAGGGCATGTTGATGGTAAGCCTGGGATCAGCAAACATCATGTGGAACAAATGCAGCGGTCATTCAAACGAAGTCCACAGAAGTCAGTGCGACAGGCAGCAAGAGAACTTCGTATGAAACGTTCAACAGCGCACAAAGTGCTTCATCAGCGATTACATTCGTACATATATAAAGTGCAGGTTGTGCTAGAAATCAAGCCTGATGGTCGACCAAAGAGAGAAGAATTTGCATGTGTCACGTTAGATTGCATTGCCGCTGATGAGACATTTTTCTCTCACATGATGTTTACTGACGAGGCTACCTTTCATGTGTCAGGGGCTGTCAATCGTCACAATGTGTGCATCTGGGGGTCTGAAACTCCACAGGCACTTAGGGAACACATGAACGACAGTCCAAAAGTTAATGTGTGGTGTGGTTTGATGATAAATCACATTGGTTGGGTCGTTTTTCTTTCAGGAGCTGACTGTAGATGGAGCCATCTACCTGAAAAGTTGGAACAATTTGTCGTGACACAGATAACAGACCTGCAGCCAAATGTGATGTCTCAACATGACAGTGCACCACCCCACTGGAGCCTTGATGTCCGAAAATTTTTAAATGACACATTCCCGCAATGATGGATTGGGCGTGGAGGTCCAATTCCTTGGCCGCCATGTTCGCCCGACATAACCCCCCTTGATTTTTTCTTATGAGGTTACGTGAAAGACCGAGTATATACTATATCAGTAAAGGACCTGCAAGACTTAAAACAGCACATAAAAATTGTCATCAACTCTGTCACAGAACATATGCTCCACAACACATGGCGTGAAATCGATAATAGACTTGATATTCTTCGCGCTACCCGTGGCGCGCACGTTCAAGTGTACTGAACCATCCACCTGGGTATGATGAGCTGCTGTATGCTGATGAACTGTACGTTCATCAATAAATCATGTTTCCTCTCACATTTTATGAGTTCAAATGTTGGAGTCTCATTTTGAACATCCTGTATATTTATGGTAGATGATAATCAGAACTCAGAAGTAGTAATCAGCCAAAGCCACTCAAAACCAATTTAAAACTTCAATTTCCTCAAGACTTTTTTGGGAGTTGCATTGATTTCTTCAGCTGATTACTATTTATTTAAGTTCTGAACTTCCCATACCATAAAAAAAAATTACAACAATATGAAAACCACGTTAGTCTCCCTATAAGAACTGTAATAATCCACACACCATCAGCTCTCTGGTTGCACGTTTGATTACTTATCTTGGCACTCCTTCTCCTTTGTTGTTTTTGTTCATCCTCTGCCTGAACATTATCTACCTGATGCCCATTTTTCAACACATATATTTCAAAAACTATTGTGGGCTATGCTGTTGCATTATGAAGAACTTGACTCACATGTGACGTGAATGCGAGATCAATTTCATTGCCAAAAGGGCAGGGTGAAGGTCAGTGCGAGGATCTGCGAAAGACATATGAAGATTGTTTAGAGTCAACTAACTCCCAGCCAATTGTTATAATATCTTCCTCCCTGTCAGAGAAACTGTCACTGTCGATTCGAAGAGGGTGTAAGGGATCGGCGATCTTCACCATTGACTGCACGATCGTTAAGGTGTAGTCTGCTAACTGAAATTTTTCAAGAGCTTCATTGTCAGGATTTGACCCCTGGAAGGAACACCAGAGTCCACCGATGATACCAGATGACAAAGTAAGCTGCCATCAGGTCTCTCTGCATAGAAAGAGGTGGCCCCAGGATCTTACAGGTGGGTGTCCCCATTGCCAGATCAATGTGAGACATTGTGATCGGTTTCCAACTGACGGAGATGTGTTTTGTGGGTGCAGAACGACAAGAAATATGGGCCACTTGCCCATTTGCCATCTACTGAAATAAACTTGCTCAGTACAGGACTCGAGTGGCTATCAAATTAAACTAAAAATTACCTTTGGTAAAACAATATTTAACTAAAATAAAAATAATTAACACAAATATAACATCTAATATAATAATGGAAAGTCCAGGTTGGAATTAATAATATAGTAAGGACAGTTTACAACTCACCGTAAAGACGTGGCGACGAGCTGCGACAGGCACATACAAAAGACACACACATACAACACTTTCAGCTATCAGCCATGGCCTTCTTCAGATAATAGAACATTCACGCAATCACACAGGCACACAACACAGGTTGTATGACTGTGTTGTGTGCCTGTGTGATTGCGTGAATGTTCTATTATCTGAAGAAGGCCATGGCTGATAGCTGAAAGTGTTGTATGTGTGTGTCTTTTGTATGTGCCTGTCGCAGCTCGTCGCCACGTCTTTGCAGTGAGTTGTAAACTGCCCTTACTATATTATTATAAATATAATATCTAATTATATTCTGAGCAGCATAAAATTAAACAAAAATTATAAAAACAAAACTTGACAAAAACATTCAAGAATGAACCACTCACCAACAATTGTTTAAGAAAGAGGGAGCCATGTCTGCAAGAAAATAGCAAGAATGTGTTGTCACTTACAGATGCAGTCACTACTGAATATTTGAAGGTGCCATATTTAAACCTATTCGTATCACACATTTCCTATGGAATACTGCTGTGGAGGACAGTTTTGCCAGGTCTATAAATTGTTGAAAATTAAAAATATACAAAAAAAAAAAAAAAAAAAAAAAAAATATACAAAAAAAAAAAAAAATAATGTGCCAAATTATACCTAAGAAACAGCGCAGTCCTCTCTTGATCTAACTCCAGATTTTAATGGTTGTTGACCTATATATATATATGCAGACTTCCTAAACATAAAAAGCTACACTAATGAGTCCAATACCAGAGACGCTACACATCCTCATAATAGCAAAGGCAACTGGATCTTAATAAACAGACTCACAAAGACGGCAATTCACACCAAATAACAGGAATAAAATATTTATAAACATCCAATATCTGTACTTAAATTATAGAGGGAAACTTTCCCGGTGGGATAAACAAAAATAAAAATAGAAAACAGATGACTTACCAAAAGGACCGGCTCGTCGATAGAAACAAATAAAATAAATAAAATCACACACAAACACACATACAAGCTTTCGCCACCACTGGCAGCTTCTTCAGGAAAAAGAGGAAAAAAGGGGAGGAAAAGGGAAGGATATGGGTTTTAAGGAAGTGGAAAAGGAGTCATTCCAATCCCAGGAGTGGAAGGACTTACCTTAGGGGAAAAAAAGGAAGGTGAACAAAAACACACACACCCACACATTTACACAGACGCGTCTGTGACTCTAACACCCACCCTACATGACAGCAGAACCATTTGGAATACACAACACTGGTATTATCACTTACTGATACTTTGAAAACTCCACTGTAAATGGTGAATAAGCTGGATAAGAAAAGTTCATGTAAACCTGTTGAAATTTTTAATGGTCACATTTGCAGATTTCCCACATCTGACACAAAACTTGATAGTATATACCGTTTTTGTTTAAAAAAAAAAAAAAAAAAAAAAAAAAAAAAAAAAAAAAAAAAAAAAAACCACACACACCCATATGCCTTGATTGATGGTGTTTAAAAACAAAACACCATGGCCTTATGGAGCTGAAGCTCGGACTGAGCATCCGGAATGGGCGAACACTCCTGTCTACACAAGCAGAAGTACAAAGCATTGCCAGATGGCTCGCAGCACTGTCAGCCTAAATGTTCAAATGTTTGTAAATCTATTGCACCAAACTGCGTGGTCATCAGTCCGTAGCTTACACTAAGGTCAACTAACCTAAGGACAACACAGACACCCATACCCTAGGGAGGACTCTAACCTCAACTGCGTGCTCCGCAGCGAGGTACCTTAGACCGCTCGGCTACTCCACCAAGGCCTGTCAGTCTACATGCTTTTATCTCAAAATCTATGCCTATTGCTGTGCACCATTGCTACCATACAACAGCACTGCCTCAAAAAACAAACCTGACATATAACTGAGTAAATGGAAATATTTGATTACTGGTGGAAATTCTACACTGACATGCTAAAATATTCTTGAAAACAGATAGAGTGGCTGGCTTCTACTTATCTTAGTTCTGTACCGCTGACAGTCACACAGAAACATGAAAATAGAAATGATAAATATGACAAGCTTTCAAAAATATTTACCTTCGGCATGTACAAGCGGGTGGAAGAGGAAGAGAACAGAAGGGAAAGGTTATTCACGACATAAGCCACGAGGTGATGAAGGAAAATGTTTCCGAAAGCTTGTCATATTTTTCGTTTCTATTTTCGTGTGACTGTTGGTGGTACAGAATTAAGGTGAGAACGGCCAGCTCTTTTCAAGGATATTTGAGTAAATGTAAATGAAGACACGGGGCAAAGACATAAAATCACTTGATGCAGAAAACAAATGAGATGCAATACCCCAGTGACCATCTGCTGGAACCCTTAGGTCCATTATCCCAACATACCCAGATAGCATCTGTGACAATTCACTGAAAGTTTGTTCGTGGAGCTCCAGTTTCTCTATATAAACTGGTCGAAATGTAACAATATAGTGAAGATAGCTTGCATCTCACCACACAGATGATTGCTGAGCCGCCCCCCTCCCCCCACAAACACACAATACAGCTTTCAAGCACAGTCTTAATTGATACAGAATACAAACACGCACTGATACAATCACAGGCATAACCGATTCACAAACAAGACATTCATACTGAAGGACAACAGTATATTGCAAATTCAACTCTTGAAGAGTTCCAGAATTGAGCAGTGGCAGACTAAACAGCACAAACAGTTGGCAGATCACCCTCCTAAGTATATTTGACCCCAACAGATGAATTACTTTATTATTCCACAAAAGAACATTTACAGCATAGTACACAGAGAAAATAAATGAGCAAGCCAAACTGATGGAATTATTTTGCTGTGACACCAGAACATACCGAAAACATACTACATTGACAAACACTTGGAGAACAGGAATCAACTCTTCTCACTCTACACCCAAGTCTACAGCAGCTGAGAATGCAAGTAGAATTTTGTAGCTGGGCACAGAAAGATGAGAACAACTGTAGCGAAACTTGTGCGAAATACAGAAAATGTGAAAATATGTGCCTTTATTTACAGCAACTCCTACACAGTTCCAATTGTACAGTATACAATTCTATGAGAAATTGTAAAAAGGAACATAATACTACAACTACTACTACTAATAATATATTAATCCATAGCTGGATATTAATTGCAGATACATACATTTACGAATAAAAGTGAATGGACTTTTTGAATGAAACGACACAAAGGTGAAGGTCTTGTGAAACTTGTGTTCGATGGGAAAGAAGGCTGTTTAAAACATACTTGTAAGCACTAGTCTAAAGGTAGGTCTCATGTTGAGGGAACACTGGATACGAGACAAACACAAAGGAACTGGAACCCAGTTTGGTTTAGACATTTCACAAAAACGAAAAGAAAAAAGGAAATTGATTTCCAATGAAAAATTAAAAGGTATTTTACCTGGCCGAAGATAGAGGTTTATCGAAAGGCGAGAAAACACGTAAGTAATCACATCTTAATCTCTGTTCCTCAAAGTGAATTGGGAGGAACAAAAGATACAATGATTTCTCTGAACTCTCGGGCGGTTCTGGGAGGTGTGAGAGGACAGAAAGAAGCCACAGGTTACAGAGGCAGTAGACAAGACAGGACAACATCAGGAAGCAAGCCTTCGTTCCAGACTCGTGCAGCACGAGACCAAAACTCTGGCAGTACAGAGTACACGGATGGTGTCCACAAACCTGGTCCGGCGATTCGGGAGTGTCGGTCGTCGCCACTATCTTCTCAGAACCCGAGCGGGGTCCTATAATGGCAATTCTTCCCGGAGCTTCCAGCTCGAACCTGTCCCTCGGGAGGTCACCATTCGAACCGAGTACCGATGGGATCGCGGGGCCTCGGGTAGGCGGCTGCGGCTGCGTCTGCGGTTGTTGCGGCGCCGTCGTCCCGGCACCGGCATCGCACACGACTTCCTGCTCCCAAACAGGCCCGCCGTGAGTCTCACCGGCTAGCAAAGCGACAGCGTCGGCGGCAGGAGGGTGCGATTGTCGAGTGCCCCTCTAGACTTCAGCACTAGTTTACTCGAGCGTCACGCCGAGATCTCTAGCCTACGCCTAAATCTGACAGTTACTGTAAATTCAATTCACTACAAGTGCACCAATCGTCGGAAAAAATGTAGCCATACACGAATATCTCATCTGTGCCGTGATGGACAAACATAAATTTCACTGCTGGCTTTGATTAAAAAAATTCAGGTAAAATAAATAACAATGATTTACATAAAAAATGGAAAGCAGTTCGGCAGTGAACTTTGAGTCAGAAAATAGTGTATTACGACACGGGTGACAACAGAATTACTTTGAGATTACTGCCTTTATTTTTAATATTTTGTAATGAAAAAGTTTACAGGAGCCATTTAAAACTACAACAGGTCGGAGATAACGACTCATTGTAGCTGTGAATCAAACATATTTTAAATGTTCAGTTATTAAGACAGGAAACAGTAGACACTGTTATTACCAGTTATTTAAAAGTGAACATTGTTCGAAGAAACCACATGTTGATTAGTGATTTGTGAAAGTACATAGCAAAAACAAAATAATAAAAGGAACAAAAATAAAGTGAAGTTTTATGGTTCGTACCTCTCTTCAGTTGGTGATAAGGGGATATGGAGCCAGAATTGGATAGGCTAGAACAATTTTCCGCTTTCACCTGACATGGTGAGAATAAAGAAGATAAACTAGTTTCTGTACTTCAATTTAAAGGCAAAAACAAACAGTGCAGGAACCAGGGTAGGAAACAAATAGAATATTTACAAAGCAGTCTCTGTGTGAGAATTATGTCCAATGTTCAGGAGACGAACTCTACGATTAGTTGCCTTTATTTGTAACAATAAAATAAAGGATCGAGTATCAACATACAGGAAGAGCCGTGTGAAGGAGAAAAAAATTGCAAGCTTTTAGATCCAGTGGCTCATCCTTCTGGATAAAGGATTGAAGGGGAAAGAAGAGAAATGGAGGAAACAATTGGTGAGATTTAGGAAACGGGGAGAGTTCACCCAGAACCCCAGGTCAGAGGAAAATTACTGGAAGGAATGAGAAGGAGATGGTACTGAGAGAGATCTAAAAACCTGACAGCTTCAAAACAGAAGAAACATAATCAGACAAGAATATTTTTTATAGTCCCAGGCTAAAGATCAGAAAGTGCATTATTATGTGAGATAAGCAGCTGAATGGAAAGGGAAGGAAGGAAGATTGGGGTTGTAATGTGACGATAAAATGGTTGTTACATAAGTTATAGATTTCCGACAGAAGATAGTTGCTATTAGCCATTTATTAACGAAACAGAAAACTGTGCACTCATAATATTTTTTGCAGGGTGCAAGAAAATGTTAAACGAAGAATGCAAATGCTGGGTTTGGAAGCAGGAGCGACGCACAGTGAATAACAGTGCGCAGCCTTAGAATAATTAAGCCTCTGCACAGACATTTCAAGAGAAATGATGTAATCTCTTTTCTGAGTTTTTTTTTTTAAGTTTCGTTATCTGCACTTCCTGTAGCTGGCAGTAACTGTGTGGCCCTCACCTGTTCCTTCACTCTTTGTTTGATAAATTCTTGTATTTTTAGTTCCAAATTTGGATTATCCTTTATACTTCCAAATATTTCATTAAAATCTCTATAACTTTCTAGCGAATCTATTCTGGATTGAGCCTCCGAAACTCGTTCTTCTACTCTAAGGATTTCCCCTTGTGTGAACTCTTTTAATGACTTATGTTTCCTATCCACATTGCGAAAACTTTCTGTAATTTCAAGTTTGACTAATTTACATTCTTCATTAGTATAAGCCTCTGAATCTTTTTTTAGTTGTTTCAAACTATGTACCAAAGTTTACCCTCCCGATATTCTCGAATGTGTTGCTCTAACTGCATTGTAAGTTGGCTAGTTTTACTAGTAATCTCATCTAATTTATTACTTATAATTGTTTTTAGTTCTAACAGATCTTTCTTAGAGTCTTTTCTACACTGTTCTGCTTCCTTCCTACTTTGTTCCATATACAACTTGAACCATTCGGGTGGTTCTAATGACATTGTTTGAGTATCCAAACACAAAACTCAAAAAATATTCGCCAATAAAACACCAAAATAATCCACACACGCTCACCGTTTTGAAGTTCGCGCTGGCTTGTCTTGCAATTCTGCGCAGCGAATTCCGTGGGTTACTTAAACTTCTGATGTCTTACCCAGTATTCATTTAGTTTCTTCTTTTTAAATATCTTTTTCGTATAATTATTCTTGCTGAAACTTCATTCACTAATATATGCAGTTTAGTCAGTAGTTGCTGAATCCGTCGCTGTCCTTGACAACGGGAAAACGTCTATTGTCTCAGTTAAATTTCTTGCTTCAATTCCAAAGCATTGTTTTTTCTTTTGTCATCTTCTTGTCCTGTCATTGGTAAGCCACTTTGTATTGTGACATATCTCTTGTGGTGTGACAAATAATTTTAAGAGTGGAGTAAGAGGCGTTTATAAATCTCCAATATAACTTTATCAAAAGCTGGCTCCAACTCCGCAATATGTCACTCAAATACCACTTGTATATGCTTCTATTTAACACGGTCGCCTTAGGATTCTTGATTGGGTGATTTGAGGAACCTGCTAGTCGGTTTCCTCGATCCACTAAACTGCATAGGACCCCATATCTTCTTGCAGGGACAATATCACCTTGAAAAAACACTACGTACTGAGACTACTATTGACTCAACACTTTTTTTTTTCCATTTTAAGATACATATTGAAACTTTAGATTATTCATACAATGAAGAATGCATAACTACATTTGAGTAGTTATAGTTCGTAATTAGATACTGTCCGACTTCTACGATATCTCACTTAACAATGATAAAACAAAAAAAACCTCGGAAAAGAGATTACATCATGTGCAGCGGCTTAATTATTCTTAGGCTGCGCACTGTTATTCACTGTGCGTCGCTCCCGCTTCCAAAGCCAGCTCTTGCATTCTTCGTTAACATTTTCTTGCACCCTGCAAACAACATTACGGGCGCACAGTTTTCTGTTTTGTTAATAAATGGCTAATAGCAACTATCTTCTGTTGGGAATCTATAACTTATGTAACGACCATTTTATCGTTACATTACAGGGTTTAACATCCCGGAGGACACACTTGGCTCGCTTTTCTGAAGGATGAAGAAAATAATTGCAGAAAAGGAACCATCGCGACATTGGACTGGAATGATTAGGTAAATCATGAAAATTTTAAATCGGGAAGATTGAAAGTGGGTTTGAACCGAAATCCTCCAGATTACGAGTCCAAAGTGTTACCACTGCGTCAACTCATTCGTTGGAGGAGGAGACAGTGAGAGGGTGGGGGAGGGGATTGAATAAAAGATGAATACAACTAATGGGAGTGAAGAACGGAATAGTTACACAAAAGAAATGTTGAGAGCAGAGAAATCATTGTAAATTTAAGTCAGGTGGGTTTTGAGAACAAAACCAGTTCCCACCAGTGGAGTAATGACAAGGGAAGGAACTCGTGATATGGTCAACCAATCGAGATCATCTTTGACAGTTTATTATCGTGTGGGGAAAAAAGTTCCATAAGTTATTTTGGATCACTAGGATATTTTGAGAAAACTGCTCTTAGAAGTTTGTGGGACTAAAACGACTAAAGTCCCACAGTCTGCCTCCATAGTGCAGTGGACGGATTTGATTCCTGGTCGGCTTGTTGGAGATTTTCTCCACTCGGGGAATGGATGTCGCGTTTTCATTATCATCAAAAGGCAAGTCGCCTACATGGCATCACCTAAAGACTTGCACCAGGCGGCCAAACACGATCCCAGCTGGGCCATAAAAGCCATACGATATCATCATCAAGTTCCACAAGCCCGACCCTGAACAGGAGGCACAGTACACTTTTAAGTCTAGTGACTGGCTGTGGTATCTCCAATAAACAGCTACGAAAGACTGGGCAAGAGGAAGATATCCGCAAGTGTAGACTTCGTGGTGCGGCACCTTATTTAATCTTCCAGCGTAAAGCAGAATATTGGGGTAGCAAATTATTGAAATTGTTATTAACAAAGATCTAGTAAAGGGACTTCTTCTGCTCTGTACGGGCACTAGCTGGTTTTTACTAGTTAAAACAGGGAGAGATACCATACAATAAACTCACATATCAATGCAACCAGCTGTGGAGGGAAGCCATTGCTGTTCTACTTCCATGAACAAAGCTATTCTAAAATTTAAAATCAACTCAAAAGTAACTGGATTGATCAAAAATTGCAATCTAAGCATATCATCATGTACCTTGTTGGGATGGTTTGGGGTGGGGGATGTACAAACTGAACTAGTTTAAATCATTACTCGGATTATTATTATTGCAGAGGGTGGGCAGCCCTCTGAGTGAATTCACTGAGCTACACAGGGTCACTTGGCTAGTGCCACTATCACTGAAGCTAGTTTTGCCTTACTGCTTGTATACAGTCATAAAATCTTATTTTCCACATTGAAGTGCATTTTATGAACAGGTGCTCGAAGTGTAGGCGTCAGCAAGGGTGCTATGACTAATGGAACGGGAGGTGAAGGTAGCCAATGAGGAGTCACGTTTGGGCAGTCAATAAAACTGAGCGTTTGTAGTCTAGTATGGAAGGTGCAATTGTGATGGAGTGATAAACCGAACAACAAATTTAGTATTTACAAGAATAATTAATTTACTCACTGGAAAATGGTACATCAACAACTTGTCAAACGTAGAACAGGAATAGCATTAATTATTTATTTCATAGTGAAAATAAAAGGTGGATGCTCTTTCAAAGCCCATTGACAGTGACTGAAATAAATAATGCTGTTCCTACTCTATGGTTGACAGGTTCTTGATGAACCCTTGTCTGGTGAGTATTTAATTATCCTCATAAGTACTACAAATTCACAAACCATAATGACTAAAGCTATTTCTTATCGGCTGCCCAAAAACAACTCGTGATTGGCTGCCTTCACCTCCCGCCTTTCATCGAGTTGTTACCAACGTCTACACATCAAGTGCCAGTCGTGTACACAACATACAATGAAAATGCTCAGTTCACAATTATCCAGTTATTCTGAGTTAATTTAGTAATGGGAACTTTAATGGCAGTTTTGTCAAAATCTGGCAGATAGTGAGTCAAAATATATCACATTCTTCACCTTTGTATAAACACAAGCGATCTCTCAAAAATAACTTGAACTGGTTGGCCATGTCAATGGACTTCCCTCATGAAAAACTTATGTCAGGAGGAAGACTGCAAATGGCATGTTTGGTGAACAGGGCACATACAGAGTCGGCAAGAAAAAAGTCCACTTAGTATCCGAGGAGTATCCGACCCATACCAGCAGTAATACCTAAAAGGATTGTTTATTACCCAAACAGACATGTATTTCATCTTCTTGACCACAGCCAAAAATAATACGAAGGAGGAAGCAAATAATACAAAGGAGAAAGCCCACTCGAAATGCTGAATTTTGTGCATAGTAGTACAAACCACCTGTACTGAACACTCACAGGACAGAATGGGTCCTATTTCTTCACATCTGAACAGTCTGATAAATTTGTAGCATTATACATTCTGCCACAGGGCATCTATGCACGCACGCACACACAAGCACGCACAAAGTCAAACGGGAGTATCAATTTACAACCCTCCCAACAGCTTACTTGATTATGAACTCCACCTTGAACAGTTCCAAGCACACTCAAAACTTGATCCACTACCACTACCTCAAGAACAACCCTTCTAAGACTGCCTAACATTCAGTGTTAAGCTGCTGACAGACACGAAAATAGACTTTCCTATCGGATTTTCCATGTTAACATTTAGTATTGCTTCACTGCCCTTTTTCAGATTCCCACAACATGACTAGAGCTACGTGAAATCAGCAATAAACTTTGAAAATTTAGCATTATTTGACTTTTATATTTTCTGTGTGTTTACAGATTTACATAGATAATGAAATCAATACTTTCCTCAAAGTTTGACTAGTTTTATTTTTTAATTTTAACACTTTTCTTAGTTATTAAATAAACAATTACTTTTGTAACACAGTCTTAATTGTCACTCAATTAAGAAATATTATAGGCCTATATACAAATGTTTATCCATTGAATGCAAACACTGAAGTTTTATAAACAGTGTCATGCTTCTATCAGTTATCACTATATTGTACGTCGAGGAGTACCTATCCGCATCCACACCATTAACAGGTGCCCAGACTGTAGATATAGAACCTCTTTCAAATTCTTCGTATATTACAGCTTATTTCAGAGTAAAAGTTGCACTATAACAGGCTTCTCATCATGTCTCCAACAGACGACAAAACCTCAACAGAATGACGAACGTCTCTAGAGTTTGATGAAGCTAACAATACTACATGTCACTTACAAATTAACACTGTAATAGGACTATATCTAATGCAGCTCCATTTTTTAATGATGCAGAATGAGTTCAATGGAAGCAATTTTGTTCTTAAATGCTGAGAATCAATTCATTGATTGATTACTACTGTTAAGTGGTTGTCTAAATACTGCACTGCACAGAACCTACTATTACATGTTGTGATTACTGGGTCTCCCCCCACCCCCACCCACAAGTGAGAATATTCATTGTGAAGGCAGTGAACGAATGCACTTTTCATTGTGCAAGAGAGCACAAACACCATTTCATCTTAAAATAAAATACAACTCCTTTCCTTTTTCCATAATGATGTCACCCACTAAATTCATTTTGTGCACCCAGCACTAAAAATGTATTAAATGGTCTACAATCAATATTCTAAAAGCATCAAAACATGATCCCCTGTACACAGTAGAGTCTGATGCTAAATCCACAAAATTTCCTTATTTAAGGCTACACTCTTGTAGGATGTCTACTATGACCTGAGCATAAGTGCTTTGTTAGCAACACCTAAAAAGTTACAGGAAGCCAGATACAATTTCTGCTCTGATGTTGCAGCCACTGTCGAAATAAAACGCAAAATACACACCTACCATTTTTGTCACAAGTTTTGTCAGTGATAAGCACAACTGGAGCATTCTTCAAAGCACATTTTATTACTTCTTTAATTTCATCACTGCACTGACTCCAATACTATCATCAAACTCAGTATACAATGGATAAATATTTATTTAAAAATGATCAAAATCCATTGTATCCAATTTTGACAATGAGATGTATCCCTTTAAACACATTTCAACTATATCGAAGAGCGTAGATTCATTCTGAATTTTGGCACTATCTAACATTTCACCAATACCAGCATACTCCTTTTAAACGCTATACCCACTGCAGCTGCACATGCTTTTCTTGCCTTCTGTTCAACACTTTTAAGTGATTCTCTTTCTTTCTTTTCCCAGTCGAGTTTTACATGGCAAAAGTGACACACAAAAGAATATTGATTGTCAACACGAAAGCCTTCTTTCGGACTGACATTGCACCACTCTTTCAAACCAAGATTAAATCTACCCATTTCAACTAACAACAATCTCCAAAACCTTCACAAATCTGGAAGACAGCACATGGGAGAGATGGTTAGAATCTTTATTCCAAAGTCCTCCATCATTTAAAATTTCAACATTCCAGAGATGAAGCATCTACCGAATGAAAAAATTTACAATAATTTTTTTTTTTCTGATTGTACTCAAGAAAATCTTGATCTTGTAATGAAGGAAAATAAATTGAAAGCATTTTAGGAAAGTAGATGTTTTGGAAGCAAAAAGTGTGAATTATTATATCATATGGAATATAGATGGCACAATTTGTTGAACAACAACACTGTGGGTATTCTGAAATTCAAGGGACAGACATAGTTTTGCTGCTATCATATAAAACATTCTTGTTGATAAGCATTAAATAGAAAAATTCTACCCTATTTTCAACAAGAAAGCAAATGTATAGTTCCAGAATAAAATTTTCACTCTACAGCAGAGTGTGCACTGATATGAAACTTCCTGGCAGATTAAAATTGTGTGCCGGAACCGGGACTCGAACCTGGGACCTTTGCCGTTCGCGGACAAGCGAGCTACCGACTGTGCAATCCCGACACGACTCACGATGCCGCCTCACAACTTTACTTCCGCCAGTACCTCGCCTCCTACTTTCCAAACTTCACAGAAGCTCTCCTACGAACCAGGAGAACTTATGTGAAGTTTGGAAAGTAGGAGGTGGGGTACTGGCAGAATTGAAGTTGTGGGGCGGCACCATGAGTCGTGTCGGATAGCTCAGTGGTAGAGCGCTTGTCCACAAAAGGCAAAGGTCCCAGGTTCGAGTCCCCGTTCCGGCACACAATTTTAATTTGTCAGGAAGTTTCAAATGGATAGTTGAATGTCGACAAGTAAAATTTCGTAAACTGCAGATTGTGATTTTTTTCTATGTATCTCGGCTTTGGTGTTTGTTTCTTGTCTCTGTGTTATCTGTTTGTTATTGCAGCAAGATATAAATAAAATGTTTTCCACCGAGTGTTCACTTTTCCTGATGTTGAATGTCACAGAGACATATTCTTTTATTTACTTCATGACAATGCCTAACTAAATAATAACATGTTAGCAATAACCCTCATAGAAAAATAAAAGTAGTTAGCCGAACAACGTATCCGGCACCACTGGCAAATATTAAGTCGACACTCGATGTGGTGACTGATGGGAGCGACCGCAAAGGCGTTTCCCATTTACGGTTGTTCCCGTAAGCCACCTCACTACGTGTCAACTTAATTTTTGTGAGAAAATGTAGTTACACAGGTACTTGTTTACATTTGTTAAGAGTTGCAAATCTAATGCCTCTATATTCAGATGTTTTAGCACTTAAGTATAAATTTCTCTGAAATACTTTAATTTAATAAATTTGACTGAAATATGAAAATTTCCCATTTATATCATATGCAAATTTCACGTAGCTCTAAACGTGACCATCACCTGTCCTTTTTCTACAGCCACACTGTCAAGTAAGAGCTTCATGGGAATACCTGAAAGCATTATCAATTACACTTTGGTACACACGGAGCATGTGCCACACTAAATTGCTCCATATAGAAAAAGAGCCAAGTGATACAGTAAGTCTGCAAGAGAATATAATGAAGGACACAAAATACTGTGCTTCTCATGATGATTTTGTCAACAGATGGACTTGTCACATGGTGTAATTGACTCGTCACTGGCAAACAGGTGCAGCTGGTGATGACGACAGTCTGAATATAGGTGTATTCATAGCAATTTTGCAAAGAATGAGGATCCCTACAAACAGTTTCTCTACCACCAAAAATAAGAATGCAGCACCAAGTACAATATGGAATTGTCGTTTTCCCCTGCAGCAAGCAATTATTTTAAAAAGCAGCAAACAACATTCACTGTATGCAAAGTACAGGGAACTGTTTCAATTTAGAAGTCCACTAACTAAAAGTATTGCAGAACATAACTTTTGGACAATGAGACTGTAATGCACTTCTGAACAATGATGACTTTAAAGTGAATACTAATTTCACAGGCAGAAGTGTGACTATATATAACAACTGTTCAATTTATTGATTTATTATTTTTATTATTATAATATATTTTTTATTATATGGAATGTTTATGGAGTTGATAATTTCTGTTGCCGCCCCAATGTTTACTTTGGCAATAAAAGTTGTTGGCTTTCATTATGGAACAATGGTTTTAAACCTACTTTTTCCCTCTCTCTTCTTTCTTCACATAGTTATATCCATTTTCTAATAACTTGCATCTTGCAACTTTCCACCAAATATATATCTTATTTTTGTCTTTAAACATTTTTTTGATCTTCTGGGCCTAATGACTACTCTCACCTAACCTTTCATTCGGACACTTGATCATAATTTCAATTATGTTTCATTATTTTGTTCAATGTTTTTTTTCTTTTATATTTTTTTACACTTCTCATATATATTTCATTTTTTTGCTATTGGTCTGTAATCATTATAATCAGTACAGATGCTATTACTAATTACTCATACAGTAAACACTCAATAATTACAAAGATACGCAACTTCCTACGGCTGTCAGAATCACTACATGCATCACACACACTACTCTGACAATATTTCCAGTTTCAAACATTACTTGAACTTAATTTTGGGATATGTGATCAAATTAACCTTTTTAGTGCTACACCTTTTTCACATTCCAAATTAATTCAGCTTACCAAAAATGAAATTTAAACACACACACACACACACACCTACACACACACACACAGAGAGAGAGAGAGAGAGAGAGAGAGAGAGAGAGAGAGAGAGAGAGAGAGAGAGAGAGAGAGAGAGATATGCAAATTAATTTTGAAATGAACTCATAATTTTACTCTTGGGCAGAGAAAAGTACACAGACCAACAGAGAGGTTTACTTTCCCGTAACTTCTCTGCTAATTATGAATGACTCAGTGAGAGAACTTCAATAAGAACATGCCACTAACCTCCTCCGCAGTGACCGAGGTGTGCGGTCGGGCAGCGTCCCTGCTGCCAGGTGCGGACGGCGGCGTGTGCGAGGCCTCGTCATCGAAGTCGTTGTAGTCGGAGCAGACGAGTGACGCGTCCGGCTGCTGGCGCATCGCAGGGCCCGCACTGGCTCCGCCATTGTTGCCGCCGCCACTTCCTCCACCACCCCCACCGTCACTCCCACTGGTCGTTCTAGTAGATGTTGGCTGCCCGTATCTGTTGTACAACACAATTTTATATATCTAATAATGGAAAGGCCAGGTTGGAATTAATAATATGTTAACTGGACAGTTTACAATTCACTGCAAAGACGTGGTGACGCGCTGCGACAGACACATACAAAAGACAATTTATTTTTCAAAAGAGATAGATGGGCTGGCCAGTACTTACCTTTGTGCTGTACCGCCGATAGATACACAAATGAAGAAAAAGAAAAAAAAAGGGGGACGAAAAAGGACAAGCTTTCTGAACACAGTTCCTTTCTCAGGTGGAGAGAAGGAAGGAAAAAAGGATGGGAACGGAAGGGAAAGGTAATTCACGACCTAGGTCATGAGGATGGTGTTTGAGGAGTGTGGAAGTCAGAGATACTGCATGTTAGTACTGAGCCAAGCCAGAGAGGATATACATATAACCTAAGAGGAAAGATCTTTGACTTCAACACTCATCTACATGGGATACTCTGCAAATCACATTTAAGTGCCTGGCAGAGGGTCCATCGAACCACCATTAAACCGTTTATCTCCCATTTCATTCTCAAATAGCACGCAGGAAGAAAGAACTCCTGAATCTCTCTGTTCGAGCTCTGATTTTTCATATTTTATTCTGACAATTATTTATACCTAAGTAAATGGAAGTCAACAATATATTTTCGCATTCGGAGGAGAATGTTGGCAATTAGAGTTTCATAAGTAGCCCACGCTGCAGTGATAAGCGTTGTCATTTTAATGATTCCCATCCCAGATCCTGTATCATTTCTGTAACGCTGTGTCCCTGTATCATGACAATATGAAACGAGCTGCCCTTCTTTGGACTCTTTCGATGTCCTCCGTCACCTGATAAGGATCCCACACTGGGCAGCCATACTCCAAAAATGGACAGACGAGCGTAGTGTATGCAGTTTCTTTTGTAGTTCAGTTGCATCTTTTAAGGGTTTTGCCAACAAAACACAGTCTCTGGTTCGCCTTTCCCAAGAAATTAACTAAGCGTTCTTTCCAATTTAAGTCTGAAGTAACAGTAATTCCTAGATATTATGTGGAATTTATGGCCTTCACGTGTGAATGATTTATCTAGTAAACAAAGTTTAATGGATTTGTTTTCATACTCATGTAGATGACTTCACATTTCTCATTATTTAGAGTCAATTGCCAATTTTTACACCATACTGATATCTTATTCAGATCGTTATGCAGTTGGTTTTGATCTTCAGGTGATTTTACTAGACGGTAAATGATGGTGGCATCTGCAAACAACCTCAAACACCACCTACGTGACCTAGGTCGTAAATTACCTTTCCCTTCCGTTCCCATCCTTTTTTCTTCCCTTCTCTCCCACCTGAGGAAGGAACTGTGTTCCAAAAGCTTGGCCTTTCTTTCTTCATTTGTGTAACTATCGGCGGTACAGCATAAAGGTAAGTTCTGGCCAGCCAATCTATCACTTTTGAAAAATAATTTATCATCTCTGATGAGAATTTCCATCGTTAATCGGACAGACAAAAGACAATGCACATACAACACTTTCAGCTATTGGTCATGGCCTTCTTCAGAAAACAGAACATTCATGCAATAACACAGTCATACAACCATCACCTCTGGCTTCTGCACTTTGAATCACACTCTGTGATGTGTAAATAGGGAAGTGGGAGTGGAGAGGAGGGGAGGGGAGGGGGGATAGTAAGGTTGCGTCACGGTAGTGGGAATGGGAACAGCACAGCCTAGATGGGAGTAATGAGATGCAGCTCAGGAATGGAATGAGGTGCGGTTGAGGGGTGACGGGAGAAAAATAAAATCCACATCCACATACATACTACGCAATTCACTGTAAGTTGCATGGCGGAGGGTACACTGTACCACTACTAGGCATTTCCTTTCCTATTCCACTCCCAAATTGAACGAGGAAAAAAAGAATGCCTTTATGCCTCCGCACGAGCCCTAATTTCTCTTATCTTGTCTTTGTGATCTTTACGCAAAATGTAAGTAGGCGGCAGCAATATCGTACTACACTCAGCTTCAAATTCCGGCCCTCTAAATTTACTTAACAGAAATTCACGAAAAGAACGTCGTCTTTCTTCCAGCGATCCCCAATTGAGTTGCTGGAGCATTTCCATGACACTTGCGCATTGGTCGAACCTACTGGTAACAAATCTAGCTGCTCGTCTCTGAACCGCCTCTATGTCTTCCTTTAAACTGATCTGCTGTGGGTCCCAAACACTTGAGCAATACTCAAGACATGGTCATACAAGCGTTTTATACGCGGTCTCCCTTACAAGTGAAGTACATCTTCCAAAATTCTCCCAATAAACCGAAGTTGGCTGTCCGCCTTACTCACAACTGTCCTTACATGCTCGTTCCATTTCATATCGCTCTGCATTGTTACGCCTAGATATTTGAGTGACGCGACAGCATCAAGAAGCTTACTACTAATGCTATATTCGAACATTATGGGATTGTTTTTTCTACTCTGCGCATCACCTTACTTTTTACAAATAAATACAGATATAAAAATAAAATGTGACCACCAAGCCACACGCGCACATGCGGGCGCACACAGATGCACGTCTGTGCTCGCACGTGCACACACACACACACACACACACACACACACACACACACACACACACACTCACGCACGCACCACTCAAAATAGGAGAGGTTTAGGATAGAGAGGCAGGAACTGTAGGGTGTGGAAAAAAGGGAAGTTATTGTAGATTGAGGACTGGATGATTTAGGGATCAGAGAATGTACTGTAGGGATAACTCCCATTTGTGCAGTTCAGAAAAGCTGGTGGTGGGTGGGAGAATCCAGACGGCCCGGGTTGTGAAGCAGTCATTGAAATGAGACATGTCTGCTTCATGCTATGCCACGGGGTGCTCCACCTTGTTTTTGGGCACAGCTTGGCAATCGCCATTCAACCTAATGAACAGCTGGTTAGTGGTCATGCCAATATAGAAAGCCGTGCAGTGACTGCAGCACAGTTGGTAAATTACATGGCTGCTTTCATGGGTGGCCTGGCCTCTAATAGGGTAGGGTAAGGCTGGGACATGACTGGTATAGGAAGTGCTGGGTGGATGGATTGAACAGGTCTCCACAGTAGTACCAATTATAAGCACACATTCCCCGACTGTTTTACAACTACCACCAAAGTAATTTTTTTTTTTTTTTTGGTGAAAGACTGCGTGATTTCACTTACCCTCATAACTTAAATGTTAAAGACACAAAGCAAATCAGTTTTCCTTGAAGTTTACATGCTGATGTTGGCAATTCCTATCTGATATTCATACAGCAGAAATTTTTATTCCTCTATTACTATATTAAAATATTTCAAAACTTGAAAGAAAAGCAGAGCCTACTTGATGAATTGAAATATGTCACCACCAAAGTGGTAATCCTCCTCTATATTCCATTTTACAGTAAATAAACTTTGACGTTGCCAATACTGTTTCTCAACTCTATACTTGTTCAAAAAACATACTGTACTGTGCTCTGTATACAGGGGGGGGGGGGGGGGGGGAATAGTAAATAGAATTTCTTTCCTTTTTCATTTATATGCTATGCAAAGTAGTCATTCATAACATAATGTGTAGTTTCAAGCTCCCTCTATTTTATAGGTGAACAATCAAACTTGATGGTTACTGAAAACACTGGATATTACAAATTCTCTTTCTTTTCCTGCAATCCAATTTTGATGAAATGTTACCTACATATTGACTGAAACTTACAGTTTCCTATGAAACCCACATGAAAATTGGTTTATTATCATTTAATATTGAAGTGCATGATGACAGACCTACATTTTCAGTTCTACTGTTGTTGTTGTTGGTTTTTAGGGGACTAAACAGCTAGGTCATCAGTCCCTCAGTTCTATTATTAGTACATATATAGATGTGTTAACTGCAACGAGGTGGCAACACTACACCACTCTCCAATAACGGCAGCAACACATTTGCCACTAGAGGAGAAGCCATAAAGCAGAAACAGAAAGGGCCACTTACCCCCACATAGGTGATCCTCCTCGGAGCCCAAGTTTGAATGTGCCGTACCGGCCAAACAGCCTCAGAATGGGGATGGGGTTCACAGGGTTGTGCGGGTTGCCGCCACCTCCACCTCCGCCGCCACCGCCACCTCCCCCATCGGCGTCGTGTTGCCGCTCCTGCTGCTGCTGTTGCTGTGGCGTGGGCGGGTGATCCGCGCCCTGCGGGCTGCCCGAGACCCTGGGTTGTGGCGTCGGCTGTTGCCTCGGGGACGGAGTGGTCGGGCTCTGCGGGGGCGGCGCCGGACTTCCACCTACGACACGTCAACAGTGAAATACGCCCCTCTGGGAGGAGTCTCGACAATGTGAGAAGTACAGTACAGTTTTTAGGTGACTGACATTGTGCAGTCTCCCATCCTTCATCAAAGACACCAACCACTTCCTCAATCGCCTGAAGTCCTTACCTAGCCTGTTACCTCCAGAAACCATCCTTGTAACCATTGATGCCACTTCCTTGTACACAAATATCCCACATGCCCAGGGCGTCGCTGCGATGGAGTATTTCCTTTCACGCCGACCACCCACTTCCCTACCTAAAACCTCTTTGCTTAATACCCTAGCCAGCTTCATCCTAACCCACAACTTCTTCACTTTTGAGGGCCCAACATACCAACAACTAAAGGGAATGTACATGGGAACCAGGATGGCCCCCTCACAAGCAAACTTATTTATGGGAAGCTTAGAGGAAGCCTTCCTGGATACCCAAGCCTGTCAACCCAAAGTTTGGTATAGATTCATTGACGACATCTTTGTGATCTGGACTCACAGTGAAGAAGAACTCCAGAATTTCCTCTTCAACCTCAACTCCTTTGGTCCCATCAAATTCACCTGGTCCTATTCCAAATCTCATGCCACTTTCCTTGATGTCAACCTCCATCTGTCCAACGGCCAACTTCACTCATCCGTCCACATCAAAACAAATAATAAACAACAGTACCTCCACTATGACAGCTGCCATCCATTCCACATCAAACGTTCCCTTCCCTACAGCTTAGGTCTTCGCGGCAAACGAGTCTGCTCCAGTCCTGAATCCCTGAACCAGTATACCAGCTTTCACATCCCGCAGCTATCCTACTGATCTGGTACAGAAGCAATTGCAATAGCCACTTCCTCATCCCCCCAAATCCAGAACCTTCCACAGAAGAACCCCAGAAGTGCCCCTCTTGTCACACGATACTTTCTGGGACTGGAGTGGACTCTGAATCCTGCCCCAAAATGAGATCCATCCTTCATGACATCCTGCCCACTCCACCGAGAGTGTCTTTCCGATGCCCATCTAACCTCCGTAACCTCCTAGTCCATCCCTATGAAATCCCCAAACCACCTTACCTACCTTCTGCCTCCTACCCTTGTAACCGCCCCCGTTGTAAAACCTGCCCTATGCACCCTTCCACCACCACTTACTCCAGTCCTGTAACCCGGAAGGTGTACACGATCAGGGGCAGAGCCACTTGAGATAGCACCCACGTGATTTACCAACTGACATGCCTGCACTGTGAAGTGTTCTATGTGGGAATGACCAGCAACAAACTGTCCATTCGCATGAACGGTCACAGGCAGACAGTCTTTGTTTGTAATGAGGATCACCCTGTGGCTAAACACGCCTCGGTGCACGACCAGCACATCTTGGCACAGTCTTACACTGTCTGGGTTATCTGGAAACTTCCCACCAACACCAATCTTTCAGAACTCTGGAGATGGGAACTTGCCCTTCAACATATCCTCTCTCCCAGTTGCCCACCTGGTCTCAACCTCCACTAAATTCAAATTCCCGCCCACCATCTTTAACATCTTTGCCTCGGTTCTGTGGACAGAGCCTCTGCCTCAAGTTGTATCTCTGTCCAACTTCTTTGGTTTCTACAAATGTCTGCCTAGGTGTGTGTGTGTGTGTGGTTTTGTCTGAGTATGTGTATTTGTTTACCTTCCTTTTTTTCCCCTAAGGTAAGTCCTTCCACTCCTGGGATTGGAATGACTCCTTTTCCACTTCCTTAAAACCCATATCCTTCCCTTTCTCCTCTCCTTCTTTCCTCTTTTTCCCGAAGAAGCTGCCAGTGGTGGCGAAAGCTTGAATGTTTGTGTGGATTTATTTGTGATTTATGTTTCTATCATCGAACCTGTACTTTGGGTAAGCCAAACAATCTTTATTTCATACATATATTACTTCTTTGCTTTCTACAGTATGTCTGCCTAGGTGTACTTGCGTCTGTGTAAATGTGTGTGTGTGTATTTGTTTACCCTTCTTCCCCCCCCCCCCCCCCCCAAGGTAAATCTTTCCTGTCCCGGGATTGGAATGGCTCCTTACCCACTCCCTTATATCCCTCATCATTTCCTTTTCCCTCTCCTTCCTTCTGCCTGAAGAAGCAGAAAGGCTGTGAAAGCCAGCATTTGTGTGTGTGTGTTCTATTTATTTGTGCTGCTGTCACACCTGTGCTCCTTCGCCTGGTGAGTAATCTTCGTCTATTTTATATATATACAGTATATTTCCTGCTAGGAATTTCTCCTCCATAATATTTATATATATCTGTGTGTGTGTGTTTGGATATATTTGTACCTATGTAACTTAAAGTACAGTTATAGAACATACAACACCCTATATATTGAATAATTACAAAGGTTGAATACCTGTTGTGTATTTGATGTATAAGTCTGCAAAACAGTTTCTGCTTGAAGTAAAGCATGAATTAACACCACACTGCTCACAGATATTGTAAGTATGCTTTTCAGCACTCGTTTAAAGCTGTTGATAAATTCCTTTGTTGACTTTAATGATTACAATCCAATTATTAAGGATATTTATCTACATACTCTGCAAATCACAGTTAAGTGCCTGGCAGAGAGGGACAAATGTTTCCCATGTACGTGAAAGGGTTAATGTTAGTAATATGGAGAAATAAAGTTCCCTTCACTACTACATGTGTAATAGGAATGTGAGGAGTCATTTTATTGTTAAAAAGAATACTTCGTCTGTAAATGAGAGAAACCGCTGTTCATAATGACGAAAACTCAGTCCCGTGACTCGAGCAATTTTAGATATTCATACCTGCCAACCTTCAAAACTTAAAAATCAGGAGATCCATTTTAAAAAATCGGGAGATTCTTCAAAAAATCAGGAGATATGTTCTGTCAAAAACTGCAGCGCACTTGACAGGAAAAGCAAGGTTTATAGTAATCTCACAACACTACATAATGACTACAAAAAGACACTTGCATTAAGCCAAATGTTGAATACATCATTATTTGTAATCAGTCCAGGTAAAGTGATTGATTTTTTTTTTACTAAAACAAAAAAGTTCACAGCTATATTTTTGTGCTATACTGCTACCAGGGAACAGTTTTTGAAACAAGTGACCCACATGTTCATCGCAGTAAAGTGGTAAATAGTACTCTAAAATAAACAATACAAATAAGCACTCTGCATGTATCACATCATCACTTGCACTTTTCTCAGCAATTTCGGTCTTTTACTCTTACTCTCACACTTTTAATTTTCTTTGCGCGTATTCTGGTACATCGCTTTTTCCATCATGTGATGTGGAAATATCACATCGACAAAGAGTACAAAATACAAATAATGTTCCGAGAATGCTTAAAAAAGGAATCATATTTTTTGCCATCCTAGAACACATACCACAAAATTGAAATCCCATAGTCACGTAGACTAGCTGTTTACACGAAAGTTGACTTTCTGCAATTCGCGTATGAAACTGATGCTCCTAACTATCCACTCAAAAGGTTACCTTCAATTAAAAACCATTGAAGTGATTTCACTTACGTACAATGACAGAACAAAACATTCAAAAAGAGCACATCGAAACACTACAAGGAAACAGCAGAAATAATCGTTATACAAGTCACACGCAACTCTTAAATTCTATACTTATTTAGATTTAGAGTAATAAATGAACAAAGGACTTTTGACCATTGGCTTCAGGGTATAAGCTAAAAATCGGGGGGACTATGGTAAAATCAGGAGGCGGGAGAAAAAGTGAAAAATCAGGAGACTCCCGCGTAAATCGGGAGAGTTGGCAGGTATGGATATTGTTTCAAAGCATAACAATGTGATGTGTCTCACCTGGCTGCTGCTGCTGCTGTTGTTGTTGCTGCTGCTGCTGCTGCAGGAGCAGGATCTGCTGCTGCCTCTGCAGCATTTGCTGCTGCTGCTGCAGCAGCTGGTGGCGCTGCTGCAGGGACAGCTGCTGCTGCCGCTGCTGCTGCAGGCTCGCCATCGCGCTCTGCTGCTCGTGCTGCAGCTGCTGCGACACGGTATTACTCCCACTCAGCTGCAATTTCCCCCCATTTTTTAGGGATTCGTAACACTGCCTGTGGCTTAAAATCGGTTGCGAAGCAAACAGAAGTTCTGAAAAATGGCACTAGGAAACATCGTGACCAACTTTTGCCACAGCAGTGCAGTGCTAGGCGTGCATTGCAGATTCTAATATAAAAACTGGCACCGAACCTTATAAGCTAATAGAAACACAGTACAAAATCTATATCTATATATAAAAGGCTTGTGTGTGTACGTGCTGACAGACTTTTCTCCATGACCACATACTGCCACTCACTCGTGGTTGTGGTGGTAGATAGCCCTTGGTCTAATGATGTTAGTAAGGGAGTTTGGTCACGGGGCGTGACAGTGGGTGAGTGTGACGAGCAAAAATTCGCAAAATATGCAATAAATACTCTTAGGAAAAGCTATATACTCTGTGGCTTACGAACTTTACGGTACGAGTCAAAATCTGTTTATTCTTTCAATCGTCAGACAATGCGGTCCTTTCAGACTTTAATAACGACGAGGAATATCAAATACGCAATTTTTTAAAAATAGATCACATCTTTCCGACAACAACACATTACCGACTATGAACAGAGACACAAAACAAAGATAAAAATCCAGATAGACTCAAAGATAAAAATACTCGTGGAACATTGATCACTGTGGTGGTGGAAACACAGACATTAATGAATGTCTCTTAGGCCATAGATATTGATATGCCTGTGCCAGTAAGCTCACTGGTCTGTGCTAATCAGTGATCTCTGATACATATAGCCACGACACTCTCTGCTGTGAAACGTGTTATCGTTTGACAGCCCATTGTCCAGAGAAATGAAAGATCATGAAATGTTTTGAATGGTGAATATAAGTGATGTATGATGTAAGCTACATCATATTTATGAAGAATGCCTATTTCTAACAAGTTTCGCAAACGTATTTAAAAAAAAAAAAACTACTAACACATTTTATGCGGCTTTCACCGGAAATTTGAGCTGAGATTGGGGCAACATATAGGCATGATTTCATCAAAATCATATCACGGAAAATAAGATACATCGCAATCTTAAGTGTTTTCAGTAACTGTCTGTTCATTTATTAGAAGTACCTACTCTCCTAAACTACTTCACGGATTTGAATCGAGCAACTTCGTTTCATAAAAGTGGAATCAGGGAAATTATTTTAGATGTAGGTTATGCTTAAAGTTTGGATTGCAAACAAGCGATAGAGGCGCTGTAGTGCACCAAAGAACTAATAAACACTGCTGCTGCATAATGAGTATGGAGTAGTACAACAAGGAAGCGTTTCACTTTTTGTACCAAAAACTTTATGAAGATACATCGTTTCGGACAATGACTTTTACTTATTTGACATCTTGGCTAGGACAACTGAGTTTTTTGACAGAGCTATCCAACAAGGGTTCTATTTTTACTGACTGAGGTCCGAAACCCTAAAAAGCCATGATACACACAGGTCCTACATCAACAACCGTTGCAAAGCACGGGCGTATAAGCTAATACACTAATAAAAATACAGTACTAAATCATCAATAAAATTATGGAAGAACAGCTGAAACCGAACATTTTCTTCCGTCGATATTTTCAGCCGTCATCATAGCGAGTCTCGAGTTTGACAGCAGAGCGTTGCTGTCTACCTTAAGGCGGTTAGGACGTCAAGCAGGCCTACTTGAGCCAGGAGAGGCAGGACAGGACATTTTAACTTCTGCTGTCTATACTTTTGGAAAGAAATTCACAAAACTTTGTAAGCATGACCGAGAAGGAGTCAGGATTCACACTAGTAGTAGTGTGAGTTCTAAAACAAAAATGAAATAATTTTTATTTACATGCGAAACTTCACAGTTTTTTCACTTTCTATTGGCTGCATTTGTTGCTATAGGTACACTTTTCTTCAAAATTAAGAGAGATTCATACACCTGTAAGTCTCATTTGTATGCTGTGTAAAACTCATTGAAGAATCTCTCTTACTAATGAAGAAAAGTGTACCTACACCAACAAATGCAGCCAATATTAAGTGCAGAAATAATGAAACTTCACATGTAAATAAAAAATATTTTATTATGTTTTAGAACTGCCACTGCTTATGAGTGTGAATCCTGACTCCTTCACAGCCATGCTGATAAAATGTTGTGAATTTATTTGTAAAAGTATAGACAGTGGAAATTAAAATGTCCGGTTGTGCCTCTCCTGCCTCAAGTTAACCCGCCTGGCATCCTAACCCCCTTAAATACTGTAGGGCGAGCCAGGGAAGAAGCACACTGGCATCTTTGCAGATGTATCACGCAGACAGCAGAGATGTATGAAGCTGCAATGCCCTCTATGGAAACTATATATATATTCATCTTCTGTGGTTAACAGGAACAGCAGAGCTGTAAGAAGCTGTAATGCCCTATACCCCTTTCAGACACAAGGTTGTAGGTGATACAAGATACAAAATACACACATTAATTCATCAGAAAAAGAAAATAAATTTATTTTCAAAAATTGTTTACCCACTCAATTGTCTGTTTTGGGCCTTCGTTACAAATTTTTATGATCTGCATCATCTTACAGTAACATGCCTTTGAAAGAAATGACATAATAACAACACAGTGTGACGTTACCTCACATTTCGCGCCTTTCATTTTATTACTTAGATTTATTTTCCAAATTTTATTCTTTCGTACAGCCAGCCGTGGCAGGCCAAAGCTGATACGGTGCACTTAGTGAGGGCCGGGCTAGCAAGCGGCAGATAGTCGCTCACACCTTAGGAGCGCTGAGCTTCCGGGTACGGCATATAGTGCGGGGCTCTACCGTCATTGCGAATAGTGGGAATCGGCTTCGTGAAATACATTTTATTAACTTTGTAGGATTCTTCTTTTGAGCTCCAACATTTTTCAAGAATACAGCTATGGCTGATTAATATTTTCTTTGTTTAATAGTGTCTTAAAGCCTGGTATTATTAACAGTAAGTTGAATGTAGAATGGGTGATGTTATTAGACAGAAAGTGGCCGCCAATGGCATGATAGTATGATGGATTCTCGCGCCAAGACTTTGAGGTGGACACTGGGCAGTCGGCGGGTGTTGTCCGCTGTGGAACCACGCATTGTGTGTGCACCGATAGTGCGCTCGGGTAGCTAAGTGTGTAGGCAGTCGGTGGATATCAGAGTGTTTATTGTTGGTGTGTGACATTCCTGTATGGAGTCACTCATTGTTTCGATCGCACTACGGGCGTGCAGATAGTAAAGTTTGGTGTGTGGTGTCCGGTACGGAACATATGGCAGCATATGTTAATACTCAATGGTTGCATTTGGCTGTGTTAATTACTATAATTTTGAGAGTGCTGAAGTTAGTTTGGGGTTTTTTTTGCTCAGTTCATAGAAATTCTTTGCGGCAATTTAAGACAATTTATTGTGCGTCTGGCTTCATACTTGACTGCCACACTGACAGAAATAAAAATCAGTACAGGAACATTTTCAACTTGTTTCAAGTAGTAACTTCCTCTATGCTCACTATTCTTGACAGACGCACTGCAATTTGGAAAGTGTTAGAATCTGCAGCCTGAAGAGAAGAACTTCCAACAGGACATTACAGTTGTACTAAGAAATCCTGTTAGACATTATTTTGGAAAGATTGTGTGGGAGAGGGCACACGCCTGGTTAATCTAAACACTGATAGGAACATTGGATATTGTGGGGTGTGTGTCCGTGTGTAATGGAACGAGGCATTTACAGAGTTCTATGTTTCTTATTTCACACAGATGGCATCCCTTAACTGACATTATTTTGTACGTGTAGCAGCACAGAATACAGCCCCACCTCACCAGGACCCATTATAACAGGATCATATAAAATCAACTGGCTGTCAGATATGATAGTTTCAAATGTCAAAAGAAGGATAACACCACCTTGTGAACAAGTGAACGGAAGAACGGCACACTCACTTCCCGCATCACTAGTAGTAGCCATTTCACCACATCACACTTACCGCACCAACAATAACACTAGCCATTTCACGACACAACTGATAACTGAGCACTGTTTACTAGTACCGATTCGAACCACGTGGTTTTTCGTGCTAGTAGGTTTGATATTTACCACTTCGATACGAACCGCTTCAATATATATCGCTAGGGCAGCGGCCGCCATCTAGATTTTTATGGCAGTTCTGTTTAGCTTGAAAATTACCTAGATGTGTTAATTATTGTTCATTGGACAAATTTTATATTTAAATGATGTAGCTTTCAAACACTATGAAACAAATAATAAATAAATAAAAATAAAAGTAAATGTCAAAAACTTGTAGTGGTACAAGCCACTTTTCCCCACTTTTTCACTACCTTGAGATACCCAAATATTTATCAATTTACAGTAAAACCTCGTTTTTACATTCTCGATTTTTACGTTTTCCTGCCATTTACACCATTTTTTGTCGGTCCCGTCAAATTTCCTATGTTTACAATGTTAATTTGCCCTCGTTTTTGCATTAACATATTCACGCTTTTCCCGCGTTTTACACTTTTCGAAAGCATTTTCGTGAAGAAAAATGACGTAATATACATAAATTGACACTGGCATGGCTTTCCCCTTAAAGTATAGCGCCTAAAAATTATTCGCATTTGATTTTCTTGACACTTTGCATTTATTCAAACGTATATTTCGCATTTTGTTGTTGACTTAAAGACGCGCCGATTTGTGGCAATTTAGTAGTTCTTTTCACCAGCTTCTTTGGCAGAGCACCTGGCATGTACTCAGGCAAACAGAACGGTTTGTTAACGAGAGAATACCGCTGATTTGTGGCGGTGTAGTTCGTCTTTCCGCTAGCTTCTTTGCCAGAGCTGCTGGCGTGTACTCAATCAATCAGAACCAGTTGCTTTGTTGAAGTGAGAATAAATAGTTGCGTTGTTTTTGTGATACATATTTCTGATTAATAAAAAACTTTATCTGTCAAAGTTGGGTATCATAATAACCACAACCTCAAAAAAGCGATAATAGTGAGAGATGCCGATCCTATGCAAACGTCACAAAAATACTTATGCATATGTTTGTACTCTAGAACGCAAATAAATTCTTTAATATTGTCGTGTGAAACATCGAAAAATACAAAAAGAACGGAAATAATTGATTCCGGTAAAAGGCAGTAATTTCGAAGATGTGTTACATAGCCTGGCAGCAGTGTACAAACGATATCTTTCGAAGTGGTTCAGGTAATTTTGAAGATGTGTTATAGCCCAGCAGTGGCATCCTCGAATATATTAAATGAAATTACGTAAAAAATTTCTACTTCCCATAAAAATACCAGTTTGCCTGGCGCCTAAAATAGTAAAAATATGGATAACCTTTATTGTATAATCAACTCCCTGGCGAGTATTTAGATGTCTATTATGTACATATATCACACATAAACTATGAAAATGCAACGCTGATCCATTAAGCATATTTTACCATTTAAAACATTATTTCCTGCATTTTACACCATTTCACTGAAGTCTCCTGAAAAGCGTAAAAACGAGGTTCTACTGTATTTAGTAAATTAATTATGCATGATAGGAACAGTAGCTGCCGCCATAATCTGTTCGTTTCAGATTCTGGAGGTGGTGGCGGCAGCAGCGGGTGGCATCAGATATTATGTCCACCCAGCCAAATAAATTTAGTATTCCATGGAAGAATTTATGTGTCATGACGGTTGCTATGGTTGTTGTCGATTTTGTATTCCATTCCAAGTCTGTAATCTGTTATGATATGTATAACACATACCTTTGTACTTATGAAGAGGATGACTTCTTGAATAGTAATATGGAGTTGAAAGTTTAGAAGACTTTCTTTAATTCATTAAGTACATAGCAGAAGAAGCCTGACAGAATTTTCTGAAGTTTAACAAATGAATAATATTGTTTTGAGACATAGCTATTGCTGGACCTCATTTTTAAAGACTTTGATACTTTGAAACATGAAGGAAAATGCGAGTTAAAATTCCACTCTCTTAAAGAAGAGCTGTTAGCTTGGTTCTCAGTAAAGGGTGAAGTGCCAAGCATATACAAAATAGAATTATTACACTGCCTATGTTGGAAGTCATTCAACACAGGGTCATAGGCAGCACACCAGTAATAGTTCAAACATTGCAGATATTATATCACTGGAGGACCTAAAAAACATACTTGTGTTTCTCTAAAATGCTTAGGAGTTGCATTAAATGGCTTTGGCCACTTTCTATTAGAGTTGTGGACTTCCCACTGTTATGGGAGGTGCAGCTCACCTCCTGTTGCAGGATCTGCTGCTGTTGCTGCTGGATGTGGCGCTGCACGATCAGCTGTTGCTGGCGCTGCTGCTGCGTCAGCTGCAGCTGCTGCTGGGTCACGCCCGCCGCAGGAGTCGCCGGAGACGAACCCGGGCCTCCCGACGGCCGGCCGCCCACGGGCGACGCCCGCTCGTTGGCGCCCGAGCCGTAGCCGGCGGGGAGGCTGCGCGGGCGGTGCAGCTCGCCGGGCGAGGAGGCGCCGGCCGGCTGCGGAGTCCCCACCCCCAGCGGGGAGCGGGCGAAGCGGGGGCCCGCGTGCTGGATCCTGACGCCGCAAAAGCCGGTCCCGTTTTACTCTCGATTCCGAGTACTCGGTAAAACTCTAGTCACGGACATCATCAACCGGACTGGCAAAGTCACACGTACTAATGGAGCCTAATGCCACTATTTTATCTACGCAAACTCCGAGAAATTTGTGAACAGTACAAAAATTCTGAACCACACAAAAGGCTTGTATTGACAGAATATTCGTATCTTTAATACTTAAACCTCACTAAAAAAAAAAAAAAAAAAAAAAAAAAAAAAGAGGACACACTTTATATTTGTAGTTTTATATGTTTTTGCAAAGATTTTGGACCAAAATAATATTCTGATCAGTTGAACGGTTCGTCTTAAAAAGTGGGTACACGTTACAGACAGACAGACACCTCAAAATCGCCGTTTTTTTCGCAAATATCTCTGAAACGATAATAAATATGGAGAAAAAACATAAGAGAGCAAAGTTGTAGAGAAATGTTTCATCTACAAATTCGGTTATTCAATTTTCGTGTCAGATGAATGGTTAAGCCGTTATTTACATTTAAATTTCGAGCTGTCCAAAGACAATCGCAAAGGCCCACTTTCAGTGTTACTACCGTAATCTAAAGTGGGCCAAAATGGTTAGAAATACTGTTGCTGTCTTCACGTACGAGAATGGTTTCATGCAGCTTTCCACCCTACTACAACTAAATAAACTAACTGACTTTTGAGCAAAACAAAACTCCACAGTTATATGTGTTGCTTACCAGAAAATAAGCAATAAAAACAGTACATGTGGTACGTGACTGTAGTAGAGTCACTGTACTCTAAGCTGTAAACGGTTTATCGTCAGGCAACACACACTGTTTTTGGCACGGGAACTTATGCAAAAGACTAAAACACGCACTGTCTTATCCGTCCACAAGTAGTTGGTTACATGCACTTTAGAGTGTTAATATGGCGGTGAGTCGAAAATGCTGGCTTCAGTAACACCAATGATATTGCATACTGTTATGCCAATCTTGCTAATGAATGTTTGTGACTCTGGCACAATGTATCATATCTCTTATATGCAGTTTTAAATACTAATAATGGAAAGTCCAAGTTGGAATTAACAATATAGTAATAGGACAGTTTATGACTCGCTGCAGAGACCTGACGACGAGCCACGATAGGCACATAAAAAAGGCACACACATATTTTATTTTCCTCCACTTACCCGCCTCCCCACTTCTTCCTCAAGCTGCATCTCATTCCTCCCATTTAATACATACATACTCTGGAAGGCTGTGCTGTATCCATCCCCACAACTGTGACACAACCTTCCTATCCCTCCTTCCCGCCCCTCTTTCCACACCACAGAGCACAATTCGAAGTGCAACAGCCAGAGATGATGGTTGTGTGCCTGCGTGAATGTTTCTATTTCTGAAGAAGGGCATGGCCGATAGCTGGAAGTGTTGTATATGTGTGCCTTTTTTATGTGCCTGTCATGACTCAACGTCACGTTTTTGCGGTGAGTCATAAATTGTCTTATTACTATATTGTTAATTTTAAATACCGTTGAACACGTGTAAAAATAATATTTAGATTAATCTACCATTATATAATGATGCACTAGAAAAATCTCGAATATTTTTAATTACTTTCTGCTATTTTTGACATTAGACATTTGCTAACACTGAGAACAGATATGTAAATTTTTGTCATCTCTGTTATTCTGTACTAAGTAATGTGGTGCAGTAATAACACACTGGACACGCATTTGAAAGGATGACAGTTGAAACCCACCAACGGCCATACTGACTTACATTTCCCAAGATTTCCTTAAATCACTTCAGTCAAATGCTCATATGATTACTTTCAAAGGTCATCACTGATTTTATTTCCCATCCCTGTCAAAAATCACCCAGGCATTTGCTCCATCTGTAATTACCACAACGTCAATGGGATGATAAACACTACGAGGGGTGTTTCAAAAGTCCCTGCAAAGTCCAACAGATGGCACCACGGGCACATATTGTGGTCATATTTAGTTAGTACCAACTTTGGAAAGAATGCTCACTACGTTTCAGCCATATTAGTCTATTTCTTTGTGTTTAGCATTCGTGTGAATCAAGAAGTCAAGTGATTGTCAAAGAATGGACAAACAATAATTTTGTGTAGTGATTAAACATTACTTTATGAAAGGCAAAACCACAAACAAAAATATACAGACGGGAAAACTCCGTATGAGCCCGGTCACATTCCCAGGGGTGCGGGGAGGGAAGGCCAGAGCAGTTCCGTAAGATGTGCCATGATGGCGCTGCGGTCAGAAGCGGCCCTTTAAAGTGGCCAGAGCAGGCGGCAGGTAGCGGCTGCCCCCACCACCCCCCCCCCCCTCAAACGCCAGCAAGCCGGACACAGCCGTGGCCTCGTGGCAGGCGGCACGAGCTCTCCCCTCAGCCTCCCCTCCACGTTACCCTCTGACGTGCGAGAGGCACCCTCAGAAGTGCCTCTAGTGTCGTCTACCAGTACTAAGCCAGGGAACCATCCAACATCTGCTGGCACCTTACAGAACTAGAGGGGAGCGTAGGACATAGGTTTAGGGGGGGGGGGGGGCTTCTTCTCTGTATATGTTACTCTGTGGCAAAACGCAGCAAACTGAAGATAAGTTTCTAAGTGGTTTCAAAATTTCGGAGTGGCCATATGGGCACAACTGACACTGAACATTCATGATGTCCTGTGGAGGTTATGACTCCTGAAATCATTGATAAAATTCACGATATGGTGATGGATGACAGAAGAGATAAGGTACATGAGAGCATATCAAATGAATGGGTACATAATATTTTGCATAATTGTTCGGACATGAGAAAGCTATCTGCAAGGTGGCTGCCACGATTGCTCACACTTGACCATAACCACAATCACGTGAAGTGTTGCAAGGAAGCTTTGCAGCTGTTCAGAAAGAATCTGCAGGACTTTAAGCATTGTTTGGTCACTGTGGATGAAACATGGATACATTACTGCACTCTTGAGACTGAAGAACCATCTAAACAATGGGTTACCAAAGGAGAATCTGCACCAAAAAAGGTGAACACTGGTCCTTCAGCCAGAAAGGTTATGACGATGGCCTTTTGGGATTCACAAGGGATGATCTTCATCAACTATCTGGAACAGTGTAAAACTATTACAGGTGAGTATTATTCATTATTACTGGACCATTTGAATACCGAGCTAGAAGAAAAATGCTCGTGATTGGTCACAAAAAAGTCCTTTTGCATCACAACAATACACCAGCAAACACCTCAGCAGATGAGGTCACAAAATTATTGGAAATATGATTCCAACTTGTTTCACATCCCCCCTATTCTCCAGACTTGGCTCCTTCTGACTACTATTTGTTCCCCAATTTGAAGAAAAGGCCGGTGGGAGAAAGATTCTATTTAAACAAGGAGGTGATTGCAGAAACTAATAGTTATTTTGCAGGCTTGGACAATTCCTATTATTCGGAAGGGATCAACAAATTAGAACAGCGTTGGACGAAGTGTATAGGCCTAAGTCTAAAAGGAACCTATGTCGAAAAATAAACAGTTTTACCCAAAATAGTCAGTAGTTTTTATTTTTGTACGGACTTTTCAAACACCCCTCACAATCTTCATTCCTTTCTCTTTTCAATCTGTACCTAATGTTTAATGGAAACAGTGTGTTATATCTTCGAAATGTCTCAGCAGATTGAAGCTATTTGCTCTAATGGGCTTGGAAGCTCCAAATCAATGCATACTACCCAGTAGTGTCAAAATTCTTTGCAAGTGAACAACTTTGTAGTGATATGGGGTACTGTGAAGTGTTGAGTAGGTTACGATGTGTACAAATGATGAGCCCTATCTGCTCAAAATATTTGTTCTTGGGTCAATAGTCAATAAAAGAACTACAAATAGGGTATACTGTTAAGTGTATCGACACCACACTTCACACTATAGAAATAACACAATTTATAGGAAATACCTGGAACGTTTGACATTTTATTTTTATATTTCATGTTAGCATCCCTTTCCAAAATTTCCAATTTTAAATTTGTTATTAACTGCAGGGCATGGGCTAAGTAATAGTTCATGCTGCAAATGCAATGCTACCATCTGATGGACAAAATATTCAAAAGTAGTACTTGTATATCTGCAATCCATCTACTTTGCCCCTATTTTATTATTCACAGAAGTAACATTTTATAATATTTTCAACATTATATAAGAATATTCTGTACAGCATAAAATTTTTTTGCAACTAGTGCTCATCAGTGAACTGAATAATCCTTATGAAGAAGTCATATTGGCCTAGCACGACTCTTTCTGTTTTACACTGCTATAACAACATGCAGCCAGCAAATATATACACTCTAGGATTACCGGTTGCTGGTGTGATATATTTTTGCAGAGATCTTCTACTACCTCATCTGATCGGAGGGGAACGGGCTGGGTGTGGTCCTGTGCTGTGGAGAGGACATCCTCTGCTGGGGCGACGGCGACGTCAGGCGCCCCGGTGACGGCATCTGCGCTCCGGGGCTGAACGCGGTTTCCTCGCCGTGCTGAAACATTAGTGACATGCTCATTTCAAGTGACTTCACCCTGCAAATTTTGTCACCAATTAGTCTGTAGTACACACTACCGTATTGCTGAAGTCAGCAAACTAATGGGCATAAATACAGTAGCAAAGTTCTGGGAGAATGTAAATAATTAAAGAGTAAACATATATAAAAATTAGAAAACGGATGACTTACCCAAAGGACAGGCTCGTCGACAGAAGTCCCACTCCCAAATTCAACCAAAACAGCCCTTGTCAAAGATCTACAATCCTTCGTTGGAGATATCACTTTGCCACGAAGAAAACCCCTCCACCTCAAAAAACTATCCAAACTCCTGGTCATCCACCTCCGGAAAGGCAATACACTCTCCCTCAACAACCTGTCCAATAAACCTCAAGCTCCTCTTATTGCACAGAAACCCAGTCTCTCCCATCCACTCAATCTCCCACTTCCAGCTCCACCCCCCCCCCCCCCAACCTCTCAATCCTAATCCACACAATCCTGAACCACAACATCCCAATTCAGTAGCCAACCTCTCCTCTAAACCTCTCTCCCAATCTGAAACCTCTGTCCTGTCCAAAAAAGGCCTCACCTTTAATCCCACTCCCAAATTCAACCAAACAGCCCTCGTCAAAGATCTATTGTCCTATACTCGTAGCCTTGGTTGAAGATATCACGTTGCCACGAAGAAAATTTTATTTGTGTCTGTCGACGAGCCTGTATTTTGGGTAAGTCATCCATTTTCTATTTTTATATATATAATTAAAGAGTAAATTATAGAGGGAAACTTTCCCGGTGGGATAAACAAAAATAAAAATAGAAAAGAGATGACTTACCAAAAGGACCGGCTCGTCGAGAGAAACAAATAAAATCACACACAAACACACATACAAGCTTTCGCCACCACTGGCAGCTTCTTCAGGAAAAAGAGGAAAAAAGGAGAGGAAAAGGGAAGGATATGGGTTTTAAGGAAGTGGAAAAGGAGTCATTCCAATCCCAGGAGTGGAAGGACTTACCTTAGGGGAAAAAATCCACTTCCTTAAAACCCATATCCTTCCCTTTTCCTCTCCTTTTTTCCTTTTTTTCCTGAAGAAGCTGCCAGTGGTGGCGAAAGCTTGTATGTGTGTTTGTGTGTGATTTTATTTGTTTCTCTCGACGAGCCGGTCCTTTTGGTAAGTCATCTCTTTTCTATTTTTATTTTTAATTAAAGAGTAAATGAGACTACACATCAAGTGACGGACATTGTCAACAGGTTGTCAGTATGTAGTGGCACAGGTGTGTGTGTGTGTGTGTGTGTGTGTGTGTGTGTGTGTGTGTGTGTGTCCGAGCTCAAATAAAAATTTATTCCATATGACAGCAGGGTAGCCTTCTCTTTTCGGTGTGCTTGTCAACGAATTAACACTTCTGTTATTCAGAAAGTGGTCTCTTGTAATCCAAAACCACTTACAAAAAACCGAGTCTCATGCCGTAAAATGAATGTTTCTTCTGGTTCTCCCCCCACAAAGCCAACTCTACTGTATACGAGATCTGTACAAAAAATTTCAGAACATTTGTATTTCACACCAATGGAATTTTCGAGTGAAATGTGGTTGGTATCCCTGGACTAATCTGTGTTGAACGTGTAACTGTCGGGAATTTCATTATAGTATGTCTTTTAGTAACTGTTCAGTGGTGTATTGAGTAAAACCCTGTGTCCCAACAGTTTGCAAATTTTGAGATGGCAGAGCAATGAATCTACATTAATTTCTGCATGGAACTTAAGAAAACCTTAACACAGTCACATCAGATGACACAGGACACCTACGGTTTGAGCGCGTAAGCTATAATCAATGTTATGAATTGCTCATGCCATCAAAAATGTCCAGATGTATAATAAACATGACCCTCACGCAGGAGAACGATTTGCAACAACAGACAAAGAAGGCACTTCACATGATCCAGCAAGAAGCAACCAATACTGCTTCCGGAAGTGGAAACAGCAATGGGAGCGATGTATAAACTGTGGAGGAGACTATTTTGAAGGAGGGAATACGCAATTAGTAAAAGTTAAACATAGAAAAATTTTGTTGAAAAAGTTATAGAATTTTTTGAACCGACCTCGTGCATGGAGAGCACAATTCTTGTATTTAATTCAATTCCACCTTTCTTTATTAATAGTACATTCAACATAAGCGCTTTGTCCATCTACTAGGAACCTTTTCAAGCCAACTGGTACCACCCTGAACACACATTTCAGAAAGAGTTCCTATATCTTGGAAGTAACAATCTTTTTCAAAAAGCAAAACTTTATGTTGCTTACAATCAGTGTTGCCAACCAAGAGTACATTTACAATAATAATACAATAATATCATTACTTAAAAACCATTATTCAACATAATTTGTGAAAATTTACTCATCTATATTAATAAAAATGAATAACTTGAAAACGTCTTCACCGATTTGGCTGAAGTTTTCTTTGTTGTGTTCATAATTCTCAAGACAAGGTTTGTATGAAAGAAACTTTTGGAAAATTCCCCGGAAAATATCAGAATTTTGAGAAAATCTGAAAGTACGCTTCCAGCTTGGATCATTTTCTAGATTCTCCAATAATCAGCTTATTCATTCACTACTCGCCTAGCGACCAAATACGCTGTAAGAAAGCAAACAACTATGCCAAGGAAGTTAAAATAAAGAGAGATGGTGTTATGCATACAAGGTTAAAACAGCCAGACAGATTTAACATGAAAGTTGTTTCTTTAGAAACCCCTCCGTATTATTCTTACCTTCATGGTGTCATCAGTGGTGATCATATCTTTGGAGTGTTGCAAAGATAGATTTGATGTCAGTTCATGGTATTTTTGAGTGTTACAAACAAATTGAGTACAGATCTTAGTTTATTCATGCCTCCATGGCGGCAGCGTAAAATTGGTCGGTGCACACACAACGCAAATTTACTAGACATGATCATAGAGGTCAATGAGACCGACGAAGATCGTGCACAGCGCTTGGAGCCAAACAGAGAAAGAAATTCTTAAGCACGATTTGTTATGACTCTGGAACAACGGGTAGAGTCAAGTTCGACTCGCTCGGTTGTAGCTTATGCACAAAATAATCTGGATCATCAACAAAACAGAAGGCCATGTGTGATGATTAGAACTGAACATTTAGCTTTCAGATATGACCCAGCAGTTGATTACGCAGCGGGTGCATCAGTTGGCTTCGGAACAAACTGTATCCATCTAAAATTTCATTGGCTATCTGAAGCTTTGCCACAATTGGTCGGCTTTATTCCCACGATCCAACAGCTGCAGCTATACCACGCACATGTCACGGATCATATAATTTTACCAGTATGTAGCAATGTCGTTAATCTTGTTTCCATTAGATTCCTAATAAGACAAGAAATGAAAGCAACAAAAGACTTTCGAAGTGTTGTATTCCAATCCACTTACTTTATTTCAATTAATTGTTTTCTTTCATATGAAATTTCTATCAAAAAAAGATCATGATACAATTATTTTGTATTCAATTCAAAAACTCTATAGAAGATATAAACATGTTATAAAAACTTTTCTATTCTGCTCACTGCGAGAAAAACATGCTAAGCTATGCTGCAAACATGTGTGGTTTTGTTTTCCTCTTCCCAATCATTTTTGACATAAAACAAGAAAAATGTTTTTATGCCTTAATTTTTAATCATACATGTTTGTACAATACAACCATTAAAAGTGTGGCCATTAAATCTACTAACCTCACAGATAGAGCAGTTCGAAAAGTCTCTCTAATAACCCGTTTCCAATTGATTTACCCATCCATTTTGACTTCTATTCCCAATCAAGTTCTCAATTGCAATGACAATAAATAAGATATCAGAAAGCGGGGAAGTAGGAGATAAGGAATGGGGAAATAAAATTGATTTAAAAAGGGGTGATGATACAGATACAGAGAGGAGCAGGGGAAGGGGGGGGGGATGGATATGTTGTGGGATAAGAGGGACTGGCGAGAAGATAGGGGGAGGAGGAAATGGACAAAGGAAAGGGGAAGGAGGGGATAGACATAGGGAGAAGAGATTAAGGTATATATCCCATACACATTAGCTACTGCGAAGTGTTGCCGGGTTTGCTAATTACATATAAAATTTTTAATTAATTAAGTCAATTTAATCATACTCCACACAATATTCTACCATTTGTTTTTGTTTATAACGAGAAAGTACAGCTCCCATGCCCTATTAAAAAAAAAACCTTGCGTTAACCCAATTGTTGATTACATCCTTATATTTTGTAGCCAGTCCAGGTAAAGTGATTATTTTTTTTTATCAAAACAAAGACGTTCACAGCTGTATATTGGTGCTATACTGCTACCTGGAAACATGTTATAGAACAAATGACCCACATTCATCGTATTTAATTGGTAAACCGTACCCTATAATAAACAATGTAAATAAGCACTCACATGATCACTTTTACTTTTTTCAGCACTTTCAATCTGTTACTGTTACTCACACACATTTCATTTTCTCTGCACGTATTTTCATTTTCTCTGCGCGTATTTCGGTACATTGCTTTTTACACCATGTTATGTGGAAATATCACATTGACAAAGAGTACAAAACAGAAAAAATGTTCCGAAAACTCCTTAAAAATTGATTATATTTCTTGCCAAAATGGAACACATACCACCGAATTGAAATCCCATAATCACGTAAAATGGTTGTTTACACGAAAGTTGCCTTTCTGCAATTGGCCTATAAAACTGATGCCCCTAACTATCCAATCAAAAGTTACCAGCGATAAAAAAACCACTGAAGTGATTTCACTTAGTACACTGACAAAACGTCACATTCAAAAACAGCATAACATCGAAACACTACATGTGTATTTCCAAATACGTGCAAAGAGCAGAAACAATCATAATATAAGTCAAGTGCAACTCCTAATTTTTATTAATTTCGATACGTATTTATTTTTGACTGATAAATGAACAAAGGACTTTTGACCATTGGCGGAAAATCGAATCTCGGGTTTCGGGACAAAAGCTAAAAATCGGGAGAAATAATGGCAATACAACTTGGTTCCTCACGCACCTGTGACTGAGGCGTGCCCATGCGGGGCGAGGGCGACTGCCCCCGGTTGGCGGCAGAGCTGGGACTCGGTGCCATGAGCTGCTGCTGCTGCAGAGCCACGGGACCCCCGGGGCTGGGGAGTGGCGACGCACCCGCCCCCGCCCCCGCACCGGCAGGCGACGGCACCGTCGGGGAGCGCGGCACGTACGTCGGGGACGGCGGCTCCGCGCCTCCGCCGGCCGGCAGTTGCGACCGCTGCTTCTGCTGCTGCTTGTTGCGGTATTCCTGGAAAGGGCGCGGTTTCTCGTCAGTATACAGAGAGGTCTTTGGCAGCTTTATAACACGTCAGTATTATACCTCCTTCATCGTAATCATTTGATGATTTGTCAGCAACTGTAGCAAACATACACGATAATCCGGTTAAAATTACTTGCTACAGTGTTGCCACCTAGGCAGCCAGCTAGCACTCTGCTGTAGGCGAAGCAAAGGTACGGAGTCATTTAAAAAATGCTGTTAATATTATTTTTTTAAAACGTGCAATGTTGTAAGAATCCACCAAGAGTTAATGGTAGCAATACAAAAAGCTAATTTTAAGTGATCAGTGACTTAACTACAGCAGAAGAAGAGTTTTGTAGATCTTAATTTAATAACGTGTAAGCTAACCACAAGTGATGTACTATGTATCTGGCAAAATTGTGTTTGTGCATCACCAGAAGAATTAAAATCATCATTTCTACATTCCCAGTGACTATAGCTTATTTATTATCATAATAAATTCAGCAAGCAGCCACTTTTATACTATGTTATATTCAGCCCAAGTACGTTTCAGGTTTTCACCCATCTTCAGTTGGTGTAATTACAATTTGGTTTAATGTAAGTCAACATCAATTTGGAAGCTGGTTGACTCATGTTGTTGTTCATTCAACAACATGATGGATAGTGCAGTGACTACATGCAGATTGTTAGTGCGACAACGTCAAATAGAAAACACAAGACCAACATGGAGAGAAGACTGACATATACAGCTTTCAAACTGATGTTGACACACATTAAACCACATTGTATATATGTCAACTGAAGATGGGTGAAAACCTAAATTGCACCTTTCTTCATTCAACTTCCATTGCTGTATGATAACCAAACAAAGAACAAGAAATGACAATGGTGTTCACGAAAAACGTACTTGTGCATAGTAGTAAGCACATGCTACTGAATCCTTTCGGACAAATCTCGATTTAATGCTGCATATACAAGTATTATATCACAGATACCAGCTTACATTTAAAGAAGCATTGTATTATTTGCATGAAAGCTAGCTCTCTGAAGGCTGCAATTGCGGGTGGTTGTTACTGGTGTATACCGTGACTTAGGCATATGAGACATCCTGGTTGTGTGGCTCAGCGAGAAAGTTATAATGCAGAGGTTCACAGGTTTCAACCCTGCCGTTGCAAGGCTTGGAGAATAGCAAAATCTACATCTACACGGGATACTCTGCAAATCACCTACCTGCACGAGCATGCTGTGTTGGCGGCTCTGACGACGCGCCGCCTCCAGGTGTTTCTGCAGCGCCGCCGTCTCCGCCGTCACCTGCGCCAGCTGCCCGGCGTCCGCCTCCCCCAGCTCGGAGCCCGCCTTGCGCAGCGACCGCTGCTTGCTGTTCAGGGACTGCAAGAGCGAGCGGGCACGTCTCACCTCGTGCAATACACGCCTCCTGCCCGCACAGGTGTGCGCCAGAGCTCCGACTTCCCACTACTAGGTGTGACTGACAGATCATTTGTAGGCTACAATTCAAGAGCCATAAAAATTGGCTCGATCAGACTCTCATATAGATGGACACTGTGTGTCTTCTGAGAGTCAGGGAAAGTGTATTTCAACAAATTTTTGCGGGTATTGCAATTTAATTCTTGAAATATCCAAATAGAGCACACAAATAATAATGGTTATCAAGTGTTCATTTGATGACAAGTATCAAGGGAGTATACTAGTTAGTTCAGAAAAGTGGATACTCCTAGAAAAGTTAAAGAATTAAGCTAATTTATTTTTTCTTTATTGATTCTTTTCACTTTGCTTAAGATTGTCGTGTGCAAAGGACAACTTAAAATTTTTCTATTACCATTATTGTGTAACAATGTATTGACTTGTTCCATGACCATGGAGTCTTACTCCTGAAGTGGGTCCTATGGAACAGAAAAAACAAATAAAAAAAATAAATAAAGTAGACTGTGTGTGTGTGTGTGTGTGTGTGTGTGTCTATCTGTTTTGCACACAAACATCGAAAAACTAATGCCAATGTGTGTAGAAATATGTTCATAGGGACTGTCTGTATCATGACAATACAAAACGAGCTGCCCTTATTTGGACTCTTTCAATGTCCTTGTCAAACCCACCTGATAAGGATCCCACAATGGGCAGCAATATTCCAAATGAGGACGGACAAGCATACTGTATGGATTGATTTATCTTGTAAACAAAGTTTAACGGATTTCTTTTCCTACTCGTGTGGACGACTTCACACTTCTCATTATTTAGCGTCAATTACCAATTTTTCCGTCATACTGATATCTTATTGAGATCGTTCTGCAGTTGGTTTTGATCTTCAGATGACTTTACTACACAATAAATGATGGCGTCATCTGCAAACAACCTAAGAGAGTTGTTCAGATTTTCTCCTAAACCGTTTATGTAGATAAGGAACAGCAGAGGACCAATAACACTGCTCTGTGGAATGCCAGATATCACCTCTGTTCTAGTCGATGCCTTACAGTCGATTACTACAAACTGTGACCTCTCTGACAGGAAATCCCTATCCAGTCGCAAATCTCGGGGGATATTCTATAACCACGCAATTTGATTAAAAGCCGTTTGTGAGGTACATTGTCAAAAGGCTTCTGGGAATCTAGAAATACGAAATCAATCTGAGAAACCTTGCTGATAGCACTCATCACTTTGTATGAGTAAAGAGGTAGTTGAGTTTCATATGAAAGATATTTTCTAAATCCGATCCGTGTTGACTTTGGGTCAATACATCATTCTGTTCGAGATAATTCATAATACTTGAATACAGGATATGTTCCAAAACCCTACTGCAAATTGACGTTAATGAAATAGGCCTGTAGTTTAGTGGGTTACTACTAGTGCCTTTCTTGAATATAGGTGTGACCTGTGCAACTTTCCAATCTTTTGGCTGTTAAGTAAGGAGCACGCAGAAAACTTGAAAGTCTGAGCTCTGCTGAACACCTAACATTTTTATCTCCCAAAACAACTATACTACTATGTACAACATTAAAAAAATCGTCTGACAAGTAAACAAGCAAGTTAACTGTACACACAAAGAAAATACTGAAAGTACGCTACAATTAATTTTTTCCATGCTACAAGCAAAATTACGGCAGGAAAGAAATTCTGTTGCTAAAACAGCCCTGCCAAGCTAAACAAAATATTTACAGACATAAAACAAAAAATACAGAGAAACGTTGAATTTATTTTCAGAAAAATGCATATACCGATGCAAACAATACAGCGTTCCGAAAAATATATATGCCACAGGCAACATGAGTCTGTGAGCACAAAACAGTATGTAACGAATAAATGAAAAAGATATTCAAATGGTTCATAAGAAACCCACAGCAATTCGAAAGTATGTACTGTAGTTTGTCATCCACAGTGCTACAGGAATAGTTGTGTCGATACATTCTGTGGGGCATAGCACAAATATATGTTAGTGGTCACACTATTGAATCATCAAATAATGGAGAGTCAGCCCAGGATGAAATACCAACATAGTAAGGGTAGACTGCTACTCCCCAAGTAGAACAAGCACTGAGTCATATACAGGTACAAGAAAAATAACTGTTATGACATTTAAGCTTGTGTTGCTTTATATTTAACTGTAATGAAAAAATTACCATCACTTACAAGGGGCATTTGAAAAGTCTGTGAAAAGTTTGAGTGGCGGCAAATTTAGTTAGTAGCATCTTTGGAAAGAACGCACACCAAGTTTCGTCCATATTGGTTATTTCTTTGTGTTTGGTATTCATGTGAATCAAGGAAGGCTAGTGATTGTCAAAGAACGGAGAAACAAGAATTTCGTGTGGTGATTAAACATTACTTTATGAAAGGCAAAACGCCTCAGAAGAGTAAAGAGAAGGTTGATAAACATTATGGTGAATCTGCGCCTTCAATTAGAACAGTTTATAAGTGGTTTCAAAATTTTTAGAGTGGCCATATGGGCACAAGTGACGCTGAACGTTCTGGATGCCCTGTGGAGGTCACGACTCCAGAAATCATTGATAAAATCCATGATATGGCGATGGAAGACTGAAGAGTTAAGGTGCTTGAGATTGCTAGTGGTGTGGGCAGCTCGAATGAACATGTACATACTATTTTGCATAAAAATTTGGACATGAGAAAGCTATCTGCAAGATTGGTGGCCCAATTTCTCATGCTTGATCAAAACCAGAATTGTGTGAAGTGTTGTAAGGAATGTTTGCAGCTGTTCAGGAAGAATCCACAGGACTTTAAAGTCCTGTGTCATTTCATCACAGTGGATGAAACATATACTCCTGAGACCAAAGAACAATCTTAACAATGAGTTACCGAGGGAGAATCTGCACCAGAAAAGGTGAAAACTGACTCTTCAGCCGGAAAGGTTATCACAATGGTCTTTTATGAATCGCAAGGGATAATCCGTATCAACTATCTGGAACAGCGTAAAACTATTACAGGTGCATATTATTCATCGTTATTGGACTGTTTGAAAACCGAGCTGCAAGAAAAATGCCAGTGATTGAGCCACAGAAATGTCCTTTTCCATCACAACAATGCACCAGTATACACCTCAGAAGTTGTGATCACAAAATTGTTGGAAATAGATTTGAACTTTTTTCACATCCCTCCTATCCTCCAGACTTGGCTCCCTCGGGCTACCATTTGTTCCCCAACTTGAAGAAATGGCTGGCAGAACAAAGATCTCATTCAAACGACGAGGTGATTGCAGAAACTAATACCTATTTTACAGACTTGGACAATTCATATTATTCAGTAGGGATCAACACATTAGAACAGCACTGGACGAAGTGTATAAGTCTAAAAGGAGACTCCGTCGAAAAATAAGGTTTTCCCCTAACTCGTTAGTAGTTTTTATTTTTGCACAGACTTTACAAATGCCCCTTGTATATTTTACTGGCACAGTCATTTAAAGTTGAATCTATGGTCAGTATCTTATGTTTCCAATGCCATATATTTTTAGGAACGCTCCGTATTTTGACACGTGGACCATTCTTCTGCTAAGTCGCAACAGTTAGGATTCAACAAGGTTGAAAAAGAAAGGTGTTTGTAAAAATCAGTGACATTCATCACCAATATTGCTTCAAGAAACTTTGTCAATCAAGAGCCATATAAAATCACTCTATTCTCTTGACCAGAAACGTAGTAAATTCATAACCTGAATTAATTAACAGAAAAATGTTCAAATCTCTATAAAACCATCAATGAAATTAATTTAACTCTGGACATGTTTTCTAAAACATCATAACAAGAAAAAAGTAGCAATGGGAAATCCAAGTTACTGCAAACATTTAACTTTTGTTACCACACTTTAACAAGCAACAACAACTGACAGCTCAGTACAGCATCAGCCAATAAAATTGAGTTACTTTTCAAAATGGTAGTAGAGACTTGCGTTTTTATTTTATTTTATTTATTTTGTCTGCATGCTCTCAAAACTTGCTGACTAAACTAGTCCCAATGACATGCAAATTGCAAGATATCTTCATATTTTGCCACATAAGAATATTTTCATTGTGTGTGTTTGAAAGCATAAAAATGGCTCACGTGTCATCGGCCACAGTTACACTATTTAAATTTATAGTTTTGTAAGTTAAATTTTATAAACAGATACCCAATGGCCATAACACACAAGTATTTGAGAAAAAATATTCTTAGCTAAGTCACTTCAAGTTCTGTACAATGATAAGGAAATTCCATGCTTCAAGCAGTTACTGAAGCAAATATCAGTGACTGATCTACACATAATGCTTAGCAAATGCAACATATCTCTCTCTAGTTTAACTTAATCTTACCAAACTTATTTGATACAAAACAGATGCTTAAATAAAAAGTGGTGCAACACACATTTGAAAAGAATAATCAGTACAGAAAGTAAAAACATGCAGAAGTAGGCTAAAGGAATTTTAAAGCTTGAAACTGACAGTTCTCACCACCAAAAGTTACGTGTACAGCAAATGGATAGCTACGTGCAAAAACCAAAGGGTTCAAGAGAAGCTCCAACAGCAAAAAGCACACACAAGTACAGAGACCCACACTACAGCTCGCAGCTTCTGTCCGAGTCATCGCGTGCGACAGAACGGAAGAAGCCCGTGCCGACAGCGGAATACAAAATGCGGCATGCAAGTCTGTTAGTAACCGTCAGCAAAGCGGCCATCTAAGGAGGGCTCGTTCAAACTACGACACACGGGGAAAGTTGTGGTGTACGGAAAATCCGTCAGTGCAGTGCGTTAGGATTACGACGACGGTGTGCGCCCGAAACACGCGACATGCTGGCACACGTACACACAGACTAACACGGCATGCACAGACACTACAACTGACACACAGTAAAACAATACAATGTGGCCACCACACGCGTCAACCACTGCTACACCTACCGTCTCGACGACCGGACGCCACTTACACTCGTGACGAGACGGTCACAAACGTGCCCTGGGGGAAAGCGCCCAACCGGCAGAAGCATTCCCGAAATGCCCGACTTTCCGGGGGAGGGAACCGATCCGCAGAGGAACGAAACTACAGATGCCACACTGGCGAGTCTCGCGACAAGTGTCGAGGATAACTGTGCTTTTAATTGCCCGTAATATACAGTTACTTTTTTCAATTGGGACATCTTTAAGTGCTGAAGCAGAAAAACTTACTATCACAGTGGTCGGTGGGATACAAAAACTAAGCAGACAGGACAGGAAGGGGGTAAAATAATTCACTTACCAGTAATGATAATAAGAGTACCAGAAAGCCTCAGGCACATGTTTGTTACCTATTCTGTTGTGAGGTTCCTCCTGCCAGGCACACAAAGTTGAGAAGAAAAAATTCAAGGGGTAGCGGCAATACGAAAAACAGAATTTTCATTAGTGTCTAGGTAAAACCAATCACTCATTGGAATGTCTGTGGAATATCTCATACGGTAGACAAAAGAGTGGTCAAGAGCTCATATGTATTTCATCTGCTGACCACAATTACAGTAATTCAAAATCCTGCATTCTCGACATGTGTGAGTAAAGCATCTCTACTACATATGTGTGGATCCTCAGTAGAATACAACGGCTCCACCGCCACCGCCTACGCTGGTGCTAAGTGGCCGGCCATGTGTTTGTGTCAGGAGGGTTATCTGAGCCAATCACCACAATGCTTGGGCTGAATTTTACACAAGCATTGTCCATTTTGTGATCATGGTGTGTTGCAATAATGATAATAAATCCATAGCAATAACAGACATGTTTGAAGCTGCATAGAATTGCATCTTGACAATATAAGGAGTTTGTAAGGTGTATATTGGTCATATAAGAAGTTCCAACCACTCCTCGGAAAATTTGTGACGACAAAGGAGTTTCTAACGAATGTAGCGAGTCCAAATAAGTGCACACAATTTAAAATTGGGACTATAATTTGAATATGGCACAGGAGGAGAAGAAGAAAGGATGGAGATCAAATGGCTAAGACAGATAACTTGGCATTTGAAACTTCTGGCAAATTAAAATTGCGTGCCGGAACCGGGACTCGAACCTGGGACCTTTGCCTACTGGCCTACAGGTACTGGCGGAAGTAAAGTTGTGAGGCAGCATCGTGAGTCATGTCGGGATAGCTCAGTTGGTAGAGCGGTTGCCCACGCAAGGCAAAGGTCCCAGGTTCGAGTCCCGCTTCCGGCACACAATTTTAATCTGCCAGGAAGTTTTATATCAGTGCACACTTCACTGCAGAGTGAAAGTTTCAACTTGGAATTTGTTTTCAGAAAACAAAACTCCAGTAATGAAATTGAAAGTTGTCATAACAAGGAAAATAACTACAATCTCTCATCCACAATCTATGTTTGAATATGTTAACTCAACATTAGGTTATACTATCTAATCTATTGGTTTAATTTTCAGACAATATTGCTGAATATCGCAGAACAATTGCAGTATCTTTGACAAGCTGCTTTTTGTATACTGACTACAAATTGAGGACACCACATCGTACAATATCAAATTCCAGCTTTTGCACAAACTACAAGGTGTTAGAAAACAAAAAGCCACACATCTTCCTAGGAAATATAATCATGAAAGGCAGTTTGTGCTTACATTGAACAACTGTGCACAGTAATTAGAGGTGCACGCAACTGGCACGGAATACATCACTTGCATGTGACGGACATTAAAATGCCATAGCTGGTGCACGTGGAAGTGAGTAGTGCAGTTTACTAAATATTCAAACAATGATACACTCACTTGTAACTTTGCTAACAAGGACAAATAAATCTCCCCCCCCCCCCCCCCCCCCCCATTTTCATGTGGATGTTCAGAACAGTTTTGTGCATAGTGCAAATGGTATACAATTGTGTTTTGAGGCAATAACATTTATCACTGCAACCAAATAATGTTTTCTAAGAATCTGTTTGAAATTTGCAGGCTCCCATTATATGGCCAATGTTTGGAACAATAATTAATGTATTTAGCTCAGAAATATTATAATATATTAGAATTTCTCATGCCCAATTTCTCAAATTGGCAAATAACTGTCAGCACTGTAGACAAGTGTAGATGAAAAACCATTCTGAAGAATAAATTTTAAATTGTAGGTAGTTTACTCAATGAGAAAACAGTACCTCAATGTGTAAGGGCAAGGTAAGGGAGACCCCTTCACCATTTAACAGTTTTCACAAAATTTTAGAAAAGTTACATTGACAGCTCAGTAGTAGCAGAATGGGTGAGAACAGAGACATTTTATATACTTCCAGATAACCCAGAGCATCACATTTGCCTTGTAGGATATTAGTTGGTAGTCATGGGAATCACATGATAAATATCTGATGTGTGTGTTGACAACCTTGATTTTGTGGCAGCAGATGAGATGCGAATGTAGCTAGACTTGTTAATGTCAAAGGTGATAAATGCAGAAGTAGCACCTAGGGGCTAAAAAATTCAGTAAATAAAAACTAAGGTAACTGTTATGAGACATATCTAATCAAAATGGGATAATCTGAAGTAACTTAGTTCAGAAGACATGACAGGAGGAGAGGGGGGCACGGGTGGGGGGGGGGAGGGATATAACAAAAGCAATATTGATGGTTCACATACAGTAAAATTGTAGTTTGGAATAAAAAATGAGAGGGACAACGCTAGCTAAAGTTTGATATTTAAAATGATATCCTGAGCACAAAGCTCTACAAACAAAATGCACTCTAATACGTAGTTTTGGATCCAGAATATAAAACAGAACTGATTCAGGAAATTGTAAATAGAGACAAGAACACTATATTTATTATACAAATATCAAGTCATAATTTGCAAGAATTTCTGACTTTAGCTGTTTTTAGTTGGTCTATGATGTTGCAACACATGAAAATTTGTGCCGGACCGGGACTCGAACCCGGGTATCCCGCTTATCGTGAGCAGTCGCCTTAACAACTTGGCCGCCCGAACACGCTCCCCGGCCAGACCGAAACTTCCATATGTTGCACTTGCCTACTTCCCCTGGTGCTCGCATGCATTTAGCGTGATTCCTGCGAGGGGAGAGACCTACTTACACCATCTTTAGGCAGTCTAGGCTCTCATATATACAATGATACTTCTGTTCTAAATGAAAAGAATTGCCGATGGTCCGCAGCTATAAATGTTAATAATACAAATATTAAATCGCAATTTGTGTGAATTTCTGACTTTAGCAGTTATTCTTTAGTTGGTCTATGATTTTGCAACACATGAAAATTTGTCAGAACGTCTCGCAAATTGTGATTTAATATTTTTATAGTTAAAATTACAGCTGCAGACCATCAGCAATTCTGTTTATTTAGAACAGAAGTATCATTGACTATATTTATTATCCTTTACCTATCACATATTCACTGCTCTGCAAATTGCAACACATTAAATAAAGTACATTATCCATTTGTGGTTAGATTTCATCCACAACACTATAGGCACTCAAGCTAGTTGTCTGATTTTTCCTTTTACCTTTAGTTTCATGCATTTGCAACACCAAACACACAATATCCATTGCCTACTCTCACATTTGTATACAATCACAACCTATAGCTCGAAAATTCCCATAAGTGTGCCCCCGTTTTGTTCTCCTATCAGTATCACCATAAAGGTATTATCTGTGAGAAATAAATGCATTTGTCACCTCATAGAAATTAAAGAGTGCTCCTGACCAAGACACGCAAGTCTCAATCGTAGAATCTCTCGAACTCAAGTTTGGCGGCTCTTGCGGAATTACAAAAACCTGAGATGGACCTATTAATTTCCCTTTGAATGGAATGTACACTACTGGACATTAAAACTACTACACCAAGAAGAAATGCAGATGATAAACGGCAGTTCATTGGACAAATATATTATACTAGAACTGAGATGTGATTATATTTTCACGCAATTTTGGGTGCATAATTCCCGAGAAATCAGTACGCAGAACAACCACCTCTGGCTGTAATAACGGCCTTGATACGCCTCGGCATTGAGTCAAACAGAACTTGGATGCCGAGTACAGGTACAGATGCCCATGCAGCTTCAACACGATACCACAGTTCATCAACAGTAGTGACTGGCGTATTGTGATGAGCCAGTTGCTCGGCCACCATTGACCAGACGTTTTCAGTTGGTAAGAAATCTGGAGAATGTGTTGGCCAGGGCAGCAGTCGAGCATTTTCTGTATCCAGAAAGGCCCATACAGGACCTGCAATATGTGGTCATGCATTATCACGCTGAAATATAGGGTTTCACAGGGATCGAATGATGGGTAGAGCAGGGGTCATAACACATTTGAAATATAACGGCCACCGTTCAAAGTGCCATCGATGCGAACAAGAAGTGACTGAGACATGTAGCCAATGGCACCCTGTACCTTCACACTGGGTGATACGCCTGTATGGTGATGACGAATACATGCTTCCAATGTGCGTTCGCCGCGATGTTGCCAGACATGGGTGTAACCATTGTCACGCTGTAAACAGAACCTGGATTCATCCGGTGCTGCTGTTTGTGTATGAAAAATCAGATGGAAACTTCCCTTACGTCAGCACGTTGTAGGTGTCGTCACCGGCGCCAACCTTGTGAATGATCTGAAAAGCTAATCATTTGCATATCACAGCATCTTCTTCCTGTCAGTTAAATTTTGCATCTGTAGCACATCATCTTCATGGTGTAGCAATTTTAACGGCCAGGAGTGTTATTTTACCTCTTCCATTAATCCAATTTTGTACAGATCGTGGTTCCGTAAGAAATTTTCAAAGATCCAGTACAACGGGAGACTGTTAAGAAATCTGTTGATGCTTGAAAGACCTTCAGCTGATTACGCTCTTGCTCTCTCTTTCAAGAGGAAATTCTCAGCAGACTACTTAACATGCTAAATTTCCCCAATACAGGCAACCGACTGCAATGTTACAGGCAAGCCAAAGATGGCCCTGAGAATTCCAGTACAGAAGAAAAAAAGGCTGCAGCGCACAGTCATACCAGCTGTTGCAATGTGTCCCACAAGTAGCACATAATTTTAACACCACTTTCTCTCCCCCTGTCTTACTGAATCCTTCAATTGCAGATGTATCTGAAATAATAGCCAAAACAATAACTGATACCAATTTTATAATAATAGCTCATGCTTTATTATTGTTATTGTAGCATACCTGGTAAATTTGCGCCCTTTCATACATGTACCATCCAGACTAAAGTTGTGAAATGCATTCAGCCAATAATACTTCTGAAATTCAGTAAATGTTAGCAATAGTGACCCAAATGTTTGAATTAATTAGCTGATATAAGTAATCACTTCTACAGACATGCATTATAATACCATCGTGAATTTTTCAAATACCGAAGAAGATGTAGAAGAAATGGGCCAGGTACGGGTTAGTCCTTTTCAATCTCATACGTTTGACCATAACTGCTTCAAGAGAAATCTAGACAGCAGATTTTGCAGTACTGTAAAGACTTAAGTATACTGGGTAGGTGGCAGCTTAACATGCCACATGCTGGGAGCACCAAAGAATGTATTTAGCAGTTGAAATTGCCTAATGGCATCCACAACACACATGTAGCATTACACTTTGGGTAATAGACATATAAGACAGTAAACTTTCTGTTGAAAACAGGCTATGACGTCCATACTGCACTTGCAGTTACATTTAAATGCTACAGGCATATGGTATTACGTTAAGTGTATGTGTAACATTTTGTCACATAAGGAGTTTACTGAAAATATTGCCTTTCGACAACAGGAGGATTACACACTGAAACTTCGCCATGCAAAAATGGTGGTGGCAGCATGGGGGAAGACGGATGGGGTTTTAATAATGAACATTTTATTTATAGCATTGAATGAAAATTCCACTGTGAAACACTTACTTGAAAGGTCAAGCTAGACCACTTCAACATTACAAATCAAAGTAAAAATTAATTGTCGATAACGTTCTCAAGCGAACATGATTATTTAGATAATCCTAAAAATTAAAGAAAATAATTACAAATCAAGAACTTTTAAATAAATATATTGTTATTGGAATACACCCATTCATCACTGGAGGTAGAGGGTAAGTGTCACTCTGCTCATTTCATTGTATCAGTGGAGAGAAATGACTGTAGGTACAGTGTACAACTACGTGAACAGTGTACAACTATGAGGTCTGTTTAAAAAATTCTGGGACACAAGTATTTTTGTGCCATGAGTGTTGGAGCAAAATGCAGTTGACATCCTTGCACACACCTGCATTGAATTTGTAACTGATGGAATTTTCATTACAGTATGTCTGTTAGTTAAAGTTGAGTGCAGTTTAAAAATGGCCGGACCAAAGCTACACATGACTCTTGTTCTAGACACACTTCAATGCATACAGATGAAACTCGTGTCAGGAATGTCAATAATAGGAAAAGGAAACCCCTTTGAAAGAAAGATTTGAAATAATAGATGAAATGAAAGAAAATTTGCAGACAAGTGCTTCACAAAATCTGGCAAAAGGTGTACCTAACTGCTTCTGAAAGTGGAAAAGGCATTGAGAATGGTGTTTCAATTCTGGAGGAGACTTTTGAAGGGGACTGTCACAATAAGTAAAAGGTAAGCAAAGAAAATTATTGTGGATAAAGTTCCGGAATTGTTCGAACAGATATTATATGGGGGTCCATCAACTGATGACAACAGTGTTTTATACATTTCTTTGTGCTGAATCATTCCGGAGTGCGGGACGAGTAAAAGTGTCAACTGACTGTAGCTTAGGTATGTGATTTGTTTACTTTTCACCTTGGTATTTGTTACAATTAACAGTAAGTATACTAAGTGGCTCGAAAGGGGTCTCCAGTGTTTCACATATACTGGTTTTTCAGGAAATCATCAGAAATGGAAATGTACCCGGCACAATGAACACGCCAGTGCTGTCAATTGTCCATGTGAACAAAAGTCTAACATCAAGTGGAATGTTGCTGGAGGGCAAAAGAACAAAGTCACACATTCTCATCATCGTTTTCCATCTCCAGTTTCCCGGGTGTGCCTAACAAGCGCTCTCCATCTCATGCGATCTTGATATACCACTTGGTCTTGGACATCATCGCAGTTAAAACAGTTTTTCTCTACGTCTGATTGTACTGCCTCTATCCATCGTCTCCTTGGCCTACGTCTTGGTCTTCCTCCCACTTCCATTCTGAAGTATTTTTTAGCTGTTCTCCTGCTACCCATTCTCATTACAGGCCATACCACTGCAGTCTTCGTTTCCCCAATATGTTGGCAATAGGGACCCTGATACCAGCTGTTTCTCTGTGTACCTCATTCCTGATCTTGTCTCTCCTGGTACTTTGATTCATAGTCCTGATAAACGTTTTTTCTGTTGGTTGGATTCTGCTGTAATCCTTTCTTAACAATGTACAAGTTTCCATGCCATATATAAGGATTGGAGTAAAGTAAGTGTTATACAAAGTTAACTTTGCTGCCGTGGGTACTTTTTTGTCCCAGAGTAGATTCCAAACTTGCATGTAGAAATTTGATGCTTTTTGTGTTCTCTTGAGGATTTCTTGCCGGATGGTGTTGTCCTTGGAGAAAATACTTCCAAGGTACTGAAAGTGGGAAACTGATTTAATTTTTGATCCCTCCAAGTAGATGTTTGAACTTGTCCCTTTCTGTTTATGGTCATCTCAACCGTCTTGGACTTGCTGATTTTCAGGTTAAATTCTTTAAATTTATTGTTCCAAACAGTCAGGCTCTTCTGCACGTCTCCCCATATTACAACATCATCTGCAAATACCAGAGATCTCGACTCATTTGCAGTTTCCTTAACAGATTTTAGCATTCTGTCCTTTACAATAATAAACAAGAGAGCAATTTCCTGCTGGACTCCCCTCTTCGTCTCAAACCATTCAGAGCGAGCATTTCCTATTTGGACACTACTATTGCATCTTTACTCTGTCAATCAAGTAATTGGGTACTTTTAGATCTTCAGGCATTTCCATATTTTATTACGAGGGCAATATCATACGCCTTCTCAATCACTAATTTCTTTCCACGTTCCCAGTATTTCACTGCCAAAATTCTTACCGCAAAGATGAGGTCTATAGTACTTCGCCCTTTCCTGAAGCCGTGCTATTCTTCTTCCTAAGTCTGGTTTCTATAATTTTTTCCAACAGCTTTAGGGTATGTGAAAGTAGGGTGATACCTCTATAGTTTCCACACTTCTTTCGGTCTCCTTTTTAAACAGTGGAATGATGATTCCTTTTGTCCAGACATCTGGAATTTTGTTGTTTCTCCAGATGACTGACAGAACTCTGTAGATCCATAGTAGGCCAGGTGTTCCGCCTGCCTTCATCATATCTAAGCTTAGCTCATCAAACCCTGGAGACTTTCTGTTTTGCATATTTCTCAGAGCAGACTCAACTTCCAGCCACATTAAAGACTGTAGAACCTCTGGTGTTTTTCAGCTGCACAATCACTGCTGTCAACATTCCCATTCAAAAGCAATGTCAAGCATTCTCTTATCTGCAAAATACAAAGTTCCGACTTCAGATTTTTATCCATGCATTAAAGTTTATGCTTCCATACAAAGATTCACCAGGATCTGAGAGATGACAAGGCACCAGCCCGACAGCAGCCATTCACAATGTGGCACTGGGCACAGTTTCATCATGCCAACTGAAGAGTGTCACAATAATTGTAGGTAACAAGATGTACACATGTCACTTTACTGACACAGCTGAAGACTAGAAATTTGAATGAGGCTATATATCAGCAGATCTGCACTGGCAATCCTGCAAATAGATGAATTTTTGTAAGTACTGAAAGGCAGGATCTATGTACTTACATTTTTGCACTTAAAGCACTATTACTACAGCAGATATGTCAACTAATTCAGAAATGACAGACATTAGAAACCATTTTGGTACAACAGAACTCCATTTTTTTACACTTTTCAAAGGACTTTAAATAACTGAGCACAATGCAGAAAAATGTAAAGAATGGGAAATAATGTTGTACGTGGTAAAAATTGCTTATAGGATCACCTAGCATTTTTGTACTTATATGTATATGTACATAAAAGGCAACAAAACCCTTCCAAGCAGCTTTATTTATCGTTTAATAAAGTTAATCTGAATGTTATACTACTTTTAGTGCCAAGTGTAACTGGAACTGATAACTTTATAGGAACTAGAAACTTTTGACATAATTTCATTCATCAAGATTAGATGTCAAGTGACATCTTACGAATCGTATTGATTTGATTTACCTGTAAGCATTGATGAGGATGTTAGTGGAAATGATAACCCAGCAGTTTGTTCCCCTTTAAACACCCAACAACAACAACAGTAAAACGCCACTTTTACGTTTTCCCGCCATTTACATAATTTTTTGTCAGTCCTGTCAAATTTTGTATATTCACAATGTTAATTCTCCCCGTTTTTGCATTAACATATTTACTCCTTTTCCCGCATTTTATGTTTTTGAAACCATGTTGAAGAAGAAAAAATGTAATTGACATAAATTGACACTGGCATGTCTTTCACCTTCGAGTACAGTTTTTACAAATTTATGCGGTCAAGTTTCTTGACACTTTGAATTTATCCAAACATATATTTTGCGTTTCGTTGTTTGCAGTACGCGTCTAGTTGACTCAAGACGCGGAGGCTGATTCCAGTCAGCCACCGCACTGATTGTCAGCTTAGCTTTGTCTAAGCAACTGGTAGTTTTTCATGTTTTGCGTGACGCGTTTCGCAAATTTATTCTTATTGTGAAATGCAAATTTTTACCCAAGTACGTTTTGTGGAGTTTTATAAACAGTGAGACAGATGGTTTGCTTGTGTATGTTTTTTTCTGGAAATTGAAGGAGGCATTATAGTGTGCGATGCCGACCCTGTGCAAATGTCACACAAAAATTTTGCATATATTTGCACTCAAGAACATAAATAAATTCTTGAATATAGTTGTGCAAAACTTCAAAAAATAAAAAAAGTACGGAACTTGTCCAGCTTCACCACGTAAATAATGAATGTCCGTAAAAGGCTTGCTGACAAAGTCATTTATGATAAATGAAATTACATCAAAAATTTCTACCTACTATAAAGGTTCCACTTCCATCTGGAACTTAAAATAGTACATAATTCGGATAGCCTTTATTACATAATAAATAAACTTCCTTGCAAATATTTTGATGCCTATTGTGTACATACAACTCAAATAAGCTACGAATGGTATAATGGCTATCAAAGTTATAGGAGAACAAATACCATTGGCAGTGACAGAAAATAACACTGTGTTTGGCATTAACAAAATAAGCAACAGCTGTAATTATGCTGAGGCATCTTTATTGGTAGAGTACTTGCCTGTGAAACTCACAGTCTGAGTTTCAGTCTAGCACACAGCAGTTTTAATAAGCCAGGAAGATTGATAACAGTGCATACACCAGTGTAAGTGAAGCTTCCATCCTGGACAATATAACTGTAGAGTATGTAGATACCCATACTTACACTTGTCTTGTTTCTAAATTAACTTTTGTATTTGTTTATTTTAAATGTATTTCAAACACTAAGAAACAAAGTGCTAATTTATATACTAAAGTATTCTGTGCCAGGAACAATCTTGCATCTTCTGGGCAGAAAAGAAAACTGATTACTACTACAACAGTGATTTATCAAATCAGTGACATTAAACTGTTTTGTTACACAGCAACGACTAGTCAGACAGCTGATAGGTGTACGATAACATTCAAAACAGCCTCAAACAAATTACACAGACGTCTCACTACACAGAGCAGAACTGCTCAGAAACGACAAACACAACAGAGTAGGAGAGTGAGACACAAACCGATACAAAAATTCTCGCCGTCCTCTCGACCACTAAAAACGTATTATTTCTGAGACTACTGCAACAGACTACACAAAGATAAAGGAAGCCTACAGGGGAACTCAGCTAACGGGTACCTATTAACGTACTCGGAGATACGGACGAGGTGAAGTTTGTGGGACACACTGTGACACAGAGGGGGCAGACAGTGTTACGGGAGTGTCGTGCCAATCTGCCGCGAGTGCAAACGCCCACCACAGTGACACCCGAGCAGCCGAGCAGGGGGCGGGGCGGGGCGGGGGCGGAGTGCGGGGCAGCAGACTGTGTGGCGGCCACCGACCTTTCGAGTCTTGCGCAGCTTGCTGACCTCACACTCGTAATACTTGAGCTGGGCTGACACGAGCTGCATCTGGTGCGAGAGCCACTGCTCGTACGCCGCCTGCTGCTGCCTGTCCGCCTCCGTCACGACGTCATCCGGCGGCGGGGCGGGTGGAGGCGGCAAGTTTGGCACGCCGAAAAGGGGGACTCTGCTGCCTCCTGTAATGTGGAAGAGGAAAAAATTGATAATAAAAGCACTTTGCTGCCAATTAACAATGCATAAAACAATGCATTAGCCTCATTTGTCTGATACAAATTGGGATTCTGTTGTTTAGCTTCTCTAACACATCAAAAGGAAGGGAGGGGAGGAAGGGGTGAAGGGAGGGGAGGAAGGAGTGAAGGGAGGGGAGGAAGGGTAGGACGGAGGGGAGGAGGGAGGGGTGAAGGGCGAGGAGAAGGAAACGGAGGAGGGAGAGAAGGAAGTGGAAGAGGGGGAGAAGGGTAAGGGAGAGAAGGGGGGAAATGAGGAGTGAGGAGGGCAGTAAGGGAGAGAAGGGGGAAAATGAGGAGTGAGGAGGGCAATAAGGGAGTAAGAAGAGAAAGGGAATAAGAGGATAAGGAGAGGAAGGGAAGGCAAATAGGCATGTGGGAGGAGAAATGGGGAATGGAGAGGGCTGAAATGGAGGGGAAACGGGGGGAATGGACAAGGGGGAAAATGGTAGGGAGAGGGGAGAATGGAGAAGGGGGGAAATGGTGGGAATGGAGAAGAGGGAAATGGGGAGGGAAGAGGAGGAAGGGGGATGGGCGAGGAGCAAGAAGGATGGGGGAGAAGGGGAAAGCAGTGGAGAGGAGGGAGAGGGAATGGAAAAGGAGTACGGGTGAGTGAGGAAGGGAGAGAGGAAAAAGGGAAAGGAGGATTGGGAAGGAGATGGCGAAGTGGCAGCGGTGAGGGGGAAGGGGAAAGGAGGGATGAAGGGGGAAGGATGAGGGAAGAAGGTCAAAGGAAGGAAAGTGTGGAAGTGGGGGTGAAGGGGAAACGAGGGACAAGGGAGGAAGGGGGGGTTTAGGGGAAATGAGGGACAAGAGGAAAAAGGGAAATGAGGGGGAAGGGGGTGGGAAGGGGGGGAGAAGGGGAAAGGAGGGCAAGGGGGTAACGGGAAGGGAGGAAGGATATAGGAGGGACCGGTGGGGAAGGGGGAAGAGAGAAGGCCATAGGTGGGACAAGGGAGAAGGGAAAGGGGAGAAGGGGAAGAAGTGGGGAAGGTGGAGGGGACAACGGGAAGGAGAGAGGGAGGGGAGAAGGGGAGGGAAGAAGGGGAAGGAGAGAGGAAGGGTAGTGTGGAGAGGGGATGAAGGGGGAGATGGGAAGTTGGAGGGGATGAAGGAGGAGGGGAGATAGAAAAGGGGGTGGAGGAAAAAGAGGCGGGGGGAGATGGATGGGGAGGGGGAGGTGAGCTGGGGAAGGGGGAGAGTAAATGAGGAAGTGCAGAGGGGTTAAATGAGAAGAGGTGTGAGAATGTAGGAAATGGAGAGGCACCTCCAATAGAACATAAGTAAATTAAATTGTGGGTATGTGGCTGTACAAGAAAGAGTAATGTAATATTTGTACAGTAATTACTGAAAAGATTGTAGATACCTGTTGAAGCTGCATAACACGCAACACAGTAGCTGCAGACACAGGGAGGTGAGTGAGACCTAGAATTAACCTGCATGATTGATTGAAAGTCATTCATTCGTCATGTGCTGACATACAAACTCTTTCAACTGTTGGAGTAATTGTTCAGCAAATGGTGGCACAGTGTACAATTAAATCCAAAGACCCTGCTTATGTGTTCTTCTTACTCCTTTGCTTCCTGAGCTGCATTCTCGATGATCCTTCTTCCATTCACATTTGTTAGTACATCCTTCTTCCTCTTATAATATCCAGATGGGCAACTTTGTCTGGAAGTTTTGTAGTTCAACTCTTTCATAACAGGCCAGGCTATTACTTATCTAGAAAATGGCAACTTATTTAGGCTAATACAGCAGAAATTAAGAGAAGTTTATTTTAACAACTCTTTCTCCAAAACACACCAGACACGTTGCCCCATCTTCTTTGATATATTTCTGCAGTAACCATCAGAAGATGTGATGCTTACTTTTAACCTCACGCACTTCAATGCAGTAATTCATTCCACTCCTTTCCTCAGGCAGTCACACTGAGCTGACTCACCAGTTACAAAAAGCTTCTCAATTGCTGTTGACAAAAATGTCTACGAGCAACCTGTCCTCCCACATAGATGGTTTGTGTTTAAAACTCTGTTTTGTAAGATCTATGTAAGCAGTGCACATAATAAGTAACAGGTGAATATGATTATACAGAATCTACGCATAATAAATCTGACACAACACAACACAGATAACCACACTATGCCCATAGCATTTGGCTGAAACGAGGTCTCACAGCATTCAGATTTGCAGTGTGTGAAATTGAGAACTTACATATCAATTGAAACTTCCTGGCAGATTAAAATTGTGTGCCGGAACCGGGACTCGAACCTGGGACCTTTGCCTTTCGCGGGCAAGCGCTCTACCGACTGAGCTACCCCGACACGACTCACGATGCCGCCTCACAACTTTACTTCCGCCAGTACCTCGCCTCCTACTTTCCAAACTTCACAGAAGCTCTCTTGCAAACACGCAAGACTAGCACTCCTGGAAGAAAGGATATGGTGGAGACATGGCTTAGCCACAGCCTAAGGGATGTTTCCAGAATGAAACTTTCACTCTGCAGCGGAGTGTGCGCTGATATGAAACTTCCTGGCAGATTAAAATTGTGTGCCGGAACCGGGACTCGAACCTGGGACCTTTGCCTTTCGCGGGCAAGCGCTCTACCGACTGAGCTACCCCGACACGACTCACGATGCCGCCTCACAACTTTACTTCCGCCAGTGCCTCGCCTCCTACTTTCCAAACTTCACAGAAGCTCTCTTGCAAACACGCAAGACTAGCACTCCTGGAAGAAAGGATATGGTGGAGACATGGCTTAGCCACAGCCTAAGGGATGTTTCCAGAATGAAACTTTCACTCTGCAGCGGAGTGTGCGCTGATATGAAACTTCCTGGCAGATTAAAATTGTGTGCCGGAACCGGGACTCGAACCTGGGACCTTTGCTTTTCGCGGGCAAGCGCTCTACCGACTGAGCTACCCCGACACGACTCACGATGCCGCCTCACAACTTTACTTCCGCCAGTACCTCGCCTCCTACTTTCCAAACTTCACAGAAGCTCTCTTGCAAACACGCAAGACTAGCACTCCTGGAAGAAAGGATATGGTGGAGACATGGCTTAGCCACAGCCTAAGGGATGTTTCCAGAATGAAACTTTCACTCTGCAGCGGAGTGTGCGCTGATATGAAACTTCCTGGCAGATTAAAATTGTGTGCCGTAACCGGGACTCGAACCTGGGACCTTTGCCTTTCGCGGGCAAGCGCTCTACCGACTGAGCTACCCCGACACGACTCACGATGCCGCCTCACAACTTTACTTCCGCCAGTACCTCGCCTCCTACTTTCCAAACTTCACAGAAGCTCTCTTGCAAACACGCAAGACTAGCACTCCTGGAAGAAAGGATATGGTGGAGACATGGCTTAGCCACAGCCTAAGGGATGTTTCCAGAATGAAACTTTCACTCTGCAGCGGAGTGTGCGCTGATATGAAACTTCCTGGCAGATTAAAATTGTGTGCCGGAACCGGGACTCGAACCTGGGACCTTTGCCTTTCGCGGGCAAGCGCTCTACCGACTGAGCTACCCCGACACGACTCACGATGCCGCCTCACAACTTTACTTCCGCCAGTACCTCGCCTCCTACTTTCCAAACTTCACAGAAGCTCTCTTGCAAACACGCAAGACTAGCACTCCTGGAAGAAAGGATATGGTGGAGACATGGCTTAGCCACAGCCTAAGGGATGTTTCCAGAATGAAACTTTCACTCTGCAGCGGAGTGTGCGCTGATATGAAACTTCCTGGCAGATTAAAATTGTGTGCCGGAACCGGGACTCGAACCTGGGACCTTTGCCTTTCGCGGGCAAGCGCTCTACCGACTGAGCTACCCCGACACGACTCACGATGCCGCCTCACAACTTTACTTCCGCCAGTACCTCGCCTCCTACTTTCCAAACTTCACAGAAGCTCTCTTGCAAACACGCAAGACTAGCACTCCTGGAAGAAAGGATATGGTGGAGACATGGCTTAGCCACAGCCTAAGGGATGTTTCCAGAATGAAACTTTCACTCTGCAGCGGAGTGTGCGCTGATATGAAACTTCCTGGCAGATTAAAATTGTGTGCCGGAACCGGGACTCGAACCTGGGACCTTTGCCTTTCGCGGGCAAGCGCTCTACCGACTGAGCTACCCCGACACGACTCACGATGCCGCCTCACAACTTTACTTCCGCCAGTACCTCGCCTCCTACTTTCCAAACTTCACAGAAGCTCTCTTGCAAACACGCAAGACTAGCACTCCTGGAAGAAAGGATATGGTGGAGACATGGCTTAGCCACAGCCTAAGGGATGTTTCCAGAATGAAACTTTCACTCTGCAGCGGAGTGTGCGCTGATATGAAACTTCCTGGCAGATTAAAATTGTGTGCCGGAACCGGGACTCGAACCTGGGACCTTTGCCTTTCGCGGGCAAGCGCTCTACCGACTGAGCTACCCCGACACGACTCACGATGCCGCCTCACAACTTTACTTCCGCCAGTACCTCGCCTCCTACTTTCCAAACTTCACAGAAGCTCTCTTGCAAACACGCAAGACTAGCACTCCTGGAAGAAAGGATATGGTGGAGACATGGCTTAGCCACAGCCTAAGGGATGTTTCCAGAATGAAACTTTCACTCTGCAGCGGAGTGTGCGCTGATATGAAACTTCCTGGCAGATTAAAATTGTGTGCCGGAACCGGGACTCGAACCTGGGACCTTTGCCTTTCGCGGGCAAGCGCTCTACCGACTGAGCTACCCCGACACGACTCACGATGCCGCCTCACAACTTTACTTCCGCCAGTACCTCGCCTCCTACTTTCCAAACTTCACAGAAGCTCTCTTGCAAACACGCAAGACTAGCACTCCTGGAAGAAAGGATATGGTGGAGACATGGCTTAGCCACAGCCTAAGGGATGTTTCCAGAATGAAACTTTCACTCTGCAGCGGAGTGTGCGCTGATATGAAACTTCCTGGCAGATTAAAATTGTGTGCCGGAACCGGGACTCGAACCTGGGACCTTTGCCTTTCGCGGGCAAGCGCTCTACCGACTGAGCTACCCCGACACGACTCACGATGCCGCCTCACAACTTTACTTCCGCCAGTACCTCGCCTCCTACTTTCCAAACTTCACAGAAGCTCTCTTGCAAACACGCAAGACTAGCACTCCTGGAAGAAAGGATATGGTGGAGACATGGCTTAGCCACAGCCTAAGGGATGTTTCCAGAATGAAACTTTCACTCTGCAGCGGAGTGTGCGCTGATATGAAACTTCCTGGCAGATTAAAATTGTGTGCCGGAACCGGGACTCGAACCTGGGACCTTTGCCTTTCGCGGGCAAGCGCTCTACCGACTGAGCTACCCCGACACGACTCACGATGCCGCCTCACAACTTTACTTCCGCTGCAGAGTGAAAGTTTCATTCTGGAAACATCCCTTAGGCTGTGGCTAAGCCATGTCTCCACCATATCCTTTCTTCCAGGAGTGCTAGTCTTGCGTGTTTGCAAGAGAGCTTCTGTGAAGTTTGGAAAGTAGGAGGCGAGGTACTGGCGGAAGTAAAGTTGTGAGGCGGCATCGTGAGTCGTGTCGGGGTAGCTCAGTCGGTAGAGCGCTTGCCCGCGAAAGGCAAAGGTCCCAGGTTCGAGTCCCGGTTCCGGCACACAATTTTAATCTGCCAGGAAGTTTCATATCAGCGCACACTCCGCTGCAGAGTGAAAGTTTCATTCTGGAAACATCCCTTAGGCTGTGGCTAAGCCATGTCTCCACCATATCCTTTCTTCCAGGAGTGCTAGTCTTGCGTGTTTGCAAGAGAGCTTCTGTGAAGTTTGGAAAGTAGGAGGCGAGGTACTGGCGGAAGTAAAGTTGTGAGGCGGCATCGTGAGTCGTGTCGGGGTAGCTCAGTCGGTAGAGCGCTTGCCCGCGAAAGGCAAAGGTCCCAGGTTCGAGTCCCGGTTCCGGCACACAATTTTAATCTGCCAGGAAGTTTCATATCAGCGCACACTCCGCTGCAGAGTGAAAGTTTCATTCTGGAAACATCCCTTAGGCTGTGGCTAAGCCATGTCTCCACCATATCCTTTCTTCCAGGAGTGCTAGTCTTGCGTGTTTGCAAGAGAGCTTCTGTGAAGTTTGGAAAGTAGGAGGCGAGGTACTGGCGGAAGTAAAGTTGTGAGGCGGCATCGTGAGTCGTGTCGGGGTAGCTCAGTCGGTAGAGCGCTTGCCCGCGAAAGGCAAAGGTCCCAGGTTCGAGTCCCGGTTCCGGCACACAATTTTAATCTGCCAGGAAGTTTCATATCAGCGCACACTCCGCTGCAGAGTGAAAGTTTCATTCTGGAAACATCCCTTAGGCTGTGGCTAAGCCATGTCTCCACCATATCCTTTCTTCCAGGAGTGCTAGTCTTGCGTGTTTGCAAGAGAGCTTCTGTGAAGTTTGGAAAGTAGGAGGCGAGGTACTGGCGGAAGTAAAGTTGTGAGGCGGCATCGTGAGTCGTGTCGGGGTAGCTCAGTCGGTAGAGCGCTTGCCCGCGAAAGGCAAAGGTCCCAGGTTCGAGTCCCGGTTCCGGCACACAATTTTAATCTGCCAGGAAGTTTCATATCAGCGCACACTCCGCTGCAGAGTGAAAGTTTCATTCTGGAAACATCCCTTAGGCTGTGGCTAAGCCATGTCTCCACCATATCCTTTCTTCCAGGAGTGCTAGTCTTGCGTGTTTGCAAGAGAACTTCTGTGAAGTTTGGAAAGTAGGAGGCGAGGTACTGGCGGAAGTAAAGTTGTGAGGCGGCATCGTGAGTCGTGTCGGGGTAGCTCAGTCGGTAGAGCGCTTGCCCGCGAAAGGCAAAGGTCCCAGGTTCGAGTCCCGGTTCCGGCACACAATTTTAATCTGCCAGGAAGTTTCATATCAGCGCACACTCCGCTGCAGAGTGAAAGTTTCATTCTGGATACATATCAATTGTTTCATGCAACTCAATCCCCCCCACTGGGTTTGATTTTCAAATAAATTCCACACTCTAAATAGGGTGTCCACATTCCACAAGCATTTCTCTGAAGCAAAAAAATCACAAACACGGTAGGAGGGTTATCTGATGATATCAGACTGTTGTTTTCTTGTATCAAGCCTCCTTTTGGTCATTATTTGTTTTCCTTCATTTTCTCCAACTTTTCAGTTCATATACCTACCCTTTTTTAATGAGAAAAGTGAATCATTTATTTCCATCACTTACTGCACAAAAGAGAGGTGTGGGGGGGGGGGGGAGGGATTTCAATTACTGAACTATTGGTCGGCAACTGGCGGACCGCGGTCCAGATCTGGACCGTGAGAGGTCAAAAACTGGATCGCCAAAATATTTTCAAAGTGTAAGTTACGTACTCTAATCATTAAAAATAAAAAAAAACTTTTTTTTCTGTAGATAACTACACTGACCTACAACAAAATGAGAAATTAATATGTGATTTGGCTCAAAGTGTGTAATTATTCCGTCGCAAGCTGATTCTTTGAAAAAGACTTTTTAGTCAAGAATTTCTCCATTTTGCAACTATTTTTTGAACATAAATATAATCGTGAAATAGATATTTCCGTATTATCAAATTTCTGGGCAGATCTTAATAAGGAATTTGCAGTAAGATTCAAAGAAATATACCAGTTGTCACGATTCTTAAAATCACCTTTTGAGGTTTCTCCTGTAGCTGAAAGGACGGATAGTTGTCTACCTAGCTGCTATGTTTGGCTTCTCATATATTTGTGAAATATATATTTTTTTTAAATGAATTATCGCTCAAGACTGCTCATTTTGAAGACACTATTTGCGCAACTGCTCCGCATGTGAACCTAACATTAAGAACCACCTCAAGATCGCATATTTCACTTTTCCCATCGATTTTTTTAACAGATACATGACCATTTCATTGTAGTTCATACTTTCTTAGTATAATGCATGATCTGTATCTGAACTTTTCAATAAAAGATTGACCATCCATTTTTTCCATACTTTTTGTGAGTGAAAATGAAAATAAAAAATATTAAAGAATATTACTTTTTTTCCGTATTTTTGAATACAAATATGACTGTCTAATGTGTTTCATATCACTTTGTGAGTGAAAATAAAAAATACGGGCTTTTATTTCTGGACCTCAATAAAAATTTTCAAAGGTATCCAGACCCCACCTAAGATTACTTGCCAATCTCTGTTTTATAAAAAAGATGCAAATTGTTCTTGAACTTTGCAGTTTCAGAAAAACTGCCACCTTTTCAGAATAACTTACTAAAACTAAAAAAATCATTTTGTTCCAGGTGATAGCTGCAATCGGAATGCAGTCACCAGGCAGTCTGCCCCTCTGCGTGTCCTTCACAGACATCCCCGATGCGATGTACGCAGTTACTATTAGGGAAGTAGAGGGTACGTACCGGCAGCTTCTCCGGACGTTTGAGGTTGGGGCGGCCTCGCAGCGGCACCGCCGGTGGCCAGCGACTGCTGAGGGGTGGCGGCGGCCGGCCGCGCGCCCCCGGCCAGGAACTGCTGGCGCAGGCCCCCTGGGCTGGGGACGGTGCCTTGTCCTGAAACAGGTAGAGCCCACTTTACAGACCAGTACACAGCAGGATACGACGTATCTTCTGCTCATTTGTCTGCAAAGATAAACATCTGTCAGCATTCTTACTACAAAAAATAAGACTGTCAGCAATCTCACATTCTTTTAGTTCATTTATTTCACTATTTAAACAATATCATCTATTTCCACAGATACGACGACCTTCAGATAAGACGAGGTACAAATTTTCGTCGACATTTTATATTTTAAGCATATTATCTGGCCTATAAGACGACCCCCAAGTTACCGTATTTACCCGAACGCATGCCACACTTTTTTTTCTAATTTTTGGGATCTAAAAATACACTCGCGACTTAGAATTCGGAGGCAAAGCTTCAGGAAGTTCCGAAAAATGCCCTTAGAAGCCGCCATACGTAGTTTTCGAGATTGGTACTTCTAGATTTCACCCTTTGTTGTAGTGTTTGCTGTCTGATTTTGAACTTTCGTGCGTGTCGTGCTACACTGTACCTGATCGTGAAGAAACATGTATTTTTTACACTGCGAAGTATAAAAAAAAAGTAATTTCTTTCGCCGAGACGATATTTAATCGCGCCGATGCACATATGTGGGTGAAAACAGAGAACAGAAGAAAAATAATTTCTAAGAAGCCGCAATTATTGCATATAGATCTGAAATATTCTAACCCTTTCACTGCTCTGAACATAAATATACGCTAATCGTTTCAGTGCGACTCTGGATATATTGAGAAATTATTTTTGACAAGCGACATAGTAAAATCAGGCTGCATTGTAAATAATTAATTCTATTCCTGCTTGATGGCATATAGGCTATCATATGTACCCTTCTCCACTCAATAAATTAATTAAGCTTGAAAAGCGATTTTTTTTAATTGCGCAAACCTTTGTTTTTGTAAATCTTTCCTCCACGATGTAAATGTCAGGGTAATTTTGCAGATGTGCTGCATAGTGCAGCTATAGTGACTTTGACTTCCTTATGATATATATCAAATCGATCCATTTCGAAACGATATGTATGGAATAAGCAATTTTTTATGAACCGGAGATTCGGGCGCTAAGCGCTTTGATATATATCATTTCGAGGTTGAAGCCTCACTATAGCAATGCTATGCAGTAAATATGTGAAATTACCAATTTCAGACTAAATTTTAATTCATTTATTTATTTATTACTTTTTTTTTGTACTGTCGCATAAGACGATCTCAGATTTTTGGGCCTTTTTTTATGATTTAGCCATCATCTTATCTGCAGAAATATACGGTATGTTTCTTCCTGAACTAAGAGGAGACAGTGCTTACCTTGCTGGGGGGACTGCGGCGTGGCACTGGCGTTCCCTGCAGAGAAGTCTGCCTCGGCGCCCTCCTGCTGCTGCTGTTGCTGCTGCTGTTGTTGCTGCTGCTGCTCACGCTTCTCCTGCTCGAGGAGTTCTTCCAGCAGCAGGGGCTGCTCCTGCAGTTGGACAGACTACTGTTCGTCAATACGAGCTCATGCCCTGCATACGTTTTGACAAGATTCTTTCCTTGATGGGCATCAAACACTTCTACCGAGACAGTGTCATATTGTGTAAGAAAAGAGGAAAGGAAAAATGACAGGGTTTAACGTCTCCTCAATTCCGTGGTTACTAGACTTGGAGCACACACACACATATTGATTTCTTGCCAAGGGTGGAGCAGAAAGTCAGCATGCCATTAAAGAGGAAACTTCTCAGCAATGACAATAACAACGGTCCCTATACCACCCACCTGCTTTGACTCTTTATGTCACTGGCAGGGACCGACTATACCTACATGGCGGGGGACAGCAGAAAAAAATATTCAGACACACAGGTCAAAACTGGCAAAATAAAACTTTGCCAAGCATTTGCCATTACGAACAATCAAACTTTCAAGTGATTAGTGTAATTAAACAATGGTGCTTGGTGGGAGGATAGGTGAACATAAATTGATCAGTCAGGATCTTATACAGTAATGATATGAAAGAAAAAATCCCCATTGCAAATCATTAATGTTTTGAGTCATACACTAACAACACACCGATGTCAGGGGTCAAAGCCCAACAGATGGTATCTCGTGCTTCAGTTGTCCCCTGACATTGGTCGGGAGAGATTTTGGGAAATCAACAGAAACCTAAGGGTGGTATGAGGTGGGTTTGGACCACCGTCACCCCTAATGCGTCTCCAGTGTGATACCACTGTGCCACCTCACTTGGTAGAGGCATCATTGATGTGGTGACAATTTCTGATGCAACTCCCAGCTGTGACAGGTGGTTAGTTCTAATTCTATCTCGTGCCCAAGTATTGGAGTGGTCAGTGGGTGGCGGCAACGACTTCACAATACCACAGTGGTAGTCGCAGTATTACTGGCATACAATTAAGTCACCTTATGGGGCACCGTTTCGGTGCCCTATCCCCTCCGACTTCCTGACGCACAAGTCACTCACTAAACTTGGCTACTCTTTCAATCTTTTTTTCTAACTTTATTTACCACACTACCAAACAAACCATTGTCCCATCAACTGTAAACATATATGAAACCTTAACCTTTCCTGGAATACTGAATGTTCAAAAAACTTATGGGTATGCTGACAGATGACGTCGTCAAGCACGGCCAATATTTCGAAAGAGGACACTCTGCCATTCTCAAGGCACAACTGCACTCAGGTAGCAATGTGTAAGAGAAATTTAATAATATCAAAAAGGAACAACTTCCTGATGTTCTGCAAAACTTACTTATTCGTCAGAAACCAGCTTTCGGCTTCTCAGGCCGTCATCAGGTGCTAACTGACTGTAGTATACATGTTTTCAGCGATGTTACAAATATGTTATCACAGAAAATCGACTAGTTCACAGGAAAGTACATCACAAGTACATATTTATAAGAGTTATTAACATTAATATATATAAAAAATGATAAGTCTTATGTAAAGGAGCAAAACTGACATGATTATTTTTGTTGAAAAGGAAAGTTGGAGACTAAAACGTATTTCAGTAGAGGTGTAAAGGGGAACTGGATCTGATCGTTTAATACTAAACTGGCTTCCTGAGCCAAATGTTTATTGATTTCAAATATTGCAGTAGTGTCATCTTTCTCATTTTCTTCAGGGGATGTAGGATTTCACGATGTACATCGTAATAATGGTTTTCTCTGAGCACATGGGGAAGAAGAAGAAGAAAAGAAGAAGAAGAAGAAGAAAGATAACACACACAGTACAAGTAACCACAGAGTCAACACCACCAAAGACGACGACATCAAAAATACCGATAGTGACTATTAACTAACTGGTGAGGCAACATTCATTTTATACCTCTGCTTTTTTATGAGAGACAGAGCCGGATTCAAAGCAGAATGTAAACAAAAACCACCATCTCCATTTATAACAGCCAAGCAAATTCAATGTTTCCAGAATGAAACTTTCACTCTGCAGCGAAGTGTGCGCTGATATGAAACTTCTTGGCAGATTAAAATTGTGTGCCGGAACCGGGACTCGAACCTGGGATCTTTGCCTTTTGCAGGCTAGCACACTACCGACTGTGCTATCCCAACACGACTCACGATGCCGTCTCATAACTTTACTTCCGCCAGTACCTCGCCTCCTACTTTCCAAACTTCACGAGGCGAGGTACTGGAGGAAGTAAAGTTGTGAGGTGGCATCGTGAGTCGTGTCGGGATAGCACAGTCGGTAGTGCGCTTGCCCTCGAAAGTCAAAGGTCCCTGGTTCGAGTCCTGGTTCTGGCACACAATTTTAATCTGCCAGGAAGTTTCAAATCCGATGTTGCAGAACACTGTCTTGGCACCGGTCATCCTATGGAATACAACACAGGGATTCTGGCATGCAGTTCCACCTACTGAGATAGTGTTATTAAGGAAGCTGTTGAAATTAAACTATCAAATTACCTTATAAATAGAGATGGTGGTTTTTGTTTATACAGTAGAGTCACAAAAACTTGGCACTCGGTAACCCGGCAGTCCAGGTAAATCGACCACATCCTCAGAAATTATTCCGTACTCATATAATGTAGGATACAAGTGAAATTGTAGCATATTGCAGTTGCAGTCTATGTATGGGCCCAGAAATCATATTTTCTTGTGCCACCTACATTCTATTTAAGAATCCTTCGAGTTTCATGAATGCAGTATGTAGATGTGTTTTCATACTAGAAACAGTCTTGATCAAAACCACGGGAGTGCATTTTTTCACGGTCATTGAAGATCAGCTTAGGCATTATGGACAATAATGAACTAGCTAACAGCAGACAGGAATGACACACACATGACGGGGCCACGAGCACTCAGCTGCTGTCTGCCTACAGCCTTTGTCTTTTCTTAACCGCATGTCCATGTGAGTGTAACAAATTTCATTTGTTAGACATTGTCTTTCATTTATTTTGTGTTACTATATTCCATCATTTGTATTGTATTTTAAAGTAACAATAGACACTAATTTATAACAAAAAGATCTTACATATACTTTTGTGACACTGTTCCTGATAACCCAGCTTTTTCAGAAACTCGGTCAGCGTTCGGTCCACATTAGACCGAGTTTTCGGGACTCTACTGTACTCTGCTTGGAATCCAACTCTGTCTCTCATCAAAAACCAGAGAGACAGATTCAGTGTTGACTCACCTGACCAATTAACCAGTATTAATATTTCTGATGTTGGTAATCTTCTGTTGTGCTGACTCTGCGGTCATTTGTACCACGTGTGTGTTATCTTTATTTTCTTTTTTATGTTTTTCTTTCTTTCTTTCTTTTTTTTACCCCTTTGCAAACCAACGCATTAAATTTCCCTTACACATTGTTTCCTGAGTGCAGTTCTGCCCTAAGAATGTCAGCTTGTGCTCCTGTTGAAATATCAGTGATGGTCGACGTCGTCATCTGGCAGCATCCCCTTAATTTTTTTGAACGCGTAAACATATAACCTAACATTTGGTTTTATGTATAAATTATGTTCAGACCAGTTTTCCTAGCAGGCTCTACAGAAGTGGATGAAAGTTTTTCTTAAAGCTTACAGTTTAAAGCAACAGAGAACACTCGATAGCACCTGGGTTCAAGATTTCAAACGTATGTTGCATTTGTAAAGGAAAATGAATATCTTTGAGTTGGCATGATTGGTAATGCAGATACAGATAACAGTAGACACAGAACAATTCACTCTGGAAAAGTGTAACAATATGAGACAAAATGTATGGTGTAACGTAACTTGCACAGGTAAAATTCAGAATACTATTGGTAAGACACATTTAAATGTAAAAAAATAAACAAACAATAAAAAACCACAACTTTCGCAACTGTTGCTGAGTAATGAGAGACTGGTACAGATAAGAGAATCAGGCCTAAGGTTGAGCCAGTGTAGGTGAGCGGAGACTGAAATTACGTGTGTCATTTTTTGTAACCCCCCCCCCCCCCTTTTTTAACCTTCTAGATACCGCAAGGCGGCATGGAGTGCTCCAACCGCAGGTTTTGTGGAAGTATATGTTAGTCACGAGTCTCCTAAATTGGTACCGAAGTTACAAGAAATATAATTTGTCTGAGCAATTTAATGTCATCCATATTTATCTGATATTATACACTTAACAATTATTTACACATATGTACAGATCATACGATTTTGGAAGCGTGGCACTGAGTTCCACTCACGGTCTGTAATGAGACTGTTCTGCACACAGCATTTAGAGGGTTAGTCTATTGGCAGTACCAAAAGCTAGTGACAAGCTTTACAATTTTACTGTTTCATATACATTTCTACAAATGTCTGCCTAGGTGTGTTAGCGTGTGTATATGTGTGGGTGTATTTGTTTACCTTCCTTTTTTTCCTCTAAGTTAAGTCTTTCCGGTACCGGGATTGGAATGACCCCTATACATATATATAACTCTCAACAAGTACACTGTCGGTACCTGATCAATGTTTGCCACATTTGGTGAGAATTAAAAAAACTAAAATAGTGGGAGGTGAAGCAAAAACTACAGTGAATATTGCATAGCTAAAAATAAGTTATAAAAGGCAACAAAAAGACACCCTTGCATAAAAATTACTTGGTCCTACAAGTTCAGGGTTGATGGGACGTGTCAACTTCCATTAATCAAGTGAGGAGGACACATGAGAGCACAGTTTAATAGACAAAGAAACAAACAGAAAAAGTTGCTAAAACAGACTGCAATACTTGGAGCAAAGAATAAGGAATAAAGATGACATTATTAGATAAATGGAAAGTTGAAAAATAAACATTATGTTACTGGAAACAAACAAAAAGGAAAATGACATAGAAACTGAGGCTTTGTAAGTACATTTAAACAACTTGAATGGGGGTACAGCAGAAGACCATAGTGAGCAGAGTCAAAAATAACAAGAAAAATTTAAGTACAAGTATCTTATATACTGGCTAACAAATGATAAAAATATGACTGAAGTAAACATGCACACTACACTACTGTAATAAGGGCCTGTGCAACAAATGAGAATGAATCAATCATTTAAAAAATAATAAAAAATATAAAAATACCTCATCTAAGAAATTCAGTACCACTGCAGAATAAGGACACAAATGGGAAATAAAATTCTGACTACACCAGGAAAAAAATAAAAATAAAAAAATAAAAAATAAAAAATAAAATAAAATAAAATAAATAAATAAATAGTAAAGGTTAATGGCCTGAAGTTAATTGATACATAAACACAAAATTCACAACAAATTCTAAATGATTATTACCTACACAAAGAAACCCCTAAATATACATGGCAGCTATCCACATTTATATTAAAAAAAAAAAAAAAAAAAAAAAAAAAATGTTTCCTGCATAACAATTAGGCAAAAAACAGCCTCAATAATACAAGACAGAGTATGAAGAGGGGTAACCCACAGTGATCATCTGGTTAACTCTTAATATATATCAATAGAGGTGTTTCAGGAGGAAAGGTAAATATTTTAGAATTTGGTAGCATAGACAAATAGCAAAAAAATAAATAAATAAATAATAAAAAAAAAATGTTTCACTGAGAACAAAGAGACAGTTGTTAGTGTGCAACCCAATCAATTTTAAACCCAAAAGCAATTGAGGATATTCCACTGATTCTTCCATCGGTTTTTGGTAAAAACCACCATATTGAATTAACAGAACAATTCTGTGTATGCTCTACAAGTTTGAAGTCTGAAAATGGTCTTATAAACCAAAATCAGTTACCTACATAAAAAAAAAAAAACTTTTAGAATATAAACAGTTTTGTACTCTTAATTCAATATGATTATGCTCTGCCAAGAACCAATGGAAGAATCAGTGGAAATATCCTCATTTGCCTCTGCTTTCAGTTTCTTTTGGTAACACACTAACAGCTGTATCTCTGTATATATAAAAAAGGACAAATGTTATATGGCATTTTTATTACAATTCGTCTATGCTACCAGTTTCTAAACATTTACTATTACTGAAACACTTTGTGTTAGTACACATGACAAGTATAGAAGAAATAGTTAATAATAAGGAAGGCTTCAAAACTGGAATAATGATTCCAAAGTATAATATAAATAGACTAGAAACTTTAAGTACAACATATTTAGAGAGGAAACGATTAAGTGTAAAATTACAGTAAAAACTCGTTGTAAGTCTCAAGACAGTCCATGGGTACTTCAGAAAACACTTGGACATGATGGATATGAAGAAAGTGTTGTAGAGAATAAACCACACCCATGCAAAGTCCTGAAGAGAAAGATGGAACATTTGTATTATTAACTGCTGAAGAAACTGTGTATACCGTATTTACTCAGCTGTAGTACCCACCTTTTCTCCAATTTTATTACATTTGAAATTGGGGAGGGTATTATAGGTCCATACTTCATAAATTTAGTTGTGCATTTGGTTGCATCAGGATGGGCTAAATATGTTAATCATTTTATCTATGTAAGTGCAGCATCTGTTTGTGTTGTGTGTGTGTTTGTAACTCTCACAAAAGAAGGTTTGTACAAAAATTATTTTTGGAAAATCTGCCGGACTATTTGAGAACAACTGAAAGGGCATATTTCAGAGTCTTTTTGAATGATTTCAACACTACAACTCACAATTTGGACAATGGAGAGGTCTTTTTATTTTATTTATTTATTCTTGTTTGTTACTGCCCTGGAGATGTTTTAGGCAAAAAAAGGGGAGGGGTTCATTACAAATGAAAAGTCGGATAATTCAAACACAGTGCAAAAGTGATAATTTTTGTATGCACTCAATATCATAGCTGACAACAGGAACGATGTATTTGGTTTGACTTATCATCACCAAATTTGGAACATTTTTTTTGTCAAGAGGGTTTTTTATGCTTTGCATCCCACCATTGGTGCATGGCAGAGGGTATCTTGCAACAGATTTTGACACCATTTGAGCAAATCAATACATTTCATCACTGTTTTTCCGATCAACATGAAACTTGGAACCTTGTGTCCTGTAAACATCGTGGCTCGTACAAGATTGAACAGCATGTGCCACAGTGTGTCAGTGCAAGCAGCCACCAGACGGCAGCCTGAGCCACAGCAGTGCCGCTGCCTCACAGCCACGGAAAAACATACGAGGGTGGTTTGATAAATCTGGTAAATTTGTATGAAAGAGTGGGAAATGTTTGGAAACTGCACTGTTGTTGGTGAGATTGACATTTTCATGGATATTACAGCAAGTTTCAAACAGTAGCTGATTTTGGAAGCCAGCTGAAGTGCTAACTAAGTACAGTAGAACCTCATTTTTACACTTTTCAAGGGACTTCAGTAAAATGGTGTAAAATGCAAGAAATAATGTTTAAAATGGTAAAATATTCTAACACGATCAGACTTGCATTTTCATAGTTTATTTGTGATATATGTACATAATAGCCATCTAAATACTCGCTAAAAAGTTTATTATACAATAAAGGTTATCCAAATTTTCACTATTTTAAGCACCAGGCTGAACTGGTAATTTTACGGGAAGTAGAAATTTTTGACATAATTTCATTCATTATAATCAATGTAACACATCTTCAAAATTACTGCCTTTTATCGGCATTAATTATTTACATAGTAAAACTCCTAAAATTCCATTCTTTTTGTGTTTTTCGATATTTCACACTCCAATTTTAGAGAATTTATTGGCGTTCTCGAGTGCAAACATACGCGTGAGTATTTTTGTGATGTTTGCATAGGATCAGCTTCTCACACTATTATTGCTTTTTTGACGTTGTGGCTATTATGATACCCAACTTAACAGATAATGTTCTTTATTAATCAGAAATATTTATCACAAAACAATGCAACTCTTCATTCTCACATCAACACAGCAACTGGTTTTGATTGATTGAGTACACGCCAGGCACTCTGGCAAAGAAGCTGGCGGAAAGAGGATCTACATCACCACAGATCGGTGCATCTTAAGTCAACTAGACACATACTGCCAACAACGAAACGTGAAATATACATTTGAATAAATACAAAGTGTCAAGAAACTCGACTGTGAATAATTTTTAAGCGTTATACTTTAAGGAAAAAGCCATGCCAGCATCAATTTATGTAGATTACGTCATTCTCTTTTTTTCACGAACATGCTTTTTAAAAGCGTAGAACGCGGGAAAAGTGTAAATCTGTTAACGCAAAAACGGGGGTGAATTAACAATGTGAACATAGAAAATTTGGCGGGACTGACAAAAAATGGTGTAAATGGCGGGAAACCATTAAAAACGGTAACACAAAAATGAGGTTGTACTGCATTTAGTTCCTTAAGATGGAGAAAAACGAATTCCATGCAGTCATTAAATATTTTCATTTGAAAGATTGGACATTTGGATAGATCAAATACAAGGTTTTTTTTTTTGGGGGGGGGGGGGGTGGGGGGTGGGGGGGGGGAGATCAATGAGTTTAAACGTGGTCAGAGAAGCATGGAAGATGGAGCAGTTCTGATCGGCCTGTTGAAGTCACCACACAGGAAACCATTGGCAAGGTGCATGATATGGTAATGGAAGAACAAAGATTAAAAGTTCGTGACATAGCTAACATTGTAGGCATCTCAACTGAATGAGTGCATTATATCCTCCATGAAAAACTGGCCATGAAGAAGTTTTGTGTGCAATGGGTGGCGCGCCTTCTCACTTTGGACCAAACAACAGAAACAAAAGAACATTTCTGCTCACAATCTGAGGCTGTTCAGGTGCAATCCACAGCACTTTTTGCACAGTTTCATAACTGTTGATGAAAGATGTATCCACCATTACACTCCAGAGACCAAACAACAGTCCAAACAATGTATGAAGAGAGGGGAGAGTGTACCAAAGAAGGCAAAGATTGTTTTGTCAGCTGGAAAACTGATGGCCAATGTCTTTTGGGATCCTGATAGATTATTTGGAAAAAGGCACATCCCTAACTGGGACCTATTATGCTGCTCCTATAAAGTTAGCAGTTACAGTTCTGCCTGGTAAAATAGTACACAATAAATATAACTTCCTTGTCAGTCTTTTGATGTCTATTAACTACATAGGGGGACTGATGACCTCCGTAGTTTTGTCCCCCTAAAACATCCAACAACAACAACAATTACCTACATATATCACAAATAAACAAAAATGCAAGAGTGATCCAGTAAGCATATTTTACTGTTTAAAACATTGTTTCCTGCGTTCTACGCCATTTTCCTAAAGTCCCTTCAAAAGTGTAAAAACAGGGTTCTGCGGTATATAAATCTATAATTATAAATGTGAATGTCTGTTTGGTGTACGTTTATCATGTCTGAACCACAAGACATAAAGAGCTAAAAATTTGTGCAGTTACTAATGTCTACCCGGGGAAGGCTTTAGGCACGGTTTTATGGCGATCGGATAGCTTTTTATCTATACATATTAATGTCAATGTCTGTCTGGTGTACGCTTATCACGTCTGAACGACAAGACACAGAGACTTAAATATTTGTACACTTACTAATTTATACCTGAGGAAGGTTTTAGGCACGGTTTTATAGTGATCTTATAGATATTTAGTAATTTGAAGTATATAATGTGAAATGCAGAACAACAGTTATTCTTTGAGAATTATATTTACTCTTGGTTGTATTGGTTGCATTGTTGCTTGAGGGTTGATAATGATAAAAGGGTGGAGTATATTGGAATGGAAAGTTATCGGTGTATATAAAATTCTACGCATGTGTGTGTATTAATATTTCGCTCCGCAGCGAAAAGTACAGAATGCAAACAAATGGTCTATGTGTAATTGTTGTCCGAAGTTTGGTGTATTGTACACCATAGCAGTTCCCTGCTGATAGCTATAAGGGGGTGGAAGATACGGTGGTTGAAAGTCATCAAATTATAAAAAAATTCGGACTGAAGGCCGGCGATGACGTTTGCGACTCTATAGCAAGGAGGTTACATACGGCGAAACGTGATGCCACAGACCGTATCTTTGGTCTATGTGTGGTACGATATCTTCAGCTCTTTCTCTGTAAGAATAATCATACGAATAAGAAAATATAACAGTAAATAAATAAATACCCGGGCAATGCCGGGTTTTCAGCTAGTTTACAAATATTCTCAAATGAAAACATTCCATAGACAGACAAGCGTTACAGAGAGGTCAACTAATGTTACCGTTATGTCTTAGAAATACCATTGTTCAAGGAGCTATCACCATGCAATGCTGCCAAATTTCACATAAATTAGTGCTGCTTAAGTTCCTAAATTATTGAGATTTTTTAAAATTTAATATTTTGCCCACAAATATCATAGGGGTACTACAGCTGGTGAGGTACCATAACCAAGTAAATACGGTGATAACAAACTATTTTACAGTAGTTCTCCTACTATACTCATACAGTACTGGAAGCCACTACTAAAATTACAGAGAAGGAAACTCCACCGACGACACAGTTTCAACGCGAGCCGAGGCCACCGACGTTCCGTCTCCCCGAGCAAACCGAGTCAAATCAAATCGAGGCAGACACGTACCGAGAGTGTTAGGAATCGGTCCGGGCACACTGGGAGCCTCCTCACCTGTAGCAGCAGAGGACGGCGCGGCTGGCCGGGGGCCACGGCCGCGCCCTGTGGCTGCGGCGCCGGCGTCTGCGCCCTGGGAGGCGCCAGGCCGCGCAGGCTCACCTGCACCTGCGCACGGGTCCCACGGTCAGCGGGCGAGCGGGAGCGCGCGCGCGCGCGCGCGGGGGGGCGGCGGGGCGGGCGCTCACTCACCTGCTGGCCCGGATAGGGCGGCGGCGGTCCCGGGTACGGCGGGGGCGGCGGGGCGAGGCCGAGGCGCGGGCCGGCCGTCGGGGCCACCGACACCACGCGCTGGGGCCCGGCCGGACGCAGCTGCAGGCGCTGCTGCTGCTGGATCACCGCTGCGAAGAGATCGGAGAGTAAACACTGGGTGAGCGACCGGAACGGTATCTTCACTCTGCAGCAGAGTGAACACCGAAACAAAACTGTTTGACAGATTAACCCTAGTTGTGGTACTAGCCACTCTCCATAATTCTCATATACCCTGAGATACCCTAATAAGCATTAATTTACATTGTTAAATTAATTAACAAATCATGAGAACAGGAACTGCCGCCAGCATCAAATATTCAGTGACGCTGCTGCTGTCTGCTAAGAGTAAACGTGCACATGAAAAAGAAGTGATTATGTTATCTCTGATGCGTTGCCAAGCGTGATTTTGTTGTTTACTTGTATTCCTTGGTTAATTCTCTGAGCCTGTAACATGTTAATGTTCTGATTGTATCTCGACTCCGAGTAATAAACTTAGTTTAAGACTACATATGTGGAAATTATTTCACAAGAAGTTAACGAGAGTTAGAATTATTGATTGGTGTGAAAGAATGATGAAGGATTTAGTACAAAGTGATATTCTGGAGTTTAATACATTAGGCTCAAGGAGGCACAGCAAATGCAGAACCTCAAATCTATAATAGTATTATTCTTGACACTTAAGAAGATTACTGGACTTCTGTCACTTTTAGTTTCGTGCTTCTTACTGCCATCTGTCACCAGAATGGTGTGCTACAATGAAAAACAGTGAGTATGGCGAACCCGTATCACACGTGAAATCATTCATTGAAATTATTGTATGTATTCATTTATGAATTTTTCACAAATTTCTCTTTGCGTATAAGTTCCATAATAAATATATAGCTGTTGACTTCTTATTTCAAATCCTTAACAGCCTTCCAGACCCAGTGTCCAGTTAATTTGGCATTTTTTAATTTTTGGAATCAAGTATTAAAATTATTAATTTTGCTCAGATATACAACAGATACGGTCTTATGGACATGAAAAAGTGCAAAAACATGTTTTATTGTATTTTTAAAATAATTCAGGACCAAAAGGGTTAAAACTGTGTACTTAACCAGGATTAGAACCTCGCGCATTCTCCTTTTGCGGCAAAGTGCTCGCGCAATTCATCCACGAGACAGAGTGCCACAGACACGGGTTCTCAGGTAGTTGCTGTGTTCTTGACTTCCGCAAGGCATTTGATACAGATCCCAACAGTAACTTAATGTACAAAGTAAGAGCATATGGTCTATCACACCAATTGTGTGATTGGATTGAGGAGTTCCTAAACAACGGAACACAGCATGTCATTTTCAATGATGATGTCAGGTGTGCCACAGGGGAGTGTTGTGGGTCCATTGCTGTTCACGATATATATATAAATGACCTTGCGGATAACATCAGAAGCTCACTGAGGCTTTTCACGGATTATGCTGTAGTATATAGAGAGGTTGAAACAATGGAAAATTGTATTGAAATGCAGGAGGATCTGCATCGATTTGACGCATGGTGCAGGAAATGGAAATTGAATCACAATGTAGACAAGTGTAATGTGCTGCGAATACATAGAAAGAAAGATCCTGAATCATTTAGCTTCACTATATCAGGTCAGCAGTTAATTCCAAAAATTATCTTGGAGTAGGCATTAGGAGTGATTTAAAATGGAATGACCACATAAAATTAGTCGTCAGTAAAGCAGGTGCCAGACTCAGATTCATTGAAAGAATCCTAAGGAAATGTAGTCCATAAAGAAAGGAAGAAGGTTACAGTACACTTGTTTGGCCACTGCTTGAATACTGTTCACCAGAGTTCAGAGTTCACCCGCAATTTTACATAATTCGAAAAAATTCCTAGAGGAAACCTAATTTTTCGTAGTTCAATGTAACTACCTGTGAATTCCAAATTTTTCAGCAGTATTGCATCCTTGTAAATAAATTCTATTTGGGAAATATCTTTTTCTTTTTGATCTTTTTTAACTAGCCATTCCAAAACAGTGTCAACTCCCAACCTTGACGCCAACACAGATCTGGAGAGTTCTCGCACCACACACTTACCTTGTACATGTATGGGTAGCCTTTGCAGGTGCAACCCCGTTGCAGCAGCCACTGCTGCCGCTGCTGCTGTCGGAGACGTCCCACCAGGTGCTCCGGCTGCGTAGTGGGTGAGACTGGAGCCTGGGAACGCTTGCCTCACCATTACCTGCAGCAGGTACAATTTTTACCGTCACGTTTTACTATTCCCTACACAAACATTTGCAACACACTAAGATATACCACAAAATGAAGTATTCGAGTTCTGATGCAACCTTATAGAAGAAGGGATTATGCAGTATAATCCCACTTTTACATTCCCGGAATTTACGTTTCTTGACATTTAAAACATTTTTGGCGTTCCTGTCAAATATTGTATTTTTAATATGTTAATTCGCACTCCATTTCTGCACCAATACATTACCCCGTGATTTACGCTTAATGAAACCAAGTTCGTGAAGAAGAAAACTAACATAAGTGACAAACAGATGCAGGCATAGCGATGCATTTATTGAAAAGTATATTTCATGTTTTGTTGTTTACAGTCAATGTTAACCAAGCTGCTGGTAGAACTTTCAGGTTATAAGGACGTGGTCCATAAAACTTTTCCAGGTTTTCCTAACGTTTCGCCCAGAGATGTGCCGAACATCTGAAAACTGCAAAGTTTTATGGACCACGGCCTTATAACTCGAAAGTTCTATCAGCAAATATGACATCCAGTCGTGAAAGCCTTCAATGCATAATGTTAACCAAGTTGACTCACAGTGTGGTCGCTGAATGGGGCAACCATAAAGGCATTTCCTATTTACTATGTGAAGTGCAAATATTTTTGTGACGTTTATTAAACAGTGTGAATAAAGTTTGCTTGTGTGGGGTTGTCTGCATTATTGGAGGGGAAACAGTTGATATAACCTCAAAGAGATAATACAGTGCAAGAGATGCATACCAATGAACATGAATATACAAACAAAAAATTGTGTATTCATTTGCTGTTGATAATGCTACTAAATTCTCTAAAATAATTGCGTGAAGCATGAAAAAATATAAAACTAGCACAGTTTTTCAATATTTAAATAATAAATGACATAGTTGCAATGAATGAAATAATGTCAAACATTTCTACTTTCCGACTACTGTGCGTGTGTTTGTTTACCTCTCCTTTCTCCCCCCAAGGTAAGTCTTTCCTCTCCCAGGATTGGAATGACTCCTTACCCGCTCCTTTACCTTTTCCCTCTCCTTTTTGAAGAAGCAACCCAGGATTGGAAAAGCTCAGCATTTGTGTGTGTGTTTATTTATGTTTCTGTCTGCGTAACTGTGCTCTTTTGCCTGGTAAGTAAACCACATCTATTTTTAGATATATTTTTCCTGCTATGAATTTTTTCCTCTATAATATAAATTGATACTTACATTCTTTTGCAATTGGTTTAATACATGTATTGGGATGATATTCATCAAACAGGGAAAGCAATAATTCTGACTGCATCTTGCACACATTATAATGTGCTCATTTTAAATAAGTATGTCCCATACTGACATTGTGCACATATAAATACAAAATAACCTATAGATGATATGGTTAATTGTCAAAAATTGTTATGCCAAAAATATATGCCGCCGGGCGGAGTCAAACCTGTGATCCTTTCAATATGAGTCTGTCCTCTTACTGCTGAGCCAAACACTGCTTCTAAACATACTGTGACAGGGACAATTGATAACTTGCATATCGTGCTAGGTATGTAGCAAAATTCTTGTTATTTGCTAAAAACTTGGGAGTTCCCACTTGGGACATCTCCAAGATTGGACATTCGGCAATGACAAGTAGACTTACTCTCCTTGTCAGTGCAACACATGTTCTTCTCCACTAATTCTTCATTTTACACAGTAAGCAAAAGTGACACGTCAAATGAGATGAGTTGTATGGATAATTACCTGCTGCTCAGGAGTTGAAGCACATGTGTTTGGAGCCACTGCTTGGTCAGAGCTCTCTTCTTTTATTTGCTGTCTTGGAGATGGAGACTCTGTTAATTTTGGTGTGGATGACTGACTGGAAATAGTAATGGAAGCACTCAGTTTTTGACTGTATAAATAAGAAAAATGTAAAGCTAAAAGGCAATACAATTCTATAAAACTCCCTAATCACTGTATCAACTAAGGGCAAGCTATTAAAAAAGAAAAATAGTAGTAGTTGCAAAATTTTTCATACTCTGATTTTACATTATTCATTATAGTACACTATAAATTTTTAACACATGAAAAAAATTTTAATCTTAATAACAAGATTTCCACAAATTTACATTTCTTCGTAGTAGCGTTTACTTTGATTTTATGTTCTTTATTCTCACTTGACTTTTTCTTCTTTCTTCCTATACTGACGTCTAATTAATTGCACAAATTATAGACAGTTCATACCAGTAGTAGTAGTAGTTGAGATAAGGGAATATTTGTTAAATGGCAACAGTTGCATACAAGTAGGTTAAAGCTAAGTTCTCTCAGGGCCAGTGACTGTAAATACTTTTCTCATTTAGGTTAACTTCCTTCAGCTGCCGTATCAAACGCCCACTTTCATTTGTGTGATCAGTAGTTTTTCCATGCATAGCGTGAAGTGTTTTGAGAATTTTATCTTAATTTGATGTGAAAATATTTACAAAAGTATTTTAGTGGAAATTGTGGTTGCATATGTCTATATATTGGAAGGGGGCACAGTACTATGTAAAGTGGAGAGAGAGAAAAATAAATTAATTAAAAATACTACAGCAGTGGAAGAGAGGCAAAAAACACATACAAGTATCACTCAAAAGACTTATGTAAGTACATGCATTTTATAGTGAAACTGAGGGTACCAGAGACTATGCGTAAAATACAATACCACCAAAGTGTGTTTGTGACATTCCAGTATTGAGGTGGTGAAAATAATATGTGAAGCAATACACAGTACTACTGGTGGTGTGAATACCTAACGTGTATAATTAGAATGACCTGTGGTGAATTAAAGATCCTGTAATTAGGAATAGCAAGAGACAGAATGTTCTAGATTGTGAACTTGTAACAAATTGTGTCAGTTTAGATGGGATTTTGGACCTTGTGTATGTAAGAGTAGTAAGTACATTGTATGTAATCATAAACAAACTATTTAGCCAGCACTGAACATTAGTTTATGCCGACATTCACGTAATGTGATCAAGTGATGAACATTCTAGAAAGTCCGATAGTTGGAACTTCAGTATAAGAGACAGTTGTGTTAAACAAACTGTGGATACAGGCTCCTGATGAACTATTTAGTGTGTTAGGACATATAAAATTTGTTAGTCATGTCAATAAAAGTAAATAATGAACTTATGTCAATAATTTGAAAAATGACTTATGTAAATAGCTTTGTAATTACAAAGTGTTAGAAATATCTGCTAGCCTATTTTTGTAATGCTCACTGTCTTATGCTTGTGGGAATGTTAGTATAAATCTTCGTTTCATTAGTAAAAAATTCTAGTAAATTTATTTGTTAATATTGTTGTTTTGGACAAACAATATATTTCACCAAAATAACATGTAGAGAGATTAATTTATTTAATTCCAGTTTTGTCAATTTGATTTGCTGTGTATGATTCTGTATGTATTTTATTATAATTCAACAATTTGTGATTGTAACTAAATATATTTAACTGTATCCAACAAAGAGAGCTGCCATTAGAGTTGTTAACAAAGGTATATATAGAGCTCATACAATGTCGCAGAGAGGCCAGTGTTTTGAATTGATGTCTGTGCAATAAGTCTGTATTGTTTGTGGTTGGCTAACGCGGAAGTTTCGAGAGATGACATGGCGGCAAGGTGTAATGCAATTTTGTGAAATAAATGTTTTGAAAATGGAAGAGCATCACGAGTTTACATTTTAATGAGCCTCTCACCCAGGAAGAACACAGTTTAGTTAAGCAGCGCAAGCAGAACCCCCACAGTCATCGTTGCAATATAAAAGCTGAGTATTGAAATTATATATCAAGCACATCGCCCAATAGTAATAAGAACCATTAAAATTTGAAAGTGAGAATAAATTCTCAAGAAATGGTATAGAGAAGAAACTTACAGAAATTGATGCAAATGTATACTATTGCTGCAACTTTTGTGCTTGTTATACACTGAGTGGCTTACTGTATATGCCAGTAATAACATAATAATGTTGACAACTACTTCATGAAGCACACAAAACTGACTGACGGGGCAGTAAATCGATCTGGCCCGTATTGTACGGAAGTGTAGCAGTACCTCGTCGGGGTGGACGCCGTCGGCACCGGGGCCGTGGCCGGTTGCGCAGCAGGTGACGTGCTCGCGACTGTCGGCTGCGGCTCCTTCTTGACGCCTTTGTGGTCGTCATTCGTCCTTCCTGCCGCTACCTCCTCCAGGTCGAGGTTGTCGTCCAGTATGTTTGTCTTTTCACCTCCCACTACACTGCTCAGTTCCGGATCCGCATACTCCAAGATGTTGAAGTCATTGCCCATCTCTGCCAGGAGACAAATACAGACACTGTTGGAAATGTTCTGAGAAAAACACACACACACACACACACACACACACACACACACACACACACACACAGTATTCAGTTAGAAATAGGGCAACACACACAAATTGTTAAAAATCACACAGGCATACATCACAGACACACAACAAACATCTCAGGCTGCTGATGCTCAGAGTGCCAGTAGCCAGAGATTATGTTTGGGTGTCCGTGAAGTGTGCTTCTGTGATTGCAAGCATGAGAGAGAGCATCTCTTTCTGATGAAGGGTGGGGCCGAAAGCTACGAAAGCTAATATGCGTGTGCGTGCATATGTTTGTTTGTTTGTGTGTGTGTGTGTGTGGTGTGTGTGTGTGTGTGTGTGTGCGCACGCGCCTTTTTTACAAGGCTGTCAGCAGCTTGTACTGTAACAGCTACTTTAGCTGTATACTACGGTACCATTTCGCCACGAGATGTGCAGATTCACTATATATAGATAAGTAGATATAAAAGAATTTTACTGTGTGCCGTGCGCTCGTTTGCACAGGTATGAGTGCGTGAGCAGGTGAGGTGGCCAAAGACAGTATTGTGGCTGAAGAAGATGGCGTCGCAAAAAACGTAAATGAATCCTGGAAAAGAACGTATTGAGTGGAAATTCTACAATGATCATTATAAATAACGAGATTATGAACTCTGATTTGTAGAAGTAGTTTGTTATGAGTTTGTTTTGAGACTTGGTCCAGTAATGACCTGTTGTAATATTGGCCTGCGGGGCATAATATATGATTTGTTGAAGTGTACTTCTGAGTTCTATTAATTTTATGGAAAAGTAGTTTTCTCACTGAATATGCTTCCCCTACTGCAATAAGACAAAGTCCAGCCTGAATCCTAGGTGTAGCTACAGACTTTATATTCTACATGAAGGAAGATTACCATTTAAATAAATCAAGTTAATCTGGTGAGAAGTGAAGCGGGGGAGATCAAACCACGTATAATTTCGTTGCTGCGTCCCAAGAAAAGAGTTTGATTGTAGCAGCACAATCACAACTTAATCTCACCGTGAACACTGCAAGCTCAGCAACTGTCTACGTAGTGAGCAGCAAGCTATCCCAAGCTATCCTCATACATTTAATTCAAACCTAAAATTTCCATTGTTGGAGGAGACGAGAAGATACATATTTGTCTGTGACAACAATGTATGATATTCACCATTTATTCAGCTGTTGCATAATTTATCAGTAACCCTTCTGCTTCCCAAAAGTAATTTAAGGTTTTCACAGCTTGATTTGATAAATGTTACTTATTTTTCCACCTACTAAAAATGGGTGCAATCAACAAACCCCAAGATCTGTACAACACTAACACTCAGAAACTTTCTTGTAAAAAAACAATTACTTCCAGATAAATTTTCTGTCATTACTTCAAATGCAATCACTTGTCCAATTCTGGTAATAGAAAAAATTTTTCTACTGGTAGTATGTCATTTGCTTTTGTTAAGCTATAAAGCTAATGTGGCAGAACACGAAATACGAAATTAATTTTTTATGCCAGTATTTTTATACTAATGGTGTAATTGTGGATTAAATTGTGTTTAATGGATGATTTTTCAGTTACAACTTATGCTGTCAGTGCATAGTCAGTTATTAATTTTCTTCTGAAGCAAACACAGAGTTGTCTCTTTAATATATCCCTGTCTTCAGATTATCGCCACCTTTTTTCTCCATAAAGGTTATAAAGGATGAGCCTGATGACAGTGTAACACAAAAAATGCAGAAGAGAAGTTGTGTGCAGTGATGTGGAAAATTATCAGAAATAAATAAATTAATAAAAATATTTGTCATGGAACTCCTGATCACTTTGAAAAACTCAAACAGGCATCAATATGCAAATTTCACTTAGCGTGTATTTGTAGGGAAGATACTCCCTAGGCAGAAGGAAATTCAAAAGGAAAGAAATGAAACTGATAAAAGCGCATAAACAGTGAAGACTTGCTCCAACTTTGAGGCTTGAAAATAACCAAATGGTTTAATTACATACTACCTGCATTGTGACAAGACTGTCACGTAGAAATTTGAACAACAACTCTTATTACACTAATGAAAATTGGTTCAACATTAGGATTGTTCCCATCAGCATCAGAAAGGAGCAAGGAGAAGAACAGGGAGGATAATTTTTCAAAGGTTTGTTATAGATTGCTGCAGCGAAATTCTGTTCCCACAGATCTGTGGGCCAATTTGTCAAATATTTTTATGCTGCTTGTTACACGTGCATGTGCCGATAACTAAAACAGTGTATTCAAGTCACATCTCACCGTACTATCGACAGTTCTTCGATTTCGATACTCACCGAGAAGCTCGTCATCGTCGCCCAGCTCTCCGAGTATCGCTCCAACGCCTTCTTCTTCCAGCTTCTCCAGCTCTTCCGTTACACTTTCGGGTATTTCTTGAGCATCTGATGATACCATTGCACCTACAAGGATAAAAAATAAAGCACCTAATGCTATCCAAAATAAAATGTGAGCATGCCTCAGCTATTAGTTGTAAGTTGCCTCCATTTTTGTGTATTTAAATCTCCAATATTATTTACAAGCACCAGTTAAATTCATTCTCTCTCATCCCATGCTACAGTGACAAGTGTGCACATCTGCTGCAGTACATAACTGTCACAAACTGCCAACCGGACTAAGGAATTTAATTCAAGAATTTTTATGCTACAATCTTTCACGATTTCTTTCTTCTCTGCTCCACGTTTGGTTTCCAAATTAGAGTGATATCCTTAACCCTTATAATGCCAAATACAATCTAATCGGATCATGCGGTACGCGCGAAAAGTGCCAGGTACGATCTAATCGTACTGCTGTTTTCGTGCACTTTTCTTTCAAACTAAGGCACATATTGTGGTATATCAATGTCGTGAAGACAAACGAAGGTCGAATGATAGTCGTCAAGTACCTCATTTCGATTGTCGATGCCAATAATCGATATTTTCGAGTTTCAAACACAAGGTTGTTTTTAGTTCGTTTCGAAGGTAATAATGGCGCCGCCAAGCAAGAAATCTCGTTCGAGTATGATGTATACCGTGGAAATTAGTGAAAGTGAGGACGATTTTGCGGGTTTTTCGGACAGTGGATCAATCTGTGAGTGGTCTAGTGGTGTTTACTCATTATACGATTTATCAATAGCCGATTCTGCAGCCAGCAGCGACGAAGACGATATTGAAGAATTGACTGCAACCGGCGATACATTTGCTGAAATTGTTTTTCAGTGCAATTATTGACAATAATGGTGGTAAATATGTGACAGAAACACACAAAAAATTATTATATCGTTCACAATACTATGTAGATTGATAATATGAACACAAATTCCAAGTTCAATTATATTACATGTGGCTAAATACAACTTAAACCAGAAGTTTTAATTTTTTCCGTAAAAAACTTTAATACAAATATTGTTTCCTTTAGAAGTATTAGGCCTAATAGTGTACTCTGCTCATATTCTTGTAGCTGAAGCTACTAGCTGTAAAGGAAAAGCAAAATATCGTCCTACGATAAATGGTTCAGATTTTACGTAAGTTTAACAAACTTCAGCAATTCACTACAAAATCGCCTGGCACTTTTCAGCCGATACCTCGAAAACCGCACGGCACTAAAAGGGTTAATTCTTCACTATCCTATAAACTCAAGTATTGCAACCTATCTGTCAACCTTGTCAGAAAATTCATTACCTCTTTCTGCGTTTCAGCCCATTTACTGTGAATGAAACTCGACACAACACTTCTGTCCACTCTATACTTTAAAGGCTGCAAAATCTGTCAAATTTCTTGTGACGATCACAATACGAGTGCAAATCTAGAACTATGACCTTCAGGTTCCACTTCTTTATTATATTTTAATGTGTGCTGAAATGATAAACATTAGGAAAACTGCAGCTCAGGTACAGATACTCACCGGCTGCAGCGAACGGCGAGGGAGGCGGGGGCGGCTCCTGGTGGTGGGGCTGCGGCGGCGGCTGGGGCTGCGGGTGCTGCACCAGGTGGTCGAACGGGTCCAGCGGGTTCCGCTGCGCGCGCAGCAGTGCCCCGGGGTACCGCTGCTGCAGGACGTGTCGGATTCTCGGGTCCAGACCCTGCCGCGATAGAGAAGTGATTCGTGTCACCGGCGGTCGGGAATATGCGACACGAAGAGTACTCCTGCTACGTGCGAGGTACGTCAGCCGTGTTATCGGCCGAGTGACACGTTACACGTGTAATTACGTTTATGAATATGTTAATAAGGCAAGTCAAAAAAATTTATTTTGTTGATTATTCACTGAATAGAAGATATACCGTATGTTTCCGCAGATAAGACGAGGTACAAATTTTCATCAAATTTTTTTAGTTTAACCATACATCTGGCCTATAAGATGACCCCCCCCCCCCCGAGTTACCGTATTTACCCGAACGCATGCTGCACTTTTTTTCCAGTTTTCGGGATCTAAAAACACGTGTGTGACTTAGATTTGCAGGCAGAGCTTCAGGAAGTTCTGAAAAATGCCATTAGAAGCCGCCATAAGTAGGCTTTGCGGTTGATATACCTAGATGTCACCCTTTATTGCAGTGTTTATGGTCTGCTTGTGAACTTTAGTGTGTGTAGTGCTACATAGTATCCAATCGTGAAGAAGCATTTTTTATTTTTATTTTATTTTTTTACACTGTGAAGTTAAATACACTCTGATCGTTTTGGTGAGACTCTGGATATATTGAAAAATTACTTTTGATGAGCGACATTGTAAAATCAAGGTGCATTGTAAATAATTAATTATATTCCTGCTTTATGGCACATTGGTTATCGTATGTACCCTTTCCACTCAGTAAATAAATAAAGCTCGAAAAGAGATTTTTTTTTTTTTTTTTTTTTTTTTAAATTGTACAAAACTTTGTTTTCGTAAATCTTTCCTCCACGATTTTCATTAGGGTAATATCGCAGATGTGCTGCATAGCACAGCTATAGCTAGGCTTCGACCTCCAAAGGATATATATCAAATCGATACGTTTCGAAATGATTTGTATGGAATAAGCAAATGTATCTGAACTGAAGATTCACGCGTCCTCACGTTCCCAAAATAAATTCTTGTTTGTTCGGGACCTAACTTCCAATTTAGAAGTTATCTGTACCCTTAAGAAGATAAGGTGTAAGTTAAATCAGAATTATTGTTCCTTCTTTTTCTTTTTTTTTTTTTTTTTACGTGAGGGCGTTTGGCGTCCTAATTTACGGTTCAGAAGCAGGCTCTAGCCAGCGCTAGGCATCAGTGCTACATCATTGCTAGCACAGCTCCTCATTCACCAGTTCCAACCAATAAAAAACATTAATGCAAACACCAATCAAGGACTTCCTTTTCCACCAATAAGAAGAAAAAGGAATCGCCAATGAAAGAGAGCTAAAACCACCAATCATAACTGGCAACATTCAATATCTAAAAAACCAGCTTTACCTCATCCAGCGGTAAACTTAACACCCAGAAAATGGCAGCTTGCAATTGTGGCCGAAACGTCTGTGAAATACTTGCTATATTGACGATGCGGTCCAATACCCCGTAGTTTTATCAACATTATTGTCCGCCTCCGTAGCTCGGCGGTAGCGTCGCTAACTACCACGCAGGAGGCCCGGGTTTGATTCCCAGCAAGGGACTGGGTGTTGTGTGTTGTCCTAATCATCATCATCTCATCATCATTGGCACGTAAGTCGCCCACGCAGTGTCAAATAGAACGACTCACACTAAGGCGGCTGAACAAACTCGCGAGGGTTCTCCTGGCCAAGAAAGCCATACGCTCATTTCCATTTTATCAACATTATTGAACAAATTCCAATTCTTATTATTTGCACGAACTACTGTTTCCTGCACTTAGTAACAATGCTCACTCGTTCGCTTAGTAACACTGGGAGGCCGCAGCTGCATTGTGCGACACACCTTCCAAATCCCCAACTTTATTTCCCATTAACGTATTACAACAGATTTGTGTGTTCCCTCGCCTACCTGGAGGGGCGCCCTGAGAGCGGCCTGTGCTTGCAGGGGCAGCTGGGGAGCCCGGACTACAGGAGGCGCCGCCAGGCGCGGCGGACGCGAAGGAGCCGGCGGCAGCGGCTGCCGAAACTCGGCGCCCGGGTCTGCCGCCACCTCCGCACTGCCGTGCTGCTGCTGGGCCAGCTGATCTGTGGACACGGGATCAGACGCGACATCTTAATTACTTATATTACAGAGGAGAAATTCCTAGCAGGAAATATATATATAAAAAAATAGATGAAGATTATTTACCAGGTGAAGGACCACAGGAAGTGATAGCAGCACAAATAAATTAATAATTTCACACACACACACACACACACACACACACACACACACACAAACGCTAGCTTTTGCAGCCTAGCTGCTTCTTCAGGCAGAAGGGAAGGAGAGGGAAAAGGAAATGATGAGGGTTTTAAGGGACGGGGTAAGGAGCCATTCCAATCCCGGGACAGGAAAGACTTACCTTGCAGGAAAGAAAGGAGGGTAAACAAATACACACACACACACACACTGATTGTTTTGGTTTGTTAGTATGAAGTATTTACATGATAGTATTAAACCAGCACTACAGTATCTACTACCAATGGATTACCACAGAAAAAGAGAGAGAGAGAGAAAATAGAAAAAGCATTTCAGTAATCGTTTCCTCAACAACATACCTTTTAAGGTTCGACTGGAGTGTTAAATTGGGTAAGGGTCTGTCCTAACAATACTACAATTGGGTTCAAATTGATGAAACGAATATATTATAAGAGGAGACTTTCCTGGTGGGAAAAATATCTATAAAAATAAATCAAAATATCCATGGGTGTACTGCCGGTCTATAGTGTCCAATGGGCACAATATTTCGCGATCATACATGTTGCCATCATCAGGTGAACTGATGGACTGAGCTCCTGGAAACGCGCCGGCACAGAGATCCGCACGCTACAGCTGCTCAAAGGGAACTGGGTTCTAGCCCAGTAGCGGGCCATTTAAATACCCGTGGCCTGCGGAGCGACCCCTCCGTGGTCCAGGCCGCGGCTGCGCCGCGCATTGGGATCGATTGCGCCAGCGTCTGAGATGACGTCTGTGTGAGGGCTCTGTCCACCATGGTCGGTACTTCGTTACGTTTGCTAGATTTATTCTTAATTAACCCAATCGCTGGTTCCCAAGCTTTGCTAAGATTATAGCCACAGTCATGGTTTATGAGGTCGTCACTTGTGCGAATTTCAATGACAATCCCAGTATCTCGACATCTGTACCAGAATCCTAGTGCGTTCATACTCCATCGCATGATTCTCCGACAAACAATGTTCAGCGACCGCCGACTTGCTTGGATACGCATCGATCCTTGACGGTACGTATCATCTGTCCAATATATGACTTTCCACACTGACTCGGAATCTGATACACGCCCGCCTTCCTCAAACCGAGATCATCTTTAGCGCTCCCCACCAGTGCACGAATTTTATTCGGCGGACAAAAACAGTTCCAACCTGGTGTTTTTTCAAAATGCGGGCGATCTTCCCTGAGAATGCGCCGGCATATGGAACGAACGCAGTGCCTACATCCTCCCTTGCGTTTTCATCCGTTTCCACAGGTTGTGTTGTAGTGGTTGGGCGGAGAGCCCGCTGAATCTGCCACTCCGAGTACCCATTTTTTCGAAATACAGTTCTCAGGTGTTCCAATTCCTGGGGTAGACTCTCTGCGTCGGAGATTGTGCGCGCCCTATGTACTAGAGTTTTAAGTACCCCATTCCTCTGTGAAGGGTGGTGACAGCTGTCTGCATGTAAATGCAGATCAGTGTGCATTGTCTTCCGATATACACTATGACCCAGGGTGCCATCAGCTCTTCTCTTGACCAAGACGTCAAGGAATTGCAATTTACCCTCCGTTTCAGTCTCCATAGTGAATTTGATGTTGGGGTGTATGGAGTTCAGATGTGTAAGGAAGTCAAGGAGTTTATCCATACCATGTGGTCAGATGACGAAAGTGTCGTCCACGTAACGGAAAAAGCAAGTAGGTTTCCATTCAGATGATGCCAGGGCTTCCTCCTCGAAATTCTCCATGTACAAATTTGCAACCACAGGGGAGAGGGGGCTACCCATGGCGACTCCCTCCGTTTGTTCGTAGTATTCGCCATTGAAAAGAAAATACGTGGAGGTGAAGACATGCCTAAATAGTGGTCTTGTCATCAAACTTCTGACCAATCAAATCTAGTGACTCCCGGAGGGGCACCCTCGTAAACAACGAAACGATGTCAAAACTCACCATGTTATCTGACTCATCCAGCCTGAAGCTGTTAAGGCGTTTAACAAAATCCACGGAATTACGGATGTGACAAGAGCATTTACCCACATAAGGACTTAAAATTCCCGTCAAGTATTTGGCCAACAAATATGTAGGTGCTCTGATGTTACTGACAATGGGACGTGATGGCACCCCATCTTTGTGAACCTTAGGGAGTCCATAAAGTCTTGGCGGTACCGGACCTTGAGGTAGCAGTTTCTAGGGGACACCCTCCGGTAAATCCACATCCTTAAGAAGCGTCCTCGTCTTGTTTTCCACCTTCTTTGTGGGGTCAACGCTGATCTTCCGGTAGGAATCGTCATTTAGCAGGCTCTGCTCTTTTCTGTGTATTCCTTATGGGAGACAACAACCGTAACATTGCCTTTGTCAGCTGGTAAGACAACAATTTCAGGGCACTCCCTCAGGTCACGAATGGCCGCCCTCTCTTTACTGGTGATGTTCGACTTCATGGCTTGGATTTCATCAACGCACGACAAGTTTCACGACGTATTTCCTCAGTTGATTCAGGCGGAAGTCGAGCTGCAACCTGTTCAACAGCACTAAAATATCTGCGACCGGTGTGAACTTGGGGGTAGGAGCAAAGTTGAGCCCTTTTTCCAAAACTGAGACCGCATTATCACTCAACTCCATGCCACTCAGATTGACGACAGTCTTGCACGGAACCTGCAGAGATGGTTTGTCAAGGAGGCGTGAGAACTTAGCTGTTTGACGTTCTGTTGCCTTCTTATGGGCGGAATCGGCTGCAACCGAAGTAACACCATCAATCCAATCTCAGGAAAAAGACGTGAAGTGACTAGCCAGTTGCAAATGCAGTTTGAATAGTTCCAGTGAGATGAACTCAAGGCTACGGTGGGTGAAATGCACTCTCTCATGAAGCAATGTGAGGCTGAACCGTTTCTTAATTCTCTTGGCTGCTGCAGAATCAATGTGATGCGTAACCTTAGCAAAATTTGGAACAACGTTCTTGGAACGACATCTCTTTAGAAAAGCAAGAGTACTTAGCAAACGACATCTACGGTGGCGCAACTTTTCAAATTTCTTCATGCTGCGATACATCTCCTCCCCGTAAAGGTGTATGATGTGATACTTCAGTTTCTCTCGGCGTATTTGATAATCAAAATATCCACGGGTGTACTGCCGGTCTATAGTGTCTGACGGGCACAATATTTCGGCGATCATACATGTCGCCATCATAAGGTGAACTGACGGACTGAGCTCCTGGAAACGCGCCGGCACGGAGATCCACACGCTACGGCTGCTCTAAGGGTTCCTTTCTTTTTGAGCCAAGCTGTGTATTAGAACACACAGAGTAATCAAAATATCCACGGGTGTACTGCCGGTCTATAGTGCCCGTTGGAATGACTCCTTATCCACTGCCTTAAATCCCGTATCCTTCCTTTTCTCCCCTCCTTCCTACCTCTTTTCCTGAAGATGCGACCAACAGTTGCGAAAGCTTGTACGTGTGTGTTTTTATTTGTATCTGTCGACGAGCCTGTGCTTTGGGTAAGTTATCCGATTCCTATTTTTTATACATATTTATCCCATCAGGAAAGTTTCCTTCTATAATATTGCATATTTATGTGTATTATAGTCAATTAAAGTATTAATCAGTTAAATGAATAAGACTATGAAAAAAAAAAAGGAAAAATGAGGGGGGGGGGGGGGGATCATGCACTATGGATTGGAACACAGAACCGTCAGATAGTTTCTTTCTCCAGCCACATATCTCGGCCACGGCACCATTTGGTTCACAGAGCAGACGTACAGGTATATAACATATGACCAAAAGTTTTGGAGTGTTTTTCTTGTGAATGGCTAGCCATCACGACATGGACACTCTCCACTATATAATCAGCTCATTCTGTCACTGGCTGCTCCCCTGAAATGCAACATACACACATCCAAAGACAGGCAAGTGGCCCTAAGTTCACGACGACCCACCTGCCGCCCAGAGCCGGGGCCCGGGCTGCTCGTCCGCCGCCTTCTTCGTCTGCAGCAGGTCCCGCAGCTGCTCCTGTGCTGGCCTCGGCGTCAGAGCCGGTACGGCGTACGGGTCCGTGGCCGCCACCGCGGCCGGCGGCGGGGCGCCCGCGTGGGCCTGCACGACGGGCGGCCCGGGGCGCACGAAGCCCAGCCCGGCGGCCGTCACGTAACCGCCGGCGTCCGGACCGCGGGGGGCGAAGCCGTGCCGCGGGGGGACCGGACCTCCGGCAGCGGCGAACTGGACGGCACGCATACCTGGCGGAGCTCCTTGTGGGTACGGTGTCGGAGTATACCTGTGGATCGAGAGAAAATTCAGTTCTCCTTCGACGACCTAAAAGGACTAAATCGATCAAATTACTTTCTCGTAGAGCGCTGTGTCATTCAGATAATTGCATAATTACCGTATATACTCAAGTAACCTGCGCAACCCTAAATTTTGACGTCGAAAAAGAAACATCACACGGATTTGTGTAGATGAGGATACCACTTGTCAGCTTTGATCAAGCATGTGACAGCAGCTAAGTTGGGATGTCACGTCTGTTAAATTTTAAAACAACACGTAAATATCAAAACAACTGACACCACAATGATAGAGAGAGAGAGAGAGAGAGAGAGAGAGAGAGAGAGAGAGAGAGAGAGAGAGAGAGAGAGAGAGGCACGCAAGATTGTCATATTTAGAGCGTGCAAATCTCGCATGAACTCAATAAAATCCTCGTATTTTACCTACTAAATGTTCTCATTCAAATTGAAAAATATTTCATTTGTAATGTATTACTGTGAAAAAGTGCTCACAGTAACATACACTGAAATGAATCTTATACAATCTGAACAGTTAATAAATAAATGGAGCTGAGACTGGTAAAACAGGGTCATATATCTGTGTCGAAGTCGATATGCCAAGTATTTACATCAAAGAAATATCATCAAATGTAGCGCCTCGCCATATATTTGATTATAAAAGTTGCTTGTCTTCTCTTCACTGCTATGCAAAATGTAACCGCTATGAGCGCTAGCATCACTGATGGTAATCTACGTGTGCATGTTTGAACATAGCTACAACACCGTGCTGTAATTAATGTTTAACCCCAGTAGCAAGAAATCACTGTAAACCACCCGATACCATTGTGGGTAATATGGTGGTACTGAACTGAATAATACCCAACTTCAGTAGTAACGTCTTTTATTACTCAGAAAGATCTTTTATTATTCAGGCAGATGGTATCACAAGCAAATTCGACTAGTCATTATTTTTCTACAACAATGCAACTGTTCATATGCGCCAGCCACTCTGCCAAAGAAACTTAATGATTTTCTGGGAAATTCTTTTACACGGCTAAGCACTTCTACGCAAACCTGGAACTATCTGGGTACATAATTAAAAACTCCCAGATTTCCGGGTTAGACCCAGAAAACAATCACACATGACATACAGTCTGGTATTCTTCCCCAACAGGCCATCCCCCTCTCTCTAACACACTCACACACACAAAACGTACTGCCAGGCAGTTATTAAAAAAGCTGACACGGCTACCTTTGCACTGCGGCCATCATCGGCGGGAACTGCTGCTGCGCTTGCGGCCTCGGTGTGTGAGGAGGCTGGGCGTACGGATCCACGACGTCCGAGGCGGCCGACCGGAACACGGCCACCTGCTGCGGCTGCTCGGGCAGCGGGGGGATCCCCACCAGAGCCGGCTGGAAGGCGCGCTGCGCCTGCGGGGGCGGCACGGGCGGGCGCGGCACCCCCACCCCCGCGACGGCGGCGGCCGCGGGGTGCGGGAAAATTGTGCCGCCCGGAACTGTGCCCGTGCCCGGACTGGGAAGCCGCTGACCCTTCTGGGCACCCGAGGGAATCCCCGCAGGTGGCGGGAAGGGGGGCGGGCGGATGCCCACGGGTGACGTCAGGCAACCGTCCTGCACAGAACGAAAGGGCCTTTCAATACAGAGGATAATTGGATAATGTGGGTAACTTTTAACCTGACTAGTGCTCAAGGCAGTAGAGAGCACACAAATGTTGCAAATATTAAAGTGTAAGGGATAGATAACAGTCATTTGAATATTTTAACATTACTGAGTGAACTGAGAATAAAGTAATTCTGGCTAATTTGCATAATTGATGAGACTGATGATACCTGTAAATAAAAAAAGGAATGAGAAGTTTCAAAAGAGGTATTAAACTATAAGGTGAAAGGATACAAATTATAAGATTCACTGATACCTTTGGTATCCCCGTGAAAGTGAGAAAGTCTGCTGAATGGGATGTCTTATGCCTACAGAATATGAATGATAAGTAAACATCAGAAAGACAAAAACGGAGAGGAGCAGCAGAAGCAAAGTTAATAACAATCTTTACATTAAAATGGGAGAAAATAAGGAGTGAAGGGCTTCTGCTACCTTAGAGGCAAACACAATGGAGGCAGCAAGAATGAAAATAAGCAGAAGAGCATAAGCAAGAAGGCAGTCATCTCTAAAATAAAATCTATGAGCATCAAACATTGGACTTAATTTGTAGAAAAATTCTGAGAATGTGTAGTATTGTATGGAAGTAAAACATGGAAATGCATTGAAATATGATATTGCAGAAAGATATCAAAACTTAAGTTCAATGATGAGATGATAAATAAAGAGATTATCTGCAAAACTGAGAAAGAAAGCAGCACACAAAAAAAAAAAAAATCAATAACAAGATGAAGAGAGTGGATAATGGAACATTTGTTAATATTTCAGAGACCTCCATGTTACTACAGTGAGCTACAGCAACACCACCTAGAGAGATGGACTAGGATGTTATGGAGGTTGGAAGTGTGACGGATTGCCACTTTAGAAGGGTGGGAAGGATCTTTGGCAGGATGTCTCTCATTTCCGGGCACAAGGACAGAAAATCAAAACCTTCCATTATTAAATAAGATTTTATTTTGTTACTTGTTTTTCCTTTTGTGAACAGTGTCAATTAGGGAAAGAATTAAAATATGTCATATTACAGCTGTGAAACAATAATTTATATAGAACTTATATTGTTTTTCTTACTTAAGTTGTTTTTTTAAATCAGCAATTTGTTCGTTTTTGCTGTTCACAACACACTGGAACTTCCTCGTAGCATTTTCCAGTGAGCAATTCTATGTAGACCAGCTTCTTTGACTCTACATTTACATAATATTTCCCACAAATAAAGTAAAGCAGCTATCAAGCCAAAGATTGGTTTGAACACCTCAATGCTTTACTCTGCATGGTTCTGTTGAACATGGTATGCCATAGTCTTGTTCTAACCTTTGAATTGACTAGCACACCCAATTTATATGGGATACCTACAGATTAATAAGGATTGTGACTCACAACACAACTCTGCATTTTACACATCGACAAACACTTCCAAAGGTGTAAGAAATAGTAGACCTCCAGTCCAGTAGACTATCCAGTCACTCATTGATCATTCCAGGGCAGAAATAGAAGAAAGCAAATGGAAAGCTGAAGTTCTAAACTTAATCTTTAAGAAATCTTTCACACAGTAGGACCGCACAAATGTATCATCATCTGATCAACGTACTAACTCCAAAATGGAGGATATAGTAATAGGCATTTCTAGTGTAGAGAGAGCTAAATACAAAAAAGTCTCCTGGTCCGGATGGAATACCAGTTTGGTTTTATAGAGTATTTTGTGGCATAACGTATATAACACTTGTATGACCACATCTTGAGTATTGCTGAAGTGTTTGGAACTCGCAGCAATTCAGTTTAAAGGAAGACATGGAAGCTGTTCAGAGGTGAGCAGCTCGGTTCGTTACTGGTAGGTTCGACCAATGCGCGAGTGTCACAGAAATGGGTATCGCCACAGGAAAAAAGATGTTTTTTTTGAGAAATTCTGTTGAGGAAGAATTTGAAGGACTGAAATTTGAAACTGACTGCAGAACGATCTAGATGCCGCCTACTTACATTTCGCGTAAAGATCACAAAGATAAGAGAAATTACGGTTCGTACAGAGACATTTAGACATTTTTCCCTTGTTCTGTTTGGGATTGTAATAGGAAAGGAAATGCCTAGTAGTGGTACAGTGTACACTCCGCCACACACCTTACGGTGGAATACGGAGTGTGTATGTAGATGTAGATGAAGGTGAAGAAGTGACAAGGGATTGAAGCTGCTGCTTCAAATTTGTTTTATACTTTTCACTCAAATTTCTGCAACTCTTGACAGTATTTTTTCCTTACATAAGAAATGCAGCCGATTGCCATAATGTATCCAATATGTTGTTCATGCCCAACGTTCAGCAGCTGCCATTTTGGAGTATTTCCCATACTTACTTTGATGATGACTGTAGAAAAACACATTCCTTTGTTAGCATAACTATTTGACTATAGCAATAGTGGCAGATTATATACATACCTGTGGTGAAAGCCCAGCAGCGACCTGTTGTGACTCCGCAGAGAAAGGCATGCCATCTACACTAATCTGCCGGTGCACTCTCGCCATTGCTGCAACAGTGATCAATGGTCCAAAGTAATGGCAGACATGCCTTTAAGTTAACATACAACAGTAGCACTACAAAAATACAAAGAATAATGAAATAGATTCAATCTCAAGCAATTCATCAACTCCGTACAGATGTCTCATGTAGATCACTTATGAGGGTAAACTTGAAATCCCAGGCACTATACCTGGGCTGCTGAAACTTTGCACTTGACATTTACAAATAACAAGTGAAGAGCAAAAAGCGCGAGGCGCTAGTCGCTAGGAACGATCCAATCACAGCGCGATGAACACTTCCAGTGGTCACGTGCCTTGACGTCAAGGTTCCCACGTTGCCGACTTTATTCAGTGCTACTGTAAACAAAGTTGTGTATCATGTTTACTGCATGTTTATGTTGTGCATGCTTTTTTTTTTTCGCTGCGATTTGTTTTACTGAAAATGGTTTAACTTGACTTTCCGAGTTCAAGTAATTTGATAATGTCACCGAAAAGACGTTTGTCTAGTGACTTTTTCTGAGTAAGTTCTCAATTTCGTATGAATAAAAACTATGAAGCATATGTTCTGAACAGGAAGTTCATTCTCGCTTCAAACGATCTGAAAGAAGTTATGGTGCAATGGCTACAAGAAAGAAATATTCCTGCAGATATGTCAATGTCAAAACTTCTTTTATAATCGTTCATGAAACAAAATAAGCCTATTACGCCCACATATGCAGTACACAAAATCGCAATGGAGCAGGGTCACAGTGTAATAAGACTGCCACATATCACTGCCATTTTAAACCTACAGAATTAGTATGGAGTGACGTGAAGAACTACATAATGAACAATAGTAAGTCTTTCACAATAACAGAGGTGGAAAGGCTGTTGCGTGAAGCAGTTGCCAATGTGGATGCTGCATCTTGGAAAAAAAGGGTCGAGCACATTGGAAAACTGATTCGGGCAGGGCAGACAATGGAAAGGGATCATCAGTAATCATGAATAATTAATGATTTGTCTCGGTGATGACAAAGATTTTGGCAGTGGCAACAGTGAAGATGGGAAGCCGGATGTAATTGCACTATTGTTGGTGAGTGAAAACCATTGTGATTTTTAAACATAGAGAAGTTACTATCTTGCTTACTGTTTATTTCGTATCTGTCATGACCCAGTACTTATTTTCTATATTTCTTTGCTCCGTTATTGAAAGTGTGTGTGTTATCGTGCTCTTGTCTACATTACTATGCCGTTACTTAATTGCTGCTTTGTTGTAGGAGTTCAAGAACGAATTATTATTCGCACATTTATTGTTCAATAGCTCACATTTATGAGATGCAACTGAAAACTGTTTCATCTGCTTTTCGTATAGAGGCTAATGTTGCAACGTCGCTAAAGCAGTGTAGCCAACTTAACTCGCTGTAACGCGAAACGTCAAGTGCAATGTTTTAGCGGCCCAGGTTTACTTCTATGCCACCGTAATATAGCTGGCTCAGTGACAAAAGAAAAAGGATTCAGTGGAAACAAAAGACAGACTATTCTACATATGACCTATGGACATAGTAGTATTACAGCACAAAATGAAAAGAAACAAATTTGTTAAAATCTTAGATTGCACAAGCAATCGCCAGACAAACTAGGCGGAAGCAGGTCGTCGGTAGAGTCGTAAATGCAAGGCCAGACTCTTGTGATGACAGCAGTCACTATTCAGGAGAGTAGTCGTCGACCCAATGATCTAATCACTGTATTCAGCTTATGACTCAGATAAAGCAGCACAGGCTAGTAGCCACCAATCGCAACTAGGAGATGGAGTCCGGGAACTACTACACTTCGAACTGCTCATCATCCAGCGAAGGTGGTGAAACGAGGCACTACTGTCTTCACAACGCTGTGTATGTTTGCTGCCTGAGGCCAGCTCAGCCTTCATGGCCCTGTCAACGCACTAGCATTCTGATCCTAATCCTTCTAGCTGATACCAAGAGTTCATCTGTCACCACAGCATCCAACTCGGGTGGTTCCAAGTATGGATCCACAAGCAGCTGCATAGACTGAAGGTGGGATGGAGGACACCTTCTATTGGCAGTCTCTTCTTTGACTCCCCAATGCAACGGCACAGGTACTGCCTATCCGAATGGCTCGCGGCAGCCGGCACATTGAAGATGGCGTACTGATGCAACTAAGGAGACGTCACCTGCTGATCTAGCTCCTGCTGAGCTAGTGGCTACACTGTGAAATCTTGTAACAATTGAATAAACCTCTCAACACTAATACTGTTTTACTAGCATCCTCTGAAGCTGTAATAAGTATCTTAGTCTTATCCCTTTATCAATATGGCAACCTATCACTCGACTCCCAGCAGTAGATTACAACACAATAAAAATATTTACATATACACATTGCAAATCACGAAATTTTCAGACATCTGCTGCTCTTCTATAGATGGACAATCGATCTGCAACACATGAAAATTTGTGCCGGGCCGGGACTCGAATCCGGGTCTCCTGCTTTTCGTGAGCTTCCTTTTGTTTTTCCATTCGATTCTATGCCGTAGGCATTTTTTTGGATCCCTAATACAGGAAAAGAAAGGGTGATTTAGATTTGAGTAAATATGGTACATACCATATATTTTGGTAGATAAGATGATAGTAGAATCATACAAAATTGTACGCCAAGTCTGGATCGTCTTATACACCAGATATTAAACATTTGCCTACATTTAGGGTTTACCAGAGTCACCTTTCTTAACTCTAAAATGATCCAGGCGGATTTTTGGAAAACACAGAGATTTCCCTATTTTATGTGTCATACAACTGCTTAGACTTGAAATTGCGCATATACAACTCCTCACAATTGCAAACTCTACAGAATTTAACATTTCTACAATATTTTTTGCCAAATGTTTGCTTATCTATATCACCGTCACTCCAATTTATGTTTACAATTTCCGTCCAATTGAACCAATAGGCTTGCCCACTACTGTGAAGCAAGAGCTTGTAAGGCGGCCAGTTAAAAACATTAATCACAACAGAATCTACGACAATATTTGTTATCTGTAAAAAGAAGGTTATTATTCAGCATGTGCTTCTACAGGCAACACCACAACAGTGCTTTTGCTTTATGACATGTGCAGTCGTACCAATTCTTTAGAAGTACAGAGTGGGTATGTCCACAAAACTGAGGTTTGCGGGAAAAGCCATATGATCCACAGCGCCTTGCCATGTACTGTGCAGTTGCTTCCTCCCTCAGGCATGTGTGTGTGTGTGTGTGTGTGTGTGTGTGTGTGTGTGTGTGTGCGTGCGTGTGTAAGATTAGGGACCAATGACCATAGCAGTTTGGTCCCATAAGATTTCACATACATTTGAGCATAAAATTGAATAGCCAACATGATGCTTTTATACAGGGTGAGGCAGCTAATTCATAGCACCCGTTGTATCTCTCCAACCATAATACATACAAAGATGCTGTTTGGACAGTGAATTGTAGGGATAGGGGCTACTTGAATACATCACATTTCATGTTTATGGTATTTTTATTACATAGATATGAAACCATCTTTTAACACTATGTTCAATTTTAGTGTAACATGGTGGGCTTCAAAAGACGTTTTCAAATATGTGTACATCATAATATTTAGGGGAATAGTTTTTGAGACACAGATATGTTCTCCAATCGTATTCGCCCTTCAAAGCAGTGGTGTCCAATCCGACCTTTCCTGTTTTGTAGACTACATGGTAAACGTCGCGAGTCCGTCCTTAAACAATGCCACTACGAGGACGAATACAATACAGGAACGTATCTGTGTCTCAAAAACTATTGACGTAAATATTATGATTTACACATATTTGAAAACGTCTTTTCAAGCCCATCATGTTACACTGAAATTTAACATAGGGATCCATTAGAAAAACTAATGATGGCCTCATATCTCTGTAATAAAAAATAGCACAAACATGAAATGTCATGTATTCAAGTAGCCCCTGTCCCTGCAGTACACTGTCCAAACGGCATCTTCGTATCTATTACGGTTGGGGAGATACAAGGGGTGTTATGACTGCCTCACCCAGCATATGCTCATGGGAATTACACGAAACGTGCGCACACTATTATCCATATGATCACTGTTCTAATCTAAATTTACATGTGTCGATAGTTTGGGGACCGTCTTATACGGCGGAGATCACGTAAAACTATACACCTTAGACGAAAATATATACCTCGTCTTATCTGAAGGTCAGGTTATTAGCCAAAATATACAGTACATTTGTAAGAAAAATGTATAGCCCATGTGCATGAGAGAGTTTATCAACACAGTCTAAAAATTTGGAGTAAATTGATTACATACTTATTGAAATATTTGGCAACCTGATACCTGCCACCCTTCAAAATGTAAAAATCAGGAGATCCACTTCAAAAAATCATGAGATACGTTCTATCAAAAACTGAGGCGCACTTTACTATAAACCTTAAGATAAGTAATTTTAATCTTTTCCAATCTCATAACACTACATAATGGCTACAAAAAATACTTGTGTTAACCCGAATGTTGATTACATCATTATATGTTGTAGCCAGTCCAGATAAAGTGTTTGATTTTTTTTTTTATTACAACAAAAACGTTCACAACTGTATATTTGTGCTATACTGCTACCTGGAAGCATGTTATTGAAGAAATGACCCACATAGATATTGCATTTAATTGGTAAACCGTACTCTCTAATAAACAATGTAAATAAGCACTCTGCATGTATCACAAGATCACCATCACTTTTTTCAGCAATTTCAGTCTTTTATTATTACTCGCACACTTTTCATTTTCTCTGCACGTATTTTGGTAAATCGTTTTTTCCACCATGTGATGTGGACATATCACATCGACAAAGAGTACAAAATACAAAAAATAATCCGAAAACTGCTTAAAAATTGATAATATTTTTTGACATACTGGAACACATTCCACCAAATTGAAATCCCATAATCATGTAAAATAGCTGTTGACACGAAAGTTGCCTTGCTGCATTCGCGCATGAAACTGATGCTCCTAACTATCCGACCAAAAGGTTACCAGTGATTAAGAAACCACTAAAGTGATTTCACTTCACATACAATGACAAAAAAATCACATTCAAAAACAGCACAACATCAAAACACTACATGTGTATTTGGAAATGCGTGCAAGGAGCAGAAACAATCGTTATATAAGTCAGGCTCAAGTCCTAATTTCTATGAATTTTGATATGTATTTATTTTTAACTGATAAATGAACAAAGGACTTAATATCAAAAGGGAACAACTTCCTGATGTTCTGCAAAACTTTTTTATTGGTCACAAATCGGCTTTCGGCTTCTTAGGCCATCATCAGGTGACAATTGAATGTAGTACACATGTTTTCAAAGATGTTAAGATTTACAAAGATGTTATCACAGACAATCGATACTTCACAGGAAAGTTCATCGCAAAAACTTATTTATGAGACTTATTAACATTTATATAAAAATATAATAAATATGTGTAAAGAATCAAAACTAATAGGATATTTTTGTTGAAAAGGAAGGTTGAAAATAAAACTTATTTCAGTAGAGGTGTAGAGGGGAACTGGATCTGATCGTTTAATACTAAACTAGCATCCTGAGCCAAATGTTTATTGATTTCCAATATTTCCAGTAGTGTCATCTTTCTGCTTTTCTTCAGGGGATGTAGAATCTCACAGTTTACAACATAATCATGGCCTTCTCTGAGCAGATGTTCAGCAAAGGTTGAATCTGTCTTTTTTAACCTCCAGCTTCTCTCATGTTCTGATAATCTAATAGCTACTGCCCTGCCAGACTGACCAACATACAGTTTCCCACAATGTTCGCATGTGATCTTGTCTACACCACTCTGTGATAGGGGCTGAATTTTGTCCTTACTATTGAATAAATACTTAGAAATGTTGTTTGTATTGTAAAGTGCAGGACTGTAATTTCGAGATTTTAACTTTCTACCAATTTGATCTGAAATTTTGCCTAAATATGGGATGACACGCCAGTTTTTCTTACTATTAACTTGTTCTTGTTGGCCAGCATATAAAAGTGTTCTGGTTTTTCTGATTTTCTTCTTATTCATTATACTGTCAATAAGGGCAGGACTATAGCCATTACTGGATGCTATATGTTTTATTGTTTGTAATTCTGATTGAAATGCAGAATCAGATAATGGATATGAGGCGATGGACCATTGAATGGTAAGCTGCATGTTTATGGCTGTGTGGATGCTGGGAACTAGCAGCGATAACTGTATCTGTTACTATGGGTTTTCTGAAAATACTAAATAAGTGTTTCTTTGTGCTAATGTCAATAGTAAGGTCTAAAAAGTTTATAGAAGATCCTTCTAGTTCCATAGTGAACTTAATTTTATTGTGTTGGGAATTTAAGTGTTGTAAAAAGGAATCTAATTGTCTGGTGGTACCAGTCCATAAACACAGCACATCATCCACATACCTGAACCAATATCCAACTTTGCACCTCAGTGGTTCCTTCTGTAAGAAAATCTGCTCAAAATGATCCATGAAGATCTCAGATAGAATGGGACTAAGTGGAGAACCCATAGCTAGGCCATCAGACTGATTGTAGTATTTATTTTCAAATTGGAAGTAATTTTGCTTCACACATGTCTCTGTAGCAATGATTATGTCATGTGTTAGGACTTTTGACCATTGGTGGAAAAACGAATCTTGGGTTTCAGGACAGAAGCTAAAAATCAGGAGAAATAATGGCAAAATCAGGAGAGTTGGCAGGTATGCGACAAGGACTTGTTTTCATATAATAGTGCCACTCACCCTGGACGCGCTGCTCCTGGATCACCTGCTGGTGCTGGTGCGCCTGCTGCTGCCGCAGTGCCTGCAGCTGCTTCCACTGCCGCTCCTGCTCCGCCTCGCGCGACGACTTCTGCTGCTGCAGCAGCCGCTCCTGGTCCTGCCCAACACCCGCAAGCCCGCCACGTTACTCTCCGCAGAGGCGTCTCCGTTCCCTGGCTGCCTAACTGGAGGGGGGCGGGGGATGTACGAGGTGTGGACGCTGTACCCAGTTCTGCTGCCTCACTACGAGGGCACGAGTCCCGAAGACGACGGATTTATATAGTGTAGCTTGAACGATAACGGTGGAAGAGTGTAGGTAACCACTCGACGAAATGTTCGGGCATGGGACGGTTGGCGGGCAGATGGCTGAACGTTCAGACAGTGTCCGAGACATTAAACATAAACGTGAAGCAATGAATTAAAATTTGTGGTGCGGCCGAGAATCGAACCCGGACCTCCGTGCTTACTAGGGAGACGTCTTACCATTAGACCACCGCACCTCTAATGACTGAGGCACCTCGGAATAGTCTAAGTATGACTTGCCTCCACATCACAAATTTGAATTCTGCTTCTGTGTTCCAAAGATAATTGTCACTACAGCCAAGGCTCTCCATGCAGTGGAGAGAACACAGAAGCAGAATTAAAATTTGTGATGTGGAGGGAAGTTGTGCTTTGACTATTCCGAGGCGCCTTAGTCGTTAAGAGCTGTGGTGGTCTAACAGTAAGGCGTCTGCCTTGTAAGCGTGGAGGGCCGGGTTTGATTCCTGGCCACACCACAAATTTTAATTCATTGCTTCACGTTTATGTTAAATGTCTTGGACATATTCGAAACGAAAAACAGTCTCAGGATTTCTCAATCTATATTTAAATTGATGTCCAGACTGTGATTTCTGAAATTTTTTTAGCATATATCTTTTGCCAGTACGGTAATTTTTGGGTATGCAGCTGGATCCCGTTTACATTCTGACACAATATTTCGGCCATCATCAGGTAAGTAGGAAGCTACTGAACAGCCCAGGTATGGTGGGATGTATTTATGCCAATTTTTTTTCTTGTGAAATACACGAGTGTTTTTCTGCGCATGTAATAGGTGGTGACATGCGCAGTATGGCCAAGTTGTGTGTGCTGCCATCATTGGTGAAAGAGAAGCTCCTCTAGTCATTGAGAATCGAATGATCCCATCAATTCTGCTGTGCCTCAGTAATTTTAATTACAGGGTTCTACACCTACATCTACATGTACATCCATACTCCGCAAGCCACCCGATGGTATGTGGCAGAGGGTACCTTGAGTACCACTATTGGTTCTCCCCCATATTCCAGTCACGTATTGTTCGAGGAAAAAAGATTGTAGGTACGCCTCTGTGTGGCTCTAATCTCTATGATTTTACCTTCATGATCTTTACGAGATATATACGTAGGAGGGAGCAATATTATGCTAGACTCCTCAGTAAAGGTATGTTTTCGAAACTTCGACAAAAGCCCATACCGAGTGACAAAGCGTCTCTTCTGCAGTCTCCCACTTGAGTTTATCAATCAACTCCATAATGCTTTATCGATTATCAAATGATCCTGTAACGAAGCGTGTTGCTCTCCATTGGATCTCTTCTACTTCCTCTGTCACCCCCACCTGGTACAGATCCCACACCGGTGATCAGTATTTAAGCTGTGGGCGAACAAGTGTACCAACCCACCTGTGAAAGCAGCCATGTAATTTACCAACTGTGCTGCAAAAACTGTACAGCTTTCTATATTGACATGACCACCAACCAGCTATCCATTAGGATGAATTGTCAATGTCAAACTTTGGCCAAAAACAAGGTGGGCCACCCTGTGGCACAGCATGCAGTGGAGCACGTGCTTGATTTCAATGGCTGCTTCACAACGTGGGCCATCTGGATCCTTCTTCTTTTCTGAAGAAGGCCATGGCCGATAGCTGGAAGTGTTGTATGTGTGTGTCTTTTGTATGTGCCAGCCGCAGCTCGTTGCCACGTCTTTGTGGTGAGTTGTAAACCGTCCTTACTACTTACTTTGTTTTCGAAATGCATTTCCTAAGGATTCTTCTAATGAATCTCAGTCTGGCATCTGCTTTACCGCCGATTGATTTTATATGGTCATTCCATTTTAAATCACTTCTAATGCCTACTCCCAGATAATTTATGGAATTAACTGCTTCTAGTTGCCGATCTGCTAGAGTGTAGCTAAATGATACAGGATCTTTCTTTCTATATATTCGCAGCACATTACACTTGTCTAAATTGAGATTCAATTGACATTCCCTGCACCATGCATCAATTCCATGCAGATACTCCTGCATTTCAATACAATTTTCCAACTGAAAGCCGTTGCCACGCCTTACTGAGAACCATATAAATCACGACAACAGGTTTCGGCTGGATACAAATTGGAACACTGCAATTAAAATTATCAAGGCACAGCGGAATTGCCGGGATCATTCAATTCGGAACGATTAGAGGAGCTTTTCACTTTCACCACTGCGGGCAGCACATACAACTCGGCCGTACCACGCATGTCACCACCTAACATATTAGTAGAGACACTGAAATATTTACAACACACACACACACACACACACACACACACACACACACACACACACACAAACACGGCATAAATACCGCTACTGTATCTGGCCTCTTCAGTAGCTGCCTATTCTCCTAAAGATGGCTAGACGTCTCTGGGCCGAATTATCATGTCAGAATGTCAATGGGATCCGATTGCATACCCGAAAATTACTTGGAGTTCAGACAGTGTCCCATTGCTGTATCAACCTAAAGGTGCAGGGCTCGAGGACTGGACAAATGTGAGTGTGAGCACTTGCACCCACTTGTGAGCAGAAGAGTTATGACGCATTGGAGAGATGCTGTGTGTACAGTGCGTATCATGGTAAGCCAAGAGAAGTGCCAAATGTGAAGAAGCGGACATCAGTTTTTGATGGCTAATACATCAGCCACTCCATGAAGAGAACTCGTGGAGATGGAGAAGGAACTGAAAACTGTATGACCTGATGAGGCAACTAAACATCGTACAAAAACAAAGTATGGAGAAAAAGCCTGGTGGGCCACGATGCTAAGGCAACGTACACCTCTCGGGGAAAAGCCACACTTTTGGGAAGACCTGATTGTATCCATCCAATTGGAAAAATCCAAAAAGCAATGGGAGGATGAGCTAAATATCTTTCTCAGGCCAGAGTCCATGACAACTGAATCCAAATTGTGAAAGATCACCATCTGTGGAGGAGCAATACAAGGTCTAGGCACGATCTACAGGTCCTTGCTTGGTAATATAATGATCGACAGCAGCAACGATGACTCAATACTATGTAACAACAACAATGTCAAATCACAGTTGGAGGAATATTACCTTTTTTTCACAAAAGAGATGGGTTTGCAAAATGTGTAGTGTACCATAAGACAAGTGGCAACACATCTATGTCTTCAATGGTTCAATGAACGCCCAGAAAAAGAGCTGAGTAAAAAGAGCTGAGTGTGCAATACCAGTGTGCATTTAAACTATCTCTCTTCATTTCTTTCTCGTATGAGGTCATCTTATACGAATTTTCAGAGAAACCTTTTTTGACTTGTGCAGGCAGCAGGGTCATTCCATGCCAAGTGGTCTAGAGGCTCCCACATGACCCTCATGGATTTTGATGAAATTTTGCATGAACATTCACACATGTTCTCAATGAACACTGGTAAAGTTTCAGTCTCAAAAATTCAATACTTCCGGAGATACAGTCACTTGTTTAAGACCATAGCACAGCTTCCAATAGTGCATCCTTGAATTTTCAGCAACTTTGAGATGATATATCTCTGGGAGTATTTGCATGAAAGAAACAAAGCTTGGCCATCTTATACAACTTTTAGAGCTCTTTAAAGTAAAATATTAAGAACAGGATTTCTGAGCAATTTTCATATAGAAAATTTGGGTTGAAAGTTGGGCAAAAAAATTGCTGGTTAAAAAAAGTGCGAACTTCAGTTTTTTATATCTCCGGAAGTAATTGTGGGATGTACATGAAACTTTGCACACCAAAACTCACCAACACAAGGTCTTAGAATATAAAGTTTCATTCTCCTAATGCTTCTCATTATTTCACAAATCTAAGGTAAAGTTGACGATTTTTCAAAAAGTGCTAAAAATGGGTATTTTTAGTCAAATTTTTCAAAAAAGTGTTTTCTCCAAATTCCTTTAAACTATGCTCATTAAAAAGAGCATATTCTAAACTATCTAGAAAAGTGGATTTGGTTTTGCAATGCAAGCATATAAGGCCCTAAAAAGTAGCATCATCCTAGAGGCGCACTGGAAGTTTGACCCCATTTTTCTGGCACTCAAATTATACCTAAAATCTTTTATTATGTCTAATAAATGTTTGTTAATGCCTGGGATAAGTAAAACAAGAAGTCCTGATGAATAGGACGTAGCTCAAGTCCGAATGGAAAAAGAATAAAAATAGAAACAATGTTATTTTTTAATTGTCCCCCCCTCCCCCACCCCCCTCTCTCTCTCTCTCTCTCTCTCTCTCTCTCTCTCTCACACACACACACACACACACACACACACACACACAAATTATAATTTAGATTGAATGTAAATTGTAAAATTTATTTGCACAATCATTATCTAATTATTAGTAGCATTTTTAATGAACACACCAGCTTACTGAAGGAAAATAGGTATATAAAGGAGTTGTTGTGGTTTAACCACTGCTAGATTCATTTCACCTGAGAAAACCAGCATCTCCATCACCATAGGGGCTTGAGCATCAACAGCTCTGGGTGAGTTTCCTTACACAGTTTTCCATGCCTGATGAATGTCAACAGGAATGGTGTTTTGCCGGCCAGACGAATTTACTGACGGAGCTGGAATAACTGCAATAATGTGGTGTGATGGAACCCAGCACTTGTCACTTATTGGTGGTCAATAAAATGAATCTGCTGGACCATGAGGGTGCATAAAGTTTATTAATGCATCCCTTTGCTCAGTGGAAGTCTCTCACACATATTCCCAATTCACCAAAAATTTTCTTAGATGCATGCAACATATTGTCCTGGTTGGAGAGCAGACATTAATATGCCTTCTTTAGTTCTCTGACCCATTGTAGCTAGAAAAGATGATCAATCATTTGAAACTCTGCTGACCTGAATTATTGTTTCATCAATAGGTAAAAAGTGACGATTTTCTCTAGTGCCTGCTACAGTTTGTCCAAGTTTAAACCTCACTTCTTGTGACTTTTTTTATTTTTTATTTCATCTTTACTGACGAAAACAAATTTGATTCCATTAATTTTTTCAGAGCAGAAATGAAACAGGTCTATGTGAGTAAGATTGAGCACTGGAGCCATCACTGAAATTATGAATGTGAGATATCTGTGCAAACTGTGCTTTTATATATTTGATGAGCTCCTTGATAAAAACGTTAACTGTACCAGTGTCGTGCCGCAAACAAAAACTGATAATTCAGAAACTAAAAGATTCCACTTTCTTATTTTGATGAAAGTAGATAACAAATGGATGAATTGTTTCTTTCCAGTGGAAGCCTTGCACAGCATCCTGAATAATAAAAGAATAATTTTCCAAAAAATCCATTAGGACAACAAGCTCTTTGTTTTTCAGATAACATTTAAGGCGCAGTCATTCCAGCTCCATCAGTAAATTTGTCTGTCTGACAATACACCATTCCTCTTGATATTCATCAGAAAATTAATGTAGCATAGTGTAAGGTGGTACAAATTCTATATAGGTACAATTCCGATCAACATAAGTTTTCAGTCTCGTATTGTTGCTAGCACTTGCCTTTGTGTGGCGTTGCAGTGTAGCAGTGTACAGCTCCTCCTGTCTTTTCCAAGAATACAACACTCTGTGTTAAGGAGATATAAATTTTTTCCTGTAAAGATATACTTGGAGCTACTTCGTCGAACGTGCTCTTATAAATGTTCTAGTTTCCATGTGCTTGTAAACTCATTATTGTGCAACGTTCGGTACAGCGAAGTATGCACTGGTGCCCGAAGGAAGAAGTGCTTTTTATGTGGGAAAAGTCAGTGATCAAAATTGTACGAGGAAGTGATCATAATTGTACCTAGTATGGTATATTTTCTATCGATTTTTCTCAATTCTGTAACCTTTTTTTGTGTTCATACCAACATATGTAATCGTCTAATATTTGTGTTATATATTCATTAAACATTCAAGAACAAGTGCCATAGTTAAAATTATTTCTTTTCTCAATATGTTTGCAGTTACAATTACATTTGTCCGAAATGATTGAAATTGTACCACCATACCCTATCAAAAATTGAAATAGGTTAGAGGAAACTAAGCAACCTATGAGTGGCTTCTAATTTTACCCAGGACACTTCAATAATTTTATAATCAGGCTTGGGAACCTGTGTAAAGAAACACTTATCACGCTTGGGATATCCTGTGGTAAAGGAACCCACCCGTGGCTGTTGTTGCCCCTATGGCGATGGGGATGCTGGTTTTCTCAGGTGAAATAAAACTAGCAGTGGTTAAACCATAGCAACTCATTTATACACTTCTTTTCCATCAGTAAGCTAGTGTTTGTTCATTAAACTGGCTACTAATAATTAGATAATGATTATGGAAATAAATTTTATGAATTAAATTCAGTTTGTGTGTGTATGTGTGTGTGTTATTCCTTTTCTATTTGGACTTGAGCTACGTCCTATTCATCAGGACTTCTTATTTCACTTATCCTAGGCATTAACAAACATTTATTAGACATAATAAAAGATTTTAGGTATAATTTGAATGCCAGAAAAATGGGTTCAAACTTCCAGTGCGCCTCTAGGATGATGCTACTTTCTAGGTCCTTATATGCTTGCATTGCAAAACCAAATCCACTTTTCTAGATAGTTTAGAATATGCTCTTTCTAATGAGCATAGTTTAAAGGAATTTGGAGAAAACACTTTTTTGAAAAATTTGACTAAAAATACCCATTTTTAGCACTTTTTGAAAAATCGTCAACTTTACCTTAGATTTGTGAAATAATGAGAAGCAATAGGAGAATGAAACTTTATATTCTAAGACCTTGTGTTGGTGAGTTTTGGTGTGCAAAGTTTCATGTACATCCCACAATTACTTCCGGAGATATAAAAAACTGAAGTTCGCACTTTTTTTAACCAGCAATTTTTTTGCCCAACTTTCCCCCAAATTTTCTATATGAAAATTGCTCAGAAATCCTGTTCTTAATATTTTACTTTAAAGAGCTCTAAAAGTTGTATAAGATGGCCAAGTTTTGTTTCTTTCATGCAAATACTCCCAGAGATATATCATCTCAAAGTTGCTGAAAATTAAAGGAGGCACTATTGGAAGCTGTGCTATGGTCTTAAACAAGTGACTGTATCTCTGGAAGTATTGAATTTTTCAAACTGAAACTTTTCCAGTGTTCATTGAGAGCATGTGTGATTGTTCATACAAAATTTCATCAAAATCCATGAGGGTCATGTGGAAACTTTTCTCGATATTAGACCACTTGGCACGGAATGGCCCAGCACACATTGTGTGCCATAACACTGCCCAGATATTGCTGATGTTCTGATTCTGTTCTGAGCCTCACGAGTCAGCGTATGGGCACTCCTTTGGCAGGGAGGGGTGGGAGGAAACATCAATAGTCAGTAACATGTGCATGTGCAAAGCCTCCCTGAAGGCAACATCCATGTCTCAGAGTTGTTTTCATTGCACTTAAGATCCACCAAAAACTACTCGTTCATGGTAAAATTTCATGCAACTAAATGTCAACTAATGACGGATCAGCTGTGAAAGCCATCCAAAGACGAATAATACCATCATACTATTAGTCACAAACATATGAAAATGGCTGTGTGGTTAAAGACATATCCGGTTATATATTGCATCTTTGCATTTACAATACATTCTGGAGCCTACAATGACTTACTAGCCTTTTCTCTGAATATCTCATTATTTTGAGAATAATTTCCAGGATATGGCACGTTTTTAAACTGCACGGAGATTTCAATGCTCAATATTTTCTGTAACCAGTGGAAGGAAATTACTTGGTTATCCACTTACATGGTGTGTGTGTGTGTGTGTGTACGTGCGCGCATCAGTAGAGTTGGAAAGTGCAAGATTGACAATTTGACAAAGCGGTGGAAATGTTGGATTTTCAAGCTGGTTGGTCCAATTATTCAGAAAGATAAATTGCATAGTGGACTCCTAATCAGTTTTGGCACCAACGTAAGACACTAAATACTTTCAGGAAGTTTAAATGACAAAGGCAATGCATGTTTTACCATTTCTAAGAATGCAGTAACTAAGACCATGAAGGAATTCAGAAGTTTTAAAACTTGATAGGAAGCCCTCTAAAGATGAGGAAGAAAAATCAAGTGGATGTGGTGTTTAAAGAGCTATAAAATTCCAGTGATGCTACATCCATTCCACAGATGGTAATTTAATAAAATAATACTTCCCAGTTCCAGTTGATCGGTATCATACTGTGCCCTGATCATTGACGTGACAATGACACATCGCATGCAGGTTACACTAGAAGACATTCACAGACAGCTTCTAGATCTTGTTAAAGTCTATGTTGCACATTCTTTCACAGTCTATGTGAGGTGTGAATATAACAGGCAAACAGAGGGATGTGACACTCCTAACACTGATGAAGAATGTCTAAGAAATGTAGGTTTGTCATGGAATCTGTTTGTGTGTCTGTGGACAGAACACAGAACACCAGCGATGTTGGAAAGTAAATTAAGATTCACAGTGTAAATGAATGGAAAAATGAAAATATTTTCAGGAATCATCTGCAATGACATGAAAGCTGAACTGATCTGCGATGTAACAAAAAAAAAAAAAAAAAAAAAAAAAAAAAAAAAAAAAAAAAAAAAAAAAAAAGAAAGAAAGATAAGACAGCCTGGATTTATCCAAGCAAGGTTTTCACAAATCTCACCACATGATTGCAGAGTACATTTGCAAAGCCTTGCACTTGGAAGTAAACTTCTGCATGTCACTAACAGAAGCCAATTTCTTTGACATGGAAAACACCTCCAGCAAATCTGCTGGAAGTTGATGGAATGATATCTTGTATATTGCTGCAAGTACCTACTGAACCTTTCAGCTGTTGGAAGTTTTTCACACATGTGAATGTTTTGTGTGTTCGGTACCAATCGAACAGGAAAAGATACCCAAGGAAGTGCAAAATGAATTTAGCCCAATATCATCAGAAGTAGAAATCTTGGTAGAGTTTTTAGTGGTAGCTTAAACATAGTGCTTTATATTTGTAATGAGGAACAACAAAAATTAATGTGCCACTAAAGTACTAACGAGGTGAGATGATATGTAAATTTTTATATCCTATTTACAAATATCTGGTTTTACGCCAACAACGGACAAGTAAAACTTGAAACTTGCATAAAATATGCCCAGAAAGTTTTTAATGTGAATGAATTATCTGGTTTCAAGTTTCTTTTCTGCATTAGTTTTATTTTCTTCATCCAAACATTCATGTTAATTTTTTTTACCACAATTTTTCTTTGATGATGATGATGATGATGATGATAATAATAATAATAATAATAATAGCAATAATAATAGCAGTAATGTAATAACATTGGTGCTGCTCTTCCTCTTAAGCATGTCACTGAACTTCCACTTGGCTATCTGACAAAACAACTCTAGTTGAAACACTACAGTAAGTACTTCTACTAAGTTCCTGACAGTAACTTGCCCATGTGACTTGCAGAAGTAAACTTGCACAAGTTTTTGTTCTAAACATACCAGCAGTGTGTGTGCGAGCGCACGCGTGTTTGTGCGCACAGGGGGATGGGTGGCGGGGGCCACTTAGCAGTGGGACACTGCCTGAAAATACGGAAATGTTTTTGAATTCATTTATTCGTCCACAGGCTTGACACATTAAATTTACAGTGAACTGTTGTCCATACACTATCCGTTATTTGTGTTCTACTAGGAACTTTCCAGCATCTTTTGATGACAGCATATTACTCGTGTTACAGCTATGACTGAGCAGACGGAAGCTGCAATTTCAGCATCAGAATAGGGGGATATGTCCATCATACTATCTGGTGATCTCAATACTGTGTACTCCACTGGAAGTTACTGTGAAGTGTTGTCCATTTTTATTCATAACAAAGTGTATCTAGAATTTAAACTTACTGTAATGTTATTTTGTACAGTTATACTCTACCTGGCATACGGTTTTATACACTGTCTCCCAATGGAAACCAAAAAGTACATAAGAAACTCTCCAAATAATCCTTCCTTCTAACTAAATATACTGAACACATCCTACCCCCTACCCCCCGCCAAATCATGACAGTTCACCGCCAACTAATGCTTTCAGAAAAACCACAAAACATCAACTACATGTTATACCTGGCCTCAAACCTGAAAGCAAACAGTTTATTAATACTGCTACACAGACAATCCTAGTAGGTAGGCATTTTGTTCACCTGGCAGTGCACCATGGACAACACACGTCTGCCTCTGTTAATGTATGTCTCTCCCTTCTACATTAAACAGTCATACATGAGCATTTTCCAGCATAGCTCTAAATTCATACACTGAACCGCTGTGCTGCATGACCCGAAGGCACAGCCAAGAGTATTCTCAATACTTACACTCTGAGGAGGAGAGTAATTCTGAACATTTCCATACCAACTCATCAGTTTCTTTACCTAGCCAATCTGTACCACAAATACAAATAGCATACAAGCAGTTTCCTTCAGTAAGGATATACAGCAATTTTCATGGAAATTAACAACAAATTTACTGTATAGCACTGTTTTCTGGAAGAGCACTGAATAATGACACTAAAAGAGAAATGGAGGGGGAGTGAAGTTAGAAACCATAAACTGTAGTGTCTTGAATTCTTTCTAGAGTGCTGAGATGTCCCGGTACTGTAACAGCATCTTTCGGAATGCCCCCAACTCTCATCCACTGCAAAGATATCTTTATTCAGAACTGACATAATGTTTTTACAGTTCATAAACTGCAGTACTGAAAGAAAAATGCCCCAGAGGCAGTAACTGACAAGGAAAGTACTTGGGCTCGAACAAACGCATATACACCAAAATCGTATGAGAGATAATGTAAAGATCCCTTATTGCACTAGTGATACTCCCACATCTGCAAAACTCTGCAGTCGACCGTTAGAGGCCTCTGCGTGTGCCATGCCTCATTGCACTTTGACCCGTTGGTTCGCCAGTAGGGACACTGCAGCCTGCCTCCGAAGTTGCGTTTTGTGTCTTTATTTGTGTGGTGAAGCGTCAGATGGGGCGGCGATTGTTAATCAATCCTGATAATGTATTGCGATTAGTTGAGATGAAGTTACGAAGAACCCCTCTTAGTGAAGATGGTATTAGTGTAGAAGATGAATCATTTGCATGCTTTCTCGTATCTGTTATGGTACAGAAATATGAGCATAAGTTAGATACTGTTGTTACAAACTCAAAATAATGATAATGATGAACAACTCATTGCAAGTGGTAGTGCTATGGTAAGTGCGGGAAAAGGCGATGGAAGCAGTGGCAGCGAATACCAACAGTCTTTCGGGAAGAAGGTTAAAGTTGCAACTATCATCACGGCTTTTGATGACAATTCGCTAGAGAATATGTGTGATGATTATTACACAAGTTATAGTTAAGATATCTGCATTATGTATGGCGTCTACAATTACATCTACAGTGCTATCTAGAGCAGGGTTGCAGAGCTTTGCAGAAAAACGACACCCACCAGCACATTGAGGTTTATGTAGAGATCCTGTAACCAAACGTTCATACAGATATGTTTGTTTGAGCCCATGTACTTTCCTTGTGAGAAGAGTGTGGGAGAGGGACATAGTCTACTCCATCTATACATTGGGCAGGCAGTGTGTGTGTGTGTGTGGGGGGGGGGGGGGTGATTTGGGAAGAAGAGTCTTTCAATTTCATTGACAATAGAGGGTTTTTGAAAAAGAGCTCCCTGGTTTAAATTTAATGGGGAAATTAATGAAAAATTACATCAATGAGTACTTGTCATGAAAGAGTTTTGTTCAATGTTAGTAGACTTCAACATAGCCAATATTCTGCATTTTGCTATGTATTCACCAAACATTTCAGGTTTAACTATCCCAACCAATAGTCAGTTATCAGTGGCAGTGCACTGCTAAATTATCTGGTGACAGAGTGCACAGCTCAAGTAGCCATCACACAAATACAAAAGTGTCAACAGTGTTTCTAACTTCCTCACACATCGTTTACACAAACGAGAGAATACAATGAAAGTAAAAAATCACAAGGCTGCAATATGATGTACAAGTGCAATGTAACACATCCTTAAAATGGAAGTGTCAGGAGGAAAACCAATGGAAATTATTTTTCTTGCTTCCTCTCCCCTCCCTCCCCCCATCCTTTTTCTCCTGACTGTTACTCTAGACATGTACATATCTGAAGTTGGAAAGAATGGAGCAGCAGTAGTCTTGAGAAGCTGTCCAATAACCGTGATCTTCTAATAATGCAACTCCTGAAACCCATACTGTTGCTAATTTACTGATCATTTACAATTTCAGGATAGCAAACCACTATGATAATATTTTGCTAGCTACGGGTGAAAGTTGTAATCTGGACTGGGTTTTTAAATGGATAAAGAGAAAATTTGGAGGTTACTACTGACATACAGTACATTCATAAATAAATAACTTTCAAAAAATTTCACCACCATTTTAAAGTCATTGTACACTCAGACTTGATTCAGAACCAATCTCCTCCTCACTTTGTCTCTTGAGGGTGAAGTAAGTACCAAATTACAAATATCACCCATCCACAAAATTGTTGGTTTGACAGTTTTAAGTGTCAATAAATTAACTAAACTGTGTAATAAAACAATTAAATCATTGTCTACAAACTGACATATTTGCCAAGCTTTGCGAGTGTCTGCAGCAGTATTAACAAACAATCTGCTGTACAGGCAATGAGAAATCTTCCACCACATCCTCAAAAGAATACGGCAAAGGGAGTGGCTGGGGTAGATTCTCATCAATATAAATAACATATTATCATATTAATTGACTGTATGACAAAGTTGACAGTTCCACAAAATATTTAAGTGTGGTAATAAACATTCATTGCTTCACACAGGCGGCTTCTGCATTCAGAAAAAAAGAGGCTTGCATAGTCAAAGTATGCTGTGACTTGTAAATTAAATCTTATTGGTAAACTTAACAGTATTTAAAGAAAAAAGTAACAGGCTAGAATGAAGCAAGGCAATGCACTATTACCACAAATTTAAGAGAGTAGAAGAGCATCATTTGAATGGCAAATATTTGCATTTTTAGGGTTAAAAACTTCTATTATTGCAATGCGCAGCATGTATAAAGAAATTAATATATTATCACCATGCTCAAATCACCCTCACAACCACAATGCTCCTTAGCCAATGACAGTAGTGTTTTTCTTTATAAACCGAATGTACATCAAAACACTGAGCCATGACACAAATACCCAGATACATATTAGTTACCATACACACATAATATGTCCCATAGTTGGCAACCACTGACAGACACTACATATTAAATATATATTAACAGCACAAAAAGCTCATTAATCAAACATAACAGAGATTAACTACAGAAGCATTTAACATCCATAATAATTACGACATTCTCAACAGCAGCCAGAAAGAGAGCAAATATTAGCCCTGAGAACAAAAGAGCAGTACAATCAAAACAATCATTAGTATAAGTAAAGTGATTATATACTGAGCATTCACAAAAAAGATGTCAAACCAGAGAACCTACAAATAAATACAAACACGAAGACAGAAAAAAAAGGGAAAATGCATTTTCCACAACCAGCACCACATCCAGGCCAGCAATATCTACCGTACCAAACAAAACAAGCAGTACAATTGTCGAGGAAGAGGAGAGTGACGTGGGCGGGACGAGAGGGAATCGCAGGAAAGGAGTACAAACTGAAAAACTGTTCTTGCACCTATGTTTGGCCACAATGCTCGACAGCTCGTACGCATTCACAGATGTACTGCCTCAAGACTTGCATTCAAGAGAAAGTAGATAAACTTTCCATTAAGCTCTGCAGCACCACACAGGTCAAAAAACACGGAAAAACTCCCAGCCGCGGCTTTCGAAACACTTTTTCTTCGCCGGCATCAATCAGGCACCATTTAAGTACGACTTCTCGACAATTAGAGTAAAATATGAAAATAATAAAAAAATTACAGGCCTTAACTTGAACTAATAGTCATGCAAATCTAGGCTATTTATTCATAAAAAAATATATTTGTTCTGTGGTTCAAACAGAAAAAAGTAAATTTTACTTTTCATTTCAAACATCTACTCTCACAGAACAGCATTCTTAAGAAACACTGACAAGCTAACGAAAACATCTACAGAATTTTGCCAATGCAATAAATCACATTCGTTTGGGCTGTGTGTTTGTACTGTTCTGGAGTCTGTATGTCAACAAAGAGAGATGACTTTCCACTGCACTATTGTCAGGAAGGTTAGGATCAAAGGTCAAGAATAATCTAATAACACATTCTGGCTACAACACTTGCCATTTTGCCTAACACAGAAAGAGTAGCTGTCGCATCCAACAAATTTGAGAACCAATCTCTTGAAACTGTTAGCAATACATAATAAGGATTTCTTTTAAAACTGCAGTTAAAATCGAGCAAATTTTTCCAGCAAAATTAGCAATTTTTACATATTTGAACTGTCAAAAGAAATGTTACCTTTAAATATTTGTCTCTAGAAACATAGTTGCTTATTCTTTATTGATACTGAGATATCACTACGAGGTTCTCGATCATCTTTGTGTAGCAGAAAGGCATAACAACTCTTAAGACCAGCTCAATTCATGAACAGCTTTAGTGCAATTATCCCATTTCTATACATTGAACAGATTTATATACACTATACAGTGTAATATTATGGGCTGCAGATTTTATGTGCCACATCTGACATTTTTGGTCCTCACACTACCTCTATTCTCCTAGCCCTCATCATTTGTATCCAACCAACTATTTTCCAATATTTTAGAAATCAATAGTCATCTACTGAAATCTATTGCAGTTTTGTAAAACAAGGTTTCACAATCATAGAAAAATTCTAGTTCTACATAGCAAAAGGTTTGTTACACATAATGTGGCTTATGTAAAGCATAGAGAAACCTCCAAAGCTATGAAAAAAATTTGGAATATGGCCGTAGCATGTGAAGCACTCGTAGCTTTAAAGTAACAACAACAAAACTGAGCCTACAAGGCGTGTTTTGACAGCAGCTTTTATATCCTGTAAGACATTTGTTTTGTGGACACTATAGCACAATCTGAGGCACATCCTGTACCTAATGTTTCATCCCCCACTGTGGGCTAACATCCCCAGAGGCCATAAATGTATGGTTAATCTAGTCAAAAAAGGCTAGATGAACACGTTTACATCTGAATGTTGACTAACCACTTATTCATACCCAAGTATTTCTCCTTCACTATAGGATGAAACATCAGGCAAAGAAATCTGCGTATGATAAGTGCCTACTGCTCCTAAAACCAGCGACACTGAAAAGTACCACAACTTCTGCAGCAACAGCTTTGCAATAAAGAGGTCACAATTGCAATAATAAGGAAATTAAAAGCAGTACACAAAACCTGCAAGTCAAGCTACAGCTGCATTTTCAAGTCTGTCTGCCAGTTATAAAGCTAAAACTCCAGAAATTCATCTTAAAGAAAATTGTGGTACGGCATCCTTGAGAAATTAACATAATAAAGCTTTAAAAAACTTGCCAATCATCTCACCAAACTGCAAAAGAACAAGAACAGCCCTATGCCAAATACTCTGCCAAGTACAGCAAACATTTTAGGATTTGTCTCACACAAAATTTTCCTTACACACAAAACTAGTATGACACCTTCATTCATTCAGAATGAGATAATGAAATTCATCCTATCAATTGCTTTCAAAATAAAAAGCAGATCTGAATTTAATGACTTCTTGTCATCAGAGTCATGACAAACACACTAAGAGTGCTATATTACACAATACCATAGTTGCAATTTTCAAAGGAAATAACTCAACCTTTGCACAAAAATCATTAAGAAAATCGCAGGGAAAAAATTCTAGATGTCCGGACAAGGATTTTTGTTTAGCTCTTCTGAAATAAGATGGAAGAAAGATAAAGACCGAACATGATCTCAGACTGGAGAAAGAGGAAATTTTCTCAAGGGGCCCTTATCATGCAATATTTATGGAGCAGTAATATAGTGTGTGCGAGGCCAAGAACAACAGAATATTTATTGCACAATATTTAATCCTAAGATGTGTCAGTTGGAACTTTGCTTCAATGTGGATGTTGTATTTATGGTGAATGTATTGCCTGACTTGCAAAACACAAGCAGAAATAATGCACAACGGGAAGTGAGTCCAAAAGGATTCCGGTAAAAATTTCTAGAAACTGCAGCATAGATTCATTAACCACAGCATCAAATAGTTAAAAACGAAACAGGTTTACTGTGTAATTTATCACACATACAGGGTGAGTCAGTTTTCCCCCTGTTCCTGGAGGTTATCCCTAAGGTTATTTGGAACAAAAAATGTAAATACAGTAACGGCATCAGATCCACAATTAATGAGCTACAACAGAGTTCCAAAACATGCCACAGCGTATGGAATGCTACACTTGTGGTCACAAGACACTGTATTAGTCTTAGGTAGACAAGTGAAGCGAGTGGTACGTTTGCATAACAACCACGTTATTGATTCTGCAGTCACTGTTTACTGTTATTGTCTCCTGTGTACAGTACACGTTGCCGTGCCTTACAAGTTTTCATCGCAGTAGTACGGAGAGATGCTAATGCGAAAGCTGCTGCTGCAAAATATCACCTTCAAAATCCTAATCGTAGGATTCCGAGTGCCAAAACATTTTTGCCTGTTGGTATTCTTCTCAATATTCATATTCACTCCAACACACATTGTAACATTCAAGAAGAGGAAAATATTCTTAATTCAGTAGAACACACTCCTCATTCATGTACAAGACACCTAGCTACTCGATTGAATGTTTCACAATCTACGGTATGTAGGATTCTTCACGTGAATGGACTGTATCCTTTTCATGTGCAGAAAGTTCACCGTTTAGACCCATTTGATTATGCTAACATTTTGCACTTTTGTAACTGGTTAAATGGAAATTGGCAGCTCTATCACATCATAACGTTCAGTAATGAGGCAATCTTTCCAAGAGATGGCATCAACAACACGCATAAAATGCATGTCTGGTCAAACGAAAATCCCAATGCCATGGTAGTATCTCAACTTCCAACACAGATCAGCATCTATGTCTGCTGTGGTGTTCCATGTGACCAGTTACTGGAGCCGTTTATTCTCCTGGAAAATTTATATGGTCTGAGGTACAGCAACGTTTTACGATAAAACATACTGCAGCTTCTTGAAGACACTCCTCTGGAAACAAAACATCAAATGAACGCCCAATGTGATGGGTCACCTGCACACTTTCACCATTTGGTAACAGCTCATCTTAATCATCAATTCTCACATCAATGAATAGGTCACGGAACCCCCATCAACTTGCCTGCCAAATTCTCAGTTCATGGCTTTGTTTTATATGTACTGAATTAGTGGAAGTAGTAATAGCAGTAGTAGAATGTTTTGCAGAAGACAGAAGTCATAGGACTACTAATACAACACGAATTTCGCACGGAAGATCAGTCTTACTTAAAAAGGTTCTGCATTTTGCATGAATTTATACTTAAATGAGAGAGAAATACTAAAACATATTTCACCTTAAGTCTCCTTGCATACATTTACTTATTGTAGGGAAGAAAAAAAAAAATTAGCAGAACTTAACAGATCATCTGTTTTTGCTTCTGTACTTATGATTTCAGCTTAAAGCTCTGATACTTCCAGAACACAGCTGTCACATTTTACAACTACAATAGCGACTGTTGGTTGTTTTATCCTCATAATGTCCAAAATTTTGGGTAGTGCTAATTTTGATGCATGTTGTATGCTCTTGGAGCTAAATTGAAAATTAAAGTTTTCCAATACTGCAGACTGTTTCCAGAACTATCCAACTTTTTTACCGAATATCTTTTTCATATAGTATGGATAGATAACATGCATAAAACCTTATGTATTTTGTTCTCCCTTCTCAATGAAGTACTGCCAGCTCTATGACTTTTGTTTTCATGTATCTGTATTTGAATGACAACCACAGTGAGAATTGGCTGTCAGCAGTCAGCTCAAATAACAAAGTGCATGCCGCCCCAGTGCTGGGCAGTTTCTCGCGATCTTCTCGAGAACCGCTCGAGCATCTGCAGCTCAAGAAATTCTCGATGCACTCGAGTCGATGCGCCTCACAGTCCCATCCTAATTGTAAGCTTACATGATCTCATGCCTGTACTGAGACAACTATTGCAAGGGAAAAAAAGGAGATGCACTTATTGCACAGATGACCTGATTGTATTTGCCAGTACTGATAACTAATACCAGTAAGATAAACTTGTCTGCTTATAGTCATGGAACTACAAACTTGTTTCCTCTACTGTTGTGGACAATGTGGTATCTGAGATTTCCTAAACCATTAGAAATTTCATTTCTCAAAGTACAGCATGATGCATAAGTGTACACCCCACCCCTCCCAGATTACTTTCTAATCTTTACTTATTTATATTTTATTCTCTTTTAAAAATTTCATTGAAAGCAAATTGGATTTCTTTGTCTGGGCACGAACTGTTGTTTATTTACACAGTTGCACTCTTTCACAGTACAATGTACTGATTGACAGTAAATATTTATAAAGCAATGCAGTCTCCTCTTCATACTGCACAAATCACCGATAACTGTGCAATATTGAGTATTGCGCAATAAATATTGATAATCTAAGGGTCCCCTTAAGGAATGTTTGTTATGTTCATGGTGGGGGGCATCAAAAGTACAGTTAATTTTCAACAAGTGGATGCCCTTCAGTTGTTAAGTAATGAAATTTTCTTGCTAGCAGCTTTGACATTTCATCTTCAGGCCCTCGGACCAGGCTAAAACTAGAATTATTATATTGCTTAGTCAGAATGGCTGCCAATACTAATGTACTGGTGTCCACAGATTTCATGTATTTCAGCTACAATGTATGATCACCAGTACATTCGTACTGGCAGTTATTCTGACTATGTAACATAATAAATCCAATTTTAGGCCGGTCAGGGGGCCAGAAAGTGACGAGTCGTAGCTGGTAGCAATAAAATTTCGTAACAGCTGAAGGTGCTCCATTCTCTTTATCTTAAGGACACGTCCCCCATTTAACCTATACCGACGTAGGATCACCAAAAAAACTTAAATTAGACAGCCAAAAAAGAAAGGTAAGGGAAATCTGGACCAGTAGGAAGGAGTGCGAGGAAAATCATCTCTCGTCGGTGAGCGTCGTCTCTGCGGCGACCGTGTTTGGTTCGTGTGCGGGAGGAGAGCCAGAGCCGCAGTCTCACCGTGGCGACGGGAAGGTCGTACGTCTCCTGCGCTAGGGAAGGGAGCGTGCGCATGATTTCGGACGGGGTGAGCACGCGGATCTGCTGGTCCGCGGCCGCTCCGCCCGAGTCGCGGTCGTGCCCTACGAGGATCGGCGGGAACGCCGCAGCTGGAGAAGGGGAGGACGGGTCGGGGCCGGTGGGGGGCTCGCCGCCTCCGCCTCCGCCAGGCGCCGTTAGTTGCTGCTGTTGCTGCGGCTGCTGCTGCGGCTGCCGGTGCTGCACCTCGGACTGCGGCGGGGACTGGGCGGCCGGGGCCGGCGCGGCGGGCGACGCCGCGCCACCCGGCCCGGCCTGCGGCTGCCCACGGACGCCCGGCGGCTGCGCGGCGGCGGGGGCGGGCTTCTGCGGCGCCTGCTGCAGCGGAGACGGGGCCCCGTCCCGCGCCGGCGACGAGGGCGGCGCCGTCCCGGCCGAAGGCGGCGACTTCCCGCCGGCGTCGCGGCCGGCCGTAGCGCCCGGAGTCCCGGCCTGCTTTGCCGTACACACACCCAGACATACACACTCGCTCACACACACTGAGACTGTCGCGGCCGGACGACTCGAGAGCCGACTGTGAGCTCTGTACCGTAGTTACCGGAATGTACAGAAAATGTTTGTAAATCTAAATGTACCTGTAACTGTCCCGATTTCTCCATGTCATTCAATAATGTACGGTACAGGAAAGTGGGTTCCTGGTGAAACTATTTGTAATGCTCCCGCATGACATTATAAAGAAAAAATTGTTTATTTCCTCTTTGTCTCTAACAAGGGGAACATCAAGTATGGTACCAACGAATTTTGATGTGTTGCAGGTACATTGTGCGGGAACTCCTCCAGACCACCGAGCTAAAAGGATTTGTTCTAATGCACCTCGGTTTCCAAGAAAATCGCGATCGAAGTCCGGCGCATAACAGCTATAGCTGTACTGAGTCATCAGAAGGACGTGAGCCAGCGTGGTATAATTAGCAAGGCGATAGCCTGTCGCGCATACGACCCGAGTTCAAATCCTGCTTGGAAGCAATTCCCCCCCCACTTGTCCGACGATTGATTGTCAGGGTTCGTACTGAATCAACAAAGTAAAAATTAAGGTCTTTGAAGCACCTATTGGCCCACTTTAGGTTACGGTACCAACACTAAAAGTGGGCCTTTGCGATCGATCGCCTTTTGACAGCTGAAAATAACGGCTTAATCGTCCATCTGACATGAAAATTAAATAAACGAATTTCTAGAAGAAAAAATTCTCTACAAATTTTCACTCTAATTTTTTTTCGTGTCTCCCATCGTTTCAGAGATATAGCAAAAATAATGACGATTTGACGATATCTGTCTGCCCGTAATGTGTTCCTATTTTTTTAAGGTCGAAGCTTTCAACCAAATACCAACCAAGCGTTCAGCACCAAATTTTACAGACATAATTGTTGGCCGCCAGCAACCGGAAACTCTTTTGCTCTCTTTTCATTGGCTTTTCGGTTTCATCGGTCCTTTGTGGACGTTGGTTAGTTTCGTTTACTTTTGATCGTTTCGTCCTTAACTCAGTTTTTTCATTACAGAGGGCATCGAGCACTTTGACCGAGCACGTTGAGCTACCACGCCGGCAACCCTCTGACCGAGCGCGCTGCGCCACTGCGCCTGGCAAATTTCCAACCACCATATAACGTATATAAATGTGGCGTCTGTTCTGAGAGAACAGACGTCACTTCTGATCCTGCAGTTGTTATTATTTAATATTCATAGAATATATGACATCAACTGCGATTGGGCAAAGCTGAAAATGTGTACCCAGCCGGGATTCGAACCCGGGTCTCCTGCTTTCTAGGCAGTTGCGCTGACCCCTACACCATTGGGGACACAGTGATCACTGCACCTGCAAGGACTACCTAAGCACGCCTCCCGTCAGATACAAATTCCCAGCTTCGCCCTGCCCACAGTACTCAAACTCGTAGTTATGAAATAATTCCCGTAAGAGTAAGGGCTTCAAACTTTGCCCACCCCTCCCCACTAACGATAGGATCATTGCCCGTCACCGGCATATTATATATATATATACATGTGGCGTCTGTTCCGAGAGAACAGACGTCACTTCTGATCCTGCAGTTGTTATTATTTAATATTCGCAGTTGATGTCATATATTCTATGAATACCATATAACTTGTTCGTGCATCACAAACTAATTCGCCGCCCATTAAGGTACGCCAGACAGCTGTGTGAGTAATCCATAATTCTTGTACCATCAATGCCAGAAGTTATCTGCTAACATGTCATTTTTAGACATTAGATTGTAATTAATTATAATCGCGACTGGTAAGCTGTATTATCCGGCATAAATTTTCTTTGTGGATGTCTTCAGATGGCACTAACCATTCTTTGTACTCGTATTTTCGCAGCCACAGTTAGCTAAATGCACACTTTCTGAGAATTTTAAAACAATTTTAAAAGTACACCTATTTAGCAAATGTTACCACCAAACTTATAAGAGTAGCAATGGCCAATAAATCACAGATGGTTCTTCTCACATATGTTCTAGGTCCCCTCGCCCTTTACCATTGTGCCAATGGATACTGTAGTATCCCCACTAAACGCCATTGCTGGTCACGCAATTTTTTTACCCCCACCTTTTTAACTTAGCCAAGTTAAGTGATTTATAAGTGTGAACATAATTGCAGAGGCAAAAATAAGGACTTTCAAGTAAAGTGTCTAAAAATTAAGCACTTTTAAGGCACCACATGAAAATTAAGGACTTTTAAGCACTTTTAAGAAACGTACAAACCCTGATTGGGCATAATTATATGCTTTAATAGCCACTCTTATGTTAATTGCTCAAAATGTATTGCACACGATTATTTTATTTTATTCCTTATTTTGAAGCATATTTTTACGGCGACTGAAAGATCGGTAAACCGTCTGTAGTTATCAGCTGAAACATTTGTGCAGCATTTGTAAGCTGCATTTACGGTCCCCGGCCCCACTGTTGTTACACCGTCGAATGCAATGTGTGTCCACTTGACGCGTCCCCGCGGCTTATTATGCTGCGGCCAGGCGGGTAGTCATTTGTAGCATATCGTTCACATGTAACTGTAATTACCTGATATAACTTTATCTTTGCAGTAAGAAGTAAGGAATATAATTATACACAGTCAATAAGCCGGAGAAGTGTAAAATAAATAAATAAATCCGAGCAGGATCTGAACTTGGGTCGTATGCGTGACAGTCGGACATGTGCTCGTGATGACTCAGTATAGGTATAGCTGTTACGCGCTAGGCTTTGATCGAAATTTTCGGGGAAGCCAAGGCGCATTGGAACAAATCCTTTGGTGGTCTGGAGGAGTTAGCGCACAACATACCTGCGGCCCATCAAAATTCGTTGGTACCATACTTGTTGTTCCCCTTGTAAGATATATAAGCATGTCCCATACACTTCAGATACAATAATAATGGCATAGTGCACAACTTTTGGAGAAACATCTGTATTTTACAGATCTATGAACAACCACTAATTTCCCAACGCAAAGGCTGAAGTACAGTTTGTCCTTTCAGGGTCATTGTTGGCCAAGTACTACTAAGTCAATAAAATTCTTCTGGATTTATGCATTATCAATGTATTAAATTGCCCTGTGTTTCAACAACTATTGCAGGTGGCCTTCCTCGGGTCATTTTGCTAAAGGTCCACTTGCACAATATGGCAATAAATCAGCAAAACACCCTACAGAAGGCCATGTGAATACAGGCTGAAGCATAAGGCAATTAAAATATTGACAATGTGGTCTTAAAGACAGAAGAATTTCATAGACAGTTGACCCTTAACTAATTTTGTTCACTATTAACTTTTCCTTCATAAAGGATGCAGCGATGTAAATTCATCCCTCTGTCAGGCTACCAAATCTCAAAACTGTATGGCATTACCTCCTGCCAATGGAAAACAGTCACACCAGAATTTCAGATAGTGTGAACTGTTTTATAACATTCAACAACAAACAACTAAAAAATGCTTTCATAGTCTAAACTATTAGTAAAAAACTATCCCAGTACTCATGACCAGTTGCAAGTTGCCTATCTCTTGGCTTCCAGAACCAAAAGAAATTTGCTTTCCAATATATCACATAATTATTGACCAAATTTGTATTCTGTCACAATCTTCTCATAACATTAAATGATGTAAGTTCAGCATACTAACACAAGTATTACAGTTGGAAACTGTGTGTACCTGAGACACATTCCTTTACCTAATTACTATGACCCAACTTCTTCAGAGGCTATAAATGTGTGGGTATGGTTAATCTAATAAAAGAAACAGAGAACTGCCTAGCCGAGGTGAAGATCAAAACTGAGTAACTACTTGTTTATAGCACCCAAGTACGTCCTCTGCAGTATAGGATGAAATGCAGGGCAAAAAAATGTACACATGACAGTGACCAAGAAGAATTTCCTGATTTCAATGGTTTACTACTTCGGAGCTCATCCACAACTTTATTGTCACTGTATGACAGTGACAGATGTTTTACTTGCTTAACACACTAAGGATCTTCGGATTTACTTAGCACAAGCACTTTTTTATTCTCACCTCCATCTGCACTAGCATAAACCAGATGGTTATTTGATCTTTAGGTAACCTTCTACTGACATGTGCACCCTTGCAGCTGTCAATTGAAAGAATATGCCCATTTCATCTGCTCTAATGATGACAATCTGCAATTGTTACCACTACCGAAGTATGCAGGCAATAACATAACAATGAGGTAAGGAGTTAATAATACATCTATTGTAGATGGGAGGGAGGGTTGAAGAGTAGAGTTTGAAATAATAGATTTATTTCTAAAGTACGCTGATTCCTGAAAAGTCTTGTTGCTACCTGGGGCTAAAAATAGCATTACATATGAGGTACACACATATTTTTCACATTAAGCCTGGATCAGATGTACGTTCCTTACAAGGAATCAGGCCGTAACACAAGGGTGGGAGTAGTTCAACTGTAGGGTTAAGTACTTTCACTTTCAAATATTTGTGCACTGTAAGCTATGCTGGTTTGAGACACACATACAGATTCTAACTTTAATACTGGAATCACCATAGTCAACCCTTTACAAAAGGTATTATCTCTTTATAAGTAAATTACTACAACCACTTTTTTTTCTAATTTGGCCGAGAATTTCATGATATTCTGAAAAATCAATATTTCTGTCTTTGAAAGGCTTTGGATAGGCAACTAGGACTGGGTGATAACTTTTGCCATTTTGTAATAGACATAACACAGTTTACTCATGTTTCTTCGACAATGATAAATGAACTGAATTTTACTATCGGATGTTTCTGTTTGGGGGGACCACATTTTCTCCCTTTCATCTGTTTGGCACAAATATGCACTAGAATACCCGTCTACAAGCAAAAGACATTCCAATTCATCAAAGTAGAGGAAAGATCAAACTTGGCAGGCAGAAACCACAAAAGAATAGGCAGCTATAATTCCTCTGTGCATTTGACAAATCACAGCCAAAAAGACACCATTTTTTTTTAGAAAACAATGAACATTTAGCAGCAACATACACACAAGCTAACCCACACACAATGTCCCAACCGAGCAGTTCCAAACGGCCATTTCAGATATCTTAAAACTTATACATACAAAATAGTAGTACACACAGCACAAGTATTGCAACAATGTATCACAAGCATACACCTTCCTTCAGGCTCATACCATGAGGGAAGCACAAGAGAGCTTCATAAAGGAATTGACACAAAATTGACAGGACAGGAAGATTATTACTTGCAAGTAGTATATAAAAACATAGAGAATACTAAGAATCTATATCAAAGTATTACACTCTTTTAAGAATAAATAAGACTTACACACCTACAAGAAATGTATGTGCCTGGGTTGGCAGCAAAGTAAATTTGCAAAACATTAACACTAAACGCAACAAGTGGGTGTGATACTTAGCAGACACTGTGCTGTAAAATACAGGTGCAGCCTATCAACTTTTTAGCTAATGGGTTAGTCCAACATACCCTCCACTAATATGAAAGAAGCAATACCAAAAATTTAACCTACTGAGTGGGTCACTTACTTTAGACTAAACTGTGCACTACAGTCGGGATGAAATAATTGTGCGAGACCGAGCAGTCTCGATAGCACGCAGCCGACCACAGTCGACAGGGCTCTGCAGGTGCCTACAATACTAGACTCACCAAAATGTTAATCTTACATTTGTTTTAATCAAGTTTGTTGGTTTATATATATATATATATATATATATATATATATATATATATATAAATTTCCAACAGTAATGTACAGCTCAAAAATGTGAGCGAATGGAAACAGTGATATACTTACCGAGTGACGCAATTCTTTTCCCGTAGAAGGCACAAATTTTGAGGAATATATCTACTTCAAAATGTCACCAACTCACCGTATGCTAACTGCCACTTATGGAGTGCCAAGAGGAGGACTAGAAGTAAGAGTACAGAAAAGGAATAGGAGAGAAATATGGATACTAAGTATCGGTGAGGAAACAGCACAATTACACAGGTGACAATATTATTTTTGAGACAGAAGCGCACAGTTTGGCTTCTGAAGTGACCACACTGCACTAGGAGAACGTGTGACGACTGCCACCGCATGTGACATACTGACAAGGACAGCTCTCCAGATTTGTCAGTAAATATTAAATACTAGGGAAGGGAAATGTCTCATTCCCTTTCCCAGTAACCCTACACATTACCGATAACTGTGCCAACACATGCAAAATTGTACAACATATCAGTGGGAATTACTTGACAGTTTTTCCTGCCTTTTAGTAATCTACACATAGAGAATGTAAACATGTGCAGTTGGTTTCAACTGAAGCTCCACACAATCTGTATCTCTCACCACATGAAACACCACCCTTCAGATTACCCCTGTCATAGAGATAGGCAGTCTGCCAGTTTACATTGCCCCACACTGCATTCCCTCCACTGCCCTGGTCATACTCTTGATGACAGGTCTTTTAAATATCTTATGCCTTGAGTGCTTTCTACTTCCGTTTAGTCACTTACTCTTGTATTATTTTCTTTTCTTCTTATCTACCGAGTACACTCTCACACTTCTTTGGCTTCTCCATGTCCTGTTCACCAACTGTCTCCCACTTTCTGCACTCCTTGCCTCATCCTTCCTTCCCCAACTCTCTTCCTCTCTCATCCCTCGAATTTTCCATTTCGCTTCAGCCATAAATATAAGGGGCATTAAACAAGAAACGAGTCGAAGTCTGGAATGCGCAAACCAGTGACAGAAGGATAATATCGTGGCTTGTGTAACGAAGTGTGGTTTCGACCAGAGGGTGGAGGTTCACACCCGTCGCTAGAGGACACGCATGCTCATCACGTGACTAAACAAAGCTATCAGCAGTGGCGGACTAAGGCTGCCAGAGGCCCAGGACAGCAGCAAAACAAAATGAGGCCCCCTCTCCGCTTGGAAATACATATATTACTATAAAAAAGTAGCTTCTGAGATTTGGAGCTTCCCCCCCCCCCCCCCCCTCCAGAACAAGAGGCACGGGACAGTAGGCAAAATAGCTTTTGAGATTTGGAGAACACTCCAGGAAAAAAAAGTTCTTTCAAGGTATTTGGAGGCCTTCCAGGCCGAGAGGCCTGGGATGGTCGTCCCCCCCGCCCCCCTAGTCCGTCACTAGCTATCAAGCAGCATGCATTCAACATCCAACGCTGCCAGTCACATTGCAAACAGTGACACAGAGACAACAAAAGAAGAGCAAAGACATGTTGTTCGTTTTCTTACAGCAAAGGAGTAAGAGGAACGGACATTCATTGACGAATGTTGGAAGTTCCTCGCAAGGGTCAAGAAGGCATGGCACAAGCGCTTCAGGGAAGGGCGGGTGTCGCTAGCCAATGATGCACAGTCTGCAACATCACAATGGATTACCCATGACATCATCCAGGTGATGCACTCATTACTCAGGACCACCATACGACAGCCAAAGCCATAGCCGCTGTGGTCAGACAACAATGTTCATCTGCACGTGTGAAACTGGTTCGCACCGTAGCCCCGTGACCTTGTGTCACAGTGGGACACGAGTCTCAACAGCCAAAGTCAATATTTGTAACATACAGGTACTTGTTTCTGAAATTATTCCTCCGGCTCAGTTCCTATTGAATGCCCCTTTATATATTTATGTGGCATTCTCCCTCCCTGCTACAATAATTTTTCCCCCTTCTATATTATTATTTCCATGTTTCACATTTCAGGCAGTTTGTATGCATGAACAATCATTTAACTACTTACTTTTTTCATCATTACATTTTCTACTATAATATAACTGAAATTACTATCCAAGGCCAACAATAAGGAAGTTCAGTTCAAATGTAAATAATTCGGGAATAAAGGAGAGGCATTGAGACATCAACATGTACACGCAAAAGAGAAGGAAATCTTGCTAGCTTTCATAATAAGCCATTTCCTGAGCTACAATAAGTCAACATGAGTAAACAGTAGGACAGTGAGTGTCTGTGTCTGTGTGTGTGTATGTGTGTGTGTGTGGGGGGGGGGGGGGTTATTTTTCAATCAATCATTCTGTAAACTGTGTTCACATCTGTTGCTAACTAGCTGAAAATCCAGCATTGCCCGAGTATTTATACATCCAAACCATGAGTCAGTACTACTTATATTCCTTCTCTGCAGCTGTGTGTGCTTCACAGTTCAAAGTAGTCAGCAGCACCGTCAGCTTTCAGGAATTTCCTTAAGCTAACTGGAATACAGGAGTGTCTTAGTAGCAAACAGAAACTGTATTAAAACATGATGTGTGATGAGTGTTTATCATCTCATATTTACTGAATTGTTTGTTGTAAAATTGTACAATTTTGCAAGTTTATATTCGTTTGTATAAGTGCTTAATGTCTGTAAAATCTGTTGTGAATACAGTTAGTAGTAAACAAGTAATAGATTAAAAAATGATGCTTGATGGGGTGGTTTTCCATGAACATTACTGCTTGTGTCCTCGTATCTCATGAAGTATGTGTAGTACTGTGATACAATTTTGAAGGTACATTCAGCTATATGCGTGCATATTGTCTGTAAAATTTCCTGCTAGTAAAATTTGCAGTGTAGAAAATAGAAATTATAACTTTAGACCGACAGCCTTAGTTTAATTGCAGCAACAGTTGAAAAGTAGTAAACGAGAAACGTTTCTCCTTCCATCATCTCGCTATGGTTGACAGCGAGAAAAAGTATAATAAAGGTTTGAAATTATGCCATTCTTATACAGTGTACAAATAAAGCCTCGTCAAATAATGTTACTGTTCCTTGTAACTCCTATTGTTTATGACATATTTCCTGAACCATGTGACATGTGGTTCTAAACCCTATAGTAATTGTTACCTCACAATAAGGAATATGTGTAAAAAATTTGGTTAAAAACAGTCCTGTAATTTAGAAAGAAATTTAAAACATTGTCTTGTGATATAACAGTTTTTCATGCAACTCATTGTTTACAAGATTTTGAACTATCTGTTGTACGTAATGCTTACACCGACAGACTGTCCTCTTGGTTTGAAGGTCATGAGTGCAAAATTACATAAAGATTGGAACAAAACTGTTAATTTGTATGCAATATGTACACACAAACACCCAACACTGTATATATAAAAATGTTTAAACAGTTTACAGCATTCCTCTCAGAGACAGGACTCATTCTGAAACCTTACAAGTTTTCCTTCCCTTTTGTGTGTGCCAAGTAGAGACTCAATGCCTCCGCTGTTCAGCGAACTCTGTCCTTCACTTTTTGGATGGCTGCACTTCCCAAACGCATTCTGTCATACACCATCCTACAGGCCTCTAGCTGCCCAACAGGTACCAAACAGTTTTTGTGTCATCCTCAGTCCAAATACATCAATAGATGCAGTATGCAGGGCAACACGGTCAGTGCCCCACACTCCTGGCCGTTTTGTCTTCTTTCGTGACCGTAGCAACAACTCCTCAATTGAGTAGCTCTCCACAGGCCTCACAAGGGCTGAGTGCACCCCACTCGCCACACCCGAACAGTGTCCACAATCCAAGTACTGGCCAGGCTGACAGTGCTTAGATTCGGTGAACTTGTAGAAACCGGTGTATTCTATGCAGCACCACCATTGGCATTTTGTCAATCAGTCAACATCTATTATTTTTCTTGTCAGAAACTGTATTTCAGTCCTAGAAATATCTCTGTCTCGTTTCCTTTCTGATTGCTTACTCACAGTAAGACATCACAAAACACAACACAACAAAATATTTGTTTATACGTGTGGCGTCGGTTCCGAAAGATGTCACTTTTGATCCTGCAGTTGTTATTCTTTTATACTCACAGAATATATGACATCAAATGCAAATGGGCAAAGCTGAAAAATATATATAATATGCCGGTGACGGGCAATGATCCTTTCGTTAGTGGGGAGGGGTGGGCAAGTTTGGAGCCCTTTCTCTTATGGAAATTAGTACATAGTGACTACGAGTTTGAGTACCGTGGGCAGGGCGAAGCTGGAAGTTTGTTTCTGATGGTAGGCATGCTTAGGTAATCCATGCAGGTGCGGTGATCACTGTGTCTCCAGTGGTGTAGAGGTCAGCACAACTGCCTAGAAAGCAGGAGACACAGGTTCGAATCCCGGCTGGGTACACATTTTCAGCTTTGCCCATTCGCAGTTGATGTCATATTCTGTAAATATAAAATATTTATTTCCTTAACTGACACATTTTCTTCTTACTGCATTCTTCACCTGATAAGCAAATATATGGGTACTAATTTCCCAATCTGAAATGACAATAACCTCAGTTCTGTTTTACCTTTTCCACAAGTGACCATAGTATACTGTATAATAACAGAGAGGTCACTCTTTAGATTTAAACCCTTAAGGTTCTCATGAACAAGAAGAACCGAAATTCCAAAGCTTACAAGCTACTGACTAAGATATATAGGAATCCAAGGATCTGAGGTTAAAAGATGACATAGCAGAAAGTAGTGAACACGTGTCACATGTGAAAACGCTTAATTGTGATGAATAAATCAGATGATAAAGAGTTAAATGAATTGAAGCATTGCAATGAAGGAACTTTGGGAATCTGATTCCACTGTTCAGTCTTTTGCAGACAGCTGAAATAAAATAATGAAGGGCTTACAGCAATGATACTGTTTCTTACTGTCTCTCTCAGATAAACTTGCCTGAACACTGCAACACTGAGTCACTGTATTGTAAGTAATACAGATCTTACATTGTGTCAAACCAAACCTGAAAGACCTTACACTGGTATGAATTTAAAGAACCACAATCACTCTGACAATCCGCACAAGAGCAGACTTATTACTTTCTGCAAGTAGGCAGTCTGTCCCTAAACGTTCCTCACCTGCTGCGTCTTCTTCAATCGCTGAGTAGTTCGATTCTCACGGGCCATTTGCAGGTACGGCGCCTTACGCTCCGACGGTAACGACCTCCACTTCTTCAGGATCTGTTTCGCTCGATCATTCCAAGCTGTCGAATTGTAGTGATTGACAGAGACAATTAGTTTCAGGCAGTTATGTTCCCGATTTTAATGTAGCACTGAGTGCTTGAGAAACGTAAATGTGTGCAGGAGAGGATGCAACAGTGTCAATCAAATTTCAATTTCGTACTTACCAAATATCGAACTGAAAAAACTTGAGAAAGGTCGAGAAAATACAATACAAATGATACATATCATATTACTTTCGTAACTGGAGACTTAATTTGTCAGATACAGAGTTACAAAACTGAAAGCAGTTGTGTAGCGAAGTGGAGGTTCAGGTACAAGGGTTTCACTATTCTTTCAGTGGTACATAGAAAGAGATATACAGCAGGACCCCATTTTTATGTTCACGGAGTTTAAATTTTCCTGTCATTTACAACATTTTTTGACAGTCCCACCAAATTTCCTAGGTTCACAATGGTCATTCAACCAATTTTTTATGTTAACATATTTACATTTTTCCTGTGATTTACACTTTACGAAACCTTGTTCATGGAGTGAAAGAAATTAAGTAACTGACACTGGCATGTTCATAAACATTACACAGTCCAGTTTCTTAACAGTTTGAATTTATTCATACCCTAAATAATGAAAATTGTGAAGTCAGCCATATGACCACTACAAGAAATCTGTTACACTACATTTACACGATGTATCAGTCAAATCTACAGACTGTAAATTCAATTAAATACCTAGGTATTACAATTATGAATAATTCGAAATAAAACACACAGAAAATATCATAGGAAAGATGAAACAAGGCTACATTTCATTGGCAGATCACTTAGAAGGTGCAACAGTTCTACTAAGTTTAAACTTGTCCATCCTATTTTCGAGTATTACTGCGCATTGTGGAGTCTCCACCAAGTGGAACTCAGATTTTTCAGAGAAGGGTACTTTGTTCATATTATCATAATGCAGCGGACAGAGCGTCAAAGAAATGATGCAGGAGTTGGGATAAAAATTGTTAAAAGAAAGGAGTTATTCATTGCAGTGAAACCTGTTTGTGTAAAATTTCTTTCACCAACTTTCTCCTCTGAATGGTTGCAAAATATTAACATAAATTATTTACAGAAGGACGGAAAAGCTGGTAGAAGCCGACCTCGGGGAAGATCAGTTTGGATTCAGAAGAAATGTAGGAATGCGGGAGGCAATACTCGCTTTACGGCTTATCCTAGAAGATAGATTAAGAAAAGGCAAACCTACATTTCTAGCTTTTGTAGATTTGGAGAAGGCTTTTAACAATGTTGATTGGAATAAGCTCTTTCAAGTTCTGAAGCAAGCAGGAGTAAAATATAGGGATCGTAAGGTTATTTACAACTTGTACAAAAACCAGACAGCGGTTGTCAGAGTTGAAGGGCATGAAAGGGATGCAGTGGTTGGAAAGGGAGTAAGACAGGGTTGTAGCCTTTCTCCATTGTTATTCAATTTGTACATTGAGCAAGCTATAAAGGAAAGCAAGGAGAATTTTGGAGAAGGAATTATGTTCAGGATGAAGAATTAAAAACATTGCCTTTTGCCAACGACATAGTAATTCTGTCAGAGACAGCAAAGGACCTGGAAGAGCAATTGAACGGAATGGACAGTGTGCTGAAAGGTGCATATAAGATGAACACTAACAAGAGGGAAAAAAAAGGGCAATGGAGTGCAGTCTAAGAAAATCAGGTGATGCTGGAGGAATTAGATTAGGTAACAAAACAATAAAGGAGGTAGAGCAGTAAAATAACAAATGATGGTCGCAGTACAGAGGATATAAAATGCAGAATGGGTAGAAAAGCGTTCTTGAAAAAGAGAAATTTGTTAATATCAAATATTGATTTAAGCCTAAGGAAGTCCTTTCTGAAGGCATTTGTGTGGAGTGTTGCCTAGTATGGGTGTGAAACATGGACGATAGACAGTGCGGACACGAAGAGGATAGAGGCTTTAGAAATGTAGTGCTACAGAAGAATGCTGAAGATTAGGTGGGTGGATCGCATAACTAATGAGGTGGTACTGAACAGAATTGGGGAGAAAAGGAATTTCTGGCATACGTTCACTTAACGAAGAATTGAAGACCAAATAAAATATTTAGTTCCACATATTTAGCGAAACCAATGAAAAGTCATTATGAGTCACTGTAAAAAGGTACATCTTATTTTATATACACACTGTCTATGTACACAATTACAATTAAATATTCTAACTTAATGTCACATATTTCAACATGGATTAAAATTTAGTTTATTCCTGTCAATTATTCTTTTTTTTTCTGGGCTGAACTTATGAAACTGTTTGAATGGAAAGGGTGTTTCATATCTCCCCCATTTTCAGCTTTTTCTGCCAAATGATCAGCACATTTATTTATTCACTAATAGCATCTTGTAATCTCCTCTTTTTGGTATTGAATCCCCTTCCACTTCATCTATCAATGTGTTTCCTTTAGAACCTTGCGTCTTGATTTGTCTTTTATCTCCCCCCCCCCCCCCCCCCCCCCGTGTTCTTCAAGATACATTGTATATTTTACCTGATATTTGCAAAATAAACTGATCACCCAGAATTTTTTTAGATCGTCAGGTATTACTCTTTTGACAATAAATGTTTCACTTTTAATATTCTCCATTTCTAATAATGTGATTGGCCTTTTTCTATTCAAATATTAATAAATCATCAAGATTTCTGATTCATCCTCACACTTAACCAGATTACTTCCTTTAGCGTTGTAGGCATACTAATATTTATGGAATCACCCATGAAAGAAAAGATTTTTGTTTGATTTAATGAATTATTTTAATTTTCTTCAAAATCTTTTATTTTTTCATTGATGTAGCAAAGATATAAAGGGAAGTGTAGAATAGCTAGAGCAATTGTGAATATCTCTAATTGTTACTTAATGTTATCATAGAGTTCATTAGCTGTGGCAAAGAATTGTATGTAATGACATATACAGATGAGTAATAATCAAGTTCATAAAACGTGTGGTTTAATGTGTGTGTGTGTGTGTATTATTTAATTATGTGATATCATTCAGCATAATATTAATTAATTAATGATAATTATGAAGTCAGTACAAGAGAATATTGAACCCTAGAATGGAAGGACCATGTCTGAAATACTTCTCTCTTCAGTGCCATTTACACTCCTCATTTCACTTCCATTCTGTTACTTTCATATTTAATCAACTCATTTATGTATACTAAACAGGACTGTAATGATTCACAAGCTCAATAAAAGAAAACCATACACCCTAACAGCTTCTTACACTTTTAACAAAATATGTTACTACCAAAAAGTTATATGTAAATGTTTACTTTACAATCTGCAATAGCGATAGTATCCAGCAACTACGAAACACATGCAAATCGTTAACTACTGATTGGATTGTCACAAATGAGAATTGAAATATTTTAAGATGGAGGAAGGCCCACCTCCGCAGCTTACCTGGGAACTCCTTCTTCAGCTCCGGGTGGTGGAGATTCGCGTACAGCACTGCAGATATTGTCGCCTGATCGCCCAGCGGCTCATCCGCCTCCATTTTCAGTGCCGTGCGAGCGTTGTACGAGGAAACGCCGTCACCGTCGCCTACTTCTGCAGGAGACATCCACGGACTGGCCGGCTCAGAGAATGCGGGGCTGAACTGTGGGCTACTGCACAGTCAGACAGACAAGATATTTTGAATCTTGTTCACTGTTTATAATGTAATATTTCACAATGATCCACATTAACATATCAGTTTCATTTGAAATACAGACCGCATGCACCGCACAGGCAGCACAGACAATTTCTGCGGCTTTCAGTTCTGTAGCATGAAAGCAATACTTTGTGACCAGCAAAACATTATTAATAATATCTGCATATGAAAATTTTCTTCTACTGTGATTTCACAGACTAAGAAAAATTGTGAAATAATGCAATTATTTAGAATGTGCATAAAAAATTATACTTTTGTTGTGATATAAAAAAACTGTGATACATGTGCAATTTACCCACACACGTGTTGTGGCTTTGCACACGATACATGCGGTGGAAAAAAAACAGGCTCCGAGTAGGCAAGTCACCGAGAGGTGCCCTTTCATTAACGCACTTGGGTGGTACAGGTCGCTTTGAAAACTAGTCGCTCTTGAATGCTATCAGAAAAGTCTGTACTGAAGTTTGGCAGCAATTGTGGCCACTGTTACTGTTTTCAATTAACAGAATGAATACAGTGAAACCCCAGCAGGAAAAAATTCCTGTTTTACGTGACAAAACATTAGCTCTAAAATACGAACATTTGTCCTAAACTTAGCAATACGGCAGAGGCAGGCTTCACTTTTTCAGTGTAAGGGCGCCTCCCTGTATTCTGACCTCCTCGTCCTGCACAGTATTATGGTTACTCCAACTGTCCCAGCTACAGGGCAATGACTGACAAAAGCAGATTAAGTCACGAACTTCATCATGCGACAAATTATATAGTTAAAAGCAAACCACTACAGATTCTCACAACAGGAGCAAAGGTTAAATTGGACCCCTGTGCAATAAGTACAAAGTTGTCATAAGGATATCAAAGTTCCTATTTCTTTCATTTACTACCTTACACACTAAATATATGTGTATCCAACAACACATGGACAATATAATTTTTAGTACCATCCGACACAACATAATTTCCAGTTCAGAAAAGAGTGACTGTACGAATGAACAATTTAAAGAATTCAGTTTAAAGCTCGAAAGTGCCGTCAAGTTTGCAGCAATACGAGAGTTTTCTTACTTGCTGTACTCAGAGTGGTAGGGCGACGGCGAGGACAGGCTCGACGGCACGACGGGCGGCAGCGGAGCCCCCACCTGCGCCCTCTGCAGAGCCGCGCCGGGCTGCACTCCTGCAAGACCGCCACACCACAAACTACAACTCCGTGTCTACAGGGAGCGTAGTTACACATCACAAGTCCTACTTTACCAACTACCAATTGGCTTAACACTGTAAATATACTGATGGTTTTACAGCTGTATATTTAACTATTGATTTAATATTATAGAAGGAGACCTTCCAGGTGGGAAAATGGTATAAAATAAAGATTTTTGACTTACCTAAAGTACAGGCTCGTCGATAGGAACACCAAACACACACAAAAACACACAACCAGATCTAAGTGTGTTTGGATGTGGATATGTGTGTGTGTGTGTGTATTTGTTTACCTTCCTTTTTGTCCCCTAAGGTAAGTCCTTCCACTCCTGGGATTGGAATGGCTCCTTTTCCACTTCCTTAAAACCCGTATCCTTCCCTTTCTCCTCTCCTTCCTCCCTCTTTTTCCCGAAGAAGCCACCACTGGTGGCGAAAGCTCGAATGGTTGTGTGTTTTTGTGTGTGTTTGGTGTTCCTATCGACGAGCCTGTACTTTAGGTAAGTCAAAAATCTTTATTTTATAACTATTGATTTAAATATGTATAAAAAAAATAGAAAGCAGATGACTTACCCAAAGCACAGGCTCGTCGACAGATACTAATAAAAAAAACACACAAACAAGCTTTCACAACCATTGGTCCGTTCTTCGGGAAAAGAGGAAGGAAGGAGGGGAGAAAGGGAAGAATACGGGTTTTAAGTAAGTGCAAAAGGAGTGGAAGGACTTACCTTAAGGGGAAAAAAGGAAAGGTAAACAAGTGCACACACACCCGCACACATACACATGCAAACACAACAAGGTAGAGACGTTTTTCTCATCAATTTTCTAACAATCCTCCTCCTCCATTTAGCAATTACTATCCAAAAGAAGATTTATTACACAATAATTTTTAGTAGAAATCCACAGTAATTCCATTTACAGTAAACACCTTACAGTTTCCTAATGCAGAACGCGTGATAAAATTTTAAAAGAAAACTTGCAGACCTGAAGACTGCTGAGCGGCGGCGGCTCCCACGGGAAACACGGACTCCTGGGACTCCTCGTCAGTCAGCACTCCTTTGATGATCTCCTCCACATCGCGGCTGTCCATGTTGGGGAGGCCTGAGACAGGAAAAGTCATAAAGCAAATCTGAACAGTTAAATTAATCTTGCTTGGATCCCATCTGAAACGCTTGGTCACATAGAATTACTTTGTCTAATAAAACTTAGCATTTCAACAGCGAAGTTTTCTTTTTCTGTGCTGCAGCTGGAATTAGCACACTTTGTACGAGACTTTGCTCCTCACAGCTTCCGAGTATGAAGAGAAATGGAAGCAGTAATACCAAGGAGCAATACGGTATTATTCCAAGTTTTATGTATGCTATTCACCTAGTGCCTTCAATATTTCATCCAGTTTCAATTACTCTTTATTTCTTTCTTTTTTCTGATTTTCAATTTGATTTAGATTACTTACATCTGAAACCTTACAAGCCTCTCACAATTAAGAGACTTTGATTTTATACTCGTCGGTGAACTGGAAACAACGTATTTCGAAAAAGATATTTGCATATCATGCATTGAACAACAGATCTGAGGTTAACCTACCACCCAAACTTAGCTACTAAATACATAAAGAAAAACCACCTTAAATTGCCTTGAGAACAAGTTGTTGGAATTAGAATATTAACTTGAAATACTGACTATGAAACGTATATCAAAGCAGGAAGTGACGGCACATTTAAAAGACACACACATAAAAAGTACTGCTGCAACATACCAGTATCTCGCACCATAGACTCGAGGTTAAAGTGCGGACTCAAGATGTCTGTGAGCTCGTCCTTCTGACTGGTCCCCGAAACATCTCCCCCGCCATCTGTTATAGGAAGCGAGTCATTCAACTCTGAGTCTTCTGCGAAAGAAATAGTAAGTGACACTCCTGCTTTCGCTATATTCACATGATATCCTAACAGAAAACATGTTTCCACTTCACACAGTGTAAACAAAACAAAAAGAGGGATTCGAACAAATTTAGTCATTTCCAAATACGAGAAACACAGTTAATACAATTGTTACTTTGTGTTGGAAAATAAACAAGACATCAAAATAAATATAAAATTGGTAACAGGAAGACCCACTTCTACCTACCACAAAATAGTAGGACTGAACCGATACTTTGTGTAAGCAAGGAAAAATAAACTTTTAACAATTGACTGTGGGTTCACTCCGTTGACACACACTAGCTAGCAGTGACACACTCAGTCCATTTACAGTTTGTTCTGCAACATTTTTTAATTCTTTTCCTATTTTATACACAAATCTACTAATCTAGAACTCAAGTAAACGGGTGTTAAACAGATATAAATGACAGTGATACCTCTGAAACCTTACCCCCTCTAATTGCAGACAGCACAAAATTCTCTACCACTCTCAGCTTCAAGATGCATCTTAATCTTTGAGAGGAATGCTTTTACCAGCAGAGCCATTCATATGTAATTTTTGGTTCACTTAACCTTCCCATTGAGCAACACTTCCTCATTAACCTTACTACTAGCACTCCCCATTCAGTAAACTTTTATACATGTCAGCAGAACAGTACACCATGCTCGCCCACTGCCTGTGACTGTAAATTGTAGATATAGGCTTATTTTTTCTGTTTTGAGGGATAGAAAAACATATAGAAATGCAAATAACTTAATAACATTTAGGCAAAATCTAATAATGAAATGTCCAGGTTGGAATTATAATATAGTAATAAGGACAGTGTGCAACTCACTGCAAAGACATGGTGACGAGCTGCGACAGGTACATACAAAACACACACATTCACGCAATCAGACAGGCACACAACACTGTCATACAAGCATCACCTCCTGCTGCCGCACTTTGAATCATGCTCTGTGGTGTGTAAATCGGGGAGGGGAGGGGATAGGAAGGTTGTACCACAGTGGTGGGGATAGGTACAGGACGGGCTGGTTGGGAACAATGAGATCCAGCTTAGGAATTGAGTGGGAGGCAAGTGAGGGGAGAAAGATAAAATAAAATAAACAAAATAAATACATATATAAAAAAAATAATACGAGCGCACGCCACACAAACAGACTCGCTCGCGCACGCGCGCACACGCACGCCACACACACACACACACACACACACACACACACACACACACACACACCACTAAAAATAGGAAAGCTTTAGGATAGAGGTAGGAACTGTAAGGTGTGGGGGGAAAAAGGGCAGTTATTTTCGGTTGAGGCCTGGCTTGGATGATTTCGGGACCAGAGAATGTACTGTAGGGATAACTCCCATCTGTGCAGTTCAGAAAAGCTGGTGGTGGATGGGAGGATCCAGATGGCCCGGGCTGTGAAGCAGCCATTGAAATCAAGCATGTGCTCTGCTGCTCGATTTCAATGGCTGTTTCATAGTCCGGGCCATCTGGATTCTCCCATCCACCACCAGCTTTTCTGAACTGCACAGATGGGAGTTATCCCTACAATACATTGTCCGATCGCGAAATCAACCAGGCCTCAACCTACAATAACTTCCCTTTCTCCCACACCTTACAGTTCCTACATCTCTAATCCTAAACCTCTCCTATTTTGAGTGGTGTGTCAGTGTGTGTGTGTGTGTGTGTGTGTGTGTGTGTGTGCGCGCGCGCGGGGGCATGTGTCTGTACATGCGGCATGCACGCATTTAATTTTTATATCTGTATTAATTTTGTTTATTTTATTTTATTATTTTTATTTTATTTTATTTTTCTCCCCTCACCCCCCCCCCCCCCACTTCACTTCTAAGCTGCATCTCGTTATTCCCATCTAGGCCGTGCTGTACCCAACCCCACCACCGTGACGCAACCTTCCTATCCACTCTCCCCTCCCCTCCCCAAGTTACATACCGCAGAACGCGATTTGAAGTGCGGCAGCCGGAGGTGATGGTTGTATGACTGTGTTATTGCGTGAATGTTCTATTTTCTGAAGAAGGCCATGGCCGATAGCTGAAAGTGTTGTATGTGTGTGTCTTTTGTATGTGCCTGTCGCAGCTCGTCGTCACGTCTTTGCGGTGCGTTGTACTCTGTCGTTATTACTGTATCATTAACATTTAGATACCATAAAGCCTACGAACAATGTCACACCACAGAGAATATGTTATAATCTGGTGATGCACTGCTGTAAGAGCGAAATGCGTCATTAAATAATGTGCAACCAAGACGCTTCTCATTTCAAAATACTGATTCAGCGGTTGCTGTACCACACCATGGATTGCATATCATTTCATTCAGCAAACTGTTTGGAGAGAATTCTCAGACCAAAGTTATGGAAATACACTATGTATCTGATACCACTTTTGAACGTCAACCAAGAACCAGATTCCAATAACCTCCTCAACTGTATTCTTTTTTAAGATTAGGGCAACTTAGTATGTTATTTCAGAAACATCAAACTGATTACAAAAGAAAAGAACTCAGTGGCCCATCTGCATCACAATGATATTGGTGCCACACAACCCAACTGCAGCACAAAAATTATTTATAAATTGGAGAATCACCACACGGCCTTACCACCAATTTCGTCGAGGTTATCCCCAGCTTTAGTGATGTCATCGTCATCCTCGTTCATGATCGTGTCAACGAGGTCAGTGTCCAGCAAATCACCCGGCAATGGCAACATGTTCAGTACCTCAGAGTCACTTCCGTCAGCATCATCCGCAGCCGTCTGCTCCTAAAGCATAACAAAGATTTAGTACCATAAATGCTATAAATACTATTACCACTTCACCTTAAAAAATGTCAGAAAGAGTCAAACGGCAACATTCATATTCTCTCTCTCTCTCTCTCTCTCTCTCTCTCATTTTTTTTGCATCTATTATATTAATTTTAAACATACTAGGATGTTTGTAAACCAGTTATATGGCCTCGTTTCTTTTCTTAAAAGAAATACTTAACAACTTCTTTTGATATGTTTGGTCTGTACACAAAAGTACCATATATTTCCGCAGATAAGACGATGGCTTAATCATAAAAAAGGCCCCAAAATCCGAGGTCGTCTTATACGACGGTATAAAAAAAATTAAGATTGAAATTTAGACTGAAATTGGTAATTTAGTGCACCTTCGACCTCCAAACAATATATGTCGAAGCGGTTAAGTATCAAAACAATATGTATCGAATAGGCAAATGTTATGATTTTAATGAATATGTCGTGATTTTAAATATATCGTTTGGAGGTCGAAGCCTCGCTATAGCCGTGCTATGCAGCACATTTGTGATATTGCTCTGTTGGAATTTACATTGTGGAGGAAAGATTTACGAAAACAAAGTTTTGCGCAATTTAAATATATATATACATATTAGCTTTTCGAGCTTTATTAATTTACTAAGTGGACAAGGGTACACATCATAACCTATACGCCATAAAGCAGGAATAGAATTAATTATTTACAATGCAGCTTATCAAAAATAATTTCTCAATATATCCGGAGCCACAGTGAAACGATTCGAGTATATTTACATATGGAGCAGTGGAAGGGTTAAAATATTTCGGAGCTATACGCAACAATTCTTTGTCTTCTGTTCGCGTGCAATTTCGTGTGTTTCCACCTGCACAATATGTCCATCGGCGCGATTAAATGTCGTCTAGACGATAGAAATTACTTTTTTTTTTTAATTTTGGGCTGTAAAAAAGAATGTGCTTCTTCACGATCAGATACAATGTAGCACTACATGCACGAAAGTTCAAAAGCAGACCGCAAACACTGCAACAAAGGGTGAAATCCAGATGTACCAATCACAAAAACTATTAAGGAGGCTTCTAACGACAATTTTTCGGAACTTCCTGAAGCGTTACCCCGAATATAAGTCGTAGGCGTATTTTTAGATCCAGAAAATTGGAAAAATAGTGCAGCATGCATTCCAGTAAATACAGTAACTTGGGGGGGTCATCTTATAAGCTAGATATATGCTTAAACTATAAAATTTTGAAGGTCGTCTTATCTGCGGAAATATACAGTAGTTCGTTTGTAGTCAAATACTCACATTGTACTTGTATTTTAACACCGATAATGGCTGATTATGGGCCCAAATCTAGATTTGTATCAATAAAAACATAAACAATGGCTGATTGCTGTCAATTAACCCAAAATGGGAATTTTGAGAAGTCACTTTAACCCTTATAGTGCCAAATACGATCTAATCGGATCGCGCGGCACGCGCGAAAAGTGCCAGGTACGATCTAATTGTACTGCCGTTTTCGCGCACTTTTCTTTCAAACTTAGGCACAGATCGTGTTATATCGATGTCGTAAGGACAAACAAAGGTCGAACGATAGTCGTCAAGTAGTTCGTTTCGATTGTCGATGCCAATAATCGATATTTTCGAGTTCCAAACACAAGGTTATTTTTCGTTCATTCCGAAGGTAATATGGCGCCGCCAAGCAAAAAGTCTCGTTTGAGTGCGATGTATACCGAGGAAATTAGTGAAAGTGAAGACGATTTTGCTGGATTTTCGGACAGTGGATCAATTTGTGAGTGGTCTAGTGGTGATTACTCATCATGTGCTTCATCAATAGCCGATTCTGCAGCCAGCAGCGATGAAGACGATTCTGAAGATGTGACTGCAACCGGCGACACATTTGCTGAAATTGGAACTGATGTTTTCGATAATCCTGCTCCACACAGCTTCACGTTTTCAGAAATACCAGGCCCCAAACATATACCAAAAAATGCTACGCCAATTGATTTTTTAAATCTGTTTTTCACAGTGCAATTATTGACGATAATGGCAACGGAAACAAACAGATACGCTCGTCAATTTCTGGAAGCAAACGCAAATTTATCGGTAAACTCTCGAGTGAAAAAGTGGTATCCTACCTCAGTGCAAGAAATGAGGGCTTTTGTGGCAGTAATTCTAAATATGGGACTTGTAAAGAAACCTACAATTTTTAGTTACTGGACCACAGAAGAAAATATGGCAACTCCATGGTTTTCAAGAATGTTTTCGCGAAATAGATTTCAGTTGCTTCTGAAATTTTTCCATTTGACGGACAACACGAAATTGCACCCTCCTGGGCATCCAGCGTATGATCCCACTGCAAAGTTTGATGTAATGGTGAGCATTGCCAATAATGTGTTTCGTCACCATTATACACCTCATCAACAGCTGAGTGTTAACGAAAGTCTTGTTGGCTCTAAAGCCCATTCTCAGCTCATCCAATATCTGCCAAATAAACATCACCACAGATGGGGAGTAAAGTTTTGGATGCTGTGTGATTCTGTGGTGAACTACTGCCTTGGATTCTATGTATACCGTGGAGCAAGATGTGAAGCTGACAAAGTGGAGGTAAAAGAGCATGGGTTAGGGTATGTAGTAATAACAAAATTACTTGCTCTTGGTAATTATGTGAACAAGGGGTACCACATTTTCTGTGACAATTTTTTCACATCAGTTCCAGTAGTGGAAAAACTGTATTCCATGGGAACCTTACTCACTGGCACAATACGGAGAAACAGAAAATTTCTCCCACCTGCTCTTCTTTCAAAGTTTGACATTGGGCAGGTCAAATTCTTTAGGAAGGCCTTTGTGCTTCTCTGTGGCTTCAGGGAAAAGAAGTCCCAGAAAAACCCTGTTCTTTTGATTAGTTCCTCCTCTACTGCAGCAGTATCAGAGAGAACTATTCGCAACCGACAACCTTCAAAGAAACCCGATGTGATATTCGAATATAATAAATACATGGGAGGGATTGATTCCTCAGATATGATGACATACTGTTACCTGGATGAGAGGAAGACTGTTAAATTATGGAAGAAAGTGGTTTTTAGCATTATTGGGAGAATGTTTCTCAATGCTTACATTCTTTATAAAGAAAGTCTACCTTCGTCCGAGAAACCACTCACACGTCTGAAATTCAACAGTACAATCATTTGCACTTTGTCTCAGGAGTGGTTCAAAATAAAGAACTTACTACCCACTACATCAAGTACAAATGGAGCAACCCCTGCAGTGTATGGTGTAGAACTATTGCCAGGGAAGAAGGAGCGAGCCTGTGTTGTGTGCTCTACAAAGGATACGAGGCGACGATCTAGAACAATCTGTGTCCTTTGTAAGAAGGGATTACATCCCAAATGTGTTGCTCAACATTTGTGTACAAATAAATGATCCTAAAACTTAATTAGTAGTGTGTTATTTTCTGTTAGAACTAGTGACAAAATTGTAGTTGTTCTGCCCATTTTTCGCATCAGTTGTTTCAGGATGAATTATTTTCTAAAATATGTGACAGAAACACACAAACAAATAGTATATCACTCACAATACTATGTAGATTGATAATATGAACACAAATTTTAAGTTCAGTTATATTACATGTGGCTAAATATGACTTAAATCCAAAGATTTAATTTGTTCGGCACAAAAACTGTAATACAAATATTGTTTTCTTTAGAAGTATTAGGCCTAATAGTGTATTCTGTTCATTTTCCTGTAGCTGAAGGTACTAGCTATAAAAGAAAAAAAAATTATAGTCCTATGATAAACGGTTCAGATTTTATGTTAAGTTTAACAAACTTCTGCAGTTCACTGCAAAATCGCCTGGCACTTTTCAGCTGATACCTCAAAAATCGCATGGCACTAAAAGGGTTAAAACATCACACAAAGTTATAGAAATAATAATAAGTAAATAAAAATAATAAATGCTTAGATGTAGTACAGAAAGTGAGAGACGTTTACTTGTGGTTGTTCACTATAAGACTGTTTGATGTAGCTCTCCATCCTAGTCTATTCTGTAAGAACCTACATCCATTAGAAGGGTTGCCTCCAATATTCATTCATCTCCTCCCACAGGTTTACTTTCCATACTTAACTACATTATTAGGTCATTATTTTTTTCATTCTTAAGAGCCAAAGAATGTGTCTGATTAATTAAATGTTTGTTTTAGCCATACTATGGCAGAAAGGTCTTTCTCTCCAAATTGATTAAAAAACCACTTATATTTTAACATCACCCCAAAATGTTTTGTTAAGCTTCAAATTAGCTTGAATTATTTCATCACAGATACTTACATCCGACCCAGTTCAATGATTACACGATACATAGTTTATCTGCAGACCAAAAATTAACTTGTGCCCTACTGGCAGATGCTGTGCGCAAAACAGTTTGTGTTCTGCCTTTACCTTGTCTGGAGACTTGCTGCCAGAGTTATCTCCTTCATTGTCGCCCTTTTTGTCTTGCTTCTCTGCTTCACCTTCTTCTTTTGGTTTCAGTTCCTCTATAGCTTTCAGTTCATCCTGCAAAAGACAGCATTGTAATTACTTTAACAATCCACCGACAAAAAACTATGACTATAATGAACAAAATTGGTAAACATGCAGCTAATAATTTTATGTTTGACTACAACTAGAGTAGTTGTGACCAAAAATAACTATTTACAAATCATTACTTTTCTTTCAATATGGTGGATCCAATTCTTCTAGTGTGATATTTGGTGCAACAATACGCACTAACAGGAACAGCAGTCTTAATCTGAAATTTATTTTACTCTAAAACCTACAAGAATAAATGTGCCCACCACCAAACTGCAGTGTGAGAGACTGGTCCAACTAAACACCACACACCCTGAGCTATCATAGCAGAACTGTGTACCCTCACCCAACACAGCTATCTGACATCTGTACAAATGAGGTGTACTTACAGTCACTCTGTATTTAGTACCTCTAGTACTGCACAGATACCATACTTGAGCGAATATAGGTCACGTGCGAATATAAGCCGCACCTAAACTTTTGACACAAGATTGTAGGGGGAAAAATCTCAAATATAGGCCGCAGGTTTTTAATTGATTAATTAATTTTTCTTTGTCTAATCCAACATTCTCATAATCAGAACACATTGTTTTGAATACATGTCCTCTTTTCAACAAATTCAGTGTGGAAAACTGTAACTCAATGAATATTTTTGTAAATATCTCTGAAATGGTGAGAGTTATTGAAATGCAAAATTGTTCAGAATATTTTCCTCTACAAATATGATTATTGAATTTTTGTCCCGATGAGTGGTTAAGGTGTAATTTGTAATTGAATTTCTGTTGTCAAAAGACCATTACAAACGGCCTATTTTTAGTGTTACTATCATATGTTTTGTCCGGAATATTTGAAAAAGGGAGGTTTTGGTCACTGCTGGTGAACAATTATGTCTATAAAATTTGGTGTCTATCAATTGAACAGTGGGACGTAAAATGTAGGAACACATTACAGAGACAGAGACAATGTCAAATCGAAAGATATGAAAAAAAAAAAGAGGAAATTTGTAGAGAATTTTCTCTTCTACAATTTCATTTATTCAATTTTTGTGTACAATGAATGGTTAAGCTGTTATTTTCATTTAAGTTTTGAGCTGTCACAAGGTGTTTACTAATGCCCACTTTTAATGTTACATACTACTGTAACCTAAAGTGGACCAAAAACGATCGTCGCTAGTGTACAAGTGAGGACAAACTATTAAATTGTTGAGAGTCGTCGTGCATTGTAAGGACAAAACTGTAAATATCCCGATATAGAAAAAGACTTGCTTGACTTTGTAATTCAAAGCAGGAACCGTGCTTTTGCTGTTTTAACAGACATGATTCAATTGCAAGGCTGAAAAATAGCCTCGAGTTCTGTGTACATCGTTTCTTGGAATTTACCCGCAACAAACGTGAAGGCAGTGAATCAGGTCGTTGTGAAATATGTTAGTTTAAAATGTAATATTTGAACTCAACATCGCATGTCTATGCATCAGCATCACTAAATAAGACATTACATAAAAATAATACATATTAAAAAAAAACGTACCCTCTCTAATGACCACACTGTCGACGAGACCTTAAACTCCAAGCTTCCTTCCTTTTAAAACAAACGCAATATAACAAAGACTTATATGTACCGAGCCCTTTTTTCTTATCTGCAGATTGACGTCATCTCAGATTTGCACTACAATTGTTGAAGTAGCATTCCCCCCCCCCCCCCCCCCCCCAGTTGAACCTAGTTGCTTCCTTAGCTGCTCCTGTTTTCGCTAGTAACATGCTTTTTGTTTTTGCATCTTCAGCACTAACAGCATGTAACAGTTCTGTTTTATATTAGCACGAAATTCTGATCTCAGATCAAGAATAATTTTTTGAATTCAAAACTCGAGTTTCCAATAAACTGCTCCTGTTTGCTGAAAGTACACTGATAGCATGCTTATTGTTTCAGTATCTTTTGCGCCAACAGAGCACTCAACAGTCCCTTGTTCATAATAGCTCTGAATTCTTATCTCAGATCGGTACTGCATAGGTGAAGTAGGAGGTTCATTTTTTGAACTGAATACTTTAGTTGCCCCCTTAGCTGCTAGCAGTTCCTGTTCGCAGGCTATAGCACCATGTTACAGATCGCACGGTCTCCCACATCGGAGGTTCGAATCCTCCCTCGGACACGGATGTGTGTGTTGTCCTTAGGTTAGTTTAACTTGGTTTAAGTAGTTTGTAAGACTAGGGACTCATGACCAATGTAGTTTGGCCCCATAGAATTGCAAATTTATTTATTTATTTATTTATTTTTTTTTTTTGGCTTGTTCGCAAGAAGTACATTGTTAACATGCCTTTCCTGCACTAACAGAGCACTTAACAGTTCTGTGTTCATATTAGCCTTTAACTCTGTCTTATTCTTCCTTGCCAAACTAACTCTTCCCACGGGGGCTACAGTGAGGCACCAGAAGAATAGCCACCATAAGTTCAGTGATGCGTACTTTCTGATTCCAGAAGCACCAGCGAGTTAAGATATTCGAAAAAAATCTTAATTTTGGCTATATGATTCGTAATGTCGTAATTATTGGAGGAAATTCGTAATCATTACGACTGAGTCGTTATGGTTGGCATCTCTGTTAGTACCTAGACTTACACATTACCTAAATTAAGTTATACTAAGGACAACCCACACACACACACACACACACACACACACACACACACACACACACACAGCCTCCAACGGGAGTAGCCACCCAATCTCTGACATGGAACCTCAGAGCTCATAGGCAAACAGTAAGCCTACTCAGAATGTAATTGGCACACCAATAATAAATAAAGGACGCATGCCAAGTTAACTGTAGGTTGGCGAAGGTTGAAAAGTCATCCCACCATAAATAAATTAGAAGCCAAATGTTGTACTAACATAAAGTAACAAACACTTGTCTTCTACAATTACTAATGATGACATTTATTCAAGGAAAAGACCAGATTAATGTTTAAGAGGTGAGGGTAATTAAAGACAGAGATGGGGAGAAAGCAGAATCCTTCCCAAAGAAGTGTCCCAGCATTCACCTTGAGCGATGTTTCCCTCCTCTCGAACAGGGGTCAGGAGCCTCAACCACAGCTACTGTAAGTTACCTGTGAAAGCTGAATAACCTTGTCCTCGCCAACATTGTGTGCTCCCGACTCTCCTTCCGAGTCACTGCTGCCGATCTCTTTCTCCTTTGTAGTGTCCAAGAGCTCTCGTCCAAAAAACGCCTCCTGTGCACAGGACAAATCAGATGGTGAGCTTAGTACTTACGTACATATTTTCGTGTGACAATGTGAATAGAATCATGAATATTGTTGAGCGAAAAAATACAAAAAAATATGCAAGTTATGCATTTTTATTATTATTTGAATATAATAAATAACACAGTTACAGGCTGGCTGAAACCCATGATTATGATATAGGAAATTACGTGTATAGTTCCTAATAAGTAAGGCCTTTGACTGTGTAAACCATTAAGTATTCCTCGCCAAACTTGAACACTACGGAATCTGTGGCAAAAACTTAAAAACTTATGAAACTGTAACTATGTAACAGAAAGTAGGTTATAAGCTCGGGGGGGGGGGGGGGGGGGTTCTGATACTCTTCAACAGGGAGTGTCACAAGGTTCCAAATTAGAACCTCTTCTATTTCTGGTTCAATTTAACGACTTCCCAAAAAATACAGAGGCTGAGATACATTTGTCAGAAAACACATGAGTTAAGACATATATGTATGCTGATGACACAACTTTTCTATCTGTAGATCAAGAATTTGAAGATCTTGTAAACAGAATGAATGCCGTGAAAGAAAGTGCTGGCTTCTGGTTCAGTGCAAACGGTGTATTACTAAACGAAAATAAGACCCAGGATATGCGGCTAAGTTTATCAAAAGTTACAGAAATTGAAAAACAAAAAGTAAAATTCTTAGGTATTATACTGGATAATAATCTAACATGGAACACGCATATTGACAAGTAACAGTAAGGTTATCTGGAGTAATATACTTGATAAAAAGATTAAAGACATTTGTTGCCACAGAATATGTAAGGACAGCATACTTTGACTTTTTCAGTCTGTTTTAAAATGTGGACTAATACTATGGGGAAATAGCAAAAAAATTAATGAAGTTCTTGTGCTACAAAAACCAGCATTAAGAGCAATGGCAAGAGCAAGTGACAGAACACACTAGGTTTAAGATTTTAACAGTAATTAATTTATATATCCTGGAAAGAGTCCACTCTGTACTGGCTGAACTATAAAATTTACCTGTAACCAATCAAAGACAAGATCATAATACAAGAACATTAATTTTCTTATTCTACCATAAAACAGATAAGCAAAAACCAACAACAGCCACATTTACATAGCACTGAAAATACACTGCAAGCTGTCCAAGCAGTTTACAAATATGCCAATAAAATCATTTTGAGATAAGGTGCACAACTTCTTGCTGACTAATCTATTTTATTCCCTAGAAGAATTTTTTTGAACTAGTGGACAGTAGCAAATTAATGTAAATTTGTATTTATGATACGAAGATTATGGAGGAAAAATTTCTTGCAGGAAAAATATATATAAGAAGTAGATGAAGTTTACTTACCTGGTGAAGGAGCACAGGTAGTGACAATAACATAAATAAAAAACACACACACACAGACACACACACACACACACACACACACACACACACACACAAGCTTTCGCAACCACTTGTTCCTTCTTCACCCAGCCACACACATATACACGCGTACACACACACACACTGCCTTTGGGTGTGCGCGCGTGTATATTTGTGTGGGTGGGTGTGTTTACCTTTCCTTGTACCCAAAGGTAAGTCTTTCCTCTCCCGGGGTTGGAATGACTCCTCACTCACTCCTTTAAACCCACATCCTTTCCTTCTCCTGCTCTTTGCCTGAAGAAGCAACAAATGGTTGTGACAGCTTGCGTTTACGTGTGTGTGTGTTTCATTTATGTTACTGTCACTACCTGTGCTCCTTCGCCTGGTAAGTAAACTTCATCTACTTTTTATATATAAATATGTATTCTGGTACACTTATAAGAAAAAGGAAAGTCTATTGAATGTACCATGTGGAAAGTAGCAAATTAATGTGTGGTTGTTTACCTTTCCTTTTTTGCCCTTAAGGTTAAGACCTTCCACTCCCAGGATTGGAATGACTCCTCTTCCACTCCTTTAAAACCCCCATCCTTTCCATTTCCCCTCCTTCCTTCCTCTTTTCCTGAAGAAGCGGCCAACGGTTATGAAAGCTTGTATCCTGTGTTTTTTATTTGTGCTTTTGTGTCTACCTACGAGCCTGTGCTTTGGTAAGTTATTCGATTTCTATTTTTTATACATAATTATGTATTTTGCATAAAAAATTGAAATCTGATAACTTATCCAAAGCTCAGGCTTGTTGATAGAAACAAATAAAACCACACACAAACAAGCTTTCGTAACCGTTGGTCGCTTCTTCAGAAAAAGAGGAAGGAAGGAGGGGAGAAAGCGAAGGATAGGGGTTTTAAGGAAGTGGAAAAGGAGTCATTCCAATCCCATGAATGCAAGGACTTACCTTAAGCGGGAAAAAATGAAAGGCAAATAAGCGCACATACACCCACACACGTACACTCGCAAACACAACAAGGTAGACATTTGTAGAAAACCTTGTTGTGTTTGCGAGTGTATGTGTGTGGGTGGGTGTGTGCGCGCTTGTTTACCTTTCCCTTTTTCCCCTTAAGCTAGTCCTTGCACTCCTGGGATTGGAATGACTCCTTTTCCACTTCCTTAAACCCGTATCCTTCCTTTTCTTCCCTCCTCTTTCCCTGAAGAAGTGACCGTCGTTTGCGAAAGCTTGTATGTGTGTGTTTTTATTTGTTTCTATCAACGAGCCTGTACTTTGGGTAGGTTATCCAATTTCTATTTTTTATGCATATTCGTCCCACCAGGATAGTTTCCTTTTGTAATAATTATGTATTTTGTTATATCTGTAAGAAAAATAAAGTCTGTTGCATGTACAAATGCGGAATGACTGAGAATAAGAATAAGTTATCGATTGGGGCAAAACAGATAGTACAAAATTCAGGTAATCTTTCCTACATAATAAATATAGGTCCTGGCAAATAATTTTAACATGTATTATGAACATCTAAATCATAAAGTACGAAAATGCAAGGGGGATCCTATAGGCAAATAAAGTAATTTCCCACATTTTACACAGTTTCTTTAAATCCTCTTGAAAAATGTAAAAGCAGCGCTCTGCTATAAACGTAGTAAGAAAGAGAGGCATGTCAAGTGCATAAGGGAAACCGAAGTGAGGAGTCTATGGTGGGAGCAGGTGAAGCTCTGCTACAGAAGTCGGCTCACCTGCAGGTAGGACGGGTAGCACTCCATGAGACGGTTGCGGGGCCTCCTGCGGTTGGGTTTGCGCCGGGGCTTCATGCCGTCTTCGCCGCCGTGGCCGGGGGCACCGCCTCCGCCCCCAGTCGCCTCCCCAGTAGAGCAGGAAGCACCGCCCGCACCGTCTGCGGCGACCCCACCCTCCTCGTCCTTGTATCTGGTGCCGCGGAGGCGGACGATGAAGCCGCCGATACCTGAAAAAGTTGAGACGCTGTCGAACTGTCCCACTTCCAAATGAGCTCTCGTGTGCTAAACAATTACGTAAAAACAGTGTAGTGTATCATGTCGCAGAGTGTATACGCAGACTCGGAAAGTAATAAAAAATAAAAATAGAATAATAATTTCTGGATTTTTATGGCATATCCCAGATACACAGCTGCCAACCTTTAGAATTGGCTGTCAGTAATAATGCGCAATACCACAAGACCAAAGAGGACGTGGGCTACAGCCGTGTCTCAAGAATATTTTAAAAATTTAAGCCAGACACTGCATTCACAAACATCTGCCACACCACGTATAAAAAGTACTCTGTATCAAAAGACTCAGGTTACGTGGAAAAATCTAAAGCATTTGTGTAAATACCGTGAGTGGCTTAGAAATATTACTCTAATTTTCAAATAACTGTCTTTACGGAAAGTTAACAGTTACCGAAGGAACAGAAAAGGGTGAAAGTACTTGCATTTTAAATATAAAATCCTTAGCAGCTAAGGATATACAAAATAGTTTTGGAATTTAAACGACGGTAAAAACCACCAAACAGAGGTGTCACAAATCGCTCATCACTCATATTTAATTCTAGCTGCACAACACTGCTATGAAAACAAGTACACCATGAGAAAAGCCAGTAAAAGTTTTTCCCTTTGAAACGAACTGGCTAACTTCCGCCACCCGGTAAAACACGTGGGCTGATAAGCTTGAACCAAAGACATTATACACATTATAGACCATAGAATTTACATAGATCTTGGTGGGTGAGCATGCATTTGGTAGGTATGGAGGAAGATTATAGGCGGGATTTGATCCAGATTTGTTCCAGTGGAAATGCTATCTTTAACATTTCCTAGAGCTTTGCTACGTACTCAGAAATGAAATAAATTATTATATAAAAACTTTTATCAGCATCATGATTACCGAAATGTAGATAGTACCTACTCCGATCTTCGTGAAACACATCAGATCATAAAATGTCTAGTTTCCGTAAATTTTCACGAACTTCCCGTAACTCTGTAAATATGATGATAAATCTGTAACAATTACGGACAATCCATAATAGTTGGCAGCTATGCAGATAATAAAATTTTTCCTAGGTAAAAACACACTATTTTGCAGCTACAATACACTTTCACGTAGATGAAACACACTTTTTCCATTATAAGTGACAATACTCTTTCCCTTGTAGCAGTAAAACCTATCGATCCTATTAACAGTATCTGAGCCAACTGCAACAACTATGTATCGACCTATCTGTGGCCCACAATTAAATACTAAACACCTTTTTATTAAACACTTGTGTTGATCATAGCTAGTTTCTACCTGAAATCTACATCTGGATACATAAATGGCAACTTATTGCTGCAAACTACCAATTTTTAAAATCCATACAGTTGTGGGGGTGCACATCCTTTCAATGTGGAACATAGTCTAGCCCTATAGAAGATTAACATTTTAAACCCCTTCCATGTAACATGTAAATGTTAGTATTGGTCTCTGTGGCAATTTACAGGAAACAGCCAATTATGAGTCAGGAGCAGACAGCAAACAGTCACTCCTGTTTGGTAAATGCAGCTCACATATATTTCAATTTTTTCGCGATGACACAGTTGAGGTCACTTTATCATTAATTTTGTTTTGATAATCCCCCATTTTCTTTAACTGTATCACTATTTCCAAGTATGTTGTGCCGTTAAAAATAATGTTGTAAATGGCTGGTCTTCTGAGCCATAAATTCTTCGAAGTGTGTGGCCCCTGAAGTGTTAAGTTCTAAATGGGAAGTCAAACGGTCTGTGATTTAACAAATTTCTATTAACATAAATGATTTTGCATAAAAGATCATCTACTTTGAAAGTAAAATGTTTCAAACCATTATTGACAGTTTTCTTACTGCAACATGTTGAAATGAGACAGCAAGTAACAGTCTTCGTTCTAAAGCGTTTGACACATTTTGCTTTTGTGTGCACTGTTTTGTTGTCGTAAATTGAATATTTTCTTTCCAACCAAAATTTTATTTTGGTGTTTCCATCTTGTTTATGTTTTATTGCTACAGTATTATTCTGTAATAGAGGGCTTAAGTTATCACCAATCAAAATTTCAAAAATTTTATCTCACAATTGAAGCAATGAAAAATTCCCACACTGCTAAAAATTTCCAGTATATTTCCTAGATTTTTTAAAAAAGGAGCACAGAGCAAATCAGTCAATTTTATCATATCAAAGCGCTAGGATTTTTAACTGAAATGCCTCAAACAATAAACTAGTCAAAATTTGTTCGTAAGTGTTGTACAAGTATGAAGGGAAAACAGATATTTCAAACAGGAGAACAGTTCATAAGGCACAAATATAAGTACCGAGCTTCTGCAAGTTGCGCTGCCTCTTCCTGCGGAGGATCATGACGCCACTGTCTGTCGTGTAGACCGTGAAACCTTCCGGCGGCTCGGCGGGGCCGCCGTCCTCCCCGGCGTGCCATACCATCCCCTCCCTGTATTCGATGGCCGGCTCCACTTTCACCACCGGTTGTTCATCTGTAAAACAATTTCACCAACTGTGGGACAACTGAAACCACCACTGTTTTAACAATGTCTTCTGCAGCCACATGTTCTCACTGTGCAAACACAGAAGTAATCATATTGTAAGTTCTTATGCATCTACAGTTGGTGTTCTTTCAAATAAACTTTGAGCAATGGGCCACACGGAAGCAATTAAATTGCCAACAGTTCCACCTACTTTGCTACTGCCCCCCACAGGACAGTTAATTGCCGGATACTGATGAATGTCTTTTGCCTATATTATGTCTACTTTGGTTATCTGGTGGCTGTCGGCGAAACATATGTGGGATGTCGCTGGACACTTAAAAGAAAGTTTGCTATAGATGGAGAATGACTAAACTTTAGGCTACTGCCTTCAAGTTATTCCATCTCTGACTTTTCTCCTACAAACTAATTACACACAAACTGTGAAACTTCAGTCAGTTCTCAACATTATCTACCTGAAGCTGTTAACATTTTTCAGTACGATTACACCATGCTTCCATGCCTGCTACGAAGGCTTCTTTAGGAGTCTGCTGTGACCACTGGAAAATCACTGATGCAATTGCAACACTCCTAGTGAATGTGCAGCCACAGAGAGTGTCTTTCATCTTTGAAAAAAGTCAAAAGTCTCTAGGAGCCATGTAAGGTGAGTACGGAGCATGAGAACTGCTTTGTCTTGATGAAAGAGCAAACTTGCAGCTTTTTCCAACAGTTTTTCATGGAATGCCGGAAGGAACTTTTTTGGCAAAACTTCTCAGTATGATGCACCTGCACTAGTGTCTACAAAAAGAAAATAATAATAATAATCAATAAATAAATTATTTGGCGGGGACAAGTCTGTGTGCTTCAACAGTACTGACTGGCACTTTGTTTCACAACTGTATATGGTCACAAACAAAGAAAAGGAATGTCCCACTCATGCTGTCATCATACGCCAACATAACATGTGCAAAGCCTTGTGGTCATCCATCAGAATTTACAACACACACCTGAAAGATACTTTTCCTATTTTCAGGTCCTCATGTAGGATTATGTGCAAAGATCTCATAGGAATGCCAACTTTGGAAGTGATGTGTTCCACAGTTCTTCAGAGATGCTCCAAAACAATTTCCCCCACTCACTTTATAATGTCGTCAGACTGGTAGGAGTGAGGCCAAACAAACCTTTATTTCGACAGCTCTCATTCGTGCAGTTGCATCCATCCACAGCTAGCCAGGTGGCATGTGAGAATCCCTAAAATTATAAAGAGCATACACACTCCTTGTGTTATAAGCTACAGTTGACTCTTAGCTCTACCCCAGTCATACCTAACATTCATGTTATGAAACGTGGGTGCTAATGTGTCTCCCAGTTTTTTAAAATATAGAAATTAGATGCCTGCAGCATGAAGAACATCTAGAGGATCGTGGTCCTCTACAGTTATCTAATCCCGTGGCCACTCCAGAATATGGGTTTAATTCCTCCATGATGTTATTTATTGTTTCACATAACACACAGGCTTCCTTTTACATTATTTTGTCGATGCTGTCTCCAATCAGTTGATGATTATTTACTTGCCAGCCACAGCTACTACTTGATTTCCATCCTATTGTTGAAATCCAGGATGGATTGCAGATCGTGTATTTTTTCCTCTCAGTAGTGAATGGCTTGCACAACTGAAGACATTACTAGTTCAACGAAATGAACTTTTGTATGATCTCATGGTATTGGCATCTCTTTAAGGAGGCAAAGTCATTCGACAGTTTCTCCTTTCACTTCTGCCATTTCCATCACAATAGAGCAACTAACTGCTACAAAATTGGCCTAATTACACTTTCTTTCACACTCCATAGTAAACCTACGGCTGTCTGGCCCAAACTGAGTGAGAACCATCATAGGCATTCACACACAGTGTAGGACTGCATCATCTTTCAGTATGGTCCATTTAACTGTTATGAATAATTCAAAACTTCATGCCTCCTAGGTATACTGCACTCATTGAAACAGTGATTACATTTGGATTTAATGAAACCTTTCGATTCTTACAAATCTTCAATAATCCATAGTAAACTCCTCTATACATACCACCTATATTGTTAAATGTAAGATGTAGTATATACAATGTTATATCATGAGATAATTTCTATGGTTACAATTTTTCACACTGTGGAAAATCAGTGAATGCGCCAACAGAATATTTAGAGTGTATCTACAACAATTAATGTTTTTTTAAAAATTTTTAATACTATGCATTAGTTGCCAACACACTGTACTATACAGAATAAATCTGAATATTTCTGATCACATGTTTTGTTGTATAATAGAAAAAGTCATAGTACATCCATGTCAATTTGTAATACGAAAACACAGACTCACCTTGGCTGCCTCCCGCAACAACGGACTCTATCGTCGCCATGATGCCGGCCTCCTTATCGGCCTTCGTGGACGGCTTTCGAGAATACCTCTTCTTCCGTGGGACAATTTGCTGCTCCATTGTCAGAGATTTTATCTGATGCAGACCCACTTCCGAAAGACAGACACCGTCCACATAAAATTGTGCCTGTGATCCAACCTTTGGTGGAAGTTCTGCAATGTAAGTTACCACTTCAGAATGAATAACACTTTAAAAATTGTTTCTAATTGTCTGTAATTGAAATATATTGAATTAGGTTTCTACAACTTGCAGTTATCCTGAATGTTAATTATCTGTTTAACTGTATGGTGCAACAGAAAGGGAATACACACTCACCATCTGAAAGCACTGAGTAAGGTGGCTACTGTTATCTGCTGTATTACTTCGTTGTACTTCACTGTACTCATTACTGTTTTTGATGCTTGCAGTAAGTTTATGTAACAATGATATTAACTCTTAATTGAAAGTATAAATACATATAAAGATTTCCGATTCATTCACGACCAACTCATAACAATTTTTTCTTCTGTGATTGACTTGAACTTTCACAGAAGCATGAAAATTAGGGCTCTAGCACTACAGGACTCTAGTGTGGTGTGTTGACCTCTGCATAGCTGCTCACCCCATGACAATATATGTAAGGTTTGTTTGCTTCCTCTGCTACCCACAACCCCATTCTCAAATCAGCCAACTTATACTGTGTAAGTACACAGCTCACACCTTGCAGCAGGGCAGGTGAAGATATAATTTTAGCAGACAGTAAATCCAAAGAGGACAAATAGTAGTTGCTCTAGTGTGCCACCGATCCACATATGTGCAATAGAGAATGTGAATATTCACAAGGACATAACAGAGAATTGAATGTCTATCTAACACTCGCTACCATAATGACACTTCAAACATTTTAGCACCTTTTACAAAAGCACATAGGTTTTCAACAATTTGGAGACAATCGACACAGCTGATGTGCCGATCGGACTCTTGCTATAAATGCAAGGGACGTAGTACCTACTTCAGCTGAGTTTCTGTTTTGCAAATGACTTTCAGCACGTGAGTTACGTCTTCTGTCAGTATAACAGTACTCTCTTGTTATAGTAGCATGAAGAAAAAACTACAGATGGCGCCAGCTGTTGCTGTTTTGAGGCAGGAATAAAATATATTGGGAACAGACTGTGAGTGTGCAAAGCTTTTGTTTGATTGTTGTTTCCGGCAGGAAACGTCGTGTTTGACTTTCATTATGGCCTTATTGGATGAAGATATAGAGTTTCTACTGAACAATAGTAGTTCAAAACTTGAAGATAAATCTCTAATTTTGACAGTGTTTCCATTATAATAAAAAATCTTTTTCTCTGGAATTAATGTTTGTTTGTCTACAGTATTCTCCAGGGAAAATACCTATCATATATAAAATAGCCAATTATTTCCTATGATGTACAACTTTAGAATAACTATGAAAATGCTCAGTACCTGCCGGATAAATGCCACCCATGTGTCCAGTCCTAAAATCCCAGAAATATGTGTAAACTCACTAATTTTTCCACAGTTTCCCCCCGAAACATTACAAATCAATGATATTTCCAGGTTTTCCAGGTAGAGTGGCCACCCTGGCTCAGAAATTTAACAACCAAGTTTATTTTCAAAGTTTGTCAAAATGGATTATGCATGCTACCAACATGTCATAAGCAATCTGACATACTACAAATAGATTTTAGCTATAGAATAGCCATCATCAGAGCATAAGTCTGCCAGCCTGATTCATAACTATTGTCAATTAACTCTTTCATCATTGTTGTTTGTATTTTGACGATACAAATGTGATGCACCACCTATGTTTTCGACACTCCTCTCACTGCCACTGCAGATCGCACTACAAACACACCTGGACTCTTGCAGATGGGCGGCGGAGGCCGTGGAGTGAGGGCGGACGAAGGCAACAGGTGCGGGGGCGGCTCGTCGCGCGGCCGGCACATAAGGCACGTGTAGCCCTCCTCCGAACACCGCTCCGCTTCAGACTCTGTCTTTATCTGGTCACAGGCACAGTGCAGCCACCTGTTCACAAACATGGGAACTCTTATTTTAAACAGTATTTTGCAACAACAGAGACAAACTACCTACATAAGAAAGGCCTTACACATATTAATCAATTTATTGGAGGCAACTATTTTCTATCGCAAGAATTTATTTTATTAATACTGCATTTCAACTCATCTTGCAATATATGAAACAAACACAGATAAATAACATTTTCACTTCCCAGGGAAAAATGAAAGAAAACAAACTTTATCGTGATGCAAAATCATATTGACTATAACATACATTTTATTCCCTTTTGGAAGCATGTGAACGTTTATAGATCTCAACCAGTTTTTCAGCTGTATTTTCTTTTAAATTATTTCTTAATTTAGACCAAAGAAGGCCACACATGGAGGAGACTCACTTACTGGATATCCAGTGACCAGTAACACATTCTACGTGCACTGGCAGTCCGATAATTCAATTTTTCACCCAACACGTCAAAAGCAGTGAGAGGTGCTTGTAATCTCACAGTTTGCAATCAGGACTACGTTAACAGTCATTCGAATACATTGTTAACTATACCTAAGCATAATTTTTAATGAATGTCATAGCCTTTCCTTAGTTCACATACACATTCTCCATTATTCTCTTGGCAATTTCAGACTTGACCAAATGGGCAGTTGGCAAGATACATTTACTGGTGGTTGCACAAATTTTGCCTTCAGTTACTAGATTTACTGATCTTTACTTACTGAAATACAGACATCATGCATTTAATATGTAAAGAATGAAAAACAATAAATACATAGCAATACAATCAACTCCATTGATCAAACGCTAAATTTTTTTTTTTAAATATCATTAAGGACCTTATTATCAATTATTTAAAAAATGCTGAAGCAGCAAACATTTTACAAAATCCCAGCACTGAAAAACAAACACACAAACAATTCAATCTCAAATTTGGGTACAGGTATAGAGATTGTGGAGGCCTCTTGATCCTTTTGACTCTTGTACACAGCAGGTAAAAGCACTGCCGTATCTGCAAACTTCTGAAATGGACTATCAGTAAAACTCACACGTGATAAAAAAACTTTAACGGTCTTTTACTACATTGGCCTGAGAAAAACAATAATACTTCTAAACTACAAAATACAATCATTCAATTCTTTAAACAGGAGACTTCAATAAAATAAACCTGGTTACAGCAAAGGCGTATGATTAATAGATGAACATAACAACTAAGAAGAAATCCTAGCTAAACAGCAGCAGGCGTGCTGAATATTGGTTTGGAGCACACGACAGGACTTCCACGATGAATTAAGCAGATGTAAGACAGTTGAAAAATAATTTATAAAATTAAAAAGGAAAGCTAACTTCGTGAATAAAGAACAACACATACAGAATGGAACTAATAATTTGCAGAGAAACCTGTCAGTACCATTCATGCAGCTGAATTGTTATCTCAGCTTTCAATTTAATTCCAATGTCAAAACAAACATCACACAGTTAAAAGTACCAATGATATCAAAGAATGAATTATCGACTATTGTAGGCTTGTCTTCGACCCATGAAAAAGATGGTCAATTCGGAAGTGCGGAGATTAACAGATGTTAACATTTCTATTTTTTGACCGCGAAGTAGTGAAATGACACTGCCCAGCCGTGAAACCATAAAATTCTGCTATTTCCGCAAATTTTACAGATACAGTAAAACCCCTGTAATCCAACCTCGGATGGTCCGTCACTTCGGTTGGTCCGATCATGCTGAGGCTCGCGAGCCTGTGCCGTCTTGTCACTGATTGGGCAACTGTCGGGCCATTGTTGGGTGTCTATCGCTGTGCATATTGTTATACTGAACGTTATTGCACAGTTTTATCCTTTGTTGGGACTAAAAAGTGTCGTTGTTTGCTCAATTCCGTGTTCCCTACAGTACTTATCACATCCATTGTGTGTACAGTTGCCTGTTTTTCAACATGTCTGGATTCAAATGTAAATCCGTAACTCTGTCACTAAATGAAAAATTAGCAGTGTCACAAAGACTAGACAAAGGAGAATCGTTCTGAAAAAAATGCAAAGGAACTGAATGTAGGTGTTACGACAATTAAAGATTGGAGGAAGAATCGGTAAGACATTGAATCCTATACAGCTACGATTGATAGTGAAAACACCGAAGAATCACAAAAACATAAAAACGCCTGAACTTGAACTACCTGTATTGCACTGTGGAAGTGGCTTTGTCAAGAAAGAAGGAAAGCAACTTCAATATCCAGGCCAATTCTCAAAGAAGTGATAGTTTTGCACAAAAAACTGGAAGCCGAAAGTAAATTTGCTGCCACTGAAGGCTGGACTGGTCGTTGGAAAACTTGCCATGGTACCGACTTGTTTCTACAGTAAGTACAGTACAGCACTGTAATTTGTTTGTCCTTTTTCCTTTTCAAACCAATATATATTATAGTATGTGTAGATATTTTTTTAGTTAATATATTGTTTAACACTGTAAAAACATCTTTTTATATTACTGCAGACGTCTTTTAGTTCATAAATAGTTTAATTTCTTGTACTAAATGTTTTCTTATATTTTTGTGACTAATATTAGATTTTTCGGATAATCCGACCTTTTTGTCGTTCCAACCACGGTCCCAGACCCGAAGCTGATGGATTAGAGGGGTTCTACTGTAAACAGTTGGCACGTATGCACTGCCTTTGGTACAAATATTGTCATTAAACCAGGATGCAGCACAATTTCTTGTTTCCCACAAGGTCCTTTCATGAGTTCAAACTACAAGACTATGTTGCTGACGGTTTCCTCAGACGAACTGGAAATCATAGATGGATTTCATTCAAGGAAAAAAAAGCAATTCACATGTTGCCCAACAGATTTGAGTGTGTGTGTGTGGGGGGGGGGGGGGGGGCAGGGGAAGAGGGAGGGAGGAGACAGAGACGAAGAGAGCTGTATAGGAAGTTCAACACTTGATTTTCCCCTGGATAGGGGAAAGGAACCAACCATCAGCTTGCCTACACAAGTATGGTGAACTATTTTACAATCACACACTGGACAGTAGGTGGAATCTCACACAGTAATAGATCTCCTTGGAAATGTTTTCATCAGTTTGCAAGGCTGATAACAGAGAAGTTTCATGTTACCTCTCACACTGCACACACTGTATAATGAGATCTCCTTCACAGTATCCGTCACTGCAAGCTGGGCAAGTATTCATCGATGCACAGGGTCCGCACTCCGTGAAGCTCTTCTGCCAGGTGCAGTTGAAACCGGGGTCATTGCTGCCGCACACCGTGCACACGGCACACCTGAAGACAGCAAGAAGTTACATATACACTAGCAGCCAATTCAAAATTACCAACATACAAAAATTGTAAGTCCAATCAAAAAGGTTATACATCTTTTGGAGTGCAGAGAGAATCTTTACTTTTGAAATAGAAGAATCAAAGAATTCACATTAAAATTTTACTTGACAAATGTTACAAGAGTACAGCAGTGAATTCGAAATAACTACCCTGAATGCATTATCACATCAATTACTGAAAACAATATGGAAGAAGAAAAAAAAGGTACTACAACACATGAAATTAATCCCTCTTCCTGCACACTCACCACTTGCACTTCCAGTTGCCATGTGGCACGTACTCGAGGCGCGGCTGCATGCAGTAGATGTGGTACGAGATGTCGCAGTCGTCACACAGGATGAGCCGCGCCTCGTCGTCACGGAGGCCGCAGCCCTCACACACCGTGCAGTCCAGACAGCGCCAACCCTTCTGCAGGATCACCTTCGTCACCTGCGACACAGCAGAAAAACAGGTTACCGACAGAAAAGGTTACCCTACTTTTGGATTAATTCTCCACACATTACTGCAAAGATTTACACATTTCTAGTATACCTATCATGTACACAAATTTCTTTTGCATACATTTCTGACATCTGTAATTAGGACCGGTCTGTTGTCAACCACTCAAGAGTCGAGTTTGGGTTCCAGGCTAAATGTTCATATCCCATTCAAATTGAAATAATAACGGTTGCCTGCTCAAGTATGGTCGTACAACGTAATGTGAAACTATGACTATTGTCCTTCAATAATCAATAATATCTTTAAACAAGTCTTGTAATGTCTCGAAAGCAGATATAGCATTTTTGGCTCACCAAAGTTGCCATTCTTGTATCGGTTTTTCGGATGAGATGTTCCAATAGCACACTGATAGTAACTTCCAACACAGATTACAGTATTCTGAGAACAACTCCAAAATGATATGCAACCCCAGTCGTCAATGAAAAGATAGACTAAGTAATATTCCACAATGACAGCTGTAAAGATAAGCTCACCATTCAGAAAATTAACTGGCAACCTAGGACAACATAGATATCAGAATGAACCTCTTGTACCTGAAAACTGAAACCCTCACCCTTTGCCCCTTCCAACGCAGAAGTATAAATTATATATGCCCCTGTTGCCAAGATTCTCATTTCTTTAGCAGTGAAACAATTAGCACAGACAACAGAAGTGGCCATTCGCCTATAATCACTGTCCCTACCTAATGGTTCCCCCATGTAACCAATCTTGCAGCAAAACCTGCCCCATGCTCCTCCCACAACCACATACTCCAAGCCCCACCAAAGGAAAAACCTACTCCATTCAAGGCAGGGCCACATGTGAAACTATACATGTAATCTACCAAATGACATGACCTCACTGCACAGCCTTTTACATCGGTATGACCAACAACAAATTGGCTGAACGCATGAACAGGCACAGGCAGAATGTTCACATGGGGGACACCCAATATCCTGTGGCAGAGCATGCCCTACAACACCAGGGACATAGGCATGTGTTACACCACACATGCCATCTGGATACTACCACCCAACACCAGAATCCCCCCCCCCCCCGGTCTAAATCTTTCCCTCTTAAAAACCTTTTACCTTACCGCCCCTCCACCAACCCCCACTCAGCATTATTCGGTTCACTTCTTGTTAATGCTTTGTGTGTCCCCTTTGGTTATCAATCCTCTTTTGTATGCTATTGGCTTGACTCAATAAATTGACTCACAGGATCTCTTGACTTCCACAAACCACCCATCATCTCCTCATGGCCTAGGTCTTGAGTATTGCTCAAGTATTTGGGACCCGCAGCAGATCAGTTTTAAGGAAGACATAGAGGCGGTTCAGAAGCGAGCAGCTAGATTTGTTACCGGTAGGTTTGACCAATGCGCGAGTGTCACGGAAATGCTCCGGCAACTCAATTGGGGATCGCTGGAAGAAAGACGACATTCTTTTCGTGAATTTCTGTTAAGTAAATTTAGAGGGCCGGAATTTGAAGCTGAGTATAGTACGATCTTGCTGCCGTCTACTTACATTTCGCGTAAAGATCACAAAGACAAGATAAGAGAAATTAGGGCTCGTACGGAGGCATATAGGCATTCTTTTTTTCCTTGTTCAATTTGGGAGTGGAAATGCCAAGTAGTGGTACAGTGTGCCCTCCGCCACGCACCTTACGGTGAATTGCAGAGTATGTATGTAGATGTAGATGTAGAATAACCTTTCACTTCTCTTCCCTCCTGTCGTACCTGATGCACGAAAATATTTCCAAAAGCTTATGTCCTATTTTTTGTTTCTATTTTCATGGTTTTATGCGACTGTTGGTGGAGTAAAATATAGGGAGCATAAGGTTATTTACAACTTGTACAAAACCCAGACAGCAGTTGTCAGAATTGAAAAGCATGAAGGGTTGCAGTGGTTGGGAATGGAGTAAGACAGGGTTGTAGCCTTTCTCAAATGTTGTTCAATTTGCACATTGAGCAAGCTATAAAGGAAAGCAAGGAAAAATTTGGAGAGGAAATTAAAGTTCAGGGTGAAGAATGAAAAACATTGCATTTTGCCGATGACATAGTGATTCTGTCAGAGACAGCAAAGGACCTGGAAGAGCAGCTGAACGGAATGGACAGTGTGCTGAAAGGTGCATATAAGATGAACATTAACAAGAGCAAAACAAGGGTAATGGAGTGCAGTCTAAGAAAATCAGGTGATGCTGAAGGAATTATATTGGATAACGAAACAATAAAGGAGATAGATGAGTTTTTTTTACTTGGGCAGTAAAATAACAAATGATGGTCGCAGTACAGAAGATATAAAATGCAGAATGGCAATGGGTAGAAAAGCGTTCTTGAAAAAGAGAAATTTGTTAACAACGAATATTGATTTAAGCCTAAGGAAGTCCTTTCTGAAGGCATTTGTATGGAGTGTTGCCTTGTATGGGAGTGAGACATGGACAATAAACAGTGCGGACAGGAAGAGGATTGAGGCTTTTGAAATGTGGTAGAGCATGCCCTACAACACCAGGGACATAGGCATGTGTTACACCACACATGCCATCTGGATACTACCACCCAACACCAGAATCCCCCCCCCCCCGGTCTAAATCTTTCCCTCTTAAAAACCTTTTACCTTACCGCCCCTCCACCAACCCCCACTCAGCATTATTCGGTTCACTTCTTGTTAATGCTTTGTGTGTCCCCTTTGGTTATCAATCCTCTTTTGTATGCTATTGGCTTGACTCAATAAATTGACTCACAGGATCTCTTGACTTCCACAAACCACCCATCATCTCCTCATGGCCTAGGTCTTGAGTATTGCTCAAGTATTTGGGACCCGCAGCAGATCAGTTTTAAGGAAGACATAGAGGCGGTTCAGAAGCGAGCAGCTAGATTTGTTACCGGTAGGTTTGACCAATGCGCGAGTGTCACGGAAATGCTCCGGCAACTCAATTGGGGATCGCTGGAAGAAAGACGACATTCTTTTCGTGAATTTCTGTTAAGTAAATTTAGAGGGCCGGAATTTGAAGCTGAGTATAGTACGATCTTGCTGCCGTCTACTTACATTTCGCGTAAAGATCACAAAGACAAGATAAGAGAAATTAGGGCTCGTACGGAGGCATATAGGCATTCTTTTTTTCCTTGTTCAATTTGGGAGTGGAAATGCCAAGTAGTGGTACAGTGTGCCCTCCGCCACGCACCTTACGGTGAATTGCAGAGTATGTATGTAGATGTAGATGTAGAATAACCTTTCACTTCTCTTCCCTCCTGTCGTACCTGATGCACGAAAATATTTCCAAAAGCTTATGTCCTATTTTTTGTTTCTATTTTCATGGTTTTATGCGACTGTTGGTGGAGTAAAATATAGGGAGCATAAGGTTATTTACAACTTGTACAAAAACCAGACAGCAGTTGTCAGAATTGAAAAGCATGAAGGGTTGCAGTGGTTGGGAAGGGAGTAAGACAGGGTTGTAGCCTTTCTCAAATGTTGTTCAATTTGCACACTGAGCAAGCTATAAAGGAAAGCAAGGAAAAATTTGGAGAGGAAATTAAAGTTCAGGGTGAAGAATGAAAAACATTGCATTTTGCCGATGACATAGTGATTCTGTCAGAGACAGCAAAGGACCTGGAAGAGCAGCTGAACGGAATGGACAGTGTGCTGAAAGGTGCATATAAGATGAACATTAACAAGAGCAAAACAAGGGTAATGGAGTGCAGTCTAAGAAAATCAGGTGATGCTGAAGGAATTATATTGGATAACGAAACAATGAAGGAGATAGATGAGTTTTTTTACTTGGGCAGTAAAATAACAAATGATGGTCGCAGTACAGAAGATATAAAATGCAGAATGGCAATGGGTAGAAAAGCGTTCTTGAAAAAGAGAAATTTGTTAACAACGAATATTGATTTAAGCCTAAGGAAGTCCTTTCTGAAGGCATTTGTATGGAGTGTTGCCTTGTATGGGAGTGAGACATGGACAATAAACAGTGCGGACAGGAAGAGGATTGAGGCTTTTGAAATGTGGTGCTACAGAAGAATGCTGAAGATTAGGTGGGTGGATCACGTAACTAATGAGGAGGTACTGAACAGAATTGGGGAGAAAAGGAATTTCTGGCATATCTTGACTAAAAGAAGGGATCGATTGGTAGGACACATTCTTAGACATCAAGGAATCGTGAATTTAGCATTGGATGGAAGTGTGTGGGGTAAAAACCGCAGAGGAAGGCCAAGAGATAGATACAGTAAGCAGATTCAGAAAGATGTAGGTTGTGGTTCTTATGTGGAGTTGAAGAGGCTTGCTCAAGATAGGGTATTGTGGAGAGCTGCATCAAACCAGTCTCCGAACTGAAGACCGTAACAACAACAACGTTGGTGGTACAAAACTAAGGTAAGTACTGCCCAGTCAATCTCTTTTCAAAAATATTTTAATAAATTACATTACAATTATATCATATTGCCATTAATTTAATAACATACAGCAGAACATCAATCCCTACAAATCATATAAAGTAGGTTTGTTTACAAAGTTATGTAACCTACAAAGTGCATTTAAGTTGTTATACTTCTGATATTTTATCTCAACACTGACTACTGAAAGAGACATGTGGGGTGTTTTAAATTCATGAAAATTCATCGTGATTGTGTCATGGAGATGGCAGCACTGTATGGCACATAAAACTCTGGCACCACTTAATACTTAAAATGACAATGTACTCAGGACAAACACAGCCTGTAATCATTCATTTTCCCCATTTGTATGGTGTGCCACCAATTCATAACCAGATGAGTGATACATGTGGTGACAGTGTCACAGATGTGTCCAATGTATGTTTGTGAATGCGACAGTTCAGAAGTGTGACAACACATCGAGACAATCTTGGGTTCACACCAAGCAGTCTGACAACATGATTGAGCAAGTGGAGAAACTTGTCTTAGAGGAATGGCAATGGACATTGTGTCTAACATTTGCTTTTCCCTGGGATCTGTGCACACAATCCTGAATAAGGACCTGAAAATACAAGACGTGTACTCCAGGTCGATGTTGGGTGAATGCTGACAGATGACTACAAGGCTTCTCATAGTATGTTGTCTGGCAACGTTGACACGTGATAACAGGGGGATATGACTTTATTCTCAAGTGTGGCAACAGATGACACATGGATGTCATTTTCAATAGTGAAATGAAATACCACTGTTACCGTTAGCCATGTTCTGGAACAGTGATGGTATAATCCTTACTCTTTGCATTTTAAAGGACACAATGGCGACAAGTGCACTGTACAAAGATGTTCAGTTCAAGACTTTTCTTCCAGCTTCGCTTGAAAAATGGCTGGAAGGAGCTGAACATCCGCTCTTTCATCAAGACCAGCATATTGGATGAATGCTACATTGCAATTTTTTCATGAAAACAACTTTGAAGTGATATTTCCTAACCCCTACCCACATGCCCTTGGCCACTAGCAACTTTTTGACTTTTTGCAACAATGAAAGACGCTCTTCATCTTTATACATTAACTAGCCGCACTACAATTGCATCAGCAATTTTCAGTGGTCAAAACACATTCTTAAAGAAGCTATCGCAGTGGTTGTGGAATCGTGGGGCCGTCATCGTGAAAAATGTTTACAGCTGCAAGGACATGACGTCAAAAACTGACAGAAGTTTCACAGTTTGCGTGTTTGTGAGAAAAACGTCAAAGGTGTTGTAAATCGAATGCACTGCACGCGAAGTAGAAGACAGTCACCTTGACGTTGACGCAGTACGGGTGGTAGCACTGGCCGCACTGCGAGCAGGCGATGAGGCAGCCCTCCTGGTCGATGCCGATGGCGCCGCACATGACGCACAGGTCCTGCGTCAGCACGAACTTGTCCTTGGCGGAGCACAGCACCAGCCGGTTCTCTATGCCGTGCTCCTCGTCCGCCGGCTGCCGCACGCCGCTCTGCTGCGAACTGTCCACCTGGGGCCTCTGCGACAAGGAAATGAGACTGGATGGCAAGGAAAACAAATTCACAGGAAAAGTAATGCACGGGAGAATGCAGACGAGGGTGTACACAACAGTTGGTATAGCATATGCTACACCTCTTTAGTAAGTTAGAAGTATCTTCATATTAAAGAAATATTATCATCATATTACTAACTGCAGTGCCCAGCATTATCCGGGATGTTTTAATGTCTGCTACACAAAGCAATTGGCCTGGCTATGTATTTATCCCAATCTCCTCGTTCCCCCTGTGTGCATCTATTGTCTCGCCACACATCCATCTCCTCTCCTCTCTACGTTTTCATCTCATCTTCCCCGCTTTCCAGTATATCCCCTTCTCTCCCTCTTAAGATCATCTGCTTGTAACTCTTCTAAGATAATCTCCCAACCTCCTTCTCTTCCCCTTTCTGTCTTTCCATTTGGCCACCCCCTACCTCTATCCCACTAATTATTCCCTTTAACTGTCCACCTCCTCTCCCCCTACACTAGCCACATCACTATATGACACCTGTCCCAATAGGAGATTGATGCTTCTTACCTGGTGATAGTAAGTAAAATATAATGGAATCTCAAGGTTGGAATTCAACACTATAAGGAAAGTTTACAACTCACTGCAGAGACTTAACTATGAGCTACAGTAGCAATATAAAAACACACACACACACACACACACACACACACACACACACAACACTTAACCTATCAGCCATGGCCTTCTTCAGAATAAAGAGCATTAACACAATCACACTTCACAGTCACACAGCCATCATCTCCTGCTACCGCATTACAAATCACACTCTGCGATGAGACAATACGAAATGGGAGGGAGTATAGGAAGGCCTCGTCACAGTGTTGGGGAGGATACAACACAGCCCTATGGAGCATGTATACATTAGATGGGTGGAAAGAGATGCAGCTTAGGAATGGAGTGGGGAGGCGGGTGAAGGGAGAAAAATCAAAACAAAGAAACACGTGTGCACTCGCACACACACGCACGCACGCACACACACACAAAATACGAGACATGTATGATAGAGGGGGTAGGAACTATGGGGTGTAGCAAAATGGGCGTTATTATAGGTTGAGGCCTGGATAATTTCAGGACCAGAGAATGTACTGGAATAATAGCTCCCATCTGTGGACTTCAGAAAAGCTCGTGGTAGGTAGGAGAATCCAGATGGCCTGGGTTGTGAAGCTGCAATTGAAATCAAGCATACATACTGCTCCATGTTATGGTGCACTGGTGTTAATATGAAGTTTAGTTTAAGTGAACCACATCACTTGTACACATATTTTGCTTGTGTCTGTAGCAAATTCCGCCAAGCAGTTTCATTGTCACACAGTTCAGTTGTTATGATGTCATATCAACAATGTGTTGTGCAATTATATCAATTTGCAAGTCCTTCCGGTGGTACTTTTGGATACTGTCTGTGAAATATGCTGCAGAGTTAGCAGTAAAGACGTAATGAAATGTCTAATGTGATCCAGCAGTCATTAATGTATCACAGGATTATCAAGTCACATCTACTGAATTGTGTGTCACACAATGACAAATTTGTACATACATTCAGCGACGTATGTGGGTCATGGCTGCAAAATGCACTGTGAGTAGAACACTTAGCAAAGAAGCTGTAGTGGAACAAACCGCTACATAGGCCTAAATCGCCTTGTGATAATCCCCCATCTCCTATCCTACCATTTTTTGGACAATTTATGACCACACTTGAAGTTTTACTGCCGCCAGAATGCCTTTGTGTTGCAGTTTCTGGTGGTATAACGTGCAGCAAAGTGGTCAGAGTGTCTATTTAATTGGTCTGCAGCAGCATTGAATGCCAGACACTATGGATGGGACTATGAAACATTTATATCCATTATTAAACAAATGACATTCTGTTTATTCCAAGAGTAACTCATTGTACTTTCAATAGATTTCTATAGAAGGTTGCTCAAGAGTGAGCTAGAACTGTAATTGTGAAACCCTTATTTTTCAGTTATTTAAATATGAATAAATATGCTTCTCAATTGTAAATAAACTAGAATGCTCATTCAAGCTGTTTGAGAAGTATAACTATTTGAGTCAAACATATAAGAAAAAGACCAACAGTTTTATGGTGGTTTTATTATCCTAGACTACATACACATCATTTATGATGAGAGTGAACCACGACCTGTGTGTCTTACAATTTTTAAGCACATATCTTCAGATCAATGATGGTATAAAAAAAGTTAACATTCTTTTAGTGTGATTTGTCTATACTACCATATCCTAAAACATTTATTATTCATGCTGAAACACCGTGTACATTCTCCATTTGCCATCAACTAAGAACAGAGTTCTGCTGTCTGTAACCTAGGTACCCGTTTTCCTACTCCAAAAGAAAATTCTCGCCAGTTGACAAGAGCCGCTCGTGCTACGTACCTGGAGGCCGACTCCCGGCGCCCCGAACACGCCCCTCATCTTGGCCTTGGGGCCGCGCTTGCGCCCGAAGTCGGTGAGGCGCTGGCGCTTGTGGTAGCCGTGGCCGCCCTTGCCGCGCATGCTGCCCGACAGGCCCAGCTTCTTCTTGGCGATCTTGCTGGCGCAGAACGGCTTCCCCTTGCCGAGGCCCACCGCTCCGCGCAGCTCCGACCGGTCCGAGAAGGTGTACTCCTGCACACAGACGGGCCGACACTTGTACTGTCAGGGCAGATCGGCAGTAACTGTACTCTTCACTTATTTTCAAAAAAAACATTTCACTTAAAATTCCCAGGCTGACAGGCTGTACGATATTTCGTCTTTGGCCGCACTGTACATCGTCGTAGGTAAAGTGATGAACTGCAACCGGAACTCAATGGAGCGCCAAATGTGAAGACGGAGCACAGGGCATCACATTCCGTCGCGCGATGTCAGCTATGAGACTGTCTCCTATATTGGCAACATTATTGATAGAGAATATAGATTGTCATTCCGCTTGCGCAACATTTAAATCCAAATTTGGTCCAATTTAACAGCTCCCTCTTTTCTGTTGAATTGCAGTGTTTGTAAATCTTTATGGCTTCTCTAAAGGTGCGTGCATAGTATGAAGTTTTCGATAAGACACTAGTCGCATTAAAATTTATTTCGTGATTGTCCTCTTGGAAAATGTGTTCTGCTATGGCCGATGTTTTCCAAGAAGATAACCGTGAAATACATTCAACGAGACTTGTTTCATATTGAAAGCATCACTCTAGTGTGCGTATAGAGACACCATTGAGATTTACAAACACCATAATGATTTGAATAGAAAAGTTGAAAGTGTTAAATTGGACAAAATTTGGATGTCAATGTTGCACCATTAGAATGACAATCAATTATTCTCTATAAAAAATATTGACAACTAGCTGTAAATCCGACATTGCCCGGGTGTTTATTTATCATACACTCTCATTGTCTGCATCCCTTGCCCCTTCTCTCTGCATCCACCTCTTTCTCTCCCATCTCTCTGTTTGTCTCCACCTTTCCCTTTTCTGCAAGGTACCGTCTGTCATGTACGATACAAACATTTATGTACCCAGTGATCTTCCTCTTGGTTTAAAGGTCATGTGCGCAAAAATTAATAAAGAATGGAGCAAAACTATGCGTTTTGTAAAACTCCATAAGTACCCTCCACCATGCACTGAACGAAATTTTATAAAGACAGTGACATTACTCTTGTTTTTAAAATAGAGTGTGATATCGGAACAAAAGTATGGATTTCTATGGAATAGAAACGCAGGGTCACATTGAAAAATGCACTTTGTTGTTCTCAAATATTTCAGGTTTAATTCATACAACCCTTGTTCTGAGAATAACGAAAGCCACAAAAAAAGGATTTGTGAAATCGGTCAAGCCATTTTCAAGTTATGGCATGACCCAGGTATTTAGGAATCCATTTTTATGTTGCAATGTACCCTCCCCCATACACCCACATAGAGGAGCTCTACAAGGGAAATGAACTTAAGAGACGATGTTGTAGGAAGGGAAGAGGAAGTAGATCAAGATGAAATAGGAGATACTATACTGAGAGATGAATTTGACAGAGCTCTGAAAGACCTTGGTCGGAACAAGGCCCCAGGAGTAGATGACATACCCTCAGAGCTACTGAAGTCGATGGGACAGCCAGCCATGACAAAACTATTTGAACTGGTGTGTAGGATGTAAGAGACAGGCGAAATACCCTCAGACTTTAAGAAAAATGTAATAATCCCCATTCCAAAGAAATCAGGCGCAGACAGGTGTGAAAATTACAGAACCATCAGTTTGAAAAGTCATGGTTACAAAATTTTAACACATTATCTACAGGAGAATGGAAAAGCTGGTAGAAGCTGACCTCGGGGAAGATTAGTTTGGATTCAGAAGGAACGTAGGAACCCGGAAGGCAATACTCACTTTACGACTTATCTTAGAAGATAGATTAAGGAAAGGCAAACCTACATTTTTAGCTTTTGTAGATTTAGAGAAAGCTTTTGACAATGTTGACTGGAATACACTCTTTCAAATTCTGAAATCAGCAGGGGTAAAATACAGGGAAACGAAAGTTATTTACAACTTGTACAAAAGCCAGACCGGAGTTATTAGACCTGAAAGGCAAGAAAGGTAAGCATTAGTTGGGAAGGGAGTAAGACAGGGTTGTAGCCTTTCTCCGACGTTATTCAATTTGAACATCAAGCAGGTGGTGAAGGAAAGCAAGGAAAAATTTTGAATAGGGATTAAAGTTCAGGGTGAAGAAATAAAAACATTGCGTTTTGCTGCTGACACTGTAATTCTGTCAGAGACAGCACAGGACCTGGAAGAGCAGTTGACTGGAATGGACAGTGCGTTGAAGAGAACGTATAAATTGAGTATTAACAAGAGCAAAACAAAGATAATGAAATGCAGGCTTAGAAAATCAGGCGATGCAGAAGGAATTAGATTAGGTAATGAAACAGTGAAGGTGGTAGACGAGTTTTGTTACTTGGGTAGTAAAATAACATATGACGGTCACAGTACAGAGGATATAAAATGCAAAATGGCAATGGGAAGAAAAGCATTTTTGGAAAAGAGAAATTTGCTAACATCAAATATTAATTTATGTCTAAGGAAGTCTTTTTCTGAACGCATTTGTGTGGAGTGTTGCCTTGTACGGAAGTGAAACATGGACTATACACAGTGCGGACAGGAAGAGAATAGAGGCTTTTGAAATCTTGTGCTACAGAAGAATCCTGAAGGTTAGGTGGGTAGATCGCATTACTAATAAAAGGTACTGAACAGAATTGGTGAGAAAAGGAACTTTTGGCATAACTTGACTAAAAGAAGGAATCGCTTGGTAGGACTCATTCACTTAGACATCGGGGAATCGTAAATTTAGCATTGGAGGAAAGTGTGTGGGGTATAAATCGCAGAGGGAGACCAAGAGACGCATATAGTAAACAGATTCAAATGAATGTGGGTTGCCGTTCTTATGAGGAGATGAAGAGGCTCGCTCAGGATAGAGTAGGGTGGAGAACTGCATCAAACCAGTCTCTGGACTGAAGACCATAACAACAACATCTCCTGAGTTGTGTGTCGTGCTCTTTTGTTTTTTGGTCAGGAACCTTCACGGGCGTACGGTAAACATTCATATAGATACCAGAGATATTTTCGTAGGTAACATCATAAGATGAATTGTGCCATCCTCTGCACCACCTAAATATTCTGGGCTTCTCCGCTTTACAGTCACAGTGTGCTACTTCACCTTCAATCATGTCGGGTGCAGCTGAAGACTAAACGCGAGGGGAACATATTACTAACTGACCACGGTTATCATCCCATAAATTTGAAGCGAAGCTTACATTGTGTGTCCAACTTCCAAAAACACTGTACACAATAAAAGTTCAGTGTATGTGTGCTGTTACCAATAAAATATGTAGAAGCAAAAATTCCACATTGTTGGTCAACATAAATAATCTGCCCAGATCAAATCACTTGTAAAAGATAAAATAATTAATTAAAATGTTTAGCTGTCACTGTAACCCTGTTTAGTAATAGGCACCTTCACCAAAAACAGTAGAATGAATAACTATTACTGGTACTACAAGTGCCACTACTACCAATATTACAACAGAAATACAATAGGTGGCATGCTAAACTACCGACACCATCACATAGAACACTGAACTGTTCCAATACATGCACCAGCTTTATTACCTTGAAAATGTATCACCGTAACTGAAATGTACATAATTGTTAGTAGTCAAACCACACCAACTACAACAACAATCTGCAATTATTTTGAGTCAACAATTATTTCACATTTTATATGAACTATTATGCATAAAAATATATTAATCATAATCTTATATTTCTATACTGTTCCCTGTGGTGCAGAGCAACCAATTGAGGAAGTCCCACACACCCACGAAAAAGCTATGACTAGGTTTTTTAATAAGAAAAACTATATTAACATTCTACATCTTTATTCTTTGTGTCTACCTATTTAGGTCTCCACGCAGTCTCAATGTCAATGACCACATTTCAAGAGACCGGATTGTTGGTGTCATCGCCTGTAGAACATTTGATCTGTTGATGGAGCCACAACCTCACATCTGCATGTAACATTCCATCACCATCTATCCTATACATCTCTTATTTCATGTGCTCAGTCTATGAGTGTGTGTGTATGTGTATTATTATTATTATTATTATTATTGCTTTGGTTTCCATTCACTCATCTCCCCACACCATTCCTAAGCTACATCTCACTCCTCCCATCTGATATATACCGTATATTTCCGCAGATAAGACGAGGTAGAAATTTTCATCAAAATTTTGTAGTTTAAGAATTTATCTGGCATATAAGACGAACCCCCAAGTTACGGTATTTACTTGAATGCATGCCGCACTTTTTTACCAGTTTTTGTGATCTAAACGTACGCCTGCAAATTAGATACGGAGGCAAACCTTCAGGAAGTTCCAAACATGCCATTAGAAGCCGTCATAAGTAGTTTTCGTGATTGGTACACTTGAATTTCACACTTTGTTGCAGTGTTTGCGATATGCTCTTGAACTTTCTTGCAGGTAGTGCTACATTGTGTCCGATCGTGAAAAAGCTCGTTTCGTTTACACCGTTAAGTTATAAAAAAAAAAAAAAAAAAAAAAAAAGAGAGAGAGAGAAAAAGGAAAAAGAAAGTTATTTTTTTCACCAACACGATATTTAATCTTGCCGATGCACATATTATGCGGGGGAAAACACACAAAATTGCCCAAGAACAGAAGATGAAGGATTTCGAAAGAAGCTGCAATTGTTGCCTATAGCTCCGAAATATTTTAACTCTTTCACTGCTCCAAAGGTAAATATACTCCAATCATTTCAGTGAACTTTCGATATATTGAGAAATTATTTTTGACAAGCGACATTGTAAAATCAAGCTGCATTGTAATTAATTCTGTTCCTGCTTTATGGCATTAGGTTATCGTATGTACCTTGTCCACTATATAAATAAATAAAGCTCTAAAAGCGAATATGCCCACTTCCCTACCTAAAACCTCTTTCCTCAGTACCAAAAAATGTTCAAACGTCTGTAAATCTATCGGACCAAACTACGTGGTCATCAGTCCGTAGCTTACAAACTACTTAAACCTAGGTAAACTAACCTACGGACATACACACACACACATGCCCCAGGGAGGACTCGAACCTCCACGGCGAGCAACCGCGCACTCTGCAGGGAGGTGCTTTAGACCGCACAGCTACTCCACCGCGGCTCCTCAGTACCCTAGCCAGCTTCATCCTAACCCACAACTTCTTCACTTTTGAGGGACGCTTAGGGGAAGCCTTCCTGGATACCCAAGCCTGTCAACCCAAAGTTTGGTATAGATTCATTAATGACATCTTTATGATTTGGACTCATAGTGAAGAAGAACTCCAGGATTTCCTCTTCAACCTCAACTCCTTTGGTCCCATCAAATTCACCTGGTCCTATTCCAAATCCCATGCCACTTTCCTCGATGTCGACCTCCATCTGTCCAACAGCCAACTTCACACATCCGTCCACATCAAACCAACTAATAAACAACAGTACCTCCACTATGACAGCTGCCATCCATTCCACATCAAACGTTCCCTTCCCTACAGCTTAGGTCTTTGTGGCAAACGAGTCTGCTCCAGTCTCGAATCACTGGACCAGTACACCAATAACCTAATAACAGCTTTCACATCCCACAGCTATCCTCCTGATCTGGTAGAGAAGCAAATTGCCAGAGCCACTTCCTCATCCCCCCCAAATTCAGAACCTTCAACAGAACCCCAGAAGTGCACCTTTGTCACCGGATACTTTCCGGGACTGGAGTGGACTCTGAATGTGGCTCTCCAACAAGAATACGACTTCCCTAAATCTTGCCCCGAAATGAGATCCATCCTTCATGATATCCTTCCCACTCCACAGAGAGTGTCTTTCTGCCACCCACCTAACCCCATAACCTCCTACCTAGTCCATCCCTATGAAAGTCCCAAACCACCTTCCCTACCATCTGGCTCCTACCCATGTAACCACCTCTGTTGTAAAACCTGGCCTATGCACCCTTCCACCACCACTTACTCCAGTCCTGTAACCCGGAAGGTGTACACGATCAAGGGCAGAGCCACTTGCGATAGCACCCACGTGATTTACCAATTGACATGCCTGCACTGTGAAGCGTTCTATGTGGGAATGACCAGCAACAAACTGTCCATTCGCATGAATGGTCATAGGCAGACAGTGTTTGTTGGTAATGAGGATCACCCTGTGGCTCAACATGCCTTGGTGCACTGCCAGCACATCTTGGCACAGTGTTACACCGTCCGGGTTATCTGGATACTTCCCACCGACACCAATCTTTCAGAACTCCGGAGATGGGAACTTGCCCTTCAGCATATTCTCTCTTCCCGTTGCCCACCTGGTCTCAACCTCCGCTAAATTCAAGTTCCTGCCCACCATCTTTAACATCTTTGCCTTGGTTCTGTGGACAGAGCCTCTGCCTCAAGTGATATCTCTGTCAATTTCTTTGCTTTTTACAAATGTCTGCCTAGGTGTGTTTGTGTGTGTGTGGATATGTGCGAGTGTGTGTGTATTTGTTTACCTTCCGTTTTCCCCCTAAGGCAAGTCCTTCCACTCCTGGGATTGGAATGACTCCTTTTCCACTTTCTTAAAATCCGAATCCTTTCCTTTCTCCTCTCCTTCCTTCCTCTCTTTTCCTGAAGAAGCTGCCAGCGGTGGCGGAAGCTTGAATGTTTATGTGTTTTTATTTGTGTTTTTTTGTTTCTATCTATTGATTTACAGTTGTACGTTCAATACATAATCATTTCAGGCTGAGCCACTTTGAGTGTAAGCTTTCTTGTCAATTACCCAGAAAGCTGTACGCTTTTGTTCCTGCCTACCTGTATCCTTTAAAATCATGACATATTCATAAAAACTCGTAACATTGGGCTCTTTGATAAGTATTGTTTCGATACTTAACCACTTTGATCATTTGGATGTTGAAGCTGCGCTATGCAGCACATCTGCTAAATTACCAATTTCAGGCTAAATTTCAATTTAATTTATTTATTTATTTATTTTTTTTTTTTTTTTTTTGTACCATCGTATAAGACAACTGCAGTTTTTGGGGCTTTTTTTTTTTATGATTCAGCCATCGTCTTATGTGCGGAAATATACAGTACTTGGTCTGTAAGGCCATGGTGTATCCATACCCCTCACTGTGACACAACGTTCCTATCTACCCCCCCCCCCCCCTCCCCTCCTGTTCCCATCCTTTTATCTTTCCTTCTCTCCCACCTGAAGAAGGAACTGTGTTTCAAAAGCTTGTTCTTTTCGTCCCTTTTTTTCTTTTTCTTCATTTGTGTCACTATCAATGGTACAGCACAAAGGTAACTACTGGCCAGCCAATCTATCTCTTTTGAAAAATAAAATACAGTATTTACGTCAATATCTTTTTTTTTCAAATTTATGATGTGGAGATTAAAGAGGAAAAGTTCCTAGCAGGAAAAATATGTATATAAAATATAGATGAACTTTACTTACCAGGTGAAGGAGCACTGTTAGTGACACCAAACATAAATAAAGCAAACACAAACACACACAAAAGCTAGCTTTCACAACCTAGTTGCTTCTTCAGGCAGAGTAGGAAAGGGGAGAGAAAAGGAAATGATGAGGGTTTTAAGGGAGTGGGTAAGGAGAAGTCTTTCCTCTCCCGGGATTGGAATGACTCCTTACCCACTCCCTTAAAACCCTTATCATTTCCTTTCCTTTTCCCTCTCCTTCCCTACTCTGAAGAAGCAACTAGGTTGCGAAAGCTTGCTTTTGTGTGTGTTTGTGTTTGCTGTCACTACCAGTGCTCCTTCGCCTGGTAAGTAAACATCATCTATTTTTTATATATAACATCTTTTTTTATGTTTTACTACTGTGGTGCAGTGTGCATTGCAGTTACAACTACTACAGCTACAACTACTAGTACTACTACTGTTATTACTAAGCAGAGCAGTGCAGGAAGTGAGTGGCGTGCAGGTGATACACACATCGGAAGCAGAAGCAGAAGTAGGGCTACACACCCTCTCTGACGGAGAGGTCTCTACGTCCATGTCCTCCTCCAAGTACAGCGACTCCCGCGACGCCGACAGACTCGAGTCCGGGCCAGCGTCGTCCACACCTGTAAAGATAAATTGTACGTCTGCTGATGTTGCACTTTAAACTAAAACTGGGAACCTAAATAAAGTAATATTGTTGTCTTGATTTGCAAACTGCATAGTACACACATCTGAAATAAAGCAAAAAGAAATTTTCATTTTCCAAGACACAGATCAAGTTTACTCAATTCAAAGAATTTCAGGTCACATTTCAAGGCACTTTTCATATGCCTATACAAATTCTCACACAGGGCAAGTGGTCCCCCCTAGCAACCCCTTGCCAAAACCTCTGCATGGCGGAGTTATTCAATTTCTACCAAATAGCAAGAAACAAGCACATTACACTAAATGAAGAGGCACTGTTGATTCTTCATACCAAGTTTTAAGGGAAAAAATCATTATAAGCATAACAGAAAGCTGCAAAATATTTAACATTATTTATGTTTAGTCATATGACCCAAACAGTACAGTGAAGCGCTTATTATATGTTTCCATGTAGTCCAGACTAAAAAACTCAAAATTGAGGAAACTGTCAAAATCTCAAAAATATGAGCAAAGACTTGAGTAATTGGCATATTGTATATGATTAAAAATCATAATCCTCCCTGATAGGCCTACATTATGTGAAATCTATAAAAGTGAAGACAAATTTAGAATAGGTAAGTAGGAACTTTACAAATATTATTGTTTCCTAGTGGAATTGTAGAAGAAGCCTGTTTGATATTGGTGATGAACTCAGTCTTCTGTATGTTGATTTTCAACCGGCTTGAAAATCAACATACAAAAGACCGAGTTCATCACCAATATCAAACAGGCTGCTTCTTACAACCCCACTAGGAAATATTAATATCTGTAAAGTTCCTGCAGTCAAGTACTTGGGAGAATGGATTTCAGCAAGTGAGAGTGAAACATTGGCCATAGACGCCAGGTGCATCAAGTTAGAGAGAGCCTATCATTCCTGTAAGAATATCTATACCTCCAAGTACCTATCCAAGAACCTAAAACTGAATCACAACTCGGTAGTAAGATCCTAAGATCCTTTGCACTCTATGCCTCCGAGTGCCTCTTGATGAATCGAAAGAGCCCACTCAGGAAACTAGAACTTAAAGAGAGGAAGATCCTGAGGAGAATATTAGGACCCATAAGAGAGGAAGACGGTAACTACAGAAAATGGCGCAATAACGAGCTGTATGAACACCAGTAAGACATAGTCACATGTATGAGGAAAAGGCGACTGACTTCTACGGACACATGACCTGCCTGAATCACTCGAGGCTCACCAAGAAGATCCTCACAGTGACAAGCAGGGGAAAGGTGCCCAAAGCCAAGTGGTTCACCTCTATTAGATCAGGCTTAGAAGAACTGCAGATCCCGTTACAGATAACCGAGAACCGAACGCAATACCGTCAAGGCCATCTTCATATAGTCTTCCCACTATCTCTCACAAGCAAGAAGTGTACAGGCAGCACCAGACCTAAATGGACGGATGAGAGGAAGCAGGCTCAGAGCCAGAAGATGAAGGCGTACTGGGCCAAGAAAAAGAAGACCCTAGCTGAGAGTTAAGACGAGCCTCGTGGTCCCTAGTAGGCCAAAACGAACTGAAAAAAAGAATAGGTAAGTCTAGAATAGGACCAATGGTGTGTTCCTGGTGTAGAAACGTTGTCAACGTTCGCCATGAGGAATGATGGAAACAAAGCAGCACGAGTCAGCTGTTCTCTGCATGGAATGAAACATCAAGAGGCAGATTCCACAATATGAAAAAAAAAAAAATAAAATAAAATAAAATAAAATAAAATAAAGCATGATGAAATACGAGGTTTTGATGAATTCATCAATTTCCTCTTCTTAGAAGAAGAAGAAGAAGATACTCAGCAAGAAGTTCTTCTCAGTGTGTTCGTGTTTCATCATAATGGTATTTAAAGAGATCACTGGAATACCATGAGATACAGATAAATGTATATGAGCCCCTATATTAAAGTCTATAGTAAAGTTTTTGGTGCAAATTATTGTTCATGTTTGAAACGAGATTTTTCTGAAGCACTTTTAATGAATGCACATAGCAACTGTGTCAACAACAATGAACTTCCAATAATCCATATTCCACTCTCCACTATCTATGGCTTGGCCTTTTTTTATTATTATTAATTTATTTACTGAGAAGAAAAAGAATGTAAGTAGTGATCAAAGGTCCATTAAAATCTTGCAACCCCCTCATTAATAGATGCCACACCATAATCGGAAAAACATTAAACAGATGGGTCAAAAATGTGATGAGTTATTGTGAACATTTCTATTGGATTACATATTATAGTTGCAAAACAAGTCTGACTGAGAGTGAGTGGCGGCTTTATGTTTCTGCAGGTTCTATTGAGATTTATTGTGTAGCCAATAATCAAATTAAAAATGATGTTAAAAAGCTTACTCATTACCCTTTGTGCACATGCGCAAGTTATCCCTGCCTATTGCATTTGCTCTGATACACCAGAGTTTGTAACTTCATCTACTAATTTCCTGTTCTGCCACTAGATGGCTGTCACACTAAGGTGTTTGGTCGTGCTAGACAAATACCGCAGAACCTTCAAATATCATTCAAGGCGGATCTTCAAGTAACCCTTAATTCCGTCAACAAAAACAGTGTGATCTGTCTGCCTTTTGCGTCATGTATAACTCGTTTAGTCACATCAAATGTCTTCAGGCAAGAAGGGACGGAGTAAAATGGGACGTTAAGTAAGAATGTAAATTCGATGTAAACCTTACTAGGAAGAAACATAAAATCGGGGAAGTTTTAGCAATTGGTTTTACGAATTTTTCACAGGGACTACAAATTTATGCCATAAAAATCACAATGAAACTTAAAATCTGAGAACATACATCAATGTTTCACTGTACGTACGTAACAGCTAAGGTTTCTCAACAAAACAAATGTTGATTAATATTGTCAGACATGTCATCAAACTTCATGAACTTACTTTAGTTGTAAAATAATAAGAAACAAAATTTAAAACCCTTTCAGGTCCAGAACCAGCAGGGTTATTAACCAATATGCAATTACATTGTGTATTTGGGAATCTACATGTGTGGGGCTCATACATTATTATATATGAATTTAGATAAATGCACCATGAGAGGCTCAGTAGTTATCAGTCCGCCTTCTCCTGGGGATTACTTACTATCTTTGCGAGCTTTCGGCAGCATGGTGCGCCCAGGCTGGGTGAGGCTCTTACAGATGGGGCAGACGTACTCGTAGTCCGGCTGGCTCTCCTTCCTCTGCTGGTACGTAACGAGGTCAGCCTCGGCGTCACACGTCCCGTGCACAAACCTGCAATCGTAAGAGAAAACAGAGTGATATTACTTATTTTTTGACGAAATAACCAATTCCTTACTTTTACAATGTGCACAACATTAAAATTTTCATTATTTATCTGAAAATTATAATTTTCCATATTTTTCTCTTCACTTAGTGTAAAGTGGACCCTAGACTATCGATAATATTGTACATTGCACAATGTCATTGTCTGCCTGTAGTTAAGATTGAAAATTGTGCAACATATCTCTACATGCAAAATTCAATTGCTGTGTGTTGGTCTAATTAAACTTAGAAATGTCTTGACATGTTTTAATGATTTTTGTTTTGTTTTGTTCGCTTTAATACAGGGATCATTTATAAAATTCGGAAAAATGGGAAGACCGAAAGGAAAGACTTTTAATCAGAAAAAAAAAAACACTGATATTTCATACGGGTTTCAATTATATTACAATTTTATGCAGTTGGGATAAAACTTTTGCGCGCTTGACCTTCAAAACTGTCTACGTAATTTCTACGGTGCAAGGGGGAAGGTACTTTACAACAGACTTCGAAACTTCTTTACTACTAATTATGTTAATAATACATTTCCAAAAAATAAAAAAAAGTATACTCCTGAAAGGAACTGCAAAATTACCTCAATGTTCGACACATCGTTCAGCAGATTTGGTTTCATAACCACTAAGCTAGAGGAGTTACGAGAAGTGCCCCAGTGATAGGACCACTATTAATTTTTATCTAGGCTATATAAGTCATCTGACGGACAGAGTGCTGTTTGCTGATGATGCTTTGGTGTCGACGTTGGATGACTGTAGTAGGATACAGGATGACTTGGACCAAATTGCCAAGTGGTGCGAGAAGTGGAACTAGCTCTAAATGTTGAAAAATGCAAGGTTATGCCGATAAGTAAGAGAAACAATCCCATAATGTTGGAATACAGCATTATTAGTGTGCTGCTTGACATGGCCACGTCAATTAAATATCTAGGACTAACATGTTATGAGCATATAAGACAGTTGTGGGAAAGGCGTGTGGTCAACTTTGGTTTACTGGAAGAATTATGGAAAAATGTAATTCATCTGTAATGGAGACCACATGTCAAATGCTTGTGCAACTCCATCATGAATATTGCTGAAGTGTTTGGGACCTGCAGCAGGTCAGTTTAAAGGAACACAATGAAGCAGTTCAGAGGTGTGCAACTAGGTTTGTTACTGGTCACTGTGCGAGTGTTACTGAAATACTTCGGGAGCTCAAATGGGAGTAGCTCGAGGAAAGGCAATGTTCTTTTCGAGAAGGACTGTTGGAGAAATTCATAGAGGTCTGGAATTTAAAGCGGACTGCAGAAGGATTCTACTGCCGCCAACCTACATTTCCTGCAAAGTCACGAAGATAAGATCAGAGATATTAGGGGTTGTACATATGCATAAAAACATTCGTTTTTCCCTTGTTCTGTTTGGGAGTGGAACAGGAAAGCAAGTAACTAGTAGTGGTACCAGGTATCCTCTGCCAAGCAGCTTTGGGCAAACATGTATGTAGATGGAGAAGCAAAGAAAGGTGTGGGGGGAAGGGGAGTGTGATAGGCAGGGAGGAGGAGAAGACAGATGGAGAAAAGGAGGAGATGATTAGTTGAATTGGGAGGGGTAGAGGAAATGGAAAGACAATGCCGTGAGGAGTACAGGGAAAGAAATGAAGAGATAGGCACATGGAAGACTGGAATAAATACATACCCAGAGCAATCACTTTGTGTGGCAGAGATTACACATCCTGGTCAATGGTACTGCAGCTAGTTATGAAATTAGCATTGCAAGCATATGGTAGTGGTGATGATAGAAGAAGAAAACAATGTGACTCACTTTCTGCAGAGGCTGCACGGGACCATCCCTCGGTAGGCTGCGGCGCGGTACGCGCGCCGGCAGAGGGGGCAGCAGAATCCTTTGTTGCGCTGCTGGTAGCAGGAGTCGCAGACCGTGTAGTGGGCGTGCCACCGCGACGAGTGGCCGGCACCCGGAGTGCGCGACCCGCAGTCCGAGCACACTCGGCAGCACTGCAGGGAGCAGCAACGTGTTACAAGTTCATCAGAAATGAGAGCAGCAGTCGTGCCATTTCTATTTGCTCAAACTGAGTTGACATTCTACGTGGTGCCAGATGGGAGTGACCGTAATGGCATTTTGTTTTTACAGTTAATTCCATAAGCTATCATGCCAAGTATCTCTTAATTTCCACAAATGGTACCTATGGTCCAGTAGCAGACACAAAAAATTACTAATAATGTAGAACAAATCTTTGAAAATTGTAATAGAACTACTAAAAGTTAGTACAGATAATTTATTGTTCTTCTCCCTAAGCTGGTGTTGTTCATTAAACAGGCTACTAATAATTCTAATAATTAGATAATAATTATGCAAAAAAAATTTATGATTTACATTCATTCTAAATAATAAGTGTGTGTGTGTGTGTGTGTGTGTGTGTGTGTGTGTGCGCGCGCGCGCGCGCGTGCGCGAGTGACTGACAATTAAGAAATAACATTGTTTCTATTTTTATTCTTTTGCTATTCGGACTTAAGCTAGGTCATATTCATCAGGACTTCTTATTTCACTTATCCCTGATATTAATAAACATTTATTAGACATAATAAAATATTTCGGGTGTAATTTGAGTGCCAGAAAAATGTGTTCAAACTTCCAGTGCGCCTCTATGATGATGCTACTTTTTAGAGCCTTATATGCTTGCATTGCAAAACCAAATCCAGTTTTCTAGATAGTTTAGAATATGCTCTATCTAATGACCATAGTTTAGAAGAGATTGGAGAAAACACTTTTTTGAAAACTTGACAAAAAATTCCAATTTTAGCACTTTTTGAAAAATTTTAAACTTTACCCTAGATTTGTGAAATAATGGAAAGCAAAAGGAGAATGAAACTATATTCTAAAACCTTGTGTTGGTGAGTTGTGGTGTGCAAAGTTTCATGTACATCCCACAATTACTTTCGGAGATATAAAAAACTAAAGTTTGCATTATTTTTATCGAGCTATTTTTTCACCCAACTTTGCTTCAAATTATCTATATGAAAATTGCTCAGAAATCCTTTTCTTAATATTTTACTTTAATGAGCTCTAAAAGTTGTATAAGATGGTCAAGTTTTGTTCCTTTCATGCAAATACTACCAGGGATATATCGTCTCAAAGTTGCTGAAAATTCAAGGACGCACTATTGAAAGCTGTGCTATGGTCTTAAACAGTGACAAGAGCTTCGTTCAAAGAGCTGCAGGACTGCAACTTCCTGCAGCAGCAAAGCAGGGACTACCGCGCATGCGCGGTACTGATGATGTCAGTCAGGCTGCAGGAGGAAATTTTCCCTGCAGCTCATGCAGCCAGAAAGCTGCAGGACGCTGCAGCCGGGAGCTTCCTCGAACATCCGGTAGCTGCAGCAAGCTGCAGGATTGCTCTTTGAAGACGAATTTCCATACTGCACATGCGCGGTTGCAGCCCTGCAGCTCTTTGAACAAACCCTGTGTCTTCGAAAGTATTGAATTTCTGAAACTGAAACTTTGCCAGTGTTCATTGAGAACATGTGTGAATGTTCATACAAAATTACATCAAAATCCATTATGGTCATGTAGGAACCTCTAGACCACTTGACATGGAATGACCCATACTGGCAATGGCTTTAAGTTTATAAGGTTTATCCATCTGCCACAGTACAAACAAAATCCCTGCCAACATCATGAATATAATGTATGACACCACATACTGAGAATATATATAATTTTGTCATTTGCTACACTCAACCCCTGAGGCGTACAAACCTTGCACTTCCAACCGTACTTGGGGACGGTGGTGACGACGGGCCGCAGACAGGTCTGGTGATAGCCCTTGTCGCACGACTCGCAGACGATCATCTTCGACTCCTCCTCGCCCGGCTGCCGGCACACCTGGCAGACGCGGCAGCCCAGGCACTGCCAGCCGGCGCGCACGCCGGGCAGCAACGCCATCGACAGGCACAGCCCGTGCCAGTGCTGCCCGCACGCCGTGCACATCACCAGGTTCGCCACGTCGCCCAGCCCGAAGCAGCTCACGCACGCACCCTCGCCCGACACTGCGGGCACGCAGACGGCCGATAGTGGCGTGCACACTCGTTTGATAGGTGTACAGGATCACGTGCTAGTGAAAGTGTCTTATTGAAGTCTTCATAAAATGCATTTTTAAAAACCATCAGCTGTTTATTCAAAACCTTATATATCTACCAGTTTGGGTCAATAGACCATCTTCATGGATAAAAAGGTGTTAAAACTGAATGGTAAAATGCATCAAATAAAATACATCTAGCTGAGACAAACAGGAGTCAGTATAACTAAAAGTGTTAAAATTACAGTGGCCATCTTAGATAAAACCTATCAGTCTAGGTTTTATCTAAGATGACCACTGTAATTTTAACACTTTTAGTTATACTGGCTGCTGTTTGTCTCAGCTAGATGTATATTATTTTATGCATGTGTTATCCTTTAAGGTATATCAAACACATATAAGGTGTACATTATTTTAATAATGACATAAACTGCTGGTCCTGAGAGCCCTAAATATGTTTAAGTGCTGATGACAGAAGTGTTAAGTTTTGAACGGGAGTGAAACAGTTCTTGATTTAAGATTACTCACCAGGTGAAGGAGCACAGGTGGTGATAGTAGCGCAAATAAAACACACACACACACACACACACACACACACACACACACACACACACACACACAAACGCAAGCATTCGCAACCCAGTTGATTCTTCAGGCAGAAGGGAAGGAGTGGGAAAAGGAAATGATGCGAGTTTTAAGGGAAGGGGTAAGGAGCCATCTACAGTATGTCTGCCTAGGTGTGTTTGCATCTGTGTAAATGTGTGTGTGTGGGTAAATTGGTTTACCTTCCATTTCTTCCCCCAAGGTAAGTCTTTCCTCTCCTGGGAGTGGAATGGCTCCTTAACCCCTTCCTTAAAATTCTCATCATTTCCTTTTCCCTCTCCTTCCCTTCTGCCTGAAGAAGCAACTGGGTTGTGAAAGTTTGTGTTTGTGTGTGTGTGTGTGTTTTATTTATTTGTGCTACTATCACCACCTGTGCTCCTTCGCCTGGTGAGTAATTTTCATCTATTTTATATTAAATTGTACTCAAGAAGATTAACACACGGCATACTTACAGAGCAAGGGCACCTGATCCAAGTGCAGACTGCAAACCACAGTAACAGACTTGCACTCCTGAAATGCACCGGACGCGGCTGTGCACGGGAAGTGTAGTGCCCGGCCACAGTTGGCGACCCTGCACACGATGCTTGCCCCGTAGTGGCTGCAGTGGGAACAGCGGCGGTTGGCCGCCTGCACCACCGCCGATGCCACATTCCGGAACACTAGGTCCTCCGATCGCGTCACCCCGTGTGACCACAGAGCACATGCTTGGTGGACGTAAAAATGACCTGCAAGAATACGCACATTAGTTAACTGATAGGAACTTACAAACAATTCTTTCTAGAAGATTAGGAAAGTGTTTTTCTACAGTTTTTGTAATGTCCACTTAGAAGACCAAAAATTAGTAAGAAGGGAACCACCAGCACTATACGAATGCTGTTAAGACACTGTAGTCTAATGAAGGCTACCAACAGTCATAAAGCTGCTAGAGAGACAAAAATGTCTCTACAAATTTTATCAATTTTTGTTATATATTTGTATATATGTATAAAAAAGGGAGATTGTTTAAATTGCCCAAAGCACAAAAATGTTTGTTAAGCTTATGGGACCAAAGCACAAGCTTGTAGACAGATACACAAATAAAAACACACACAAACACAAAGATTCACCCTTTCGCAACCGTCTGTTGCTTCACAGGAAAAGAGGAAGGAAGGAGGGGAAAAAAGGAAGGATGATGATTTTAAGGGAGTGGATGAGGAGTCATTCCAATCCTAGAGGTGGAAGCACTTACCTTAGGGGAAAAAAGGAAAGATAAACAAGTACACACAAACACACACACACACACACACACACACACACACACACACACACAAATGCAAACACACCTAGGCAGACATATTGTAGAAAGCAAAGATGTTGGACAAAGATACCAATTGAGGCAGAGGCTCTGTCCAGGGAATCGAGGCAAAGATGTTCACGATGGTGGGCGGGAATTTCAATTTAGCGGAGGTTGAGACCAGGTGGGAAACGGGAATCCAGAGTTCTGAAAGATTGTTGTCGGTGGTAAGTATCCAGACAACCCGGACGGTGTAACACTCTGCCAAGATGTGCTTGCTGTGCACCAAGACATGTTTAGCCACAGGGTGATCCTCATTACCAACAATGTCTGCCTGTGACCGTTCATACGAATGGACAGTTTGTTGTTGGTCATTCCCACATAGAACGCTTCACATTGCAGGCATGTCAGTTGGTAAATCATTCAGGTGCTATCTCAAGTGGCTCTGCCCTTGATTGTGTATACCTTCCGGGTTACAGGACTGGAGTAAGTGGTGGTGGACGGGTGCATGGGGCAAGAGGAAAAGATTCCTAACAAGAAAATATATATATATAGAAAGTAGATGTGGTTTACTTACCATGCGAAAGAGCACAGGTACACAGACAGAAACACAAATAAACACACACACACACACACACACACACACACTCAGATACATACACATGCAAACACACCAAGGCAGACATTAGAAGATATTCTTTATTTTTCATACATATATTTTTCTGAACAGGAATGTTTCCCTCCATACTTTATATATATCAGATATCACGGAAGTTCCTTCATACAAGAGGGATTAAAGTAAAACTACAAAGCGTTCAATTCGTAGTACATTAATTTAATTTGTATCTTTATTTCAGTGTCGAGTACCTTATGATTTTGAATGTCAAATACTACACACCGCCAGAAAGAAAGAAAAGTTAAATAACACTTACCTGAGGCTTCAAAGATAGACGCCACATCCGGTTCATCGAGATACCCGACTACACTGAGCTCATCTACAGGTTCGACGGAATTACTGGGGCAAGGATTTCTGTGAACACCACCCAAGTACATTCAGTATACAAGAACAAAATTTTAGGAAACCAAAAATCTTCATTCAATTTTGATGATGAGCATATGTTCACCTTTTAGTTAATATGTAAACTACAAACTCTCAGAGCATGAAGCAACTCCACACAAAAACAATCTTCATGAAATAGTCATCTATTAACTTAAAATCAACACACACAACATTTTATTTCTATTTTTGTAGGTATTAACAACGTAGTTCATTACCATCAGTAGGTCAATGTGTATTAAAATGAGTGATACAGTCTGCTGTGTGTGTCGGAGCACAGTGCAACATAGCTGTGGATCTGAAAGAAATTAACTCTATCGTGGAAATTTAATTACCTTATGCACAGAGGAAGAGATGCGAAAGGGTAAACCAACATAGAAAGCTGTATGGAACCAGCCTTCAGATGTAACATAACACGACCAAGTTTCACTAACCAGTTATTGCCATTTATTAAATCACATATGCATATGTACAGGCAAGATGGTTATACAACACAGTTCCCAAGAGAGAAACATTTCTCAGAATGGCCAACCAACTTTTCTATCCTGGATGCAATCAAACCACCTCCAGCACTATGTAAACACTTGGAAGCAGCTGCTTTAACCTTCTCACATATTCAGAATTGTTTTCCACTGATATCCTTTTTTCATCCTGCAGGACACACATGATAATCGCATGGAGCTAGTCTGGACTGTATGGAAGAAGTGATACTTCCCACTTGAGTCACATCAGCAGTTTTGATGTTCATTTGGCTGTAGGCAGTGTTGCATTATCAAGCAACAAAACCATACTAGCACTCAATTTTTGTGTGTTCATGATGAGATGAAAGCAACTGTATCCACACCAGTGGTAGACATTTCTACAAATCTGGAACTGAAAGGCTGGTTGGCCACTCCAAGAAATGTTTACATTCTCTTGCAGTCTACATTAAAATGTGAACTTACATTGTATGTGGTCATAGACATATTGAGTTTGTTAATGTGGTTTAACAAATGGCCATAAATTGCAAGAGTAAATCACATCTGATTTGTTCTCGTGCTACTACTGCTGTTGCTGTTATTGCTGATACAAGGATCAATTCTGAAACTCATGCCACCTACTATTGTGTGTCGAAGAGTATTTTTGTATATTACAATTTTGAAATTTTTCTACTAATGTCCTATTGGTTTTGATGTCCTACTACAAAGACGTTATTAGGTAAGTTTTCCAAAACAGTTTCCAACATTGAGATACATAAAAAAAGCAACAGCTGTGTGTACTTAAGACAGCATGCTGGTGCTCCAACTAAGATCCACTGAAACAGATATAATGTCCATTACGTTTATATCATCCCTCAAAATGAAGTTGTGACTCTCGCCTTTTATACCCAGTGTAGCGTTACCATAGGGGTAGGAGGAAAGAAGTATACATTAAGGGCGGTAGAAGAATTAATATCTTCTTACATCCCCCCCCCCCCCCCACAAATGCTGTAATGAGTGTACATTTTTACTTTCTATATATTCATGTATATATTAATTAATTTATGACAAAAAAAGCAAATGTTAATGTATTTTCTTGAAAGAGGTTTCATTTGTAAAGTCCACAGTCTAAGAATTACTTTCAGATGTTAATGAACAGAACAAGCGAAGGGAGCTTATGTAGAGACAGTATATTTTTTGCACTTGTCAGTATTAGTATGTCTTTTTGTAACCGTTTGAGAATGTAAGAAGTGCCAATGTACTAAATGTAAAGGTTTCTTTCTTTAAAAATATATGTGAAGTTTTAAACGGAATTGTGCTGAGTTATTTCTAATGAAGAGGAACTACCCCGAGTTTTAATTGACCGTAAGTGTGGACTTACGCCTAAGATTTTCTATGTCTGCTGCAGCATCAATACTACAATGTCAGTAGAAAGAAAAAAAATGATTTTTTAAAATATGAACAGATTACTAATGACTCTTTTACATAGTGTTTCAAAGGAGTCAGCCGGAGCTGAAAAAACAATACAAAACAAGACCAATAGTGACTGAACTTCGTAAGTATAACCCACAATTTCCATTAATTAACTTATAGACAAAAAATCTTGAATAATCTAGGAATTTTAATTATTTACTTATTTATTTCCAATTTGATAAGTTAAAATGAAAATATCATTCAATTTACTACCATTATTTTAATTATTTAGTATTCATGTAATTGTTCACCACCTATGCAAAGTATGTTACCATCTAAGGATAAATTAGGAAACTGACTGTACATAGCTGAACGTTTGTTATGCTGAACAAAACTGAACTGTACTTTCTGTATATGTCATAGTTTCTACTGAAATGGGAAGCACGAGTTCTGGAATAACTTCAGTAAACTGGCAGTGCATTTTGAATACATTGCAGACTCTGGCAACACGAGACTCACTTGCACTTGGCCATGCTCTTCTGGCGCCGCATAGTCACGGCGAGGCTGCCGAACCCCGGCGCGTGCCCGTTCCCGCGGCTGGGGCTGCTGCCGATGATGGAGTCGGCGTCCCCCGTCAACCCCTCGACGCTGGCCTCGCGCTCCTTCAGCAGCGCCGCCAGCTCCTCGGGGGAGTACGTCAGCTGCAGCAAGTCCCCCTGCCCCAGCTGGCTGCGCTCGCCCAAGTTGCACAGTGCGCACACCTTGCCCGGCCTGAAACAGTAAAGAATGATAGAGATGGACACAACCACACAAAGGCAACTTGTCCGATTGAAGAGCCTACACTGTTCTTAATGGCAAGAGGTAAGAGAAAATACAGTAAAACCTCGTTTTTACGTCCCCAGATTTTATGTTTTCCCGTCATTTACACCATTTTTTGTCAGTCCCGTCAAATTTCCTATGTCCACAATGTTAATTCGCCCTCGTTTTTGCATTAACATATTTACACTTTTCCCGTGTTTTACGCTTTTCGAAAGCATGTTCCTGAAGAAAAAAATGACATAATCTACATAAATTGACACTACCATGGCTTTCCCATAAAGTACAGTGCTTAAAAATTATTTGGAGTCATATTTCTTGACAGTTTGCATTTATTCAAACGTATATTTCGCGTCTCGTTGTTTGCAGTAGGCGGCTATTTGATGTACGACGTGCCGATTTGTGGCAATGTAGTTCCTCTTTCCACTAGCTTCTTTGCCAGAGCGCCTGGTGTGTACTTCAACAATCAGAACCAGTTGCTTTGTAGATGTGAGAATAAAGAGTTGCATTGTTTTTGTGATACATATTTCTGATTAATTAATGCCGGTAAAAAGCAGTAATTTTAAATGTGTGTTACATAGCCTGTCAGCGGTGTCCAAACGATACCTATAGAAGCGGTTCAGGTAATTTTGAAGATGTACGTCAAAAATTTCTATTTCCCATAAAATTACCAGTTCTGCCTGGCCCTTAAAATAGCGGTGTCCTCGATTATAATGAATGAAATTACATCAAAAATGTCTACTTCCCATAAAATTATCAGTTCTGCCTGGCGCTTAAAATAGTAAAAATTTGGAGATAAGCTTTATTGTATAATAAACTTTTTGTCGAGTATTTATATGCCTATTATATACATATACCACAAATAAACTTTCGAAATGCAAGGCTGATCCAGGAAGCATATTTTACCATTTAAAACATTATTTCCTGCATTTTATGCCATTTTACTGCTGTCCCTTGAAAGCATAAAAACTAAATTCTACTGTAGCATGCAGCAATTGCACTGCTTGCCACTGAATCACATGCCCAGGTCGCATAAACCACTTACAGCATTGGAAACCTGTGATCATTTTCACCAACAATAAAGCCGTCCTCTCACGGAACGTGGAAACGTACATGAAGGCGGAAGTGGTGACGACACAGCGTGGAATACCACGCTCCACTGCCCTGCGAAGTGTGGAATGAAGAATCCAGCATGTTCGATTTTTGCTTAGTGGAGTGGAATGTGCCTAATGAGAACGGCCTGGTTTTGAAGTGACAAGCAGAACTTTTCAGCCGCCATATTGCAAACAGAACTCCGTATTTCGTATCTTCTTTTGTTGTAGCATATGACATATGAACGTAGTCTTTTTGAAAGTGTCAGAATATTTAAGAAATTTTGAAAAGGCAACATTTTAGATATGATTTAATACAATGAATTACTGGAAACATCATTTTCATAACTTTCAAGGTTCTCGCATTTAACGTGTGTCAGTATTATAATTTGTAAAATGTAAAATAATATTGTTCCTTTGCTACGCTATAACGCATTCTATCAAAGATGCGTCTTTGTGATACTATGTCATAGATAAATAACATATTACAACATGTTTTAGAATTGTATTATATCAGGATTCAGAACCATCTGCTCGAGAATAGGAATAGCGTCATTAGTAGCGTCGCAGACTGTGGTGCAAAGGTGAACAGCAGAACAGGTTCGAGTCTGTACACTTCCGAAATATTTTTATTTTTTCCTTTTTTGTTTCCTTAACATTTCTGGTTCTTTCTTATAATTCAAGTATAATAACCGGTAGTCATTGTTATTTCTTTTTAAGACGACTTATTACCGTAGTGGTTAGCGTCACAAGCTGCGGAGGAAAAAGAGATGTAAATAACAGGTTTGCATCTACACTCTCCCAGATATTTTTAATAATTTGATTTAATTACAGTTTAAGTACCTTATTTGTTAATTTAATAAAATTATAATATTTGGTATTCAAGATTATTTATTAGAACAAGATTGAACTTTGTCCACGAGAGAATTTATTGAGGTTTTCGTTCTAGGCTACCCGGTTTTCCCCATGGTGTTTGAAATAAGTTGCAGTTCAGTACAGTGTTGGAATAGTTCACTTTCACAGTGCAAAGTTAACATGTCTAGCGCGTGTTTACGAAAGCAGATGCAGTGTATGAGGAACAGTATTTACATGCAATACTAAAAGCAAACATTATCACAACGAACATTATCGAGTTGAGGTGTTGTCCCACGTGTATAACAAGTAAAATGTATTGGTCAGAACCTATTATCTCAGAATATGCAAAATATCTAGAACATGGAAGATGAGAATATGAGAGAATATGTTGAGGTTTTTGTTCTAGGCCACTCTGTTTTCCCCATGGTGTTTGAAATAAGTTGCAGTTCAGTACAGTGTTGGAATAGTTCACTTTCACAGTGCAAAGTAAACATGGCTGTAGCTAGGTAGACAGCACGTCTGACCTGCGCCATGTTGGGACAACACGTCCCGTGTGAGGACAGCGTAAGGGATACACCGTATGACCCTGGTTTTACTTTCCACAAATTTACATTTTCCCACTATTTACAAGATTGTTTTTTCACTTCCATCAATTTTCCTATTTTCACGTTCTTAATTTGTCCCCAATTTACATTAACATATTTATATTTTTCCTGCAATTTACACCTGATGAAACTATATTCATGGAGGGGAAAGAAAAAGAAACCTGATGAAATTGACATAGATTGGAACTGGCATGGCTTCAGCCTTCAAGTAGTGTTCATAAACATCACACCCATATCAGTTTGTTCGCTTTGACTTTCATATTCAAACGCATAATTTCACATTTCATGTCCCAAGTTTAATCAATGTAGTGATTACTGGGAGCAACCATAAAGACAGACAATTCACTTAGAATATCAAAGAAACGTGTTAATAATCACACAAAACACAGATCATTTGTAATTAACACTGTCATTAAACATTTCAGTAATTTTGATGTAAACAAGATGTCCTTTCATAATTTCTGATAAAATAAAACCATTATGTAGAAAGTGAAGTTCACAGGTGCAATCTGTGTCATGCACATTTCTCTAAAATATGTTTGTAAAGAATTATTCTCTGTAATTAACATGAAATTAATTATTTTCTAGCAGATATTATTGGTAAAAGTCTCGATCAGCGGCATGGCCTATGTATTTACGTGACGTGAAGCGGCAGTGTTGGCAACAGTCGCTGTGGATGATGGGATGAATGGCAGCACACAATGTTTACATGATGTGAAAATGAATGTGGTAAAATTACGTTTGAATGATTTTATTTTCAAAATGAATCACAGCATTAAAATGTAGAAGATCGCACACTACAAAACTATGTTTCTCCACATGCACTCTCTTCCTGTTCAGATGTAACACTTTGTTGTTATGTAAATCAAAATATGTGTGTGTCTGTCTCTCAAATGATACAAATTAAAATATTTTTTTCAATTTTCATAATTTGGTAAAACACTTGCAACAATTTAATCTGTACTCTTCGGTTCCTGCCTTCCTTTCATATCATGACTTATTCGCTGAAAAAAATTTAAGCTTTACTCTTCGGTTCATGCCTAACAGCAACCCTTAAAATCATGACATATTTGTAAAAATAATAATATTCATCGATGTACCCTTGTACAGTCAGTAATTGAATTATTGTACACGCCATAGGCTTCTCGAAATGTACTACATTGCCAACCTAACACTGCTAAGGATGCACCGCGACCCTACCCATGCCGCCGGTTGAGACTTTAGCCAATATTATTGGCCATATAAATTCATGTAATTTTTAATACAAAACTGTGAATTTAATATTCTAAGTCATATTCAGCATAAAAAGTTAATTATTTTGGTCAATTTATTATAACCAGTCTGTTTTTTAATGCTACACTTCAATTGTAAATCAGTAAATGTAACCTATCTGACAGTTAGTGCAAAGAAGCTGGATTGTTTATAAGGTATATGAAATAAGTTGCCAGAACTATTAAAACCTGTCTTTAAGTTCTTTTTGTGGAGTAAGAACTGTGAAAGTCAATGTTTTGTCATGTGAGCTACAGTCTGTGAATGGTAGACTTTGGAAAATATGTAATCCTAAACATGAAAACCTTGTGTTGATAACAGTTACTTAAAATCATTAAATACATACATTGCAACCCAAACTTTGCAGTGATAAGCGAGCTCATACTTTCACTAACTTTACAACTTAACACAGATTTGCTCACACAAGTGCCGTAAGTGGCAAACTTTTGCCTACGTACCACTGCTCTGGGAAGTAGGGCGGTTCTTCAGGCAGCAGCGCCTTCTCCGTCTCAGCTCCGGCCCCGTCTCCATCTCCCGCCGGACTCGGCTGCTCGGGGTCCCCTTCTCTGCTGGGTGACTCTTTCGTCAGACTGCAAGGAAACAAGTGAGACAGCTCTGTCCACTTTAAAACACTTAAGACTATGAACAATTTGCTCACACATTTACCAACTATTTCACCTCCATCTTCATTTTACAGTTCTGTAACATAATGATACTTCACAATGGACACTAATAACAACAGCAATTTTCACTCCATAATTAGTAGAAATAAGCTGAAAATATTACCTATCCCCTGATTTTGCAATGAAAGCTTCAACTAAATCGTTAAAGTGACTAACAACCTCACATGAAATTTTTTTCACCGCGACTGATGTTACAAACGATACGTAGTTGCCACCGAATACTTGAGGCATGCAGCTACGGAAAATATACACACCTCTTCCACCTCTTCAGTTTAATGCCCAAGGAGTTGCGGCGGCCCTGCCGCTGCGTCGCTCTCTCCTTGTAAGGAGGCCGCCCACGCCCACGCCGGATGTTCAGCGGCTTCCCACTGAAGAACATCAGCCGAGACTCTTGCACTGGCGTAGCGGGAACGGACCCAGAAGAGGCTGGAGACGCTCCTGGAATGAATATGGTAAATCACAACCACAATTCCCAAAATTACTGCTGGCCTTCCTAAGTGATAGGGCGCACTGCTAATTTGGAAGATGGGTTGCTCATCCAATTCATCTCTCGTCACAGCCTCCAAACAATATATATTGAACACACGGTTGAAGATGAAAGTAATGTTGACTATATTGAGGAAGACTAATATTTTTTAAATCTTGAAGGAAATAAGGGAAGCAAAAATAAAAAATAAAATAATACTAAAAGTCATCACTGAATAAAATGCACTACATTTTAATTTATTAAAAATCCTGCACCTACTTTTCTCAACGCCTTTTTCTACAATGTAACCTCCCAAGAAGACATAAAAAATTAACTTACTAACTTCACTTGCCTTTATGCATTGCTGTTGTCTTCTTGATGGATATCAGTATTAGTTTTCCCATGTTTCACACAATGCTGGTTACAGCAAGCCACTCAGTTTTTAGGGCACAATGTATACTTCCCTTAAAACTCAATGCATTTATCAGTACCGAACAGTTTCAGTACTAAATCACTACATTTACATGGTCTCCCAAAACCGCATTTCGTGAGCCGATTTCCCAATTCCGCTTTAGGTTGGTCATGTAAACATTACAAAATTGATTCTGGGAATCCGCTTCTCTAAAGCAGTTTTCCAGTACTACAATCAATTTTCGTGTCCATGTAAATGCAACTGTTTTTAAAGAGTTCATGGCTTGTCAGATTGTATTTTCTTGTTAAGAATTTTCGGCAGATATTGAAAGAGTGATATTTTCTAATGTGAAATAAAAGTATAAATATTAGAGTGAATACGAATCTGTGTATTTAAATAAAGAAAAATAGCGACTGTGCTGACTAACTCAGGAACTGAATCATGTTTTTCAGCCACCATATTAAGTGGGCTAGGAAATCCGATTCAGGCTATGCCATGTAAACATGACAGCAAAAATCGGCTTACAAAAATCGGTTTTCATCTTCCGGAAGATGTGTTCCATGTAAACGTAGTGAATGATGTCTCATGAGAGGCGCTGAACTCGGTATTACATCAGCGCCATTCGCTGAAGAACTTTCACTCATCATTACACCACAATCTATTTTAATCAACTTCTGTTTCCCGAATGTACTAAACATTACTCACATCTTTGACTATGATGCTCATATGAGCACCAATAAACGTACTTTGAAGTTTTCAACAGTGGGAATTTCGATACACAATGGATCTTACAATGAAAGTCAGAAAAATTACCCGGCCCGAATAATTTAAAGTACAAGAACACAGAACTACGTATTCCGAAATTCTGGAGTGTCAGTGTTCCCAACTCTAGCAGTCTGAGGAGTGTCAACTTTGTGTTTACATTGGCAAATAGGAGCACATCGAGATTAACTGCAATTTAACTCATCATACAATATTTTCTGAAAACAGTTAAAATATAAGAAGTCCACAATGGTGGAATTACTACAACAAGAAGTGTTACATGTTCTTCTGTGGCTGAGTGGATAGCATGACAGTTTACAAATGTAAGGACAAACATCTGATTACAAGGGAAGTGAATTATAGGTAATTTCTGAGAAAGCTTATACTGGAAGTTGTAAAAACGCAATTGATATCATTGCTTCTTCACTCTGAACAATTTTAGCTAGGCCTACACAATTTTAAAAGATGTGGATATGCAGAAAGCTAAGAGGACAGCTTAAATTTTTGCAAGTGAACAAGCTATGATATATACTGATTCCAGCTGTACTACTTCATGAGTGTAAGCCTTCTTGGAAGTTACTGAATGGGTGAACATAATAAAATACTTCGACATTATATTTTCTGATTTTCATGGGTATGCCATTTCCAAGTGTAACAAAATAGTTAAAACTACACGTAAAAAATAGGTGAAGTCCACTTACCAGGCGAAGGAGCACAGGCAGTGATAGCAACAAATAAACACACAGACAAACACACACATAAAAGCAAGCTTTCGCAGCCTAGCTGCTTTGTCAGGCAGAAGGGAAGGAGAGGGAAAAGGAAATGAAGAGGGTTTTAAGGGAGTGGGTAAGGAGTCATTCCAATCCTGGGACAGGAAAGACTTAACTTGGGGGGGAAAAGGAGGGTAAACAAATACACACACATCCACACATTTACACAGACGCAAGTACACTTAAGTAGACATACTGTAGAAAGCAAAGAAATTAATTTCTTTGCCACTCCCTTAAAACCCTCATCATTTCCTTTTCCCTCTCCTTCCCTTCTGCCTGACGAAGCAGCTAGCCTTCTGCCTGACGAAGCAGCTAGGCTGCAAAAGCTTGCGTTTATGTGTGTGTGTGTGTGTGTGTGTGTGTGTGTGTGTGTGTGTGTGTCTGTGTGTTTATTTGTTGCTATCACTGCCTGTGCTCCTTCGCCTGGTAAGTGGACTTCACCTATTTTTTTACGTATATTTTTCCTGTTAGGAATTTTTCCTCTATAATATTCGTATCATAAAATAGTTAAAACTCTTGACATCAATCCTTAAAGCAAAGTTTACTTCGGTGCAAGAAAACACTGCAAGAACAAGAACATTTACTCACATTAGGCATGTCAGTAAAGAAAAACAGCCAGAAGCATGGAAGAAGAATGCTGCAAAGAAGAATTTGACTTGGACAGCACATCAACCACACAAAAATTAAGGATTAGGTGTTTCATACACTTAAAAATTATTGCATCCAGTATATAAAATTGAATGTTTGTATGTTTGTTCGTGTTTTGTGTGCTGCCGTACTGTTCTGACTGCAATGAAACTTCAGCAATAGATTGCTTGGATTTCTGTGAAGGTCATAGGCAAAATTACAATACTGTGTGGCACATAGTTCAGAAGTTATAACAGCACGAACACGAGATGCGTGAAAACTGCTGCATTATGAAAGACATTTTAATTTAGTGTGTATTTGCCACTGAATTCACAACATATTTTACAAACAGTACCCAGATATGTACTGAATGTACCTACAAAAATTATATCGCTATACGACTCACAGTTTAGGATAAGGTAAAGCAGTCAACAATCCGAAGATTGGTTTGAACACCACAGTGCTTTACTAGGCATGGTCCTGTTTGGAGGTGGTATGCCGTTGCCTTCCTCCAACCTGACTTACCCAGGCAGTTATAGGGGGACCTACAGTTTAACGTGGGTTCCGAACCACGGTGCTCCTCGGTGTTTTTTCACATGAGCAATACTGCCAGAGGTGAAAGAAGTGGAAAGTGACAGATAACAATCCTAGGACCCGACGGGGATCGAACCCACGACCTTTGGATTTGTAGTCTGGCACTCTACCACTGTGCTACCGTAAATGCTGTGATGCAAACAATCTTCTCAAAATTATTTCTTTCGCAACAGCAATGTGCCAGGTTCCAGCTAGTTTTATATGTTTGTTAAGCAACTGAATCATTTTAGGAAGCCACATATCGCCTACACCTTCCTTTGATATAGCCAGCTGCCTGACGCGGCTGGAGGCTGTCTGTCAAGTGACATCACTAGAGAGCACCCAATTATAGCTGCTTTGTCAAACTATGAATTCCTTACTTCAATTTTTCACCTTTTTAACACTTACTTTGATCAACAACAACACTTCAAGGTACATACTTGGGATGCACAACTTTGCTTCACAATGTCGGACTAATAACATGCTCACATTTACTGAAAACCCTCAAATAATTTCTATTTTTTTCCCCTCCTTTTGTGTTCCATGTCAATTTCTAGAATGTCACAATAATATTACTCAGAAACTAACACTGGCTGAAACTGCAACTAAATGAAAGTATCCACACTGCAGAACACCACAATAAAACATTTAAAAATGTATAAGCATGTTGTTGCACAAATAATAATCAACACCACTATTATTATACAGGTTAATCTAGACCACATTACAAACCTTGCATGTTATAATGAAGCACACAAGAACTAGGTCAGGCAACAGAACCCACTCACTGTGCTTCCAACACAACAATAGAATGCAAATGGTTTGAACAAAGCTCCACAAAAATGGAACATCCAAAAGTACAACTTATTGTTGAAGTAATTATTGACATGAATTTCCTACATATTGTGTGCCCTGTGATAGTCTACATGTGAAATAAATGGATTAAACAGGTACAGGTAGTATACTAAACAAAACTGCTGAAATACAATCTCACTTTTAAACTCATAGCTATTAACCCTTAACATTCAATTAATGATGGAAATTCTCCACAGAGATGATAAATTTAACCCTTAACATTGACAGGAACACAATTACTCATTTTTATTTCTTATACATCAAACCAGTAGTTTGTGGAATATATATTTTCAAGACTTCCTGTTGTTCATTGCACTTCTTGGAAGTAGACTACATAGAAACTTGACCTTGTTTGTTCTTTTTAACAACATGGTGTTTATAAAATGGTGACAAATAAAAAACTGTGAAAGTGCTGTATATTTCTATTTGTGTTTTATGAAAATAACATCTACATACCCAATAATTATCAAAATGTTTCAAATGTTTGTATAGCTTATGGGACATAACTATGGGGTCATCAGTCCCTAAACTTACAAACTACTTATCAACTAGCTAACACTAAGAACGACACAAAATCAATGCCCGAAGGGGGATTCGAACCCCCGACCGTAGCGACCGTACGGACCGTGACTGGCAAGCCACAGTCCCCTCGGCCACCGCGGCCGGCCACAGATTATCATCAGAGAGATTATATTACAGATTCAAAACATATGTATAAAAAGTAAAGATCATTTGACTTAATCAAAGCACAGGCTTGTTGATAGATACAAAAAACACAAGTGAAAACACACATGAACATTCAAGCTTTCGTAACCGTTGGCCGCTTTATCAGGAAAAGAGGAAGGAAGGGGGGGAGGGGAGAAGGGAAGGATGCGGGTTTTAAGAGTGTGGATGAGGAGTCATTCCAATCCTAGGAGTGGAAGGATTTACCTTAGGGGAAAAAAAGGAAGGTAAACAAATACACAACCACCAATATACACACGCAAACACACCTTCCTTCCTCTTTTCCTGACGAAGTGACCAACGGTTGCGAAAGCTTGAATGTTTGCAGGTGTGTTTTTATTTGTGTTTTTTTGTGTATATCAACAAGCCTGTGCTTTGGGTTAGTTAAATGATCTTTATTTTTTATACATATTTTTCCCACCAGGAAATTCTCCTTCTATAAGACTCAAAACATAATTAGATGGAAACATTTTTTTGTAAATCTTTCGGACCAAACTGTGTGGTCATCAGTCCGTAGCTTACAAACTACTTAAACCTAGGTAAACTAACCTACGGACAAACACACACACCCATGCCCCAGGGAGGACACAAACCTCCAAAGGCGAGCAACCGCGCGCTCCGCAGCGAGGTGCCTTAGACTGCTCGGCTAGTCCACCGTGGCTAGATGGAAAAATCCCATTTCACTTCTGATAAACTGTATGCATAGTCAGCTTTCAGTTTACGATTCATTTTTTAAATGTAGAGTGACTACTACATTTCGTAAGCCACGGCAGGGATAAACTTTGTCAAATTTTACTCCTGCAATATCAAGTAAAATAAAAAAAGAATTACGTCCTCTATGACCACAGAACATATTTTAGTCTGAACCTGCATACACTTCACGCTCTGAATTAGTATCACGATCACGAAATATCTCAAAACCAGGGCCATTATCGCCATCATCAAATTCTTTATCTGAGGATTCACCAAAGCATTCTTGGAGCTCCACATCTGTTTCAGTAAAACACATTGCATACAAGGTTCAGCTTTTGCCTTGATGCAGTTGCTCCAATTAAATATCTAGGTGTAACATTGGAGGGCGATATGAAATGTAACGAACATGTAAAAACAGTTGCGAATAAGCCAGACTGCTGACTTCGGTTTATTGGGAGAATTATGGGAAGATGTACTTCATCTGTAAAGGAGATTGCGTATAAAATGCTTGTACAGCCATGAATTGAGTGTTTGGGACGCACAGCAGACCAGTTTAAAGGAAGACATGGAAGCAGTTCAGAGGCGAGCAGGTAGGTTTGTTACTGGTAGGTTTGACCAATGCATGCATGTCACGAAATGCTCCAGGAACTCAGATGGGAATTGCTGGAGGAAAGACAACATTCTTTTCGAGATATTCTGTTGAGGAAATTTAGAGGGATGGAATTTGAAGCTGAATGTAGAAAGATCTTCCTGCTGCCTACTTACATTTTGTGTAAAGATGACAAAGAAAAGAGAAATTAGGACTTGTACAGAGGCATATAAGCATTCTTTTTAATCTCATTCTATTTGGGAGTAAAATAAGAAATGAAATGCCTAGTAGTGGTACAGTGTACCCTCCGCCAAGCACTTTACAGTGGATTGTGGAGTGTATATGTAGATGTACTACACAATGTAAATTCCCGGAAGGATTCAACAATATATTTGAGAAGGATAGGTTGCTTACTCATCACAGAGATGTCCTATGAGCCGCAGAAAGGCACATATAATAGAATATAAGTTTCAGCCATTAAGGCCTTCAACACTTAATCAGTTCAATTCAAATGTTAAAAAAATGCAAGGCTATGCAGATAAGTAAATGTTCAAATGTTTGTAGAGTTTATGGCACTTAACTACGGGGTCATCAGTTCCTAAACTTACAAACTACTTATGAACTAGTTTATCCTAAGGACGGCACAAATATCCATGCCCGACTGGGGATTCGAACCCCCAACCGTAGTGGCCATGCAGACCGTGACTGGAGCGCCTCAGTCCCCTCGGCCACGGCGGCCTGCCTTCGGCACTTACAGAGAGACATAAACATACACACACTCACACAGACACAACTGCTGTCTCTGGCTGCTGTGGCCAGACTAACTAATGAAGGCCTTAATGGCTGAAAACTCTAATGTTGTATTCTATTATTTGTGCCTTTCTGGGGCTCATTGGACGTCTCTGTGGTGAGTAAGCAACCTACCCTTCTCAAAAAAATATTGTTAAATGCACGATATGTTTTATAGTATCGCCATTTTCATGTTCTTCACACCTGGTCACTGGTTAAATTCACACAGCTTTACCACAATTTGTCAATGAAATAGACAAATGACAAGACTATAAAATGCGAGTAGTGTGTCTTTCATTTAAAGAAAGTGAACTGTTTATAATCTGGTGAGGCTACATTACTAAACAAAAATGTAATATCATATTCACAGAATATACCATATAACATCAACTGCGAATGGGCAAAGCTGAAAATGTGTACCCAACCGGGATTCGAACCTGGGTCTCCCGCTTTCTAGGCAGTTGCGCTGACCACTAAACCACTGGGGACACAGTGATAACCGCACCTGCAAGGACTACCTAAGCACACCTCCCGTCAAGACACAAATTCCCAGCTTCACCCGTCCTCAAACTGTAGTCACCGACACGAGTACGATATATCAGGTGTGAAAACTAATGGCAGTGGGCTCACACAGAGACTCCTGTTTACCTGGACTGGTGGCAGGCTGCGAGGGCGTCTGGCTGCCCGGAGGGGACAACGTCTCCTCTTCCTCCTCCTCTGCCGACGCCTCCTCCATTTCCAGCTCCTCGTCGCCACCCCCACAAGAAGGTGGCGACCCGGGCTTTGATTGTTCTTGCTCCTCTTCCATGGTGCCACCTGTGGAATGCAAACAAATGTGAGCTAAATCCAACTTTTTCAGTTCTCAATAACTGCATACCAAAATGCCCACTGCTGTATCAGGTTGACTGAAGTGTAAAATACCAATTTTCTGTTTTGACCTGTGATGTACCAGTAAGTGTATTGTGTTGTGTGAAGTTGTCATGGTATGTTTGTACATAGTGTATCGCAGTATTTGATGGTACCCTCTTGTGATGGATGTTAATGATGAAAAGAGCTCTGTAGTTAGTATGTTACATAGTCATTTCATGTTATTGTTATTTGTTCATTTGGGTTGGTTAATGTTGGTTCTGTGTATTACCTTCTCAGTGTGTGACATGTAAAAGGCAAGACCTATAGTTAAGACCCCATTTTCTGAGCTGAACATGCTAAATTGTAACTGTAATGTTTTGATACCGGTGAAAACACAAGACATGTCTTAGTACAAAGTGGATCATGAAACTATTATCAAAAGTAAATTACCAATCTTCAATACTCTATCCACTGACAGGAACACAAATTATGAATTGTTTTAAAATGAAAATCTGCAAATATAGACGAGCACATGGCTGACTAAATAGACATTATGTCTTTCAACTCAAACACAAATTTAAAGTAGAGAAATGTAGGTACGAAAATTATAGAAGGAAACTTTCCAGGTGGGATAAACAAATATAAAAAATAGAAAACGGATGACTTACCCAAAGGACAGGCTCGTCGACAGACACAAATAAAATCACACACAAACACACATACAAGCTTTCCCAACCGTTGGTCGCTTCTTCAGGAAAAGAGTAAGAATAGAGTGGAGAAAGGGAAGGATATGGTTTTAAGGAATTGGAAAAGGAGTCATTCCAATCCCAGGAGTGGAAGGACTTACCTTACGGGAAAAGCTTTTTACAAATGTCTGTCTAGGTGAGTTTGCATTTGGATATGTGTGAGTGTGTGTGTATTTGTTTACCTTCCTTTTTTCCCCCTAAGGTAAGTCCTTCCACTCCTGAAATTGGAATGACTTCTTTTCCACTTCCTTAAAGCCCATATCCTTCCCCTTCTCCTCTCCTTTCTTCCTCTTTTTCCTGAAGAAGCGACCAACGATTGCGAAAGCTTGTATGTGTGTGATTTTATGTGTGTCTGTCAACGAGCCTGTCATTTGGGTAAGTCATCCGTTTTCTATTTTTTTATATTTGAAATGTAGGTACGATCGTACATGAGCTTATAAGCTTTTACTAGATCACATTTTGACAGAATAATGAAATATGTCTTAAAAGCCAAATCAAATGTGTTGTTAAACTCAAGAATATGTATTATTCTTTGCAATCTATCTTGTTCCAGAATTAATCATAGGTGTCAGTCATAGCTAGGCCTATGTAAATGATGGGAACAATTTCCTATTAATAATTTTCAAGTTATGATAAATATGATATTCATGTTACTTTTCAAATTTAGGCTACATATAATTTTCAGTTATTAGAAATATTTACAAGGGTTTAAACGTTATTAAAGATTGCAGTCATATTTAAGCTTGTTTTGTAGAATTTGAAATATCAAGATTAAGATAATTGATCGTAAATTTAATATTTTCATGTTTTAAGAACTCCAACAATGCTGGTCACTCTTGAGAACTGTATGTAAAGGCAATCCGCAGAGGTCATAGGGTCTCAGAACTGTCTCCGATTTCAATGCAATCACTATGCCTGTCGGGATGTTGATATTTCATTGTTAAAAGTGGTTATTGTTCATCTACAACTTTATTTGAAGTGCTGTATTACTGTAGAATTCAACTTCCCTGGTGCTGTTCTTCATACCTAATTTCAAACCAATACCATACACCTTAATAGAGTTCAGCTGCTCATATTCAACGTAATCCAGAAGTTGTTGCAAGACTGCTAATCCAGATGTTGGCTTACAATAAGTTACACTAAACCGAGATAACAAGTACTGTATGTACAAAACTTTGTGGAGAAGCTAGGCTTGGGTTCTGTCATAATTAGTGAAGGAATGAACAAGCCTAGTTACAGCTCACATATGAGTTTGAAGTTTCCTCTGATTCTGACAGGTCATTCCATTAACCCTTTGCTGACTAACAGGACTTGAAAGTCACTGCCAATTTACAACGTCATAAAACAAAGTGGATTATGATATCTGACGTGTGTTCCTGGCAAGAAATTAGAGTCTCTGATGTATTGAATGAAACTCTTGCTGGTTGAAATTCTTCAGTATCACTGCTCAAAGGGAGCAGCATCTGTGTGCACGATTTCATCAGGCAAGTTTTCTTGTCACAAAAAGGCACTGCTAAAGGAAACTGATATTGTTGAAGGAATAAGCTCATTTTATTTATATATAGGGGCATTGTTTTTCGCGACGCGCGAAATCACACAAATTTTGCGATATTTTACATTTTTTGCGGAAAATCGCAAAATCATTGAAATTTACGAAAAATCGTTAAATAATCCATGAATTTTTGTGAAATCTCATCAGTCATTTAAATTTACTAGCGGAAATTCGAGATATAAATGACAATCGATTGTACAACATTTCGATATATATCGTTTCGAGTCCTGCTAACCTCATTTACTGAACACTGCATAAAGCCCGTTTCTGGCGCTTTATTTAATCTGGTGGCTGCTAGCGTACTGTGTGTTCGTAATTGTTTATGAACGCTGGTTCTTTCAGTGATTTGTGATTTTAGTACAGCAGATTATTAAAATGGTCGTATCAGTTTTCGATCGTGAAAGAGAATTCGCGTCAGAAGGATTTTACGTTTTTGAGAACACAAGAAAAATTCTTATGTGCAATGACAAAGAAATGGCGCGTGCCTAAAACATATAAATTGCAGTTCTTTCCATAAGAAGAACAAGGAGAAAATGCTGTCGGCAGATGTTAACAGTCAAGTTACATTTACGGACATCAATGCAGCGTCAAAACGAGCAAAAGTGGACAACACGAGCTTTCATCGAGGCAAACATCCCCTAGGAAAATTTCTATCATCAAATACTCCGAGAGTGGATGAACAAATACATACCAGATTTGTGTAATATCACACTTTTTAATTATTTTTGAGGGGAATGGATATGAGTTGAACAAACTGCCAGATAGATAGTGGGACGTCTGGAAGAAATTTTCCTGGTATTGTTAGAAACATGACTGAGTTTTCATAAAACATACACTCGTTGCCAACATCAGCCGGCAAAGCCACTGCCATAAGCAAATTTTTACCAATAGTGGCTTATTCAACCTGTAAAAGCTATCGCGCGTAAAGATTATAGGGTTTACTTTACAGCATGAAGTTTTGGGTGATGTATTGAAGTTTGCAACTTTGCCTTTACAATGTGCCCGAGTCTGCCGCGTTCACCACGTGGTCGCTTTATTCGCTATTTGAAACTATACCCATATTTTTTCGTAATATTAACTACTTGTTGCATTCATACTGAAGAGCAATCGAATTGATTAAGCTTTACGAACTCTGTTAAAATGCCAATAAGAATGCGTTTTGTTTTTCGCACTGTATACGATTCACTGTTGTGAGCATAATTACTTTTTACGATATTCATTTTGCAATAAATTTTTTTTTTTTAAGAGAGTCACGTTTTTATTTCTCGTAGTGTTGTTGTTAAGTATTTTAAAGCTTCGGCCTCTAATGATGAAAAAAAAAAATACATATTGCTTAGCTGGTTTTCTTGTTGAGTACTGCTTTAAAGTTTCCATTTGTTGCTGACACTAGAAAAATCCAAAATTCCCTTTAACATCACTCTTTCAGGCTGTTGTAAGAGCAGTATGAAAAAACGTAACCTGTTGATAGAAGGTGACACAGAAAAGAAAGTTAGTTTTTCTACTGCCAAACTGTTTGACCCTAGAAACATAATGCAAGATAATGTAGACACTGCTGAAATATCTCGGTTAATGAAAATTTCTATTCAGTAAGGGCTTTCAGTATCTGAATACCTACAACCGTACACAGTGTTTAGGGATTTGGTAAATAATTCTTGCAGAGAATTTAAAGATGTCGATAAACAAGGAAATCACGTTATCTTTGTCTCTAACTGACTTTACTGTTTTTCTTTTTTTTAAATTAATATTGAAGACAAGATATTTGTTCCTCACCATACAGACATCCCGGTGAGTAGTGAAATTCACACCTAAAAAGGCATTTCTTTGTAATGCTTTGATGAATGGCCTTCTTGCATCTCTCTCTCTCTCTCTCTCTCTCTCTCTCTCTCTCTCTCTCTCTCTCTCTCTCTCTCTCTCTCTCTCTCTCCACCCATCTCTTCAAACACACAAAAACCACTGTCTTCAGTCATTGTGGTGTGACTCACCACAATGTCTGGAGATGGCAGTCATGCCTGTGTGAGAGCGTGCTTGTGTTTATTTTTCTGAAGAAGGGCATACATGACCAAAAACTTAGAAAAAGAGTGGTCTGTTTATGTGTGAGTTTTGCAACTCATCAGATGTCTGTATGGGAGTAGCTATTATAACTCCCTCAATATTATTGAATTCTTCCTGGAGTAACCATTGTTTGATTTCTTAATTATGTACTTAGGCTACTTAAAACTTATTAAAGTAGCAGGGTAAGTGTTTGTCAAACATTCTTTCTAATGTGTGTCTTCGTAAAATTTTCATGATTTCTGTAGAAAATAAAAGATTTTACACTGTAACAAGGCTATAATTGATTTTGCTTTAGTTTTTATTGGTTAAAAAGTGAAAATAAAATTAGCGAAAGTCAGTACTAAAAACTTCCAAGCACAGTTTTGGATGCTATGTAAATAGAGGCACCTGTTTGTGGTGAAAATTTTTGCTCGATTTAGTCATTTTTTAAAAGCTATTTCGGTATATTTTTCTCTTATTTTATTTTGTCAAAGGCATTTTGTGCAGGTTATTTTTGTAGTTGTCTCTGTCGCTATGTGTCAGTAATAAATGGTAACAATTTTTATTTATTTATTTTTACAAATTACAAAATATGAATATGATTCAGGGATAACTTCAGCTTCCTTTTTCTCCCCATTCAGATCAATATCCAAGATGGCATTTCGATATAAAAATTTTGCTATCTGTTTGTTGCTGGTAAATCATAGGCCTATTAACAGAGATAAGCATTTCATAATGTCTCCCTATCGCATTACATCCTGTTGAAGCCCAATTTTTTAAATTATTGTATTTTATATTTTTTGTGTCAAATAAGGGAAACAAAAATATGTGAATACACTAATGTGCTTTAACTCATGTTGGCAGTAAGATAACCAAATATGAAGTTATGTGCTTGAATATTTGATAACTTGGGCAGGAAAGGGTTAAATGGACTGAATTAAGTGAAATTGCAATTATGTTTGTTCACCCATCTACTTGCCTACCATGATTTAATTACACACAACATTTCCATAAGATCTTCAATGCTAATGTTAACGCTCAACACCACATATTTAAAATAATAATAATAATAATGCATGGAACTTATTTCAGAGCACAGAAGCAACATAAAACTTTTGAATTCACATTTGGGTCTGAATCCCAGTCCAGCACACATGTTCACTTTTTCCATTGATACTTCAATGCCCACTGGCAGTTAAAGTACATTATTCATTTGAGCGAGCAAGCTTGGAGTTTAACATCCCGTCGACAGCGTGGTCATTAGAGATGAAGCTTAAGCTCGGAGTGTTTGTGTAAGGATGTGGAAGAAAATAGGCCGTACCCTTTCAAAGGAACCATCCCGGCATTTGCCTGGAGTGATTTAGGGAAATCACAGAAAACCTAACTCTGGATGGACGGAGGTGGATTTGAACCACCGTACCTCCAAATGTGAGTCCAGAGTGTTAGGTGTTAGTACTGCGCCACCTAGCTCGATATTCCTTAGAGCCTCGATGAAAATTGCCACCATGAAAAGATGCAATTTTGAACTGCAAAACCATTTGTGTATTAATCAATAAAGGAATTTTACACTCCCACAGGACCTGTTCTTTGAAATAATACAAATTCATTACCACTAGATGTAGAAGAAACTGCCAGGCAGATCAAAAGAGTAAAAATAAATATATAAAGCATTGGGGAAGACGAAATCATAGACATAGTCTACAAATTAGATGTGACTTACAAACAGCACCAAGAAATTACGAAGGGGAGCAGCTAACAGTTGTAATAACTACAGGTGAATCTCACTAAGATTAGTTACCGACAAATAATAATCCCAAGTATTAAAAAAGAATAAGAAGCATAATTTTTAATTTTAAAACACTATTCCACCTGTCTGCTATGACCCATGACATCATCAACATGTCGGAATATACATATTTCAGTTGTAGTAAACTGCAAATAATCAATGTTTCAACTGATTAGTGTCTTTAATTGAGTCACGGGGCTTCTTAAAATTTTGCTGGTAATTTGGAAAAAGCATTGCATATCACACTAACGGCCAACAAAAGGTATGGTACATTTCGAACACACGAGCATCACAGTACTATCACTCCTTTTTCACTCACAACAATTAAAGCTGCACTCTTCCTGCCTAACCACAGCATTTAAAATTATGACATACTCGTGAAAAATATTATTATTATAAGTACTTTTATCAATAAGAATAGACATCTACAGCCTAGCTTGTCAAAAGGACTTTGCCAACTACACGTGATGGCATGAGTCAAAGCTCTCAGGTGGAATAGCGTCCTATAAATGACCGAAAACACCTAGCAATCATTAAACACACAGGCAGGGATGAAGTCAAAGAAATTTCAGACCCTTGAAAAATCAAAACATGTATAACACCAGGCGGTGAACTGTTTCCATTACTTTTCAACTGTGTCCCTGAGAAAGTGTTAGAAGAATGATGCAAACAAAAGCAATATCTCAAAATCGATTATTCATTCATTTTAGGCGGAAATGAAGTACAAACGGTATAAAATTTGAAAGCAATTTAATAATCTAACTTCTGAAATTTATGTAGCCTGAAAATCTGGAAGGGAGGAAACATCTAATTCCATATCTTTTGAAAACTGCAACAAAGAAATACCGCAATGCACATAGACAAAATTTGCTAGGCTTAAACAAGTTCCAAAACTTAAAGATAAATATAAATAAATATAAATTAACTGCATTCTGATTTAAAGCTGACAGGCGGTATCCCTGTATTCAAGTGAACCAAAGCAACATGCCACTTTTTGGGAGGCGTATCAGGCCTGGATTTAACACGCATGGTAAATTGAAAATTAAGAGCCAGTGAGCTAATCAGTCTGGATGTGGGTTTTCAGTGATTTTCTGCAACGAACCATGTGCATACTGGGCTGGTACCCAAAACCAGCCTTGTTAAAATATTTTACGACACAATTCCACACATTTGCTTTGACCCATTACATCATCAACACGTCAGAAAATCTGTGCAATGGGATATCTTAATATTTATGTACTGTAGGTAATAAATAATCTGTACTTATGCTCGTACATTACAGATAACAAAATGTTCCATTGATCACAGGTCTCAGCCCAAAAATTAGCGCCTTCGACGCTCACATTCGAAAGAAAAAAAAACCAACTCCCAACCTAACCTATACCTTACCATCACAGGGAAGCTACAGATCACTTTTTAAACACAAAATATTAATCTATAATCTGTTATGTGTCTAAACAAACTGTCATGTTTAACTCAGCCACCATATAATTACTCACGCCTTCTCCAAACATGCAGGCACGTAAAATCTACCGCACTACGGCAATGTCACAGGTCAAAGCTGATGGGTGGAATCGCGTCCTATAAATGACCTATGTGTGTATGTCTACTTTTGAACATACATTCAGATCATATATAGACCTACCGGTATATAGGCCTACTTCTTCCTATGTGTAAATCCACAGTGAGAAGATTTTGTAGAATGTACAACATGACAAAGTAATGGTAAATTGATGTTTTATACTTTGTTTACCTTCTGTACATTCTTCTTCGAGACTTTAAGCCTACCATCCTATGCCTGCAGAATTATTTCTTTGATGTCTCATGTTACATGATTATTTATTCAATATCTTATATAGTGTGTAAAAACTACTAGTTTTCTTCACTGTCTATTATAATTTTGACAGTAGGTTGTAGTGGCAAATTTACTACCCTTGGCTTATAGAGAAAGACTTATGTCTATTCCTATTCCTAAACCATAATCTACAAATTTTATGCCTATTATCAACACACTACTCACACTGATCCAGTGACCTTCAAACAAATTTATTTCAAGTATTTATTTGACAAATGTCTGAGTTTAGCAGCAAATAGGCTAGTTATTTCTTAACATTTGACAACTGCTGCTTCTTCATGTTACAATAGGAGTTAATGTCAAATGAACGTCTAAAAACAAAAGTGGTCATTAACCTGCAAAAACTCATGCCTTTAAAAGTTACACGATCAATCGGGTGTATGGCATTTTTCTGACAATCAAAGAACATTTTGTAATGTACTTAATATGTTTAAATAAGTATTTCTAGTTGCATTTATAAGAAAACACACTTATTTGTGTTTCTTACCACAATTTGGTTTAAATACATTAACATGAAGGAGAGTAGCATTTCTGGGTCACTGACAGTGCTTCATTGCAACCAACTCTGCTCAACAAACATAAATGAGTTAAATTAATTATATCTATTTACTATAATCCAGCCAAAACAAAATGTAAGAGATGGAATACTCTGAAAATATGTGACAAAAATTAGTTCATTTTCAGATCTCAATCATTTTTGAAACTCTCTATATAAGCAATAATTCCAATGTAAAACAAATGTTATAGCCTAACTGCTCTGAAGCAGGAGAGTGAACCCTGTTGTTGTGGTAAATGATCTGTAGCATATCGCCAGGTGTATCTTAAGTTGAAAGGTAAGTTGTTCAAGCCACTCAATGTGGATGACAAATAAATGTCGGGATAACAAACAGAACTGCAGAGCAGACTACTGTTTACATTTACACTAGGCACTTTGGTCATTAATAAGTAAAAACTATTGCTACAGATAACCTGTGTTTCGATAATAATGGACAAGCTGTATTTAGTTGCCTCTAAAACACTGCAACAAAACTGTCATATCAACTTTCACTGGCGGAGAGTAGTAATGAGGAAGTAAGTTGAGGCTCTTTATTATACTTTCCCATAAATAATTGTATATTTCGTATAAAACGAAGTATTAGTTCATTTATTATGTCAACAAAATGAGATTACAAACACTTCAAAAATACATTGCGAAAAACATTAGGCCTACCAGAATTTATTGTAAATAAAATATGTTTAAACATCGTCACGAAAAAATTAATCTGTAACGGTAAACAAACCGAAGGCAACGAATTTCTAGCATTATCGTATAAAAAAAGTGCTTTACTACAGCAAAAAACTGATAAACTACTCCCATTACGCTAGTATTGTTGTCTACGAACCACTACGAAGAGCACAGCATTGTACGACGGCAGATGTGTAACAGTATCAGATAAACCACAACTTGCGAGGTATACGATTGCTTTTTACCCTCTGTTAGTGTTCTGGTGGTAAAACTATCGCAAGTTGTTATTCACCTGTTCAGGATGGTCTTCGGAATGTTTCGAAATAATCTGTTGTAATTTCTGGAAGGGCGATTATCCAATACTTACTACCACACTTGCATAATGGTGACTATATTATGCAGCACCTACAAAAATAGTCCACACATAAAAGAATTTTAATTTTATCACGCCAAATATTATTATGGGCAAGGCAGTACGAAAGAACCACGCAAGGGCAATTATTTTATGTCAAGTGGGTTACTGTATTACGACTGGTGTCAGATTAAACTTCACAATTATGACGGTTGTAGTTATATGTTTTCATTGTATTTCAGGAGTAAGATGTAAACTTCTATAGTTTGCCAGGCAATCTCACAGACATTTAAACAGATATTGTAGAGCTCAACGCAAGGAAGCATTCCACATTAGTAATAAAATGATACTGGAGATAAGCAAGCAATTGAAGTGATAATTTATATGTTACCTCTTGTTACTTATTTACATCTTGAGCATCCAAAAACTGTTCGGTAAGGCGATGTAATTGCAGCCTCGTTCTGCGGTTGGGGCGGTCATAGTTTGCACTTCGTATGCACATTGAAACTTACACAGCACTTCAAACAATTCACTAAGCAATTGCCAATAAAAGGCCAACACTATATTATTATTTACTCACACATAACTAACTCGTAACTATTAAAAATTACTATAAACACCGGTAAAGTTTAACAACATAGCAAATGTACATCACAAAGTGTATACTACTTCCATTGATTGCTACCCGTGTAGACCAGAAAACAACATGTCCGCCAGCAGAAGTTTCAATCATGAAAACTTAACCTATCTACGATGTAGGAAACATTTAATTTCTTACTACATTTAATTATGCATTACTAAAATATTATACACATACAGTACACTTTTTTCTCTGTTTGCAAAAATATAATCATTTTTACAGAATTTTATTGAACAATAAAAGTACTTTCACAAAGTACCATATATATTGTTTATATTCAGTTTTATTTTTTTGCACTATTTCTTGTGAAAATCATAATGTACTGCATCCTTCGTACAATGTTTATGCGAAAAGTCAATACTAGTTACGTTCCGCTGCTTCAGAGTTCTACGAACGTAAACAATACACGATATTTACAGCCAGATTAAAAAAAACTGCTTTACAATCAGATGGAAGGTTATCTGCCATCATTTAAACCCGTGGATACAGATCTAGAAAATCCAACATTGCTTGTTATTAAAAATATTTACGGATATCTATCGTAAACTATTCTTATATGCTCGGTGTATTCCTTACGCTACTATGGTCGCAGCGAAAATTAAATATGGCTGGGGTTAATGATTTTGGGGAAATATGTTAACAAATGACTAAAAGTGTCTTTGCAGGATTCTAGAGGAACAATGAAGTAGAATGGAAGTGTCTTCTCGACAGCTATTTTAATTACGATACTTTTACAAAGAGGATGCAACTGTTCGCGTGTTCATATTTTCCGCGCTATGATTTTTATATAACGCACTTTACAATTCATTCAGGAAACGTACGGCACGATACAATATGCGATATTCGATTCAGCAAATTGGAACCGATTTTTTTTTAAAGTTAATGCTTATGATGTATCTGCAACCGAAGTATACTTTCTCTTGGCTTCCATTAAAAAATTGGCCTTTTCTGACTGCATAGAAGCGTGATAATGGTATCACGCAACTGTCAATAACGACGTATTTATGTAAACAGTGCATAGCCGACGTGTAGAGTTATGAAACAGCGAGGCAAAGTTCTATACGCTAATAAATCGAACATGGTAGAGCAGAGATTACAATACTGGATTTGTGATATTAAAAAGGTCCGTTCAGCCATACTGATTCATGTTACTGGGGTGTTGATAAATAAAAAGGAACACAGCTGATTTTCTTTTTACAAACTTGCCAATTCCGTCATTACCATACCACACTAAGAATCAAATCATGTTTATTCATACTACCAAGGAGACTTGGTCAACATCGTTACACATGGAAAGAAATTCTATGTGGACTATTTTCGAAGACATAGCTATACAAAATTATAATCAATAACGTAGATTATTTAAGTAGGTATTAGAACTTCCCATGAATACATTCGAAAATATTAGTAGTTGCACATAGTTTACTCAATGTAAATATTTATTTCTTCATAGGCAGTTTCATTCAACACCCATTTTCAGTCAGTCACGTCCATAAAATGGCACCAGAAATAATTATATTTCTTCTGCGCGCTCTCTCTATACGTGAATTCAATTGAATAAATTTAAATGTAATTTTGCAAAGAATGGTCCACAAAAAATATGCAGCTTCCTTCGAATGCGGGTGTTGTCTAAAATGAGTTACCTTTCGGATGGCTTCGTCGCTTCCGATAAGCAGACATACTATAGCTGTATTACCGCTGAGAATCTGGAGTGACATATTAAAATGAAATAACGTAGGAGGGTCCAAAGGTGGATTTAACTCATCGTATTATTTGCTTCTTCATAAATTTTCATTTAAAACTTGTACAACTTGCAAAAGGGTCAAGACTTCTTGCTCGTCTCACCCAAAGAGGCAGTGATATGATTTTTTAAATCCAGTCACATGACTTCTTCTTCCTTTTTTGTTGACAAATCCGTGGCTCAAACTTGAAATTGGATCAATTGGCGGCTGAAATAGGGTCTTACCATGCAGAGAAAAGGGCAGGTTGTAATTAAATGTATGCCGAAGTTCAAAAATTTATACGGAACCTCATGCGAAATGAGGTTTCTTCTGACCACAAACTGCTGAAGTAAGGTAACTTCAAAAACCCGACATTGTTTCCATAATTCTAGCTGAAACATTCGCTGTTCTGCGCACAATAAAATATGCAAAATCCCTAAAGCAGTAAGAATCATTACCTCTCGAAGCGGACAGAAATCTATTTGGAATTGTAAATACGCCCTCGACCTATCAAAATGACTACTATGGAGCAAAAAAGGCGGGTTAAATTATAAAAGCAGAAAATTATGCAGAACGGTTTCTGAGTTCCTTATAAATCGGAAAAGATCCGTGTTTTCCCAATTCCTGGAGCAGTTAACATACGACCGCGGCGGATTAGCCGAGCGGTCTAAGGAGGAGAGCGCGGTTGCTCGCCGTTGGAGGTTCGAGTCTTCCTTTGGGCATGGGTGTGTGTGTGTGTGTGTGTGTGTGTGTGTGTGTGTGTGTGTGTGTGTTTTGCCCTTAGGTTAGTTTAACGTAGTTTAAGTAGTTTGTAAGACTAGGGACTAATAACCAAGCAGTTAGGTCCCATAGATTCACAAACAGTTGAGTTAACATACGTGGTGTGACTAAAAAGTTCGCTGAATGGTGTCAAATCTGAACAACAACTTGCACGTGTGCTTGCATGCGCATTGACCTTCAGAGATTTTTTAAAAATTCATTTGGCATTTAGCGAAAATACATTATTTAAACCATTTAAATACACAAAAGGTTTAAACTACTCCATTTTAGAATTTCTCAGATTAAATTTCGATTCTTCATCACTGGACATAACAGTCTTCATTTCCAAACCAAACACTTTGCACTCCAAGCGGCTCTGCATACGTTCGCGAATATACGAAGCACGTTGTACTGAATTATGCCACTTGTTTGTGAGCGGATCTCTAAGTCTCCAAAATTCTGCGAAAAAACTGATCTCTGTATTGACCGTACATTGGACAGGCAAATGCACTGCATATGACTGGAAGTGTAAACAAACTTCGACCAGAATGAAATTTTTCACTCTGCAGTGGAGTGTGCGCTGATATGAAACTTCCTGGCAGATTAATATTGTGTGCCGGTACCGATACTCGAACCTGGGATATTTGCTCTACCGACTGAGCTATCCCGACACGACTCACGATGCCGCCTCACAACTTTACTTCCACCAGTACCTCGTCTCCTACTTTCCAAACTTCACAGAAGCTCTCCTGCGAAACATGCAAGACTAGCACTCCGGTTCCGGCACACAATTTTAACCTGCCAGGAAGTTTCATATCAGCGCACACTCCGCTGCAGAATGAAAAGTTTCATTCTGGAAACACCACTTAGGCTGTGGCTAAGCCATGTCTCCACCATATCCTTTCTTCCAGGAGTGCTAGTCATGCATGTTTCGCAGGAGAGCTTCTGTGAAGTTTGGAAAGTAGGAGGCGAGGTACTGGCGGAAGTAAAGTTGTGAGGCGGCATCGTGAGTCGTGTCGGGATAGCTCAGTCGGTAGAGCGCTTGCCCACGAAAGGCAAATATCCCAGGTTCGAGTCCCGGTTCCGGCACGCAATTTTAATCTGCCAGGAAGTTTCAAACTTCGAACAGTTGGGAGGAAGTGTCACAGTGCAATGATACGGATAAGCGAAGATCTGCTCACGATTTGTGAGATGTCAAATGTTCCTAAACCTGTCGGACCAGACTGCTATGGTCATTAGTCCATAGACTTACAAACTACTTAAACTAACCTAAAGCCCCGTTTACACCAAAGCTAACACGAGCGAACATAGGCGTATGCGCATTCGCCAGGAATTCGCCTGTGCGCGCACGCATTGGCTTGTACTTGCGAATAAGCGTTTACACCGGAGCGAACGGAAGAGGATACAGTACACTGCCGCAAAGCGAGCATACGCAGTTCGTCGCATACGCTAGCGCTGAAGCGGAGAGGACGCGAAATTCCATTGATGGTTCGCCGTGAAACCGACACCCAGCGGAACACAAGCGAACACCTGCGAATGCGAGCCGAGCCTGACCGAACAGCGCGCGCATAGCGTTTACACCAGGCCGAATGCTCGTTCGCTGCTGATCGTTCGCTTATGTTCGCTTCGGTGTAAACGGGGCTTAAGGATAACACACACGCGCGCGCTCCCCTGCCCCAGGGAGGACTCGAACCTCCGACAGCGAGCAACCGCGCGTTCCGCAGCGAGGCGCCTTAGAGCGCTTGCCAACTCCATCGGGATCTTACGATTTGAGACGCACAAACTGACAGACGAGCAGAAAGCAAAATGGATGGAAACTTCTGGTGGTTTTATGTCCACGTGTGACCAGGCTCCATTGCTTTTAAACACAATTGTCAGGATTGCTATATGGGTGTAGGAACAAGAGTTGCTGTAGGAACAGGAAGGTCTGGCTATCATCTCCTAGTGGGCATATTTCTAAAGCAACCACCAAGGGGTGTCCCCAGGGCTCAACATGGAGCACCTACTGAGGCAGTTACAAAACAGAGAAGACGTACTAGAGGCGATAGCATACACTAACGACCTCCTCCTGCTAGTGGGTGGTCGTAGCTGCGAGGATTTAAAGAGCAGAGAGAGCAATCAACATTCTTGTTGTTTGGTGTAGCAACACCAAGATGGACATAGCGCTTAATAAATCTAACTATTTGCTCCTTAAAAGTAAGTCTCATAAGGAAATAGACGGTCCGCATAAATGGTACACCAGTCATTCGTAGAGGATACGCCAGGTACTCAGGAGTTACCCTAAACGCGAAACTTCGTAGCCCATGTGGACGTGATGGCTGAGAGGTCGCTGGTGGCACTACATCACCTTGCTATGATTGGGTATCGGAGATTTCATCTCCCGCCCAACCTCATCAAGCTGTACCATAACAACATACTAACATTCATCACAGGCTACGGGTCCGGCAGCTGGGCACACAAGCTCACTCGGGTGGTGCCTGCCATGGCTGTGAGGAGAGAACAAAGGAACATCCTGTTACACTCGGTAGGGGTTTATAGGACCACACCTGGGGGGAGCCCTCCTCCTGCTGATGGGGCTTTGTACCCTGGATATAAAGATCCGTATACAAGCAGCTTGGTACTGGGCCAAGCTGGGCAAACCAGACAAAGTTACCTAGATACTGTGGATCGCTATGCAGACATGGCCTCCCTCAGACGGAGGGGCTTTGTACCCTGGATATAAAGATCCGTGAACAAGCAGCTTGGTACTGGGCCAAGAAGGGCAACCCAGACAAAGTTACCTAGATACTGCGGATCGCTCTGGCGGACAAGGCCTCCCTCAGACGGAGGGGCTTTGTACCCTGGATATAAAGATCCGTGAACAAGCAGCTTGGTACTGGGCCAAGAAGGGCAACCCAGACAAAGTTACCTAGATACTGCGGATCGCTCTGGCGGACAAGGCCTCCCTCAGACGGAGGGGCTTTGTACCCTGGATATAAAGACCCATGAACAAGCAGCTTGGTACTGGGCCAAAAAGGGCAACCCAGACAAAGTTACCAAGATACTGCGGATCGCTCTGTCGGACAAGGCCTCCCTCAGACGGAGGGGCTTTGTACCCTGAATATAAAGATCCGTAAACAAGCAGCTTGGTACTGGGCCAAGAAAGGCAACCCAGACAAAGTTACCTAGATACTGCGGATCGCTATGCGGACATGGCCTCCCTCATACGGAGGGGCTTTGTACCCTGGATATAAAGATCCGTGAACAAGCTGCTTGGTACTGGGCCAAGTAGGGCAACCCAGACAAAGTTACCTAGATACTGCGGATCGCTATGCGAACATGGCCTCCCTGAGACGGAGGCGCTTTGTACCCTGGATATAAAGATCCCTGAACAAGCAGCTTGGTACTGGGCCAAGAAGGGCAACCCAGAGAAAGTTACCTAGATACTGGGGATCGCTCTGGCGGACAAGGCCTCCCTCAGACGAAGGGGCTTTGTACCCTGGATATAAAGATCCGTGAACAAGCAGCTTGGTACTGGGCCAAGAAGGGCAACCCAGACAAAGTTACCTAGATACTGCGGATTGCTCTGGCGGACAAGGCCACCCTCAGACGGAGGGGCTTTGTACCCTGGATATAAGGATCCGTGAACAAGCAGCTTGGTACTGGGCCAAGAAGGGCAACCCAGACAAAGTTACCTAGATACTGCGGATCGCTCTGGCGGACAAGGCCTCCCTCAGACAGAGGGGCTTTGTACCCTGGATATAAAGATCCGTGAACAAGCAGCTTGGTACTGGGCCAAGAAGGGCAACCCAGACAAAGTTACCTAGATACTGTGGTTGGCTCTCGCGGACAAGGCCTCCCTCAGACAGAGGGGCTTTGTACCCTGGATTAAAGATCCGTGAACAAGCAGCTTGGTACTGGGCCAAGAAGGGGAACCCAGACAAAGTTACCTAGATACTGTGGATCGCTATACGGACATGGCCTCCCTCAGACGGAGGGGCTTTGTACCCTGGATATAAAGATCCGTGAACAAGCAGCTTGGTACTGGGCCAAGAAGGGCAACCCAGACAAAGTTACCTAGATACTGCGGATTGCTCTGGCGGACAAGGCCACCCTCAGTCGGAGGGGCTTTGTACCCTGGATATAAAGATCCGTGAACAAGCAGCTTGGTACTGGGCCAAGAAGGGCAACCCAGACAAAGTTACCTAGATACTGCGGATCGCTCTGGCGGACAAGGCCTCCCTCAGACGGAGGGGCTTTGTACCCTTGATATAAAGATCCGTGAACAAGCAGCTTGGTACTGGGCCAAGAAGGGCAACACAGACAAAGTTACCTAGATACTGTGGATCGCTATACGGACATGGCCTCCCTCAGACGGAGGGGCTTTGTACCCTGGATATAAAGATCCATGAACAAGCAGCTTGGTATTGGGCCATGAAGGGCAACCCAGACAAAGTTACCTAGATACTGCAGATCGCTATGCGGACATGGCCTCCCTCAGACGGAGGGGCTTTGTACCCTGGATATAAAGATCCGTGAACAAGCAGCTTGGTACTGGGCCAAGAAGGGCAACCCAGACAAAGTTACCCAGATACTGCGGATTGCTCTGGCAGACAAGGCCTCCCTCAGACGGAGGGGCTTTGTACCCTGGATATAAAGATCCGTGAACAAGCAGCTTGGTACTGGGCCAAGAAGGGCAACCCAGACAAAGTTACCTAGATACTGCGGATCGCTCTGGCGGACAAGGCCTCCCTCAGACGGAGGGGCTTTGTACCCTGGATATAAAGATCCATGAACAAGCAGCTTGGTATTGGGCCAAGAAGGGCAACCCAGACAAAGTTACCTAGATACTGCAGATCGCTATGCGGACATGGCCTCCCTCAGACGGAGGGGCTTTGTACCCTGGATATAAAGATCCGTGAACAAGCAGCTTGGTACTGGGCCAAGAAGGGCAACCCAGACAAAGTTACCCAGATACTGCGGATTGCTCTGGCAGACAAGGCCTCCCTCAGACGGAGGGGCTTTGTACCCTGGATGTAAAGATCCGTGAACAAGCAGCTTGGTACTGGGCCAAGAAGGGCAACCCAGACAAAGTTACCTAGATACTGCGGATCGCTCTGGCGGACAAGGCCTCCCTCAGACGGAGGGGCTTTGTACCCTGGATATAAAGATCCATGAACAAGCAGCTTGGTATTGGGCCAAGAAGGGCAACCCAGACAAAGTTACCTAGATACTGCAGATCGCTATGCGGACATGGCCTCCCTCAGACGGAGGGGCTTTGTACCCTGGATATAAAGACCCATGAACAAGCAGCTTGGTATTGGGCCAAGAAGGGCAACCCAGACATAGTTACCAAGATACTGCGGATCGCTCTGGCGGACAAGGCCTCCCTCAGACAGACGGGCTTTGTACCCTGGATATAAAGATCCGTGAACAAGCAGCTTGGTACTGGGCCAAGAAGGGCGAAGCAGACAAAGTTACCTAGATACTGCAGATCGCTATGCGGATATGGCCTCCCTCATACGGAGGGGCTTTGTACCCTGGATATAAAGATCCGTGAACAAGCAGCTTGGTACTGGGCCAAGAAGGGCAACCCGGACAAAGTTACCTAGATACTCCAGATTGCTCAGATTGCTCTGGCGGACAAGGCCTCCCTCAGACGGAGGGGCTTTGTACCCTGGATATAAAGATCCGTGAACAAGCAGCTTGGTACTGGGTCAAGAAGGGCAACCCAGACAAAGTTACCTAGATACTGCGGATCGCTATGCGGACAAGGCCTCCCTCAGACGGAGGGGCTTTGTACCGTGGATATAAAGATCCGTGAACAAGCAGCCTGGTACTGCACCAAGAAGGGCAACCCAGACAAAGTTACCTAGATACAGCGGATCGCTATGCGGACATGGCCTCCCTCAGACAGAGGGGCTTTGTACCCTAGATATAAAGATCCGTGAACAAGCAGCTTGGTACTGGGCCAAGTAGGGCAACCCAGACAAAGTTATCTAGATACTGCGGATCGCTAAGGCGGACAAGGCCTCCCTCAGACGGAGGGCCTTTGTACCCTGGATATAAAGATCCGTGAACAAGCAGCTTGGTACTGGGCCAAGTAGGGCAACCCAGACAAAGTTACCTAGATACTGCGGATTGCTCTGGCGGACAAGGCCTCCCTCAGACGGAGGGGCTTTGTACCCTGGATATAAAGATCCATGAACAAGCAGCTTGGTACTGGGCCAAGTAGGGCAACCCAGACAAAGTTACCTAGATACTGCGGATCGCTATGCGGACATGGCCTCCCTCAGACGGAGGTGCTTTGTACCCTGGATATAAAGATCCGTGAACAAGCAGCTTGGTACTGGGCCAAGTAGGGCAACCCAGACAAAGTTACCTAGATACTGCGGATCGCTAAGGCGGACAAGGCCTCCCTCAGACGGAGGGCCTTTGTACCCTGGATATAAAGATCCGTGAACAAGCAGCTTGGTACTGGGCCAAGTAGGGCAACCCAGACAAAGTTACCTAGATACTGCGGATTGCTCTGGCGGACAAGGCCTCCCTCAGACGGAGGGGCTTTGTACCCTGGATATAAAGATCCATGAACAAGCAGCTTGGTACTGGGCCAAGTAGGGCAACCCAGACAAAGTTACCTAGATACTGCGGATCGCTATGCGGACATGGCCTCCCTCAGACGGAGGTGCTTTGTACCCTGGATATAAAGATTCGTGAACAAGCAGCTTGGTACTGGGCCAAGAAGGGCAACCCAGACAAAGTTACCTAGATACAGCGGGTCGCTCTGGCGGACAAGGCCTCCCTCAGACGGAGGGGCTTTGTACCCTAGATATAAAGATCCGTGAACAAGCAGCTTGGTACTGGGCCACGTAGGGCAACCCAGACAAAGTTACCTAGATACTGCGGATTGCCCTGGCGGACAAGGCCTCCCTCAGACGGACGGGCTTTGTACCCTGGATATAAAGATCCGTGAACAAGCAGCTTGGTACTGGGCCAAGAAGGGCAACCCAGACAAAGTTACCTAGATACTGCGGATCGCTATGCGGACAAGGCCTCCTTCAGACGGAGGGGCTTTGTACCCTGGATATAAAGATCCGTGAACAAGCAGCCTGGTACTGCACCAAGAAGGGCAACCCAGACAAAGTTACCTAGATACAGCGGATCGCTATGCGGACATGGCCTCCCTCAGACAGAGGGGCTTTGTACCCTAGATATAAAGATCCGTGAACAAGCAGCTTGGTACTGGGCCAAGTAGGGCAACCCAGACAAAGTTACCTAGATACTGCGGATTGCTCTGGCGGACAAGGCCTCCCTCAGACGGAGGGGCTTTGTACCCTGGATATAAAGATCCGTGAACAAGCTGCTTGGTACTGGGCCAAGTAGGGCAACCCAGACAAAGTTACCTAGATACTGCGGATCGCTAAGGCGGACAAGGCCTCCCTCAGACGGAGGGCCTTTGTACCCTGGATATAAAGATCCGTGAACAAGCAGCTTGGTACTGGGCCAAGAAGGGCAACCCAGACAAAGTTACCTAGATACTGCGGATCGCTCTGGCGGACAAGGCCTCCCTCAGACGGATGGGCTTTGTACCCTAGATATAAAGATCCGTGAACAAGCAGCTTGGTACTGGGCCAAGTAGGGCAACCCAGACAAAGTTACCTAGATACTGCGGATCGCTAAGGCGGACAAGGCCTCCCTCAGACGGAGGGCCTTTGTACCCTGGATATAAAGATCCGTGAACAAGCAGCTTGGAACTGGGCCAAGTAGGGCAACCCAGACAAAGTTACCTAGATACTGCGGATTGCTCTGGCGGACAAGGCCTCCCTCAGATGGACGGGCTTTGTACCCTGGATATAAGGATCCATGAACAAGCAGCTTGGTACTGGGCCAAGAAGGGCAACTCAGACAAAGTTACCTAGATACTGCGGATCGCTATGCGGACATAGCCCCCGTCAGACGGAGGGGCTTTGTACCCTGGATATAAAGATTCGTGAACAAGCAGCTTGGTACTGGGCCAAGAAGGGCAACCCAGACAAAGTTACCTAGATACTGGGGATCGCTCTGGCGGACAAGGCCTCCCTCAGACGGAGGGGCTTTGTACCCTGGATATAAAGATCCATGAACAAGCAGCTTGGTACTGGGCCAAGAAGGGCAACCCAGACAAAGTTACCTAGATACTGCGGATCGCTATGCGGACATGGCCTCCCTCAGACGGAGGTGCTTTGTACCCTGGATATAAAGATCCGTGAACAAGCAGCTTGGTACTGGGCCAAGAAGGGCAACCCAGACAAAGTTACCTAGATACAGCGGATCGCTCTGGCGGACAAGGCCTCCCTCAGACGGAGGGGCTTTGTACCCTGGATATAAAGATCCGTGAACAAGCAGCCTGGTACTGTACCAAGAAGAGCAACCCAGACAAAGTTACCTAGATACAGCGGATCGCTATGCGGACATGGACTCCCTCAGACAGAGGGGCTTTGTACCCTAGATATAAAGATCCGTGAACAAGCAGCTTGGTACTGGGCCAAGAAGGGGAACCCAGACAAAGGTACCTAGATACTGCGGATCGCTATGCGGACATGGCCTCCCTCAGACGGAGGTGCTTTGTACCCTGGATATAAAGATTCGTGAACAAGCAGCTTGGTACTGGGCCAAGAAGGGCAACCCAGACAAAGTTACCTAGATACAGCGGGTCGCTCTGGCGGACAAGGCCTCCCTCAGACGGAGGGGCTTTGTACCCTAGATATAAAGATCCGTGAACAAGCAGCTTGGTACTGGGCCACGTAGGGCAACCCAGACAAAGTTACCTAGATACTGCGGATTGCCCTGGCGGACAAGGCCTCCCTCAGACGGACGGGCTTTGTACCCTGGATATAAAGATCCGTGAACAAGCAGCTTGGTACTGGGCCAAGAAGGGCAACCCAGACAAAGTTACCTAGATACTGCGGATCGCTATGCGGACAAGGCCTCCTTCAGACGGAGGGGCTTTGTACCCTGGATATAAAGATCCGTGAACAAGCAGCCTGGTACTGCACCAAGAAGGGCAACCCAGACAAAGTTACCTAGATACAGCGGATCGCTATGCGGACATGGCCTCCCTCAGACAGAGGGGCTTTGTACCCTAGATATAAAGATCCGTGAACAAGCAGCTTGGTACTGGGCCAAGTAGGGCAACCCAGACAAAGTTACCTAGATACTGCGGATTGCTCTGGCGGACAAGGCCTCCCTCAGACGGAGGGGCTTTGTACCCTGGATATAAAGATCCGTGAACAAGCTGCTTGGTACTGGGCCAAGAAGGGCAACCCAGACAAAGTTACCTAGATACTGCGGATCGCTATGCGGACATGGCCTCCCTCAGACGGAGGTGCTTTGTACCCTGGATATAAAGATCCGTGAACAAGCAGCTTGGTACTGGGCCAAGAAGGGCAACCCAGACAAAGTTACCTAGATACAGCGGATCGCTCTGGCGGACAAGGCCTCCCTCAGACGGAGGGGCTTTGTACCCTGGATATAAAGATCCGTGAACAAGCAGCCTGGTACTGTACCAAGAAGAGCAACCCAGACAAAGTTACCTAGATACAGCGGATCGCTATGCGGACATGGACTCCCTCAGACAGAGGGGCTTTGTACCCTAGATATAAAGATCTGTGAACAAGCAGCTTGGTACTGGGCCAAGAAGGGGAACCCAGACAAAGGTACCTAGATACTGTGGATCGCTATACGGACATGGCCTCCCTCAGACGGAGGGGCTTTGTACCCTGGATATAAAAATCCGTGAACAAGCAGCTTGGTACTGGGCCAAGAAGGGCAACCCAGACAAAGTTACCTAGATACTGCGGATCGCTATGCGGACATGGCCTCCCTCAGACAGAGGGGCTTTGTACCCTAGATATAAAGATCCGTGAACAAGCAGCTTGGTACTGGGCCAAGTAGGGCAACCCAGACAAAGTTACCTAGATACTGCGGATTGCTCTGGCGGACAAGGCCTCCCTCAGACGGAGGGGCTTTGTACCCTGGATATAAAGATCCGTGAACAAGCTGCTTGGTACTGGGCCAAGTAGGGCAACCCAGACAAAGTTACCTAGATACTGCGGATCGCTAAGGCAGACAAGGCCTCCCTCAGACGGAGGGCCTTTGTACCCTGGATATAAAGATCCGTGAACAAGCAGCTTGGTACTGGGCCAAGTAGGGCAACCCAGACAAAGTTACCTAGATACTGCGGATTGCTCTGGCGGACAAGGCCTCCCTCAGACGGACGGGCTTTGTACCCTGGATATAAAGATCCATGAACAAGCAGCTTGGTACTGGGCCAAGTAGGGCAACCCAGACAAAGTTACCTAGATACTGCGGATCGCTATGCGGATATAGCCTCCGTCAGACGGAGGGGCTTTGTGCCCTGGATATAAAGATTCGTGAACAAGCAGCTTGGTACTGGGCCAAGAAGGGCAACCCAGAAAAAGTTACCTAGATACTGCGGATTGCTCTGGCAGACAAGGCCACCCTCAAACGGAGGGGCTTTGTACCCTGGATATAAAGATCCGTGAACAAGCAGCTTGGTACTGGGCCAAGAAGGGGAACCCAGACAAAGGTACCTAGATACTGTGGATCGCTATACGGACATGGCCTCCCTCAGACGGAGGGGCTTTGTACCCTGGATATAAAGATCCGTGAACAAGCAGCTTGGTACTGGGCCAAGAAGGGCAACCCAGACAAAGTTACCTAGATACTGCGGATCGCTATGCGGACATGGCCTCCCTCAGACGGAGGTGCTTTGTACCCTGGATATAAAGATCCGTGAACAAGCAGCTTGGTACTGGGCCAAGAAGGGCAACCCAGACAAAGTTACCTAGATACTGCGGATCGCTATGCGGACATGGCCTCCCTCAGACAGAGGGGCTTTGTACCCTAGATATAAAGATCCGTGAACAAGCAGCTTGGTACTGGGCCAAGTAGGGCAACCCAGACAAAGTTACCTAGATACTGCGGATTGCTCTGGCGGACAAGGCCTCCCTCAGACGGAGGTGCTTTGTACCCTGGATATAAAGATCCGTGAACAAGCAGCTTGGTACTGGGCCAAGAAGGGCAACCCAGACAAAGTTACCTAGATACTGCGGATCGCTATGCGGACATAGCCTCCGTCAGACGGAGGGGCTTTGTGCCCTGGATATAAAGATTCGTGAACAAGCAGCTTGGTACTGGGCCAAGAAGGGCAACCCAGAAAAAGTTACCTAGATACTGCGGATTGCTCTGGCAGACAAGGCCACCCTCAAACGGAGGGGCTTTGTACCCTGGATATAAAGATCCGTGAACAAGCAGCTTGGTACTGGGCCAAGAAGGGGAACCCAGACAAAGGTACCTAGATACTGTGGATCGCTATACGGACATGGCCTCCCTCAGACGGAGGGGCTTTGTACCCTGGATATAAAGATCCGTGAACAAGCAGCTTGGTACTGGGCCAAGAAGGGCAACCCAGAAAAAAGTTACCTAGATACTGCGGATCGCTATGCGGACATGGCCTCCCTCAGACGGAGGTGCTTTGTACCCTGGATATAAAGATCCGTGAACAAGCAGCTTGGTACTGGGCCAAGAAGGGCAACCCAGACAAAGTTACCTAGATACAGCGGATCGCTCTGGCGGACAAGGCCTCCCTCAGACAGAGGGGCTTTGTACCCTAGATATAAAGATCCGTGAACAAGCAGCTTGGTACTGGGCCACGTAGGGCAACCCAGACAAAGTTACCTACATACTGCGGATTGCTCTGGCGGACAAGGCCTCCCTCAGACGGAGGGGCTTTGTACCCTGGATATAAAGATCCGTGAACAAGCTGCTTGGTACTGGGCCAAGTAGGGCAACCTAGACAAAGTTACCTAGATACTGCGGATCGCTAAGGCGGACAAGGCCTCCCTCAGACGGAGGGCCTTTGTACCCTGGATATAAAGATCCGTGAACAAGCAGCTTGGTACTGGGCCAAGTAGGGCAACCCAGACAAAGTTACCTAGATACTGCGGATTGCTCTGGCGGACAAGGCCTCCCTCAGACGGACGGGCTTTGTACCCTGGATATAAAGATCCATGAACAAGCAGCTTGGTACTGGGCCAAGTAGGGCAACCCAGACAAAGTTACCTAGATACTGCGGATCGCTATGCGGACATAGCCTCCGTCAGACGAAGGGGCTTTGTGCCCTGGATATAAAGATTCGTGAACAAGCAGCTTGGTACTGGGCCAAGAAGGGCAACCCAGAAAAAGTTACCTAGATACTGCGGATTGCTCTGGCAGACAAGGCCACCCTCAAACGGAGGGGCTTTGTACCCTGGATATAAAGATCCGTGAACAAGCAGCTTGGTACTGGGCCAAGAAGGGGAACCCAGACAAAGGTACCTAGATACTGTGGATCGCTATACGGACATGGCCTCCCTCAGACGGAGGGGCTTTGTACCCTGGATATAAAGATCCGTGAACAAGCAGCTTGGTACTGGGCCAAGAAGGGCAACCCAGACAAAGTTACCTAGATACTGCGGATCGCTATGCGGACATGGCCTCCCTCAGACGGAGGTGCTTTGTACCCTGGATATAAAGATCCGTGAACAAGCAGCTTGGTACTGGGCCAAGAAGGGCAACCCAGACAAAGTTACCTAGATACAGCGGATCGCTCTGGCGGACAAGGCCTCCCTCAGACGGAGGGGCTTTGTACCCTAGATATAAAGATCCGTGAACAAGCAGCTTGGTACTGGGCCAAGAAGGGCAACCCAGACAAAGTTACCTAGATACTGCGGATTGCTCTGGCGGACAAGGCCTCCCTCAGACGGAGGGGCTTTGTACCCTGGATATAAAGATCCGTGAACAAGCAGCTTGGTACTGGGCCAAGAAGGGCAACCCAGACAAAGTTACCTAGATACTGCGGATCGCTATGCGGACAAGGCCTCCTTCAGACGGAGGGGTTTTGTACCCTGGATATACAGATCCGTGAACAAGCAGCCTGGTACTGCACCAAGAAGGGCAACCCAGACAAAGTTACCTAGATACAGCGGATCGCTATGCGGACATGGCCTCCCTCAGACAGAGGGGCTTTGTACCCTAGATATAAAGATCCGTGAACAAGCAGCTTGGTACTGGGCCAAGTAGGGCAACCCAGACAAAGTTACCTAGATACTGCGGATTGCTCTGGCGGACAAGGCCTCCCTCAGACGGAGGGGCTTTGTACCCTGGATATAAAGATCCGTGAACAAGCTGCTTGGTACTGGGCCAAGTAGGGCAACCCAGACAAAGTTACCTAGATACTGCGGATCGCTAAGGCGGACAAGGCCTCCCTCAGACGGAGGGCCTTTTTACCCTGGATATAAAGATCCGTGAACAAGCTGCTTGGTACTGGGCCAAGTAGGGCAACCCAGACAAAGTTACCTAGATACTGCGGATTGCTCTGGCGGACAAGGCCTCCCTCAGACGGAGGGGCTTTGTACCCTGGATATAAAGATCCGTGAACAAGCAGCTTGGTACTGGGCCAAGAAGGGCAACCCAGACAAAGTTACCTAGATACTGCGGATCGCTATGCGGACAAGGCCTCCTTCAGACGGAGGGGCTTTGTACCCTGGATATACAGATCCGTGAACAAGCAGCCTGGTACTGCACCAAGAAGGGCAACCCAGACAAAGTTACCTAGATACAGCGGATCGCTATGCGGACATGGCCTCCCTCAGACAGAGGGGCTTTGTACCCTAGATATAAAGATCCGTGAACAAGCAGCTTGGTACTGGGCCAAGTAGGGCAACCCAGACAAAGTTACCTAGATACTGCGGAATGCTCTGGCGGACAAGGCCTCCCTCAGACGGAGGGGCTTTGTACCCTGGATATAAAGATCCGTGAACAAGCTGCTTGGTACTGGGCCAAGTAGGGCAACCCAGACAAAGTTACCTAGATACTGCGGATCGCTAAGGCGGACAAGGCCTCCCTCAGACGGAGGGCCTTTGTACCCTGGATATAAAGATCCGTGAACAAGCAGCTTGGTACTGGGCCAAGTAGGGCAACCCAGACAAAGTTACCTAGATACTGCGGATTGCTCTGGCGGACAAGGCCTCCCTCAGACGGACGGGCTTTGTACCCTGGATATAAAGATCCATGAACAAGCAGCTTGGTACTGGACCAAGAAGGGCAACCCAGACAAAGTTACCTAGATACTGCGGATCGCTATGCAGACATAGCCTCCGTCAGACGGAGGGGCTTTGTGCCCTGGATATAAAGATTCGTGAACAAGCAGCTTGGTACTGCGCCAAGAAGGGCAACCTCAGACAAAGTTACCTAGATACTGGGGATCGCTCTGGCGGACAAGGCCTCCCTCAGACGGAGGGGCTTTGTACCCTGGATATAAAGATCCGTGAACAAGCAGCTTGGTACTGGGCCAAGAAGGGCAACTCAGACAAAGTTACCTAGATACTGCGGATCGCTATGCGGACATGGCCTCCCTCAGACGGAGGGGCTTTGTACCCTGGATATAAAGATCCGTGAACAAGCAGCTTGGTACTGGGCCAAGAAGGGCAACCCAGACAAAGTTACCTAGATACAGCGGATCGCTCTGGCGGACAAGGCCTCCCTCAGACGGAGGGGCTTTGTACCCTAGATATAAAGATCCGTGAACAAGCAGCTTGGTACTGGGCCAAGAAGGGCAACCCAGACAAAGTTACCTAGATACTGCGGATTGCTCTGGAGGACAATGCTTCCCTCAGACGGAGGGGCTTTGTACCCTGGATATAAAGATCCGCGAACAAGCAGCTTGGTACTGGGCCAAGAAGGGCAACCCAGACAAAGTTACCTAGATACTGCAGATCGCTCTGGCGGATAAGGCCTCCCTCAGATGGAGGGGCTTTGTACCCTGGATATAAAGATCCGTGAACAAGCAGCTTGGTACTGGGCCAAGAAGGGGAACCCAGACAAAGTTACCTAGATACTGCGGATCGCTCTGGCGGACAAGGCCTCCCTTAGACGGAGGGGTGGGAAACTATGGCAGGAACTGTGGGAAAGGGATGAGACTGGAAGAAGGACCTTTGAGCTGCTGCCGAGTGTGCAGGAAAGAATGGCGATGAAGTTTTTCCAACCGAGCCGTGGAATGATACACTTTCTCACAGGCCATGGCCCCTATCCGGTATACCTATGCCGGTTTAGGAGAAAGGCGACGTCTGTGTGTGAATGTGGAGTCGAGATAGGCACGCCAGAACATGTCGTGTATGAGTGTCCCACTCACAATGACGTTGCGACCGAACTGAGACAGGCAATTACCAAATAATGGCACTCACACCCTAATAAGACAAGCAGACACCTTCCAAATCCTAAACAACCTTACGGGAGTCATCTCAAACAAGATAAGACATATCTATGTGAGAGAGTTACAGAAAGGTGCTGCCAACCTGGACTGATCCTGATGCCCGGCCATGCCGCCGGGTGGACGGACTGGCCGTTAGCTGACATCCTGCTGGCGGGATTCGCTGCCCCCCCAGGACCAGGGGGATCCTGGCGTCTCCAACCGAAGATGACGCTTCAAGACACTAACACTTAGCGATAAGTAGATATTAACCCCCATGCACAACTCCCTTTTTACCTGCAGTGAGTAAGGCCTGCCCAGTGCCTGGGATTCGTTCAGCAGACACATTGGCGGCAAGGTAGGTTTATAAGGTGCTGGCACACCTGTGATACTGCAGGTATTAGTTTCAAGCCCCCCCCCCCCTATTCCCCCGTAGACAAGAAAACATGGTAGTCACAAATTAAGTACAAATGTAGATTAATTTTTTCAAGTCAAGTTCAAAACATTGTACTCACTAACCATATGTAGAGTAGTAAGACCCATTAAGTTATTAGGTGATGGCTTGTAGGGAAGGATATAATATTAAAGTTTTTTTTTTTTTTTCAAGAAAAAGAAAAAGAAAAACACTATCATCACGGGAGATGAGACCTGGTGCTACTAGTTCGATCCGGAGTCAAAACAGCAAGTCCAAGGTGAATGCACTGTTGATTGCCTTCTTCGACAACAACGGCATCATCCGCAAGGACTTTGTTCCTGCAGGTACAACCATCAATGATGCATTTTAGCTGTCCGTTTAGAACCAACTGTTAAGCGTATCCGACGGGTTCGGCCAGAATTGCAAAGGACCGGATGTCGCTCCATGTTGCCCCTGCACACGGCACGGTCTGTGCGCCAATTCCTAGCGCAGAAGATGGCATGTCTAGCTGTTCCTCAACATTCTCCGTACTAAATGTTTGTAAAGCTTAAGGGACTTAACTGCGGGATAATCAGTCCCTAAATTTACAAGCTACTAATGAAGTATCTCATACTAAAGACGGCACAAACATCCAAGCTCGAGGGGGGCTTCGAACACCACCAGCTAGAGAGAAGGCCGCGGCACTCTCGTGTGACGTCAGGCAGAGCAGGTTGCGCGCGCATAGCTGACTGGGTAGCCGCTGGGGCACGGCCCACTATGCCGAAGCAGCGAGCCAGTCAGCCATGCGCGCGCTACCTACTCTGCCTGACGTCACACGAGTGCCCGGCAGCCTTCTCTCTACTGGCCATTTCATAATGATTGACCCCTGACTTTGAACTCATTTTCTGGTCACATCGCACGACGAACATCGATGTTTTGTACCTCACGGAAATCGTTGAAATTTCTACTTTTATTTAGTGTATGAATATTACATTTAATTTGAAAAGGGGACGACATACGTGGTAATATTTAAGGGAAAGCGTGCTTCTTCTGGTTTTTTTTTTTTTTTTTTTTTTCGGCGATGCACAGAAATTAGACCGTAAATAGCAGAAAGCCGGCCGCGGTGGCCGAGGGGACTGAGGCGCTTCAGTCACGGTCTGCACGGCCACTACGGTCGGGGGTTCGAATCCCCCCTCGGGCATGGATATTTGAGTCGCCCTTAGTATAAGGTAGCTGATAAGTAGTTTGTAAGTTTAGGGACTGATGACCCCATAGTTAAGCCCCATAAGCTTAACAAACATTTTTGAATAGCAGAAAGTTTTCCTTTTCACAGTCTAAAGATCTAAACTTGTTCTATTTACAGACGGAGTTTCTTTATCTTCTGATTATTCGTTTTGTCCTAATAATGGTAGGCACAGACTGCTGCAGTCCACCTAATGATGATACGTATTAACAAGACGAAAAGTGTAAATGCAAGCTCTGCTCTTGCCTTTCACAGCTGTTATACTTTTATGCTCATAAATCTCCACCAAGCGCTATACCACATCATTAATGTATTTCCTTTTTCGTTCCTATGCGCTACGTGCTCGAGTGTGCTGTGTTGCCGTTCTTCACGGATGAATAGGCGCTTGTATTGCAACAGTGGCAGCGCGCTGGTTTGACAATACGATATTTTCCTGTATTAAAAATATTGTTGGAAATGTTGTTGTTCTGAATGATTATAACTTTCAGCTAACATTTTCGCTCATTATTCTTACAAAAAATCTGTTATTTTTACGTAATTCAAGCTTAAAAACCATTAAATTTCACGGTTAGATCACGTGATCGAAAACGCTCCGTTATTGGCTGAAGGACTGGTGACGTCACAGCCCACTAGGACGTGGCAACTAAGAGGACGGAGCTGTATCGGTTTTAGCGTTTTCTTAATTTCTCAGCGTAAAGTTTAGTTTTCTGTGATGTAAACGCCTTTACAGCTTTTATGCCACAATGGAAAAGAATTATGTGAAGACTGACAGCGGAAACGTCCCTAAAGTTGATGCATTTATAGTATCTTAATTCTTCAAAAACAATATAAATTTTTACGTGCTAGAAATAAGAAATGAAAACTGCTTTGTAAGAAACGCATACCTAAATTTTAAAGTTAATTACTGCTAGAGATATTTTATGCAATTGGAAAAAAGTACCCTAAACTTGGTGTCAGCAGACTTACTCTGAAGTCACATATTACGCAGTAAAGGGTAAAATTTTGATATCTATCCAGGCGGCCTCGAGTGATTATGTTGGCAACAGCAACAACACGATAGAAAATCTTAGCAAAGATCTTCGGACCACATAGAATGATTCGATTACTGTTTCGTACAGACTATGATGTAAATAAACAATGCTGTTCCTGCTCTATGATTGACAGGTTCTTGTATGCACCGTTGTCCGGTCAGTAAAAAAATGTCCAAATGTCTGTAAATCGATCGGACCAAACTGCGTGGTCATCAGTCCGTAGCTTGCAAACTACTTAAATCTAGGTAAACTAATCTACGGACAAACGCACACACCCATGCCCCAGGGACGACTCGAACCTCCACGGCGAGAAACCGCGCGCTCCGCAGCGAGGTGCTTTAGACCGCTCGGCCACTCCACCGCGGCCGGTCAGTAAAAGTAGTTGCCCTCGTAAAGGTAAGGTTTCATCACAAAACATTTGCATTGTCACACGATTGGCCAATGGCGAAGTCACATGATTCTCGCTATTCAGCATCTGTTGGCAACAGTATCACAGGAGGCCGCCGGGATGGTTGGTAATATTTAATCCAGTAAAGTACATAGTTAAGGAACTCTGCCATAGCGTCGAGTATACTGCAACCACTAACGCAGTTGCTTTACAAACTCTTAACTGACAAACATGGAGAAAATATATCAGTAATGACATCTGATGTCGCCAACAAAAGTTTAAGCTTAACAGCAATGTCCTCCCCGTCTCAATAGCTTTAGCTGCAAGCGTAAGCGCAGCTCCTTACGTTTTATATTATAGCCACGAAATGACTAATCGGAAAATAACGAAACTCCGTCTGTAAATAGAACAAGGTTGGATATTTCAACTGTCCAAAGGAAAACTTTCTCCTATTTACGTATGATTTCCGTGCATCCTTAAAGTTGACATTTGCCGAAAAAAGCCAGAAAAAGCACGTTTTCTCTTAAATATTACAGCGCATCTCGTCCCCTTTTCAAATAAAATATAATGTTCATACACCAAATAAAAGTAGACATTTCAACGATTCCGGCGAGGTATAAAACATCGATGTTCGTCGTGCGATGTGACCAGAATATGAGCTCAAAGTCAGGGGTCAATCATTATGAAATGGACAATAGGTGGTGGTGATTCGAACCCCCGACGGGGAACGGCCTCGCGCATCGCAGCATAGCTGGAAGACTTCCTAAGCAATACAAAGCAGTACGTTGTTCTCGACGGCGAGTGTTCATCAGAGACGAGTGTATCGTCAGGCGTGCCCCAGGGGAGTGTGATAGGACCGCTATTATTTTCTATCTATATAAATGATCTGATGGACAGAGTAAGTTGTAATTTGCGGCTGTTTGCTGATGATGCTGTGGTGTACGGGAGGGTGTCATCTGTAACTGACTATAATAGCATACAGGTTGACTTAGACAAAATTTCTAGTTTTTCCTCGTTCAATTTGGGAATGGAATAGGAAAGGATATGCCTAGTAGTGGTACAGTGTACCCTCCGCCACGCACCTTACGGTGAGTTGCGCAGTATGTATGTAGATGTAGACGTAGGTTGCCGCCATCTTTGAGAACGTCAGTGTCACGTCAGGTGATGCTAATTTTCTGCTAACACTGAACCATAGGTTTTATATTAATCATTGCCAGTCTCGATTTTTCCTCAATTTCTGGGCGACGCATTTCGGAAAGTAATTTCCACTACGAATAGCAGTTGTCGTTTACTAAGTATAATGTTGATAACCATCGAACTGCTGCATTATTTGATGTTACTATAATGTCAATAATGGTTTGTATTTGCCGATATATCTTCCCTATGAATACAGGTGAATTTCTTTAAAATCTTCAATTACCTTTATTCTGCCTGTGGTTCAAATGATGTTTCATGCTTTGGAGTACTTTACATATTTATCAAGCTCCCCACAATTTGACGTTTCCTTGGTATTCTCCTTACAGGTTTTGGTTTCTGTAGATGCACAGGAAACGGAAATTTTGTTGGAATGGCATTTGCCAGTAGCCGCTTTCGATCGGTGGTAGCATCCATAACTTATCTTCAAAATGGCAAGAGCACATGTAACTAAACTTTGTAGGCTGCCACTTATCACGCCTCATACTGGTTACCCATTGGGTTAGTAACTTCTTGTTTTTCAAAGTAGATCTGTATAAAGAATAGTTTAATTACAGTTCATATACCTAGGCTACTTACCCAAGGTCAATATGCTTTTGTACACTATACAAACAAGTGCCATTACATTAAAACACACCAAATACATCAGTCCTCTGCCTAGCTTTTTGATGGTCGTGAAGTAAACATAATTTTGAAACTTGGTAAATGCGAAAGTTAAGTATAATGAATGTTTGTAAACAAATACATGCTGATACACAACGTCCTATATAATTGCATATCTCTTTCTTTATGTATGATATTCAAACAGTTTGTTCTCTGCAGTTGTACGGCGAACATACATTGGGCATGATTTGCCACTAATAATAGCGCTTACGCGTTAGTTTCGATCACAAACAGAAGCGTCTGATCAGTGTCCTGAGTCAAACTGACGTTTTCAAATATGGCACCCAATGTTGCCTAGTGCTGCCACGCAGAGCGCTATAGCTTTCCTATAGCCTATGTCGTTTATATACCTCTTTGGATCATATCTACTGCCTCGCAGTTGATTTGATCCTAAAAGTCATTCTGCAATGCGAACTAAATGTTTCAAATGTTTGTATAGATTATGGGACTTAACTACGGGGTCATCAGTCCCTAAACTTACAAACTACTTATCAACTACCTTATACTAAGGGCGACACAAATATCCATGCCCGAGGGGGGATTCGAACCCCCCGACCGTAATGCCGTGCAGACCGTGACTGGAGCGCCTCAGTCTCCTCGGCCACCGCGGCCGGCGCAATGCGAACTGTAACCGCTTGGAGCGCTAGAATCGCTGTAGATCTTGAACCGCGCTGATTTGAATACACGTCCCTGTTTACAAAACATGACGTCGAAGTTTATTTGGTGTGTGCAGTGTCGACAAAATAAATCTAACTTTCTGAAGCGGATGAACCATTGTATAATCACAGGCACCCTGAATAAGAAGATTAAACAAATTGAGGAGACTTGAAAGTTACAAGAGAATGGCGGAGGTACTCAATGGAGAAATTCGAACTCGGTGTACAGCTCAGAATATCAAGAAGAAGATTAATAGCCGTGTGTTACATCAAATACAAAAATTAACAGAAATATATGAAGCAGATTTTTAAAAGCTCTCAACTCTTCTCAATCTAATAATAATCGATGCTGTTCCCGCTCTGCTGTTGTCAGGTTCTTGTACGCGCTCTTGTCTGGTCAGTAAGTTAATCCTTCTCACATAGCGAACATTTCATTGCTTACATGAACACGTTACGCCGCCGCGCTGTAAGTAAAATTTAACCCCAGCAGCAAGAAATTGCTGTGTCACTGTAAACCTGTCTCCTGCCGATATAGTCTTCTCGTGTGCGTATAATGATTTTTAATGTGTTGGGCCACTTTACCGAGTAAATGCCGATACGTTGTGTCATCCATTCCGCAGTAATTAATATATGCCTTGACGCCCTCCGCTTGCAGATCCCGCAACACGAAATGATTTCCACAGTTTCACCCAAGTAAGACCCTCTTTTTCTTCAAAATGCACTTTTTGTAGTAGCAATGACAGCGCATGATAACATTTTTTTTACTGTCTGCCATCTTGACATCTTGAAATATGATCAAAAATAAGACAGTGTAATACCCAAAGTGGTATATAAATGACACAGAGGCTACAGGCAAACTACTAGAGTTGTGGCGATTCGTCAATGAGTCGTTCATTTGAACGAATACAAATAAAGAATCGTAAGAATCGAATCGTGATCCGGACGAGTCATCGTTCAAAAGAATCGTCTATCTCGTGACGATTCTTAAGTTCCAACGATTCACGATTCGAAGGCGACTGCCGAATCTTGCCGAATCGTGCCGAATGCTGGAGAGAAGAGGGGGGACGAATCGTCGTTGAAAAGAATCGCCTGTCTCGTGACGATTCCAAGTTCCAACGATTCATGACTCGAAAGCAAGTGGCGAATCGTGCCGAATAATTACGAAAGCCAGAAAGCGCGTGAACAAAGGAAGCACAGAACGAAGATCGTGAGCCGTTAATTATTAGCCTATTCACGACTTACAGATGACAGAAACAAAACGCAGCGAAATACACAGCTGCCAATACATACGAATATAGGTACATCTTTTATACAGTTTACATATTATGTATTTAAACGTGAAATCCTTGCACATTTATATTTCGCGTATCCCGGAAATGGCTGTAACGATTTGGATTATATTTTGTGTCTAGAAAGGTTTAAGCATTTCGAGTAGTTGTAGTTTTTGTAAAAACTCAATTTTACAAAGATATTATGTTTATATAAAAACGCAATTTTAAATGTTTTTAAAGCGCTCTCAAAAATATTTTTTTACCATTTTGGTTTTTACGTTATTAGCTTTCCTGAAAGAAACCGATTTTTACAAAAAAAGAAACATATTAATAAACGTGAATTTCTTGCATCTCGAAAGAAATTTAATATTTAGTGACGGATTTTTATTTTTAATGTTTATTTCGTGTTTCCTTAAATCTAATTTATTTTACATAATAAGTATTTTATAATGATTAGCTCTTTGTTAATTACTGTAGATTTCATTAAATTTATATATAAATGGCCGAAATATTCAAAAGAACGAAAAATTATAAGATTACAGCAGGATTCGAAATAAGTGACCTACCTTCACTAAACCTACAACGCTAGACCTACTAAATGAGCTGTGATGACAGCAGAATTAGTTGGTAGTGTAATATGTAAAACTTCGAACTATTTTCTCGAGAATTTTTGAGAGCTGAATCAAATGGCTTTGCCTCATTATTATTTTAAGTCTGAACTTTACGCACCATAACTATTAATAAATCCAATACACATATTGTCACCTTTTCGGCATTTTGTAAGAATCGTGCCGTCGCAGACCAGAAAGAATCGTAGGAACAGATACAAAAGGTTAAGATTCCAACAGCCATGACACAGACATGTATTGCCATCTAAGAGCAAGATGTAGAAGTAAGAATCGGGCCAATGCAGACTAAAGAATCGCGAAAGAATCGTGAAAGAATCGTACTAATCGATTCACAATGTGGGATTGAATCGCAAGAATCGATTCCTATAAAAAGAATCGTGTTGCCCAACTCTACAAACTACAGCGCTCTGGGTGGCAGCACTAAGCAACATTGGGCGCCATATTTGAGAACGTCAGTTTGAAGCAGCATCATGGCAGCATACGCTTCTGTTTGTAATCTAAACTAGCGTGTAGGCGCTGTTAATAGTGGCAAATCACGCCCAGTGTATGTTCGGCGTACAACTGCAACAACCGCGGTGATAGAACTGTTGGAATATCATACTTAAAGAAAGAGATATGTAATTATATAGATCGTTGTGTATCAGCGTGTATTTATCTATAAACATTCATTATACTTAACTTTCGCATTACCAAGTTTCGAAATTATGTTTACTTCACGACCATCAGAAAGCTAGGCAGATGACGGTTATATTTTGTGTGTTTTAATGACTGTTGTTTATATAGTGTACAAAAGCGTATTGACCATTGGGTAAATAGCCTAGGTATATGAACTATAATTAAACTATTCTTTATACAGATTTCCATTGAAAAACAAGGAGTTGCTAACCCAATGGGTAACCAGTATGAGGCGTGATAAGTGGCAGCCTACAAAGTATAGTTACATGTGCTCTTGTCAGTTTGAAGAAAAGTTCATGTATGCTACTGACGATCGAAAGCGGCTACTGGCAAATGCCATTCCAAAAATATTTTAGTTTTCTGAGCAGCTACAGAAACCAAGGAAACGTCAAATTGTGGAGAGCTCAATAAATACGTAATGTACTTCAAAGTATGAAACATCATTTGAATCACAGGCAGAATAAAGGTAATTAAATATCTTTAAGAAATCTCCTGTACTGACAGGGAAGATAAGTCGGTAAATACAAACGATTATTGACATTATAGTAACATCAAATAATGCAGCAGTTCGACGATTGTAAACATTACACTTAGGATACAGTAGTAAAAGAGAAATAGTGGGATTTACTTTCCGAAATGCGCCGCCCAGAAATTAAGGGAAAATCGAGACTGGCAATGATTAATATAAAACCTATGGTTTAGCGTTAGGAGTCGCCCAGTAACACCTAGCGTGACACTTACGTTCTCAAAGATGGCGGCCACCTTTCCAATTGGCTTCAACTATGGCGGCGCTGTGGCCAGTCTATTTTATTTATATAGGTCTTTGGTAATATTCCTTTTTAGAGCCACGTCAAAGATTTACATCATAAAAATATTACGAACTTTTGATGATATTTTTATGTCAACGATTTCAAAAATATTTGTTAAGCTTAATGGACTAATGGACTTAACTGCGGGGTCATCAGTCCCTAAACTTACAAACTTATACTGAAGACGGCACAAACATCCATGCCCGAGGGGGGATTCGAGCCCCCGACCGTATCGGCCGTGCAGACTGTGACTGGCGCGCCGCAGACAGCTCGGCCACTGCGGCCGGCGTCAAAGATTTGATCAAAAATTTGACCGTATAATACCGGCCGAAGCGCTCGGTGCTATTCCGCCGCGGCACCTTGATGGCATTGATGTCCGCAAAACGTTCACCTTTAATGGCCGTCTTCGAGCGGGAAACAGGAAGAAGTCCGCAGGAGCCACCAGACCAGAGGAGTACGGAGGGGCCGCGGCGGAGCGGTCGAGCGCATTGAGGCGCTATCTACATCTACATACATACTCCGCAATTCACCGTAAGGTGCGTGGCGGAGGGTACACTGTACCACTACTAGGCATTCCACTCCCAAATTGAACGAGGAAAAAAAGAATGCCTATATGCCTCCGTACAGGCCCTAATTTCTCTTATCTTGTCTTTGTGATCATTACGCGAAATGTATGTAGGCGGCAGCAAGATCGTACCACACTCAGCTTCAAATTCCGGCCCTCTAAATTTACTTTACAGAAATTCACGAAAAGAACGCCGTCTTTCTTCCAGCGATCCCCGATTGAGTTGCCGGAGCATTTCCGAGACACTCGCGCATTGGTCGAACCTACCGGTAACAAATCTAGCTGCTCGCCTCTGAACCGCCTCTATGCCTTCCTTCAAACCGATCTGCTGCGGGTCCCAAACACTTAAGCAATACTCAAGACGTGGTCGTACAAGCGTTTTATAAGCGGTCTCCTTTACAGATGAAGTACATCTTCCCAAAATTCTCCCAATAAACCGAAGTCGGCTGTGCGCCTTACTCACAACTGTCTTTACATGTTCGTTCCATTTCATATCGCTCTGCAATGTTACGCCTAGATATTTGAACGACGCGACAGCATCAAGAAGCTCACTACTAATGCTGTATTCGAACGTTATAAGATTGTTTTTTCTACTCATGCGCATCACCTTACATTTTTCTACATTGAGAGCTAGCTGCCATTCTTCGCACCAACTAGAAATTTTGTCCAAGTCATCCTGTATGCTATTACAGTCAGTTACAGACGACACCCTCCCATACACCACAGCATCATCAGCAAACAGCCGCAAATTACGACTTACTCTGTCCATCAGATCATTTATGTGTTGTTGTGTTGTGGTCTCCAGTCCGGAGACTGTTTTGATGCAGCTCTCCACAATACCCTATCCTGAGCAAGACTCTTCATCTCCACATAAGAACGGCAACCTACATCTGTCTGAATCTGCTTACTGTATCCATCTCTTGGTCTTCCTCTGCGATTTTTACCCCACACACTTCACAATTCCTTGATGTCTAAGAATGTGTTCTAGCAATCTATCCCTTCTTTTAGTCAAGGTATGCAAGAAATTTCTTTTCTCCCCAATTCTGTTCAGTACCTCCTTATTAGTTACGCGATCCACCCACCTAATCTTCAGCATTCTTCTATAGCACCATATTTCAAAAGCCTCAATCCTCTTCCTGTCCGCACTGTTTATCGTCCATGTCTCACTCCCATACAAGGCAACACTCCAGAAAGGACTTCCTTAGGCTTAAATCAATATTCGATGTTAACAAATTTCTCTTTTCCAAGAACGCTTTTCTACCCATTGCCATTCTGCATTTTATATCCTCTGTACTGCTACCATCATTTGTTATTTTACTGCCCAAGTAACAAAACTCATATACCTCCTTTATTGCTTCGTTTCCCAATCTAATTCCTTCAGCATCACCTGATTTTCTTACACTGCATTCCATTACCCTAGTTTTGCTCTTGTTAATGTTCATCTTATATGTACCTTTCAGCACACTGTCCATTCCGTTCAATTGCTCTTCCAGGTCCTTTGCTGTATCTGACAGAATTGCTACGTCATCGGCAAAACGCAATGTTTTTAATTCTTCACCCTGAACTTTAATTCCTTCTCCAAATTTCTCATTGCTTTCCTTTATAGCTTGCTCAATGTACAAATTGAATAACAATGGAGAAAGACTACAACCCTGTCTTACTCCCTTTCCAACCACTGCATCCCTTTCATGCCCTTCAATTCTGACAACCGCTGTCTGGTTTTTGTACAAGTTGTAAATAACCTTACGCTCCCTATATTTTACTTCTGCTTGCTTCAGAACTTGAAAGAGTTTATTCCAATCAACATTGTCAAAAGCCTTCTCCAAATCTACAAAAGCTAGATATGTAGGTTTGTCTTTTCTTAATCTAACTTCTAGGATAAGCCGTAAAGTGAGTATTGCCTCCCGAGTTCCTACATTTCTCCTGAACCCAAACTGATCTTCCCCGAGGTCGGCTTCTACCAGCTTTTCCATCCTCCTGTATATAATTCGTGTTAATATTTTGCAACCATGGCTTATTAAACTGATGGTTCTGTAGTTTTCACACCTGTCTGCACCTGCTTTCTTTGGAATGGGGATTATAACATTTTTCTTAAAGTCTGAGGGTACTTCGCCTGTCTCATACATCTTACACACCAGGTGGAACAGGTTTGTCATGGCTGGTTCTCCCAGAGACTTCAGTAGCTCTGAGGGAATATCATCTACTCCAGTGGCCTTGTTTCGACTTAGGTCTTTCAGGGCTCTGTCAAATTCTTCTCTCAGTACAGTATCTCCTATTTCACCTTCATCTACATCCTCTTCCCTTCCTACAATATTGTCTCGAAGTTCATTTCCTTTGTAGAGCCTCTCTATATACCCTTTCCACCTTTCAGATTTCCCTTCTTTGCTGAGAACTGGTTTCCATCAGTGTCCTTGATATTCATAGAGCTGTTTTTCTTATCTCCAAATGTTTCTTTTATTTTCCTATAGGCTGTATCTATTTTCCCCTATTTATACATTCTTCTACTTCCTTGCATTTGCCTTCTAGCCACTCCTGCTTAGCCATTTTGCACTTCCTGTCAATCTCATTTCTTAGTCGTCTGTACTCCATTTTGCCGGTTTCATTTACAGATCATTTATATAGATAGAAAATAATAGCGGTCCTATCACACTCCCCTGGGGCACGCCTGACGATACACTCGTCTCTGATGAACACTCGCCGCCGAGAACAACGTACTGCGTTCTGTTACCTGTCCAATTGGCTTCAACTATGGCGGCGCTGTGGCCAGTCTATGTTTTTTATATAGGTCTTTGATATGATCACATTTTTGACGAAAGCAGAGATATGCAAAATTCCTTATTACACTATCAAATTTTTATCATGTAAGTATATGATGTAAATTTTTGACTAAGAAATATGACCGTGTAATAGCGGCTTTAGTCTGTGTTTATAGCCCGCGGGGTAAAAGTGCAGTTTATGAGTCCACGAGTGGTGCTTCATGCGTAGATGTTGCTAATAGCGCGATGAGTGATGCAGGTGAAGACGCCCAATCAGATTCCGCGTTTCATCTGTTGTGAATTTGTCCTTTCTTCACATGCACTACTTTTCCGTGCAGATTTAATAATTTCTTGTAATGTAAATTGAAATACGTGTTTCTCTCTCAAGTAATACGACAGTAATTTTTCCAGTGCCTTTTAGTACGTGTATACTGAATGTTATTAAAATTAGTGTTCACTTCCCTTAGAAAAAACCAGATGTTGGGTAATTTGGAAGAATCCGTGTATCTCGAAGTTCCGGTTCTGGACCGCAGATTCGGGCGCTACGCACCCTCATTTGTTTAACCTATACCTGACCTTCTCAAGGCTACGCTACATATCACTTTCGTAAGTGAAAGGATATTTCTAACACACTTTCAGACTTCTCTTTAACACACTTCAAAATCAACAACAGGCCAGTGCAGCGTTAAAGTTAGGTACATAGGTTACACAAGAAGTTTTGTCTCGTAGTAGCGCCTGAATCTCCGATTCAGAAGCGCTCAGTATAAGTAATTGTGCGCGTAGAGGCTCCGAAAGTCATGCAATCACCACAACTAAAATCACTAGTGAAAATAATTTTGGCTACATAGTACAGCCCCTGAAGAGGGCAACAGGGGCAACAGTCTGGATGATTGACTGAGCTGGCCTTGTAACATCAGCTAATGTGGCTTTGCCACACAGTTACTGCGAACGGCTGAAAGCAAGGGGAAACTACAGCCGTTAATTTTCCCGAGGACATGCAGCTCTACTGTATGAACATATGATGATGGCATCCTTTCGGGTAAAATATTCCGGAGGTAAAATAGTCCCCCATTCGGATCTCCGGGCGGGGACTACTCAGGAGGATGTGATCATCAGGAAAGACAACACTGGCATTCTACGGATCGGAGCGTGGAATGTTAGATCCCTTAATCGGGTAGGGAAGCTAGAAAATTTAAAAAGGGAAATGGATAGGTTGAAGTTAGATATAGTAGGGATTAGTGAAGTTCGGTGGAGAGAGGAACAGGATTTCTGGTCAGGCGAGTACAGGATTATAAATACAAAATCAGTTGGGGGTATTACAGGAGTAGGTCTGATAATGAATAAGAAAATAGGAATGCGGGTAAACTACTATGACCAGCACAGTGATCGCATTATCATTGTCAAGATAGATACGAAGCCAACACCGACAACAGTAGTACAGGTTTATATGCCAACTAGCTCTGCCGACATATATGAGGAGCTAAAGGAAATTATTCAGACAGTTAAGGGAGAGGAAAACTTAATTATTATGGGTGACTGGAATTCGGTAGTAGGAAAAGGAAGAGAAGGGAAAATAGTAGGTGAATATGGACTGTGCAGGAGGAATGAAAGAGGAAGTCGCCTGGTAGAATTTTGCACGGAACATGATTTACTCGTAACAAACACGTGGTTTAAAAATCACAAAAGAAGGTTGTATACGTGGAAGAGACCAGGAGACACCGGAAGGTATCAGACAGATTTTATAATCGTAAGACATAGATTCCGGAACCAGGTTATAAACTGCAAAACTGTAAAACATACCCAGGGGCAGATATAGACTCTGACCATAACTTGTTAGTCATGAACTGTAGGCTGAAACTGAATAAACTGCAGAAAGGTAGGAAAATAAGGAGATGGGACTTAGATAAATTGAAGGAAAGTGAAGTTCTGGAGAATTTCAGAGGGAGATTTAGGCAACAATTGACAGAAACAGGGGGAAATAAAACAGTAGAAGAGGAATGGGTAGCATTGAAAGATGAAATAGTGAAGGCAGCAGAGGACAAAATAGGTAGAAAGGCAAGACCTACAAAAAATCCTTGGAAATCACAGGAAATACTAAATTTAATTGACGAAAGGAGAAAATATAAAAATGCAGTAAATGAAACAGGCAAAATGAAGTACAGACGACTAAAAATGAGATTGACAGGAAGTGCAAAATGGCTAAGCAGGAGTGGCTAAAAGCCAAATGCAAATCTGTAGAAGAATGCATAAGAAGGGGAAAACTAGATACGGCCTACAGGAAAATAAAAGAGACATTTGGGGACAAGAAAAACAGCTCTAGAAATATCAAGAACTCAGATGGAAAACCAGTTCTCAGCAAAGAAGGGAAAGCAGAAAGGTGGAAAGAGTACATAGAGCAGCTCTACAAAGGAAATGAACTTAGAGACGATGTTGTAGGAAGGGAAGAGGAAGTAGATCAGAGATGAAATAGGAGATATTATACTGAGAGATGAATTTGACAGAGACCTGAAAGACCTAGGTCGGAACAAGGCCCCAGGAGTAGATGACATTCCCTCAGAGCTACTGAAGTCTATGGGACAGCCCGTCATGATGAAACTATTTGAACTGGTGTGTAGGATGTATGAGACAGGCGAAATACCCTTAGACTTTAAGAAAAAATGTAATAAACCCCATTCCAACGAAATCAGGCGCAGACAGGTGCGAAAATTACAGAACCATCAGTTTGATAACTTATGGTTACAAAATTTTAACACGAATTATCTACAGGAGAATGGAAAAGCTGTTAGAAGCTGACCTCGGGGAAGATCAGTTTGGATTCAGAAGGAACGTAGGAACCCGGGAGGCAATACTCACTTTACGACTTATCTTGGAAGATAGATTAAGGAAAGGTAAACCTACATTTTTAGCTTTTGTAGATTTAGAGAAAGCTTTTGACAATGTTGACTGGAATACACTCTTTCAAATTCTGAAGTCAGCAGGGGTAAAATACAGGGAAAGGAGAGTTATTTACAACTTGTACAAAAGACAGAACGCAGTTATTAGACTCGAAGGGCATGAAAGGGAAGCATCAGTTGGGAAGGGAGTAAGACAGGATTGTAGCCTTTCTCCGATGTTATTCAATTTGTACATCGAGCAGGCGGTGAAGGAAAGCAAGGAAAAATTTGGAATAGGGATTAAAGTTCAGGGCGAAGAAATAAAAACATTGCGTTTTGTTAGAGACAGTAAAGGACCTGGAAGAGCAGTTGAATGGAATGGACAGTGTGTTGAAGAGAGCGTATAAAATGAACATTAGCAAGAGCAAAACAAAAATAATGGAATGCGGTCTTAGAAAATCAGGCGATGCTGAAGGAATGAGATTAGGTAACGAAACAATGAAGGTGGTAGATGAGTTTTGTTACTTGGGTAGTAAAATAACATGCGATGGTCGCAGTACAGAGGATATAAAATGCAGAATGGCAATGGGAAGAAAAGCATTTTTGGAAAAGGGAAATTTGCTAACATCGAATATTAATTTAAGGGTAAGGAAGTCTTTTCTGAAGGCATCTGTGTGGAGTGTTGCCTTGTACGGGAGTGAAACATGGACGATAAACAGCGCGGACAGGAAGAGAATAGAGGCTTTTGAAATGTGGTGCTACAGAAGAATGCTGAAGATTAGGTGGGTAGATCGCATAACTAATGAAGAGGTACTGAACAGAATTGGTGAGAAAAGGAATTTTTGGCATACCCTGACTAAACGAAGGGATCGCTTGGTAGGACACATTCTTAGACATCGGGGAATCGTAAATTTAGCATTGGAGGGAAGTGTGTGGAGTAAAAATCGCAGAGGGAGGCCAAGAGACGCTTATAGTAAGCAGATTCAAGTGGATGTGGGTTGCCGTTCTTATGAGAAGATGAAACGGGTTGCTCAGGATAGAATAGGGTGGATAGGTGCATCAAACCAGTCTCCGGACTGAAGACCATAACAACAACAACAATTTTCAGAAATTTGATTACAATTCCACTTCATATTTTGTTTGGGGGGACACATAACTTTTAGTATCTTTATTTACGTCAATGATCGCAAAATGTCTCGTCGTTTTGGAAACCAGTTTCGGTCAGGATGACCATTTTCAAGTCTACAACAAATCAGAAACAGAAGGATACATCAACTATTACACTAACTTAGAAAACATAAATTATGCTATACAGTTATCAATACATGTATATAGCCATATAGCATCATCACAGTATAAGTGTATCCTCATTAAGGAATTAACAACAGATATGATGTATGTAATATTTGTAACACGTTTTTTTTATATTGATGACTGTAATGCCTTATTTATGTTTCATAACGTAGTCTATTACTAAATTTTGTCCTGTTTCCGATTTGCTGTAGACTTGAAAATGGTCATCACTGACCGAAACGGGTTGTCAAAACGGCGAGAAATTTTGTGATCGACGTAAATAAAGATATTAAAAGTAATTACAAAATGGATCACTGATATAAATACGCGACCATGTCGCACCTTGGAAACAGAACTGTTTGGTATCACCTAACCCCCAAAACAATGTATCATATGCTACGTCGTGTTTCAATTGTTTTTACGAAGACGCTAGCACCTGAAGTCGCTGCGTGTCATTGTGTCAGTGTATTCATTCGCTATTCGCCCATACGCCGAGCGACAACAGACGCCAGAGACTAGCGACCAAATACTCCCCGTGTAATATAGCCTTTACTTCAGTTGGCCACCTGGTACCCGTTGCTCCCTCCTGTTCCTACCGTTGCCTCGCAGTACGCTGCTAGCTGTCGCCGCTGCCTCTGTAACATATACAGAGGAGAAGCCCCCCCCCCTAAACCACTGTCCTACGCTGTCCTTGTAGTTCCGCAAGATGCTAGCAGATGTCACGCGGATCCCCGGCTTAGTGCCTGTAGACCGCACTAGAGGCGCTTCTGAGGGTGCCTCTCGCACATGAGATGGTAGAGTGGAGGGGAGGCTGAGGGGAGAGCTCGTGCCGCCTTCCACGAGGCCATGACTGTGTCCGATGTGCCGGCGTTTGAGGGGAGGTGGTGGTGGGGGCAGCCGCTACCTGCCGCCTGCTCTGGTCAGTTTTAAAGGGCTGCTTCCGACAGCAGCGCCATCATGGGACATCTTACGGAACTGCTGAAAACCCCTCGCCCCGCATCCCTGAGCGTGGGACCGGGCCCTTACGGAGGTTTCCCGTCTGTATATATTTGTCTGTGGCCCTGGTGGGCAGCTACTCGCCGTGTCCATCACCTGCCGGTTGCCTGGTCTCTGCGCTCCAGGCCAGCGCTTCCACCAGTCGAGGGTCGGAGCCCTCCCCAGTGTTTCTCGCCCTGGGGAGTCGTTTATCATCTGTACGGACTCCCTGAGTGGCTTAAGAGCACTCGACCAGTGTTTCAACAAACTACCTTTGGAGTAGAGTATCCAAGACTCTGTAGCCTCTCTCAATAGGTCTGGGCGCTCAGTGGTCTTTGTTTTGACCCCAGCGCATATCGGCATTCCTGGCAATGAATGTGTGACTCGGTTGGCCAAACAGGCCACCACCTCACGCCCTCTCGAAATCGGTCTTGTGCAAACTGACCTTAGGTGGACGCTACAACGGAAGGTGCGAGACGCTTGGAGTTCGGAATGGTCTGCACTGAGTGTGCAAAACAAACTTAGCTTGATAAAACCATCCACAGCCATATGGAAAACTTCACTGAGGTCCAATCGTCGAGATTCCATTGTGCTATGCTGCCTCCGTATTGGGCACACTTGGTTGACTCACGGCTATTTACTTCGCTGCGGTATTGCTTTGACAGTAGTTCATCTCCTGATGGACTGTACCATTTTAGCTCCAGTGCGGCAGTCTTTTAATTTTCCACCTACCCTATCCTTAGTGCGAGGGGACGATGCCTACACGGCTGAGTCTGTGCTGTCTTTTATTCGTGCAGCGGCTTATTACCATTCCATTTAATGGAGGGTGCTTTCTCCTGACGTTAAACCGTATCTTAGTGTTTTATGTCTTCTGACTAGCAGATATTAGTGTGTGCCAAGTGACTGGCTCATCCATTATTATCCCAGTGACCAGCCAGCCACGGATTTCCGTTGTCCCCCCAGGGGACTGATGACCAAGTAGTTAGTCCCCTCTAAACAGCAACAACAACAAGTGCTTCTCGCCGACGCCGCGGCAGCTCCTGCCGCCACCCATCTGGCCGCCGACCTCCCTCACCACCTCCCGCGGCCAGGGACAAGCGTCGCGTCGACGCCGCCTCCGGTCACTCCGCCTCCTCTCGCAGGCCGGGCGTCTCACAGCCGCCCTCGAAGCCGTAGGACGCAGGACTTCGAGACTACCTTCTTCCCTCGCTTTCTTCGTCTTCTTGTCTTTCCATCTTTCCCATAATTTCTTCAGAGATGGACTCGCCCCCTGTTACCACCACCACTGTCCTCTACACCATTCCCTCCCAGGCTTCCACGACCACCACATGGAGTGCCTCCTCCCTTCCCCAATCTCCCATCCCTCTGTCTGTTATTTTATCCACCACTGCCTCCTCTCCTGCCGCCACTGCACACCAAGCCTGCCCCGCACAATCATCTTCTCAGCACCCTCCCCTATCCCTTTCCGCTCTCCCCAACCCTGCTCTGAAGACTTCCCACAACGCTCCACAGCCAGGATTCAGCACCACCGTGCCGCGGTGGCAGCGTCGCCAGTCCCACCACAGCCGGGCCCCATTCCTCGCCACATCCCCATCCGACCCGTCCCTCTCCCCATCCTTCCTGCCCCCTCCACTTCCCTCATCCCTAAGAAGACCGCCTCTAAACGTTCCAGCGCGGAACCCGCCCATGAGTAATATTTCTGGCTTAAAGCCATTATATTAAGCATTGCTTCAGTGCAGCCAGTTAGGACCAGTAGGCGACATATGGTAAAAACTGGTGAGAACCACGACAGGTGGTATAATAGGTTGGGATCTCACGGGAAAGAGCACTGGCAAATCTCCTCAAATTCTAGGGAAGTCCCCGAGCGGCAGGCAATGGACGCCAATTGGCTGTAGCACTGGTGGTCACGCGCCAAAACACATACATAATTTTATTTATACTTTATGAACTAATTATTTATTCAATGTCAAACTCAGTTCAGAAAACCCCTCAAAGCTAAGCTATGCCCTGAGAAGGTAAAATCTATTAACAATTGCTACTTCAATAAACAAAGTAATTAATTTAAGACGGACAATGCACTGCAGCCATGTTTGTGCGCCAAATTGCGGAAAGAAAGCAGCCTTGCATCAAGCCACCACAGTTCAGTTCGCACTCACGGAGGAATAACATGTGAGTCTAGAACACGCACTCGGTAGAGTAACATGCATACGTAGGTGGTCATAAAACATTGATTAATCATCTTAGATCAAGGCTATATGACTATATTTACTTTCAGTTAAGAAAATGTGTGTCACGTGGATATAATTATGCAGTTTACTGGTTTTCTGCTTTCTTTAAATAAATCAGTTGGCATCCCTATTCCCGAGGACTTCAGTTTTATTCAATAATTAGATCAGTTCCTGCCAATAGTATAATAATTTCAGCCTCAATCAAGAACTCCGACCTGCATGCTATCATCTGTGTGGGCACAACATATAAAGAATACGTCAGGCTGGTGAACTTTTAGAGTTTCTACTCTTCACTCAGTGCAGTGGGGAGTTACTACAGCCCTCGTGCACACTCTCTTTGCGGTACAAACGCAAAGTGTTTTGCGTCATCCATGGCAACATGGAGGAGGACAGGAAATGATATAGGACCAGTTAGCAAAACCCCCTGTAGTCGTTTTTCCATTGTACATGGCGCCACCAAAAAAGTCCCCTCCACCACTACCTCTGCTCCTCCCTCCTCCTCCACCTTCACTGTGAACACTATACTGCCCCTTTCCTATGCCGCTGCTGCTGCCACCCAAACCTACACCTACGTCTTGTCCCGTCCCGACCCACAGTTCCTCGACAACTGTGCCCTCTCCCTCGAAATTAGAAAATACATCCCCTCCATCCCCCCATGCAGCTTATTCCACACAAGGACTCCGTCCTCATAAAGTCCCCCTCCCCCACCTTCCACATCGATGTCTTCTGTGTCCTTCCTTCTGTCCACTTGGTCCCCATGCCTCTCTCACCCCTACATCACTTCCACTGCTCCCTCCCAAAGCCAAGCTCCCCGCCGCCCGCCCTCACCACCGTGATCACCAAACTCAGCCCGGTGATCATGGAGGCAGAGGTGTTGGAGCAGCTCAACTTCCACACTGACATCTCCATTCGCTCCACCAAGTGGATCCAAAACTCCTCCGGCCCCATCTATCTGATGCGGATCTTTATAGAGTCTGCATCGTCCATCGACCGCCTGCTCACTGAGGAGGCATACATTTACGATCGCCGCTACAAGGTGGATCCCTCCCTCCCAAATCGTATCATTGTGAGCGATGCCTTGTCTACAACGATCACCTAACTGAAAAGTGTCGCAACACCCCCACCTGTCCCCACTGCAAGTCGACCCACTTCCTTCGCCAATGTTCCAACCTCACCTCCACACCCACCTACAACACCTTCGCCTGCAATGTTACTCTCATCTAAAGCACACTAGTACACGGTTTCCCATCACCTCATCCCTCTCTCCCCTTCCCCGCACCTCCCCGTGGCACACCTGCCCTGTACCCTTCTATACCACATTATTCGCTCCCTCCCTGCCGACAAATACCTATGCCTGCACACCCTCTCCCAACACCACGTGGATGCCTTTCTCCTGAACCAAACCTTTCTCGAACCCTGCCATTCCATCAGCACTGCTCCTTACTTCCTCCACCGCACAGACAGCCCCCCTCCCATCGATCGAGGAGCAGTGGCGACTGTCCACCTCTGCACCTCCCTGCCCGGCCACAACCTCTCCTTAACACCTCGACTTAACACCTCATCCTCAGCCTCTTACTTCCCTCCCTCATCGTCACTCTTGTCACTATTTACATTTGTGGCAATGAACCCCTCCCATATGACTTCCTCTCCCATGTTAACAGTTCCTTTATGACTTATGTGGTTGCCGCTGACCTCAACCTTTCTTCCTGGTCTGCCGCCGAACTATGGTGTTGGTTTCAGTTCCTCTCCCAGCTCCATGGCGACACCGTTCCCCTCCCACAACCCACTTGCCTGGAGAGCAACACTACCCCCGATGTCGTCCTTGCCTCTCCTAACCTCCTGTTCCACCTGCAGGCGAAAGTCCTCGAGCTCATTGGCAGTGACCATGGCCCTTACTCCTCACCCTAGATCCCTGTAGCCATCAGGCTCACGCTCCCCATCCCGAGCCCCTCCTAAGGTAGTCCATGATTACGCCCATGCTGACTGGTATGCCAACCGTCGTTTCCTAGACAACCAGGTTGCCAGCCATACCATAACCCCCAACCCCTCACCCCCCACCAACATTGACCACGCCACATCCTTCCTACACCAGACTGTCGCTGACACCATCCATTCCCATATCCTCACCAAGACCATCCAGCCCACACACTTCCTCCACAGGCTGTCCTCCTTCTCTATGAATCCCATCGACTTTATCGTTCCTTCCTACAGACCCGTGACCGGGACACACTCTTACGCCACCAGCAAATCCAACGCCACATCCGAAACCTCTTGACCGTGAAAAGATACTGGACTGGAGACAGACATTCACCCGTCTTAATGTGTCACTATTCCTCCAAGTACTGGAAAGCCTTCCACCACCTTACTGGCAGTCATTCTGCCCCTCACTACCCGCTTCTCGTCAACGACCTTCCCCATCCTGACAATGCCAGTAAGGCGAATGACTTTGGCGCCCATCTCGAAGATACCTTCTCCATTCCTGACAATCCAAGGTTTGATTATTCCCTCTTCCCAGACGTCCATGAGCGTACCAACACCTCCTCCCCACCGCTCACCCCGGATTTCAGTACTTGGACAGCATCTCCTCCACAGAACTTAACACTCCGATCACTGCACTTGACATTCAAACTACACTCCACATAAAACGCAACACAGCTCCCAGCAACGACTGCCTGAACTACGGGCACCTTCAGGCCTGCCCCCAGTCTTTCCACACAGCCCTTGCTTCCCTCTATACCGTCACCCTCTACACTGGCTTCATCCCCAACCTGTGAAAAACCTTCTTGAACCCAGCAAGCCTCCCTCTGACGCCTCTTCCTATCATCCTATCAGTCTCACCTCAGTGTTCAACCAGGTTTTGGAAACTATCTTTTCCTGCCGCATCCACCAGCATCTCCGTCATCACCAGTTCCTTCCGCGCTCCCCATGTGGCTTCCGACCTTCCTTGTCTGCCGATGACCAACTCCTGCGCCTTACCCACCTCCCTTCCGTCCAGGTGAACTCCTGTCGCGTCGCTATCCTCGTTTCCCTCGACATTGAGAAGGCCTACGACCATGTATGGCTTTCCGGTCTCCTTTTCAAACTCCAGCTCTATGCCCTTCCCATTAATTATGTCCGCTTCGTCACTTCCTTTCTCGCCCATCGTCCGTCCTATGTCACTGTCAACAACTCCACCTCCCGTTTGTTTTTCCCCTCTGCCGGGGTGCCCCAGGGCTCCCTCCTCTGCCCCCTCCTCTACCTTATCTATTCGGCTGATATGCCACAACCACAGCCTCCTGTCCATCTCCTCCAATACGCTGATGACACAGCCTTCCTTGCCACAGCCCCCTCCCTCGCCCACTCCCAACATCTACTTCAGTCCCATCTCTCCGAATTCTCCTCCTTGTGCAAGCAGTGGCTCCTTTCTGTTAACCCCACAAAATCCCAGGCAATCATCATAGGTCACACCACCCCATCCCTCCATCAGTGCAACATCTACCTCCCACTCCATGGCCGTCCCATCCCACAAACCAAAACCCTCAAGTACCATGGCTTCACCCTTGACCGTTCCCTCTCCTGGAAACCGCACCTCCAATCTGTCCCTGAAAAAGCCCTCTCCCACCTCAACCTCCTCAAGCTTCTGTCAGGCCAGACATGGGGCCTCAACCCCTCCACCATCCTCTTCACCTACCGCTCAACATGCGTCCTATCCTCTACTACTCCCATCCTGCCTGGGTCTCCGCTCCCCGTACCCTCTACGAATCCCTCCAGATCCCAGAACGCCACGCCCTCCACCTCGCTTACTGTATCCGCCTCCCTTCCCCCACGCAGATCCTCTATGACTTGATTCCCTTTCACCATCTGAAGTTCCTTGAACACCCCCGCCTCCGCTATCTATCCCGTTGAAATAGAATCTGCCATCTCTTGCTGCATCCTGGGCCTCTGCCACGCCGATACCTTATCATCCCTCCTTCCCTTCACCTCCACACTCTCCCCATCCTCTCCAAGGGTAACTTCCGTCAACTCCCTCTCCCGGATGACGCCCTCGTTTCAACCTTAGTCCCTCCCCATATTTGTACGTTTCCTTTCCTCCCCTCTCCCATCCCTGTCCACCCCCTCGCTTGGCTCTCCTCTCCCAGCTCCTCCCCACGATGAGTCCTTGCGCTTTCCCTCCCGTCCTTCTCCCACCGCGCTCCCCATTCCTCCCCTTTTCCCAATGTGGGCCCCCTGTTTTGACATATCATAACAGTGTGCCGTTTAGTGTTTGTGCTTAGTGCCCAATGTAGTATTTTAATACTTAAGGGGAGCTGGGCTCAAAAATTCGATATTTAAATTTTAGTGTATTTGAAACGCCTGGTATTTCCTCGTGAAACAGTTTTTGTTTTATATAAATCCGACAATTTTTTCGTGAGTTATGATGGTTTTTCTGACGCTCTGGCCATCTGGCCACTCCTTCCGTTTTGCGCCATGCCGAGAAAATGCACAAGCATTCTTTTACTCCTTGTATACTATTTCATGCTTCTATTGTTTTTATCGCTTAAATTTTTCGTATCCTGTATCTACTATCCATACTTTTTGTTCCGATCGTGTTTGTTATTGTTTTCGAACGTTATTGGTTGAACTTGGTGAAGTTTGTTGTGAGTGAAGTACGTCTTAATTTGTATTTTCGTTGGTCCCGCGTGTTTTCATAAAAATTATACTGGTCCAAGTGGTGGAATGGAAGTAGCAGGAGTTCTCAGGATTTTTAATCGTTCAGTGGCAAACAGAGGTGTCAGATACACACAGTATTTAGCAAGGTTTATGACCGGGTATGTGCAGAACAATCTTATCGTCCTAATGTCACAATTTCTAAATTAGAGTGCACTGGGCATGTCCAGAAGAAAATAGGATCAAGGTTAAGAAGATTATTAAAAGAAAAGTCAAAAATAGTATTGGAAGATGGTAAGAAGATAGGTGGCAAAGGTCGCCTGACAAATGTTGAGATAGACAGATTACAGAATTATTATGGCTTGGCCATAAGAAAAATGTAGAGAATTTCCACAAGCTATCCACAAATGAAAATCCTGTGCACTCTCTTTCCCCAAATGGTCCTGAGACTTGGTGCAAGTACAGGCGAAGTGACACATATGACCACAAACATTCTTTACCTGCAGCAGTAATGAATGAAATTAAACCTATATTTAGAGATCTTTGTAAAGATACCTTGTTGAAGAAATGTCTTCATGGGAAAACACAAAATTTAAACGCATGTATAAATTCTGTCATCTGGACCCGATTACCAAAAACTGCATTTGTTCAGATCACAACCCTCAGATTTGGTGATTATGATGCTATTTCATGCTTCAATGATGGTGTAACTAGAAAATTGGATTTTTTGGAATCATTGGGCATACAATCTAGTTGAAATACTGCAAAATCTTTGGTGCAAATAGATAAAGAGAGTATCCACAATGCCGATATAACTAATTTTAAATGCACAAAATGAGGTAGACAGATAATAAGAAGGACCAAGAGAAGAAAAGAAGATGAGTACGATACAGATGATGCTCAAAAAGGACGCAGGAAAATATTAGTGGTAAGTAATTCTCATCAATAACTGTACTAGAATTGCAATATTAAACTTGAAATTGATTTTTCTCAAAACTACATTTTTTTATTTTCAGGTACCATTATTTGATCAACTAATGGGGTTAGAAAGATGAAATTTGGTATTTTTGTACTGAAGATGGTGATAAATCGTTACAAGTAAATTGAGAACCATAAAACAATAATCAACAGTTTTATAATAATTAATGTTCTAAAAAAGTTAAATTTTACTGGTGAAAGAATAAAAAAAAATATTTCTTCAAAACCATTAGAGTTATTATGTTCATTTCACTTGTAAATTGAGACAGATATGTTATATATATGCAGTAAAATTTTGTTGTTTTATCACTTATAGATCCTTTGAAAAATGTACCTATTCAATGGATAAAATAGCATTGGCAGACTAGGAATAAAATTGCCTTCTGTCTCCCCTTAAGCAGCCGCCGATCAAGCAGAATTTTCGTGTTGCCATGTTTTTTTAAGCTGTGTCTTCGTCATCGTGTAGTGTGCTCCACTAATGTTATTTTAAACATCCTGGATTTTTAACTTCTATCTCTGTGTGATTTTAATCACCGTGGTAGTTTTAATTCTGAATATGTTTTACCTCAATTCTTTTCTCTATGTCTGTTCTCTTCATTTTAATCTCCATTATAGTGTCTAAATTCATCAAATTTTATCACGTTTCTGTTTTTATCTGTTCATACTAGACTTGCGCATAATAGTTCGCGATTGGGAGCGCTCACTTTAGTTCGTGGCTCTGTCGGGAACTAGTTCGTTCTTTTACTTCGTCCGCTCCCAGTGACAGCTGAGCGGCGTGGTCTGCGCATGCAGGTGGAGGGAGAAGTTCCCCCACCTAGCTGCTTCATGCGCTTGCTGCTTAAGCCACTAACGATATCACGCGGACCAAAAGAAACAGTTTGTGGATAATTTCTCGCTTTTAAGTTTAGAGTTATCTCTATACCTTGCCATTATGGGATTTATTAGTCAGATATTACAGAGTGCAGAATACTTCAAAACAGGCATTTTGTAGCACTGAACTATGTAATCTAGCAGGCAGACGCTCACCACGAAATGACTCATCAGCAGAAGGCAAACACGTGATTTTTAATTCTGCTGTGCGTCCTCTCGCTATTGCCTGTCAGTCTTCGGAAAATAATCCAACGAACTATGAAGCGAGATACGTTTGGCATAAAAGTTCGCGACCCGTAACGCATGTTTTAGTTCGCGACCGATTGCACATACTTTAGTTCGCGACCGATCGTGCTTATTTTAGTTCGCGACCGATCGCGCAAATTTTAGCTCGCGACCGATCGCGCATATTTAGTTCGCAGCTCGGCCGCGAAGTAGGTCGCTCTTTTTAGTTCGTCCGTTCTTTTTGTCTTTTGCTACCGCTACTAAAAGAGATCTTTCTTTTGTTAGTTTCTTATATAATGATCAGTGTTGCCCAAGCGTGTGCTATTACCCGTATTTTTGGGCAATTGGACATCAAATACTTAAGCAAATAAACCAGTTATTTACAGCTGCATCTCAGATCGCAATGACGGTAATTGGAAATCACGCGATTCTGCGCGCTCTCGCGTCCTCTCGTCAATCTTCGGAAAAGGAGCGGACGAACTAATAGGCCAGGGATCTGCGAACTTGTTCCCGTAGTTCGCCTGTGGGAGCGCTGTTCCGAACTAGTTCGTTCGCGAACTACACAAGACTAGAACATGCGCTCGGCTGAAGAGCAGCAATGAAGCTGCTGACAGCCTTAAAAAGAAAAATCGCCGTGGATGAACCGCTGTCTTTAAATGCGCCTTATAGCACCTTGCTGCGGTGTGCGCTGTCGTTCACTGTCAGAGGTTCGAGTCCTCCCTCAGCCATGTATGTGTGTGTGTGTGTGTGTGTGTGTGTGTGTGTTTCATTCTTACGATAAGTTAGTTTAACAATTTCGAGACGAGTGATGTAGCTCCTACGTTGGTCCGACAGTACCCAAAAAGACGAGCGACGTAGCTCCTACGTCGGCCGATTATCAGCGAAGTTAACGACTCCCAGCGCATGACTTTCATCAACGAGCTCTATAAACCACATAGAGAGGCTATCTCTGGGTGAACAGCGCTCCTTGTGGTAGCAACCAGGAACTGTGTCAGCCATTTTTTTCAACGTCCAGTGCGCCGAATACGAAACTTAGACCGACGCTATTTACGTGTTTTGGTTTCACATTTTATGTATCGTAGTAATCTTCAAAGGTTATTTATTAAGTTGAAATCATGCCGAGTGTATGCGCAGCATATAGCTGTACTAATCGCAGTAATGAGACTTTTGGAATATCGTATTATTTCTATGTATTCGTTTCTAACATTTCGTGTACTCGTCGTTTGTAATTACCACATTTCTGCATACAGTAGTCCTATGGGCTGTGTATGTGTTTAACTGTAACTAAAGTAAGCTGTAATTATATTTTTCAGTTTTCCTTTAAAAAATGAACTTACGAAACGATGGTTAGTAATATGAGGCGAGATAAGTGGAAACCTACTGCATACAGTTACATCTGTTCATCGCATTTTGATGAGAAATCTTGTAAGCAACAAATGATACAAATCGGCTTCTGGCTACTAGCTGAATCAGCTTCATTTGAAGATATGTCATGTAGCCAAGCAGGAGAGATGGAATCTCTTTTATTACCTATTGCAAATCATGATTTAAGTCATTCAGAGAGCAGTAGGCCTATTCAGTTTGACCATGACTATGTGCCAGAATACGAAATGCTGACATTATATTTCGAAAAATTAGTTGAAAATATTTCTGGAAGCATCATTAGGCAAGTGAGCAAAAAACGTGAGTGTTTATATTGCTTGGAAGTTCTTCGTGCTCCTAAAAAGAGAGTAAAACTGGATTAATCGGATTAAAAGGTATAAAAGACAGTCTGTTCAAACCTTCTCGAAGTGGCAGAAACGGTTCTGAGGAATCATGGAACGTCATTAGGGAAGAAAAATTTTATTTTGCGAATATATGTAGATGTATTTAGAATGTTGGGAAACAGACCTACTTTTCATACAATGTAAACTTTCACGGCCAGCGTTGTCTTCAGGTAAAATTTCGGCGCTGATGGGCCGTGGTCCAGATGTAAAACTTCCTCCAGACGTTTCGTCTCCAACTGCAGGAGACATCTTCAAGGGTCTTCCGGCTGCTGCCACTGTGGGCCGAGGGGCTCTCGCATTTATAGAGGGCACCACCATACGTCACGTGATGCTGACTTTGTAGCTATCTCTGGATGACGTCGTCATTCTCTATTAAAAATAATCGATTGTCCAAAAGTCAACACAGTTTCAGCCGACCAGATGCATAAAATGGTTTGCAAAAAAGTTGTTAAATAAAATTTTTGTATCCCAACTTCGTCGCCGCTTTTGTGTCCCAGCCTCGTCGTAGGTGTCGGTGGCCGAGTGGAACGAGACCGACACAGTAACAAAAATAGCACGCCGGTGCAGGTACGGAGGGGAGCAGCCAGCAACTACAAACACTAGAGTAAATCAGAAAGAGATATATATTGCACAGAATGTAACAATACTTAACTTTTACATAGTACTGCAGAACGTTGATACATAGTTGTTAGAGGCCTGCCTAGTGCCTGTACAATAGCAAAGTCTTCACTGGTGCCTATCTGTTTACGAAGGTCCTAACTCGTTGCTATCTCAGTCCGAAGTGCCAAGTCCTTCAGTGGTGGCCACGAGCGGAGTTGCAGCAGAGGGCGCTCGTGGCTGTCGTCGTGAGAACGCCGCGCCGTGCGTGCATGGCGGCGCACGGCGAAAGTAGGTGGCGCGCACTTTGTACTTGTGCGACACCACAAAAATGTGGCTGACTCCATGTCAATAAACTAAAAAGTAAAATTTAAAACAATGTCACATCATAAAATTGTGGAGCACGTCCACACACAGGTGGAGTGAGAACTGCGTACTGCATGGAGTCAGCCACATTTTATTTGACAAGTTTTTTAATGTGAGCTGTATGTATACTTCTAAAGAAGGCAAAATTACTTTTGCCGAAACCTGGGTAAAGGTTTATGCATGTAAACCATTTTATGCAACTGGTCGGCTGAAACTGTGTTGACTTTTGGATCGTGTTCCACCGTTGCTGAATTGCAGCCATGTATAAAATTTTTAATCGATTGTCGTTTTGTTGGTGCAGTGTCGACATCCATATTTTATCTAACTTCAGACCTTCTTCTTTCCTATTAAAATTATTCTGATGTTTGTGGATCTTTATTCCTTCTCTAAACATGCGTGCATGGTACTGAGATGTCCTAGCTAAAACGCTCGTCTCGTTAAATTTTATTTCATGATTTCCTTTTTGAACAACATGTTCAGCCACTGCCGATTTTTCCGTGAGGCCCAGACGACAGTTCCTTTTATGTTCAGATATGCGAGTGTTGACGCTTCTTTTTGTAGTACAGTTAAAAAGGAAGGTCGAAAAATTCGAACCAATTATCTTTTTCAATGTGTTTCTAAATGCACCAAATACTATAAGTTGAGAACCATTCATCCGATTGCGATAAAATTTTGCTCCTTTGACGTTCGAAGCAAATGCGTTTATAAAGTTACTGGGGTCTAAAATACATACGATTTAAATTAATATGGTTTATATTCAGAGATAAGTGCTACGAAGTTCTCGGGTTATCTAGTATGTGAGTAAAATACGTTAGCATATGTACAATGGCTGCAGAGGATCATATAGACAGAAGGACAAGACCTAATAGAAATCCCTGGATAACACAGGATATGCTGAACTTAATTGATGAGAGGAAAAAATATAAAAATTCAGCAAGTGAAACAGGAAAAAGGGAGTACAAACGTCTGAAAAATGAGACTGACAGGAAGTGCAGACTGGCTAAGCAGAAGTGGCTAGAGGTCAAATGCAGAACCGTAGAAGAATGCATAACTAGGGGAAAGATAGTTACCTCTTACAGGAAAATAAAGGAGATATTTGCAGACAAGAAAAGCAGCTGTATGAATATCAAGAACTCTGACGGAAAACCAGCACTAAGCAAAGAGGGGAAAGCTGAACTGTGGAAGGAATATATAGAGGGCTTATACAAAGGAAATAAACTTGAAGGCAGTATTCTAGAAATGGAAGACGAAGTGGAGGAAGATGACATAGGAGATATGATACTGCGAGAAGAATTTGACAGAGCGCTGACAGACTTGAGTCGAAACAAGGCCCCCGGAGTAGATGATATTCCGTCTGAACAGCTGATGTCGTTAGGAGAGCCAGTCGTGAAAAAAATTGTATCACCTGGTATGCAAGATGTATGAGACGGGAAACACCCCCTCGACTTCAAGGAGTATATTGTAATTCCAATTCCAAAGAAAGCAAGTGCAGACAATTGTGAAAATTACAGAACTATCAGTTTAATAAGTCATGGGTGCAAAATACTAACACGAATTGTTTACAGACGAATGGAAAAACTTGTGGAATCCGATCTTGGGGAAGATCAGTTTAGATTTAGGAGAAATGTAGGAACACGAGAGGCAATACTCACATAACGACTTATCTTAGAAGGCAGGCTAAGGAAGGGCTAACCTACGTTTTTGGGGTTTGTAGATTTGGAGAAAGCTTTTGACAATGTCGACTGGAATACAAGCATCCAAATTCTGAAGGTAGCAGGGGTAAAATATAGGGAAGAGTTATATTCAATCTATACAAAAACCAGACAGCGGTTATTAGAGTCGAAGGGCAAGAAAGGGATCCGGAGGTTGGGAAGGGAGTGAGACAGGGTTGTAGCCTTTCCCCAGTGTTGTTCAATCTGTACAATGAGCAGGCAGTGAAGGAATGGAAGGAGAAATTTGGAGGAAGCATTAAAGTGCAGGGAGAAGAAATAAAAAAATTGCGGTTTGCCGATAACATAGTAATTTTGTCAGAGACTGCAAAGGATCTGGAAGAGCAATTGAATGGAATGGTCAACGTCTCGAAAGGAAGATATAAGATGAACATTGACAAGAATAAAACGAAGGTGATGGAATGGAAAGTCAGAAAATCAAACGATGCTGAAGGAATTAGATTAGGTAATGAGACAATAAAAGTAGTAGATGAATTGTGTTATTTGGGTAGCAAGATAACTTGTGATGGCCGAAGAGGATATAAAATGCAGAACGGCAATGGGAAGAAAAGTGTTTCTGAAGAAGCGAAATTTTCTGACATACAATATTAATTTGAATGTTAGGAAGTCCTTTCTGAAAGCATTTGTCTGGAGTGTAGCATTGTATGGGAGTGGAACGTGGACGATAAGGAGTTCAGATAAAAAGATGATAGAAGCTTTTGAAATATGGTGCTACAGACGAATGATGAAAATTAGGTGGGTAGATCAGTTAACTAATGAGAAGGTGCTTAACCGAATTGGGGAGAAAAGGAGTTTCTGACATATCCTGACTAAGAGAAGGGATAGACTAGTTGGACACATTCTGAGATATCAAGGAATTGTCAACTCAGCATTAGAAGGAAGTGTGTGGGGTAAAAATCGTAGAGGGAGACCGAGGGACGAATACAGTAAGCAGATTCAAAAGGATGTAGGTTGTCAAACGTATTCTCAGATGAAGAGACTTGCACAGGACAGGGTAGCGTGGAGAGCTGCATCAAACCAATCTACGGACTGAAGACCAAATGTTTGTAGAACTTATGGGACTTAACTACGGGGTCATCAGTCCCTAAGCTTACAAACTACTTATGAACTAGCTAATCGTAAGGACGGCACAAATATCCATGCCCGAGGGGGGGATTCGAACGCCCGACCGTAGTGGCCGTGCAGACCGTGACTGGAGCGCCTCAGTCCCCTCGGCCGGCGGACTGAAGACCACAACAGCAACAACAACATGTACAATGGCGGCCTAAGGAGGGGGGAGGGACCGCCCTGGACCTCTCGTTTATTTTTTTCTTTCTTTCCCCCCCCCCCCCCCCCCTGATGGGCTTCCATGGCCTCTCGTCCTGGTGGAGCTCCAAATCCTAAAAGTTACTTTTTGAGAGTAATACATGTATTTCCAAGTGCACGCCGTGCCTCATTTTGTTTTGCTGCCGCCACGGGCCTATGAGACCCTTAATCTGCCACTGCATATGTGTATTGTGTAGGATATCCGATCCACTAATTCAGCGGTCGGCAACTGGCGGACTGCGGTCCATGTCCAGACCGCGGAAGGACAAAAACTGGACCACCAAAAGTATTTTCAAAGTGCAATCTACATACTCTAATTATTAAAGAAAACATTTTTTTCTAGAGCTAACAACACCGAGCTACAAGCAAATAGGAAATTAATATGCAACAGGCGGATTGTGTTTTTATCGACTTCAAAAAGGCGTTCGACACGGTGCCACACTGCAGACTGCTAACGAAGATACGAGCTTATGGAATAGGTTCACAGATTTGTGACTGGCTGGAAGACTTCCTAAGTAATAGAACGCAGTACGTTGTTCTTGACGGCGAGTGTTCATCAGAGACGAGTGTATCGTCAGGCGTGCCCCAGCGGAGTGTGATAGGACCGCTATTATTTTCTATCTATATAAATGATCTGATGGACAGAGTAACTTGTAATTTGCTGATGATGCTGTGGTGTATGGAAGGGTGTCGTCTTTAACTTACTGTAATAGCATACAGGATGACTTAGAGAAAATTTCTAGTTGGTGCGAAGAATGGCAGCTAGCTCTCAATGTAGAAAAATGTAAGGTAATGCGCATGAGTAGGAAAAACAATCCCATAATGAGAAATTAGGGCTCGTACAGAGGTATATAGGCATTCTTTTTTTCCTCGCTCTATTTGGGAGTGGAATAGGAAAGGAAATGCCTAGTAGTGGTACAGTGTACCCTCCGCCACGCATCTTACGGTGGATTGCAGAGTATGTATGTAGATGTGGTTTGGTTCAAAGTGTATCATCATTCCGTCACATGCTGGTTCACTCAAAGAGACCTTATTAAGTCAAGAATTTCTTCATTTCGCAACAATTTTTGAATGTAAAAGTATTCCTGAAACAGACATTTCCGTATTACAAAATTTCTTGGAAGATCTTAAGAAGGAATTTGCAGAAAGTTCAGAGACTTTTCAGTAACTAACAAGTTGTCACGATTATTAAAATCACTTTTTGAGGTTTCTCCTGCAGCGTAAGTGGGAGCGAAGTTATTCCTACTTTCTACATCTACATACATACTCCGCAATCCACCGTAAGGTGCGTGGCGGAGGGTACACTGTACCACTACTACGCATTTCCTTTCCTATTCCACTCCCAAATAGTAAGAGGAAAAAAAGAATGCCTATATGCCTCCGTACGAGCCCTAATTTCATTTATCTTGTCTTTGTGATCACTACATGAAATATAAATAGGCAGCAGCAAGATCATACTACACTCAGCTTCAAATTCCGACCCTCTAAATTTCCTCAACAGAAATTCACGAAAAGAACGTCGTCTTTCCTCCAACGATCCCCAATTGAGTTGCCGGAGCATTTCCGTGACACTCGCGCATTGGTCGAACCTACCAGTAACAAACCTAGCTGCTCGCCGCTGAATTGCCTCTATGTCTTCCTTTAAACTGATCTGATGCGGGTCCCAAACACTTGAGCAATACTCAAGACGTGGTCGTACAAGCGTTTTTTACGCGGTCTCCTTTACAGCTGAAGTACATCTTCCCAAAATTCACCCAATAAACCGAAGTCTACTGTCCGCCTTACTCACAACTGACCTTACATGTTCGTTCCATTTCATATCGCTCTGCAACGATACGCCTAGATATTTGAACGACGCGACAGTATCAAGAAGCTCACTACTAATGTTGTATTCGAACATTATGAGATTGTTTTTTCCTACTCATGCACATTACCTTACATTTTTCTACATAGATAGCTAGCTGCCATTCTTCGCACCAACTAGAAATTTTGTCTAAGTCATCCTGTATGCTATTACAGTCAGTTACAGACGACACCCTCCCACACACCACAGCGTCATCAGCAAACAGCCGCAAAGTACAAGTTACTCTGTCCATCAGATCATTTATATAGATAGAAAATAATAGCGGTCCTATCACACTCCCCTGGGGCACGCCTGACGGTAGACTCGTCTCTGATGCACACTCGCCGTCGAGAACAACGTACTGCGTTCTATTACTTAGGAAGTCTTCCAGCCAGTCACAAATCTGTGAACCTATTCCATAAGCTCGTATCTTCGTCAGCAGTCTGCAGTGTGGCACCGCGTCGAACGCCTTTTTGAAGTCGAGAAAAACACAATCCGCCTGTTGCCCTCCATCCATGGCTCGCACGATGTCATGTGAGAAAAGGGCAAGCTGAGTTTCACATGAATGATGTTTCCTAAACCCGTGCTGATTCATAGAAAGAAGCTTTTTCTTTTCAAACAAATTTATCATATTCGAACTGAGAATATGGTCCAAAATCCTACATGAAACTGATGTCAACGATATTGTCCTGTAATTGTGTGGGTCAGTTCTGGTTCCTTTGTTATAAACGGAAGTCACCTGCGCTTTTTTCCAATCACTAGGAACTTTGCTCTGAATTAAAGATTCGCGAGAAATGCAAGCTAAGTAGGGGCCCAATGCCGCAGAATACTCCATGTAAAACTGAACTGGTATTCCATCCGGACCAGCAGAGTTTTTCGTACGAGTTGTTTACAGGTGGGGAAGTGTCAAGGGCGAGGGGCGTGTCTTTGGCTGCCGGGTGGGCGGCGATATCGACCGGTGTCTCCTAGCGACGGGTCGATGTTGTGGCCGGCCGCGACCGGTCGATTCCCGGCCGACCGGAAGTGTGTGGGCTGGAGGCGCGCAGTCTCCAGCTGGACTCCAGGCACGGGCGACGCCAGACCAGCCGGCGCTCACCGCTGGACAACGGCTCAGCCGCCGTAGGTCAGTAAGTGACGATCCAGCCAGACCAATGCAGTCCGCCGACGACCCTAATCTAGTCTGCACTTTAACCCATCCTTCACCTCTCAACAATGTGAGGAGTCGCCAGAAACTACACGTGGTTCGGATTCCACGTTAAGCTGTAGGTCCCCTTTCCTTTCCCCAGTTGGGCAATTGGGGTAGGCTAGGGACACGCAAGTCGCCGAAGTGGTGCCCAATTGAAAGACTCGCACCGGGCCAATGAGCCACACGAAATTATTATGTCCAAGTAAAGAAAGTTCCGAGTTGTGGCCATAGACGGGCTAATCGGAGCCGACCGTCCGCCGTGTCATCCTACGACAAATGCGTCATTGGATGCAGTACACATGGTCGTGTAATCAGTTAAAAACTTTCTCGCTCCTTCCCTTCTGCCACCCCACTATCCACAAATATATTTGGTCACCATTCCCAATTTTCATTTACTACACATGAAAACAAGCAGAGTTCTGAGGTCTAGATGTGTCAGTGGAATCCATTCGACCGCCGTGTCTTACTACATCAAAGGCATCATTGGATGAGGGTTGGATGGCATGTTGTCAGCGCACAGCTGTCGTGTGAGGATTCGCCAGAAACGACACGTGGTTCGGATTCCATGTTAAGCTGTAGGTCCCCTTTCCGCAGTTGGATAACTGGGGTAGACTAGGGATACGCAATTCGCCAAAGTGGCATCCAATTGAAAATCTTGCACCAGGCCAATGAGCCACACGAAATTGTTATTATTATGTCCAAGCGAAGCAAGTTCCTAGTTGTGGCCATAGACGGGCCAATCGGAGTTGACCGACCGCTGTGTCATCCTACAACAAACGCGTCATTGGAAGCAGTATGCATGGGCGTGTAATCAGTTAATAACTTTCTCGCTCCTTCCCTTCTGGACAGGCTGCTCACACGTTACTCCTGCCTCCCCACTATCCCTAAATATAATTCGTCACCATCCCCAATTTTCATTTACTACATATGAAAACAAGCAGAGTTCTGAGCTCTAGATGTGCCAGTGGAATTCGACCGACCGCCGTGTCATCCTACATCAAAGGTGTCATTGGATGAGGGTTGGATGGGCATGTGGTCAGCGCACTGCCGTCGTGTGAGGATTCGCCAGAAATGACACGTGGTTCGAATTCCACGTTAAGCTGTAGGTCCCCTTTCCCCAGTTGGATAACTGGGGTAGACTAGGGACACGCAAGTCGCCAAAGTGGCGTCCAATTGAAAGACTTGCACCAGGCCAGTGAGCCACACGAAATATTATTACGTCCAAGAGAAGCAAGTTCCGAGTTGTGGCCGTAGATGGGCCATTCGGAGCCGGCCTACCGCTATGTCATAGTACGACAAACGCGTCGATGGATGCAGCACCTTCGACTGGGCAAACAGCAGAACGGCTATGCATATACCGTGGTAGCAACATAGAACCACGTGACTATTGGCAAACATTTGTCGTTTATAAAAAACAACTTTGCAATTTTCAAGAAATGGCACTATTTTAAACTTATAATACTTACAAATGAAATTTAATGTTACGCCCCTTGACACAAAACGCTTTGCAAATTCATAAGCAAAGCTGGAAAAAAATCACATACTGTTGGTAAAGCAGTGGTTTAGCTGTAGAGATGTTTGTGCCATGATAGCAATGCCATGCCCAGTCTACCAATATCTATGGTTGAAGTGCAGTACGCATGGGCGTGTAATCAATTAATAACTTTCTCGCGCCTTCCCTTTTGGACAGGGTGATCAGTGACCACACATTACTCCTGCCACCCCACTATCCACAAATATAATTGGTCACCATCCACAATTTTCATTTACTACACATGAAAACAAGCAGAGTTTTGAGCTCTAGATGTGCCAGTGGAATCCGTTCGACCGCCGTGTCATCCTACATCAAAGGCGTCATTTGAAGAGGGTTGGATGGGCATGTAGTCAGCGCACAGCCGTCGTGTGAGGATTCGCCAGAAACGACACGTGGTTCGGATTCCACGTTTAGCTGTAGGTCTCGTTTCCTTTCCCCAGTTGGATAACTGGGGTAGGCTTGGGACACTCAAGTCGCCGAAGTGGCGCCCAATTGAAAGACTTGCACCAGGCCAGTGAGCCATACGAAATTATTATTACGTCCAAGAGAAGCAAGTTCCGAGTTGTGGCCGTAGATGGGCTAATTGGAGCCGACCGACCGCCGTGTCATCCTACGAAAAACGCGTCATTGGATGCAGGACGCATGGGCGTGTAATCAGTTAATAACTTTCTCGCTCCTTCCCTTCTGGACAGGGTGATCAGTGATCACACATTACTCCTGCCACCCCACTATCCACAAATATAATTGGTCACCATCCACAATTTTCATTTACTACACATGAAAACAAGCAGAGTTTTGAGCTCTAGATGTGCCAGTGGAATTCGTTCGACCGCCGTGTCATCCTACATCAAAGGCGTCATTGGATGAGGGTTGGATGGGCATAGTCAGCATACAGCCATCGTTGTGTGTCACAACTCTTTGGGTCGTGAATACAAAGCGATACAAAACGATAATTTATTTCCACTCACATACACTATGTAATCAAAAGTATTTGGACACACCCAAAAAATACATTTTCCATATTAGGTGCATTGTGCTGCCAACTACGGCTACGTATTCCATATCAGCGACCTCAGACGTCGTGAGAGAGCACAGGGGGGCACACTGCAGAACTCACGGACTTCGGGTGATTGCATGTCACTTCTGCTAGAAGTTAAGAAGCGAGAATTACACTCTTCTAGATATATTAACACAATATACACTATCCGATCAAAAGAATCTGTATACCTGGCTCAAAATGACTTACAAGTGGAGCGTTTCTCATTACTTGCTATATACTTTGTTTAGTCGTAACTCGATTAATTCGATAACACTCCAAATTTGAAGTTTTAAAGTTTGTGCTGTTAAAGAAGATGTATCTTAATAAATTTGGTCGGCACTTAAAATCTTGTAACCATGTAATATTTAGGCATCATAGACTTCGACATAATCCAAGCTTCTGCAGGTAAAAGGGATCTTCTTGTAATAATTAATGTATTATTTTGATTATGTTGAAAATAAACAGACGTGAACAGAACGTTGACTTTCACAACAAACTTTCTTTGAAACACCATAAATACACCAATTCACAATAGTCACATCCAACTATTTTAAAATGCCCCTTACACATCGACTTTCCAGACTAAACATATTCCTATAACTAAGTTTTCATTTTTCTTTTTATAAACAAATGTTGTTTTCAATTTTCCCTGGATTGTGCCTTTCTCCATGGCGTTTTACTCCATCCACTTTGCTACATAGTTAATGTCTCTGACACATCCACCGCTCTTCAGCTATGCACCGTGCGATCTGCATAAAAGATCGAAAATCCCGCGCACAGTATAGCTAAAATTTTTAAATAACAATAACTATTTTTCACGACATCCTTTCCTTTCACGACCCAGTGCCCAGTGGAACTAGCAATTTTGCTTGTTTCACTACACAAGTTAGAGGAATTCAGTATGGTGTTGGCCCACCCTTAACCTTGATGACAGCATACGTCCAATCATGTGCTGGAAGGTTTCTTGGGGAATGCTGTGGAGTGCTGTACTGAGGAGAGGTATCGATGTAGGTCGGTGAGGCCTGACACGAAGTCGGCGTTCCAAAACATTCCGAAGGTATTCTATAGCATTCAAGTCAGGACTCTGTGCTAGCCAGCCCATTTCATGGAGGTTATTGTCTTGTAAGCACTCCACCACAAGCCGTGCATTATGAACAGGTGCTAGAAAGATCCAGTCGCCATCCCTGAATTGCTCTTCAACAGTGGGAAGCAAGAAGGCGCTTAAAACATCAGTGTAGGCATGTGCTGTGATAGTGCCACGCAAAACAACAAGCGGTGCAAGCCCCCTCCATGAAAATCACGACCACACCATAACACCACCGCCTACGAATTTCACTGTCGGCACTACACACGCTGGCAGACGTTCTCCGGGCATTCACCATACCCACACCCTGACATCGGATTACCAAATTGTGTATCGTGATTCGCCACTCCACAAGACGTTTTTTCACTGTTCAATCGTCCATTGTTTACGCTCCTTGCACCAAGCGGAGAGTCGTTTGAAAATTGATCTGCGTGATGTGTGGCTTATAGTGGGCAGCCGCTCGACCATGAAATCCAAGTATTCTCACCTCCCGCCTGTCATAGTACTTGAAGTGGATCCTGATGCGCCGGCCGCGGTGGCCGAGGGGACTGAGGCGCTCCAGTCACGGTCTGCACGGCCACTACGGTCGGGGGTTCGAATCCCCCCTCGGGCATGGATATTTGTCCGTCCTTAGTCTTAGCTAGTTCATAAGTAGTTTGTAAGATTAAGGAGTGATGACCCCATAGTTAAGTCCCATAAGTTCTACAAACATTTGAACTTTTTTTTTTTTTTTTTTTTTTTGATCCTGATGCAGTTTGTAATTCCCGTGTGATGGTCTGGACAGACGCCTGCCCATTACACTGTACGAGGTCGGCTTGTACGCTCTCGTACTGTACGTGTCCCTTCAAGTTTCCACTTCACTGTCACAACAGAAACAGTGGACCTAGGGATGGCCGCGGTGGAGTAGCCGAGCGTTCCAAGGCGTTGTGTGCGAGGCGAGGTACTGGCGGAAGTAAAGTTGTGAGGCGGCATCGTGAGTCGTGTCGAGGTAGCACAGTCGGTAGTGCGCTTGCCCACGAAAGGCAAAGGTCCCAGGTTCGGGTCCCGGTTCCGGCACACAATTTTAATCTGCCAGGAAAGTTACGTTAAACTTTGTTTACATGATAAATCAATAAAATGTAAAGGCCGTAAACTCCACAATATACCCAGGAATTACAATTACTTCTGACTAAAATTGGAAAGAACACGTAGATAGTGTCGTGGAAAAGGCGAACCAGAGAATGCGTTTTATTGGCAGAACCCTTAAAAGATGCAACAGAACTACTAAAGAAATTGCGTACACTACGCTTGTCCGTCCTTTTATGGAATATTGCTGCCCAGTGTGGGATCCTTATCAGGTGGGTTTGACGGAGGACATCGAAACAGTCCAAAGAAGGGCAGCTCGTTTCGTATTGTCACGATACACGGGAGACAGCGTTACGGAAATGATACAGGATGTGGGATGGGAATCATTACAACAACGGCGCTTATCGCTGCGGCGTGGGCTGCTTACGAAACTACAATCGCAAACATTCTCCTCCGAATGCGAAAATATATTGTTGACTCTCAGTTACATAGGTAGAAATGATCATCAGATTAAAATACGAGAAATCAGAGCTCGAACGGAGAGATTCAGGTGTTCATTCTTCCCGCGCGCTATTCGAGAATGGAATGGGAGATAAAATAGTATAACGGTGGTTCGATGAACCCTCTGCCAGCCACTTAAATGTGATTTGCAGAGTATCCCATGTTAATTTTTACGAACAGAGTATTTTCACGAGACGTAACTAGGAGATAAACATTGTGTTAATTGACTCAGGACAGAGAAACGGAATAAACCTGAAATTTACTGTAGTTATGTCTCTGTTGTAATATGATAAAAATGTGAATTTCCAACTTTTCGCGGCTTAAGGAGCAATTCAATGAGTTACGGGTGTGCTGCCGAACAAATTCAACTTCGTCCGCTAATATTTCGGCCTCGTATCGTCACGCCACCTTCACTGTCCAAGCACAGTCTAACATACACAGTCACGACACTTCCACTGAGTTTTGTTATACGTCGCGACAGCAGTGCTCCAAGCGGCTGGCAACGTACATTTCTGAATACTATATTGGATGAATCTGAATAGTGTCTTTAAATTGTTTTTAACATATGTTTTGCAACGGGGAACGTATCTAGTGCCTTAAAAACAGGTAATAATAAAAAATAACGCCACATTTGTCTTTATGAGCTTTCCTAAGAATCATTGGAAGGTATGAAACGCTACTTTGCAGGACAGATTATTTAAGATTATCTTGAAATCAAGAATTTCAATTTCTATTAAGAACAAAAATTGCTAATAAACTACAGAAGACCCAACAATCCAAAGAAAGACGTCGGTTTTCTACTCAGAAACGTCAGGATTTCTTCACTTCAATTCCAGCCAAATCAGTAAGTGTTGCACATAAGAAACTTATATGGAATGCATTACCTACATTATTTAATGTACCAGACCAACCACTGAAGCTGTAGCTGAAGGAAAGTCCTCACAAACGTGACAATTAAACAATCGAAAGCTAAAACATAGTTTCCCAACAAAGCGGAAACGAATTCCACAATTGTTACTACTTCTGAACCACAATTGGCAAGAATCTACAAAATAAGATTACCTGACATAGTTGGGTCTGTAGGCGATCTAATCGTTTTATAGCTTTCATAATGACAAGCCAAGATCGCACACTAATAATTTATTAAATGACGACCGGTTTCGGTGCACTGTGTCACCATCATCTGGTCACATATATGTTATAACCTGGTCATCTATCAAAAATATAAAAGACATGCAATAAATAACGTAAAAACATAAAAAATTACATACATTTGGGATTAAGAGGCATTTAACCTACCTTGTTAAAAAAATTGGGTATAAAATAACAATTGCAACATTGAAACCCATACATAGAATATGGGTTTCATATATTTGACTAAAATTATGTGACAATTTGTTTTTATGCAATAACTGACTTCTGTAAAACCAGCTATGGTGCTGCCACCATGCGCCAAAATGTAAACTAGAGTTTTCAGAGCTGTCAGTATTTTGTAAGTTGTCATGTTTTTAACTTATGTATTTTTTTTATATAGTGACTAAGTGCAATGTTGCACTTCTTATTTTAAACCCAATTTTTTTTAACATGGTAGGTTAAGTGTCTCTTAATCCCAAATGTATGTAATTTTTTATGTTTTTACGTTATTTCTTGCATATCTTTTATATTTTTGACAGATGACCAGATTATAACATATATGAGACCAGATGATGGTGACACAGTGCACCGAAACCGGTCGTCATTTAATAAATTCAAATGTTCAAATGTTTGTTAAGCTTATGGGACTTAACTACGGGGTCAACAGTCCCTAAACTTACAAACTACTTACGAACTACGTTATACTAAGGACGGCACAAATATCCATGCCCGAGGGGGGATTCGAAACCCCTACCGTAGTGGCCGTGCAGACCGTGACTCAAGCGCCTCAGTCCCCGCGGCCACCGCGGCCGGCTTTAATAAATTGTTAGTGTGCGATCTTGGCTTGTCATTTTGAAAACTATAATCTACAAAACATTCGTTTTATAATCAGAAGTAATTATACTCAAAAGTATATGGGTTCATAATAGAGATGAGTGAAGTGTAAAAATGAATACGCCAAAGAAAGTTCCTGTCAGATATGAACAAACCACAACAGGACTGAATGTTTCTCGTTTGTTTATATTCTGTCACTTTCAGCAGAGCATTTCCTCATAAATAAGCTGTTGGTTATATCACTGAATCTAGGAAATACGGCTACTTTTGCATTTACTTAAATGTTATTTATGTTACTCGATATTTACTAACGTTTGGAACGCAAAAATTAAAAAAAAAACTTTTAATAAAACGAGTCAGATGGCGCTGTGTCACTATGCTATCTGTTGTCGGACGACATCGAAACCATTATCAGGACATCCACTATCCCCCAGGTGGCATGTGCCGGCATCAAATCAAAATTGACGCCCTATTTCCAGTTGTACCAATTTATTCGGGTTGTGATTATGGAGCTGTGTTTTGTAACCTTTTCGTACACGCTACTTCCTTCCAAGTAAAAATATTCTGGCGACCCTATTTCATCAACCGTAACAAAACTATGTTACCTCAAAGGAAACAATTTTTTTTCTTGCTACAGATTTTCTTAAAAATTGTTGGATGAAGTTTTTCTTGTGTATTTTTCGGAATGGAACACATCATTCTATTTTTACATGATTTCCGACAGAAAAAAATATTTTTCACGTTCCCTGACATCGCAGGTTGTGGATACGATATGATAGATTAATAATCTTCAAAAGTAGAAAGAAATCCAAGATCACAAAATAATTATTTATTTTTATGATGACCGGTTTCAGTGGGCTATGCCACCATCATCTGGTCATATCAAATTATACAAGGTGGTCATCTTACGTTATTTAAAAATGTAGGTTAAATAGTACGTGTAACGTACTATTAGCAGATAGTAACTACTATGTCACACGTACCATTTAACCTCAATTTTTTAAATAACATAAGATGTCATCTCTATACTTATAAGACGCATTTGTTGTCTGTCTGTCTGTTCTCTTATAACTCAAGATCCAGACAACCAAATAACGTGAAATTTTGTACACGTACACAAAATTAGATGGGGAAGGTTATTAAACAGGTTTCGTTCCATTTTTTTTAAACCAATATTAAAATTTGAGAAAAAAATAAAAGTGCGTTTTCAATGTGTCAGTGTAAATCTGTATCTTCGCACTGATCTTCATGAAATTTTGCTCAATTGACCTTCAAAACAAGAGGAAGGGCACTGTCTACATAAAATATTTCCGTTCAGTGCATGGTGGAAGGTACTTACGGATTTTGCCAAAATCCACAGTTTTGCTCCAATCTTGATGAAATTTTGTACGCTTGACCTTCAAAAGAAGCTGAAGCTTACTGTCTAGATAAAATTTCAATTGGGTGGATCGCGTAACTAATGAGGAGGTACTGAACAGAATTGGGGAGAAAAGGAATTTCTGGCATACCTTGACTAAAAGAAGGGATCGATTGGTAGGACACATTCTTAGACATCAAGGAATTGTGAATTTAGCGATGGAGGTAAGTGTGTGGGGTAAAAACCTCAGAGTAAGACCAAGAGATGGATACAGTAAGCAGATTCAGACAGATGTAGGTTGCCGTTCTAATGTGGAGTTGAAGAGGCTTGCTCAGGATAGGGTATTGTGGAGAGCTGAATCAAACCAGTCTCTGGACTGAAGACCACAACAACGACAACGATTGTTATACAAGGAACTGCTTAATTTTAACATTAAATAAATCTCACTTAGGCTTATATTTTTGTGTTTCTGAACCCCTTGTTATTTTTTTAAATTTTTTTTTTTTTTTAATTATTTGGTGTAAGTACTTCCTCCTATGATGGAAGGCTTTGAAGTTTTCCCGGGGCTCGCAACCCGCACGTAGAAAAACACTCTTCTGGAGTAATGGATGAACAAGTGTGGAATATTCTGAGTACTGTCAGCTCCAAGACGGAGTTTCTAACTGTAGTACTTGTCTTATCGTATTAAAGTTAACCTACGGTTTTATACCTTGGCGTTTAAAAATTTTAATTCGCCTCATAATTACGCGAAATACAGTAAATAAAATTTTTGTTGCTCCTAGAACTGTCGAAGAAGTCATCTGCAAAAAAGACTATGTGGGTGGTGAGACGTTGCGTGGCCTGTGTGAATGGGGCTTAGGTAGTCGCTAGGGTTGCTTGTTACTCCAAGCCACACAACGAACCAAACTTCAAAAAACAGAAGTTCTTGGCCAAGTTAATAGCAGCACATGCTCCACGGTTCATCTACCAAATGAAGTCGTTATTAGATGAGAACGGATTTTTATCGATTCTTCCATCACACTATAGCACTGTATACACCTGGTCTAAAGCTCCTGGCAACCGAACTTACAAGAACGTACCACAGCTGTCTACGAGTTTCAGCAACTTACAACTGCTTACAACTTACAACTGCCATCAACTGCATGACAATTCTAGTTTTTCGTAAATAGTTCGAATCTGATATAATCGTTAGACAAACTGTTAGGTTCATAAAATTTACAATATTCTCGTTTAAAAAAAAAAATCTTAGTAGATTGTTTTATCTTGAGGTTTTTTTAACACAGGATATTTACTTGAAACGTCACAGTGGGACAGACAGTCACCCGCAAACTGACTTTCTATTATATGCGGGATGTTCTCGTAGAAATAGTTTTATAGATTTGCCTGCAAATGTTGGTAAAAGTACTAGAATGGTATGGCGACGTACGTTTTTCGTCAGGCTGTCGTGTATTCTTTGCAACAGATTGCCTTGTTATTTTTTCTACCAAAGAAATTAATTGAGTTGTACATGTGCTGCTTCTGGAATGAATGTGATGATATTTCATTACTCGGCTATGAAGAGCACGTAATATTCCGTATATATAACTGGAAGACATTAATAATAGAGTGGATGTTGTACGACGACTGAATCAACAGACACAGTATAATTAACTCGAATACGACAACAGAAGACTTTATCAGGTATCCACATATTAAGTACATGTTTTTCTTTCTGAATTAACGTGAAAATGAAACACGTGTAATAGCGTTCGCAGAAAGGGGGAAAATGTAATTTCTCGCAAAGTCTACACTACAGCAAAAAACGAAAGGAAGGATTTGTTAAATATTGTGAAACCTGCATATACTTATGTTCCTAATTTTTTTTCCGCTGAATGTGAAACGTTGGCCGATCTGACAGACGCATGCAAGAGGACTCCATTACTCACATGTTTTTGTATTCACTGAAAGAGCAACCTGGGAATCTGACGTTGACGTATTTTCGATAAGGTCGTTTGTTGTTAACAATATCAGCTTATTCCCAAGATTAAGCAGCTTATACTAGACAGAAATCGAATCTTCATTGGGATCACACTTCCTTATCTCTTGTACAAAAAGACGTGCCGTCCATTTTCAATAAGCTGCCACAAAAACTCAAAAATCTTTGTAGTAATCCCTGCAAAGGAGTTTCTACTTGGATCACTCTTTATTTTAAATAGAGGATCACTCAAAAAAATACATTCTGTTTCGTTGTAGATTGTTTTGACCTGTCTGCATATGATTCTTATACCTTCAAACTAGCTTAATTCCTCTGCTTAGCACGTGTAGACTGGATGGATTGCATTGACTGTTTCTATTACTAAATATAAATTTTAATAAATTTAGCTGTAAAAATGCTTTCTTAATCAATTAAGTAGATTCAAGTTGCCCCTTCTATTGCACCATTGATGGCAGAATTCAAAACATTCCAAGACACATTTTTATATAATTATATTCTAACCATGGTTCCAAATCCAAATTTGTACATTTCTAGCACCAAATAGTCTTAGCAGCACCCTTAAGAGATTTGCCCTCATTTCACCCACTTAATGGTTGAATTTCCAAAAAAAAAAAAAAAAAAAAAAAAAAAAAAAAAAAAAAAAAAAAAAAAAAAAAAAAAACACACCCGTTCCTACCTTTATGTTGTATTTTGTTCTGTTTTGTTTATAACCTAACCTATAAACACGCGCAATCAGTTTTGCCGACGTTGGAAGGAGCCAAAACCGTTAAGTTTAGCCAACGGGTTGCGCGTACACCTGCCGCGCATGCGCACTGGCCAGTAGCGCAGTTTCATCAAACGTAGTGTCGCAGTGTAAACTAGCCTTTATAGTCGGTGCCCCAGAGACGGGTCAGAGCATCTCCGAGGTAGCGATGTGGTGGGGATTTTCCCTTATGAGCATTTCACGAGTGCACCGTGAACATCGGGAATCCTGTGAAACATCACATTTCCGAGATCACACACAGCTGGAACAAAGATGCTGCAAGAACGCGACCAAAGACAAGTAAAGAGAATGGTTCAGCATGACAGAAGTGCAAACCTTCCGCAAATTGCTGCCAGTTTCAATGCTCGGCCATCAGCAAGTATCAGCGTGTGAACCATTGAATGAAACATCATTGATATGGGCTGTTTGTTGTTGTGGTCTTCAGTCCGCAGACTGGTTTGATGCAGCTCTCCACAATACCCTATCCTGAGTAAGCCTCTTCATCTCCACAGAAGAACGGCAACCTACATTTGTCTGAATCTGCTTACTGTATCCATCTCTTGGTCTTACTCTGCGGTTTTTACCCCACACACTTCCCTCTAATGCTAAATTCACAATTCCTTGATGTCTAAGAATGTGTCCCACCAATCTATCCCTTCTTTTAGTCAAGGTATGCCAGAAATTCCTTTTCTCCCCAATTCTGTTCAGTACCTCCTCATTAGTTACGCGATCCACCCACCTAATATTCAACATTCTTCTGTAGCACCACATTTTAAAAGCCTCAATCCTCTTCCTGTCCGCACTGTTTATCGTCCATGTTTCACTTCCATACAAGGCAACATTCCACACAAATGCCTTCAGAAAGGACTTCCTTAGACTTAAATCAATATTCGATGTTAACAAATTTCTCTTTTTCAAGAACGCTTTTCTACCTACTGCCATTCTGAATTTTATATCCTCTGTACTGCGACCATAATTTGTTATTTTACTGTCCAAGCAACAAAAATTTATGGAGACATTATACTTACCTTTTTTATGTACAACTCTATAAAATTTCTGTTCCTATCATCAATTATGATAGGAATGATCCTGTCCATCTCATCATATTCCTGATTAAGAATTTGTGTAAGACTAGAGATCATCTTACTTTATGTTATTCCAATACTTACACATAACAAAAATATAATAAATAACGAATCAGAAATTAATTATTAATGTAATAGAATGAACAATATTATTTACTGCAATCTTACTTTCTCAAATAAAATAAACAATATGATGAGAGAAAGAAAATATTCCATCAATACTAATCACGTGCAGACTAATGTTGAAAATAGCTCTCTCGTTTCACTTCTGATTATGAGAAGTAATAAGATCAACAAGATGAAAAGATTGTTTAATTGTATTGACCTGAAAAAAATTCCCCTATTATCAACATTATCTTACTGTATTGAAATATGAAACTTTACCTTTACAGTAATCATACTAAGAATTATTATTTTGCTATAGGATTGAATCATACATAATTATGGGAAATTATAAAATATTTATTAGATCAAAAATTATTAAAGAATACATATGAGAATTATTTTATGTTTACTTCCTGTTAAATACAATTATAGTCCTAATAGTTAAAATAAACACTGTTCTTTTTAAAGCAAGATAATTTATCAAGAAATCTAAAACAGAAATTAAACTCATAACATTATGCCTTTTAGCCTTAGGTAGTCTTTCCCCAATATTCTGATTCTTACCAAAATGAATTATATTCAATTACCTATTTATAATAACAATCACAATATTTCTTATAGTAATATTCACTACAATTACAGTATATTACTACAGACTAATTATTTTAAACAATCATATCACATACCCAAAGGCTAATAATAAATACAAATTAAAACTATTTTATATTTATACCAATTATAATTAGAGGATCTGGAACTTGACTTGTACTATTAATAACTGGAGAAGAAGATATAGCATTTCCACCAATAAATAATTTAAGATTCTGATTTCTATCACAATCACTAATTCTTCTTCTCTCATCTTCCATAGTGGGTAATGGTGCTGGTACAAAATGAACAGTTTTCCCACTAGCAAGATTGCACACAGAGGTGCCTCTGCAGGGTTTAGCAATTTTCTCGCTTCATTTAGGAGCAGTAAATTTTATTACAACTACAATTATTATATGATCAGAAAGTATAACTATAGATCAAGCACCACTATTTGTATGATTAGTAGCCTTTACAGTCCTCATCTACCAGTTCTAGGAGGAGCAATGATTTTATTATCAACTGGTCGAAACTTATATACTTAATTTTTTGATCCTGCAGCAGGAGGGAATTCTATTCTTTATGATTCTGATTCTTTGGACATCCAAAACTATATTTTTCCATTTTACCAGGGGAATGTATCAATTCACATATTGTGTGTCTAGAAAGTGCAAAAATTGAATGACTTGGCACTCTTGGTATAATGTATGCTATACTATCAACTGGACTAGTGTGATTTATTGTATGAGTGCATCATGTTTTTACAGTAGAAATAGAAATGTCCATGCACATGCTCACTTTACATCAGCAACAATAATAATTGATGTACCAACAGGAATTAAAGTATTCATATGAATAGCAACACTTTACGTAATGAAACTAAAATTTAACCCACATTTACTATGAGCTTTAGTGTTCATTTTCCAATTTTCAATAGGTTTAACATAATTAGTATTAGATAATTCATCTCTACACATTGCATTACATGACACTTATTATGTTGCTGCATATTACCTTTCTATAGTAGTAGTATTTGCAATTGTAGGAGGAATTATTTACAGGATTAACCATAAATGATAAATGATTGAAACTTCAATTTACTATTATATTTACTGGAGTAAATTTAACGTCCTGTCTCCAATATTTTCTTGCAGGAATACTACAACATTATTCTGATTATCAAGATGCGTACACATCATGATTTGTTAGTTCAGTAATTGTATCAACCACCTCAATTATAGGAATCGTTATATTATTTTAATTACACAACTACTAATATTTAAGGACTGAACAATTATTTTCAGAACAAACATAGAAAGATCATTAATTAACAGATTCTAATATGGCACATTTATGCATCAACTTTACGATCTAAAAATAAAGGTTTGACCTTTTATCACATGCTGAAGCCTTCTCATTAATCCATGAATTATCATTCTTCTGTGATCATGCAGTAATTGTTTTATTATTAATTACAAATATGTAAGATATTCAGTAAGACATCTACTAATAATAAAGTATACAAGCCACAATATACTCCATAGCCTTTTAACTGAAACTATATGAACAGCATTACACAGGTATTACATTAATCTTCATTGCATGATCATCACTACAACTATTGTATCTTCTTGCTGATTCATCATATGCTACAATTACAATTAAAACAATTGGATGACAGTGATACTGAAGATATCACTTTTCAGACTTTGTTAATTTAAAATATGACACATGTATAATACCAGATAAAGAACTCTAAATAAAAAAAATCGATTACTACAAGTATATTAGCTAACAACTTTACCTATAAATATAGAAGTATGAGTACTAACTAGAGCATCAGATGTTCTACACTTATTAAAATTGATACAACACCTGGATGACTCGATCAAGGAACATTTACAATGACCAATCAATGATTGTTCTTTGGACAATATTCAGAAATCTGCAGTGAAAATAATCGATTCATACCAATTATAATTGAAAGAACTTCAATAAAATTATTTATTAAATGACTTCCTAATATTATATAAGGAGTTAGTTAAAATATAAAACCTGAATGTCAAGCTAAAATAATTATAAATCATTACAACTTGAAACATCAGATGCCTGAAAGTAATGGTCTATTAAAAAGAGTAAATTAAGATACACTTCTGATGAGTTATGTACTAAAATCCCCCAAATTATATTAATTATATTTAACCAATTAAACGTCTTTTCCTATCAACCAAATACAATAAAAAGAATTATATACATAATACAAAAAGTTAATTGAAAATGAGGAAACATTTATTCTTAACATTTGATCCATCAACTAATGTTTATTATATATCACTAAATTGAACTATAACATTTTAGGTTAATTATTAATCCCTTCAATATTCTGATTACCATCAGGAATTAATATTTTATGAAATAACTGAAACCTAACTTTATATAATAAATTTAAACTTTATCACAACCAAAATCATTTCCAGGATCAACACTTATTTTTATTTCAATTTTTATTGTATTAGTATTTAATAACTTTACAGGATTATAGCCTTATATTTTTACAAGAACCAGACATATAAGACTAACATTACAATTGCATCTCTTATATAAGATTTATACTATGTGGTTAAATTAATGAAACAAATAATATATTTACACATTTAGTACCTTGATGTTCCGCAACTGCATTAATATAATTTATAGTTCTAATTGATACACTTAGAAGTATTATTGGATCAGAAGCCTTATAAGTATGACTAACCACAGATATAATTACAGGACATTTATTATTAACATTATTACGAAAAACAGGACTAATTTTAACAATAATAATTATATTAATTCATATTACTAGACAAACACTATCACTAACTCTAGAAACTGCAGTAGCTATAATTCAAGCATATGTATTCTCAATTTTAATAACATTATGTTTGAGAGAAATTCATTAAACTTATGTTAACAATTAATTGTAACCACCAATTTCACATTGTAGATTATAGACCAAGATCATTAACTGGAGCAATAGTTATAATTTTATTCTAGCCAAATGATTTTCTACATCCAATATTAATTTATCTATTGTTGATATAAGAATTAGTATTTTATCAGTAATTCAATGATAACGATATGTAATTTCAGAGGGAACTTTTGAAGGTCAATACACAAAATTTGTTTCACTGGGACCTTCATGAGGAATAATTCTATTTGTCACATCAGAGGTATTATACTTGATATAATTTTTCTGAGAATATTTATTAGAAGGTTAGCACCAACAACTGATTTAGGAATAATATGACCACTCATAGTAATTCAACCATTCAACCTTATGAAAATTCCTACAGTTAATATGGCAATTCTACTTGCCTTGGGGCTAACAAATACATGAGCACACCACAGAAGTATAGAATCTAACCACTCACAAGCAACACAAGGATAATTTTTTTACAGTACATTTAGGATTATACTTCATTGAGTAGCACCTTTTACCATAGCGATGCAGTATAAGTAGAAACATTCATTGTCGCAACACAGTCACATGGACTACATATAAGTATTGGCACAATACTTTTATTAACATGTTTAACCTGACATAATAAATCAGTCCTTACAAATCATCATTTCAGATTTCATGCTACAGAATGATAGTGACTTTTTTTAGATGTAGTATGACTATCCCTTTAAACACACACACACACACACACACACACACACACACACACACACACACACACACACACAACAAGAAATATGTATAATTTTAATAACAAGAATTTATGTCAGTTTTATTGTACCAATAATTTTCATAATGATTGCAACATTTTAATCAAAAAGGTGGATATTACCCAAAGAGATCATCACAGATATCATTTTCATTACAATTTTTCAATTGCAATTTTTAATCTTTGATGAAGAAATCGCAATAATCTTACAGATGATAACCCTGCCCTTTTAAACCTTGTGTATGCTATAGTACTGCAAACTGTATCTGTATGTATCACTGTGCCATGTCTTAATTCACATCAGTGTTTACCAGCTGTGGTCCAGTGTTCCTCAGCAGAGGACACCATGGCTTTGAGACACCATTACAAGTGAAATAAGTGCATGCATGAAGCACAGAAAGGCACCAAGATCTTACTCACAAGTGCGTTCACACAGTCAAGTTCTTTGCAAAACTGACTCAGCATTGTGTTCGCCGAAATAACGTATTATTAGATGTCACATGAGCCCACATGAGTTACCTGCAGCCTTTTTTCTCATTAATCGTACATGAGTGGAATAAGAAAACGAGTCAGTGCCACTCATGCACAAAGTACTGTCCCACCACACACTGTGAGGTGGCTTGTGGGACGCACTGGAGAAGTAGATGTAGGATGCTAAGATCTGTGATATGTCACACAGGGCTGGTTTGAGAACATTTTTACATAAAGATTCTAATCATTTGGCCGTACTATCCCATAGATTGGTGCACTTTCAGCCATGCCAGTTGTCACAAGAAAGTATGATATGTGCTGCAATAATAATTTGGCAGTCAGGGCTGGCCACTCAAAGTAGTGAATTCTTTCTCTGCTCTTGATATCACATTATCAAGAGATAGAAAACTCATTATTTGTGGTAAGGGGCAAGTCGATGTCATGCTGCCAAACTTGATACAGAACTCAAACCAGAGCCATCCTTGGTGCATCACTAGCTATGGACCACTAGCATCGTTTCTGTACCTTCTGGATGTAGAGGGTCTCTCGGAAAAGTCAAAACAGTGTACATATTGTACATATTTTATTCAAACGTTTCATTACAGTTGTAATTTTTTTATGATATAGTACGATGTATTGCTGTCCCAACTTGGACAGCTAGTACAGTTACACTCCTGCATGGCATGGATAGTATTGGGTTATCAATCAGCTCTTGAGGGATATTTCGCTCTTATGCCATGAATGGAATCTCCAGCTCTGCAACCGTTATGCGAGGTGCTGGTGTGGATGCAGTATGTCTGCCAAGTGCCTTCATGACATGCTCAGATGGGTGAAGTCTGGTGAACAATGTGGCAACTCAATAATTCAATTCCCTCAGCTTGAAACTTATTCTCCACCAGTGCAGCTCTGTGGGGATGCCTGTTATCGTCCACCAGAAGTAACCCATCTCCTATGGTTCCAGTATAGGGCACAACAATAGGTCTAAGGATCTTTTCTCTGTACCTCTGAACAGTTGGTGTTGTCGTTTTAATGGGACACACGCCATAAGCCTCTGTACGTAGAGGCCACATTCCCGAATTGATATTGCACTTCCAGTTGCTGCCTGGAGGGCGCATTGTAGCTGAGTTGCATTCAGCCTTCTGTCTCAGAGGGCTGTTATCTGAAGATAAAGGTCATTTCTTGCTGATGTTACCCATGGAAGACCTTTGCCTTGGCTTCTTTTAATTGTTCCTGTTCGTCTAGGCCGCATAAATTATGTTGGAACACTCGAATAGTTCCAGCCACCTCCCTCTGTGTCTCTCCCTCTTCCAACCTTCCTATGAGTCTCCATGCCACAGCTTCAGTTAATTCACGTTGTTGGTGCATAGCACTACCTGCTCAGTACACTATCTGAACCCAACTGCTTGTGTAATTCTTTTGGTAATGCAAACATACAACACCAGCCCCCACTGCAGCAACTTTCGGTTCTTACCATTTTCTCATTTGCCATAATGTTGTTGTCTCCACTCTGTACAACCGACAGAGAGATGTCAAACAGTTTAGTTCATTCTTCTGTTGTCAACAGAACCTAGATATCTCAAATGATCCCCTAATTGTTTTGAACTGTGTATTTTCAAGGTATTTCTTTTTTCCATTGCTTCCATGCACCGTTGACAATGTCTCAGTTAATCATTGAATGAGCCCTGGAAGTAGCCAGTGGGAATCTCCTACACTGTGGTCATAAAAGCTGCTTTTACGGCTTCCACCGTTCCATGCTCTTTGAGGGCTCTTTGGACTCTTGGGAACAAAAAGAAGTCTGATGTTTCCAGATCTGAGATGTACAGCAGCTGGGGTAGAGTTTCCACACCCATATCGCTCATCAGGGCATTTAGCACCATTGTTATAAAGTCTTTCCTCAATTGAAGATCCTCTATTAAAATTCATTTTTGTCATTTGAACACTTAATTGTCAGGTTTTATCCACAGTGCGATGCACTTCTCAAAGTGAGTCGTCCATACTGTTGTTAACAGGTGTTGCGAGAGCCCAAATTTCTCTGAACATCTTGTGAAAAATGAGCGTTTGTTTCATCATCCATCACTCTGGACTTTCAGAAGCATTTAACACAAAACTCTATTGCATAAAAGTTCCAGTTTTTGCTACATGTGACTGCAGTATACTGACACGGGTCTCCTTCCACAGATTAGATCCCCATCAACTTATCTTCCTGACACTCCACCCCACTAGCTAGTCTTGGCAACTACCATGAATCATTCAGGTAACTTTTGGGACTGAACCAGTACACAGAAAGTCAACTTGACTGGTAGTCTAATGCGAAAGTGTCCAGAGTCGTCGAGTCTGATGCGGCCCGTTTGTGCGGGGCAGGATGCGCCAGCAGAAGGTGTCTGTGGACGTGGTGCGCATGGTGACGTCGTCGGCGGGCTACCTGCTGGTGGCGGCGGCGGCCTGGCTGCTGGTGAAGCTGCTGTGCGCCTGCTTCTGGCTGCCCGGGGAGCTGCGCAGGCGCGGACGCGAGGAGCGCGCCCGGCAGCTGCAGGAGCGCCTGCTGCTATCGCTGGCGGGAGAGCTGGACGCAGACCTGCTGGGCGAGGGGGGGCTCACCGAGGGCGGGGCAGACCCGGTGGACGGCAAGGGCGAGGGTGGTCCAGTGGACGAGGCCGAAGGCGACCTCACTGAAGGCAGGGGGGAGCCGGTGGACGGGCCCAAGGGCGACCTCACCGAAGGCGAGGCCGGCGGCAGCAGCACTGCCGAGGACGACGCGACAGCTGAGCCCGAGCGGGTGCGTATGTCTGGTGAAACTTCAAAACCAATTACTTTGTATCCATTACTGCTGTGGCCAGCAGTTATCCAACTATCTATGCAGACCGAGTATCACATGAAATTTTTGTACTAAGCAATTTGAACCTGAGTCTGCTGCTGACAACCCCCAGGGGGCTCACAGTTCTTTCATGACCATGTGCGTGGCGAGCACAGGTCCTCAAACTAATGCAGTTTTTCTTCTTTCTTTCCTCTCTGGAATGCATTTTCTCTCCTTCACCTCCTTTCCTATCCTCACCCCGTCCCCTCCCCACTGGGGGACTGATAACCTACGCAGTTCAGTCCCCCTGTCCCAAATCACCAACCAATCTCCTGCTAATGAGGCAGTTGCATGTATCACTCTACCACAGTAGCTCCACAAAACTGAACACATTAACCCTTGGACACCTCCTTCCTCAGTCTAATTTCACGTCTCTACCAAGGTCTACATGATTGTTCAAGTAGTTCCAATTTAAGATGGAAAGGTCACATCTAGATGAAAGAGATTACAGTCAAATTGAATCAGTGAAGGCAATTGTAGCACATGCCATCAAGAAGCTCACAGAGAAAGACTTCTGGCACTGTTTCCATCAGTGTAAAATTTGTGTGGAACGTTCAAAGGACTAAAGAGGGGAGTGTATTGACAGCAACAATGACTAAACGTTTAAGTTTATGAAATAAAATGTTCTACAGCACGATGACAGACATAGCCAAGTCCTCCATTGGTTTCCCTGACAACTGAGACAAGTACAATTCACACACAAACCATTTGCAGCATCGACTAAAGCTGGTCTCTGGTGGTCCACAGGAGCCCTAGACCTAGTTCGAGTAGTCTACTTCTGGTCCAAGAAGCACATCCAGCAAATCCCAAGTCTGCCTCACATGGACTTTACAACCACTTCCTACCTTGCACATGAATTGTGCAACTTGTATCTGCGTAGCACATCACATCTTATACCTGCCCAGGCATGAAATCGGCAACAAAATTTGCCCAGCATTCAGCTCTGTAACTTTTTCCTGACTGATAAAGTAGTTTGTAAGCTTAGGGACTGATGACCCCGTAGTTAAGTCCCATAAGTTGTACAAACACTTGAACATTTTTTTGATTTCGGTGTATCCTCATTACATTTTGATTGCGTTCTGTTGAGGAATACTCGAAAACGCCATAGTACAGGAAAGGACAAAGTGAGGTGACGTTAGTTAAATAGTTCACCACATAACTAATTATGGCGTTCCTGTGTTTTTTTCATTCTCATAACTATGGTGTAATACACTACAATAAGTGGTACAATTTTACTTACGGCGGCGGCCTTGTGTGCTGATGTTGGCAACGGCCTTTGAATGCTTTATCAAAAATCAGTCACGTAGAATGAAGTGAATAATTATTTAAGTTCACGATGAAATAAATAAAAGATGCTGTTCTGGTCAGATTATTAATCATCCTCATAAAGCGAATAGTTCGTTGCCAACGATAGCAAACTAAACCGCTGCCACTGCAAGTAAACTTTAACCCAGGTACGACAAAAAAAAATTTTTTTTCTTCCTAGCCGTATCCCATATGCTTTGCAATATCATGGAGAGAAAAGAAGAGCACCTTTCGACGGGTATAACCCATTGATCTCTATACTCTCTGGATGTTGAACTTCAGTTGACTTAGCGTGCCAGCCAGAGATTTTCATATTTAGTTTCTTGCCAAATTCAAACATGGCTACTAAGAATCATTTAAAGAAAAAGAGAAGAAAACATGTTTCGATTCCGTTTCCATATCAGCCTACAACATCGAATATTGAATTAAATTCCAAGTCAATAGGTAAGCAAACAATTCTTTGTCACGTAGTAACTGATGGAAACTCGTTTGCCAAATTTAAACATGGCGGACAATGCGAAATCGTGTGCAAAACATTTGAATGTGTAGGCATGCTGCAATTCAATGCTCAGACACCAGAGTTATACATCCAGTTTGTATAGAGATCACTGGTATAACCACTAAATGGTACACAGAGTAAAAATATCTATGGAGTGAGCATTGCGTTCTGTGCATCTCCTCAACATTAAGATGGAATTACCACGTGATATAGCGAGAAATCCACTCTTCCCACGCATTTATTTGCTCTAGCGATTGGTTTGTACCGCACTGGCTGCAAAGACGCCCCACCTCCTTTTCGCAGAGCAACCACAGAAAATATCATCTAAATAAATGTTTCACAGAAGCAACAAGAAAATTGAGGAAGCGTCGATAAAAGGGCCATTTACATGCAGTCATCCGCCTTAACCGAACACTAAAAGGACCAAGATAAAGTCAGCGATTAGTAGATTTTTCCCAGTATCACAAGACATTTCCATCTTATTGTTGAGGACACAAAATCTGTTCTGCGCATCTGAATGCTCAATCCAGAGATATTTCTGCTCTGTGCCTGTCACTAGAGATAAAATACACACGCGAGCCACAAACTCATTAGAAACGTCTCTGCTTTCATAACTGTTCTGTACAATATTGTGATTAAAATTTGTAATTACTTACTTTTGGTACGGACTACATTAGGATAAAGACGTCTTCTTTTGCAGAGACAACTGTACTTAGATTTATAACCCGGCCTATGAATATATAGTTTCACTAGCTTATATGCCCGTGCTTCGCAACGGTTGTTAAAGAAGGTCCTGTGTATATCATGGTTCTTTGGGTTCCGGACATAGGTCAGCAAAAACACAATCCTTGTTGGATCTCTCTGTCAATAAACTGAGTTCTCCTAGACAAGATGTCAAATTTAAGTAGAAGTCATGGTCGAAAACGATGAATGTTCATAAAGTTTTTCATACTAAGAGTGAAATTAATTTAATTCCGTGCTTCGGAACAATGTAAATTCAATGTTAGGTTGTGTTCATAAAGTTACACATTGCAACAGCAGCGCCGAAAGCAGCTAGCAAATGACATTTCTGAAAACGATATTGGACAAGTGCGAATATTGATTTGTAACTGTTTTCACAAATATCTTCTTGCATAGGAATTTGGAATGAATTGTAAGACTGTGTGAATCTTGAGAATCTATACAAAAGAGTTTCGCGTGAAAGTGCTGATTATAATGAGATGTGACAACAGCGGATGTATCTGATTCGGTAAAATTTTACTTTCTATCCTGGTGGCCTCGTGTTTTTATGTTGGCAACATAAATAACACGATATAAAATCGTTGCAAAGATGACCGAACCACATAGAGTGTAGATAAATACTGCTGTTCCTGCTGTATGCTTGATTTCACGACAAACTATTTGCGTGTCACGCGATTGGCTTATGACAATGTCACATGATTCTCTTTATTCATCTGTGGCCAACATTATCACAGGAAGCCACCGGGATATTAGTAGGACTACTTCGCATAGTTGTTCTTGACCCAGCTGTCAAACGAAAACAGCTTTCACAGCAGAGAGTGTCGCGGCTATATGTATCAGAGATCATTGATTAGCACAGACCAATGAGCTTACCGGCACAGGCATATCAATATCTATGGCCTAAGAGACATTCATTAATGTATGTCTGTGTTTCCACCACGCTTCCACGACGGTGATCAGTGTTCCACGAATATTTTTATCTTTGAGTCTATCCACAGTCTAATAAATACAGTCGCGACACTCACTGCTGTGAAAGCTGTTACCGTCTGACAGTTGGAGCGACACTAGCGCTCCAAGCGGTCGTAAAGCCGGCTGTCGCGTAACGCCGTATACGACACATTAATAATGCCCGCTTGTAATTACTTTCCTGTGTGGTTTGCTAAATATTGTATATATTCTTGCATTCCAAGCTTTATTTAAGTATCTTGACACATGACTGAGTGTAAAAGAAACGTAAACCGAGCAAAAACTCCTTGTGATCGGACACAAACTGCAATTGTGCAATATGTTACGAAATAATTCTTTAGAAATTGCGTGCAGCTTACCTTGCTGGTAGTGATAGACAAACATAGTATTTTGTGCAGGCAAGCCTATAACAGAACTTCTTAGTGACAGTTAAATATCAACAAATGTAAATTTACTGTAGTAAAAATTCGTGAATAAACTGACGCTAACTGCAACATATTTATGACGAAATTCTTCAGACATTGCACTTTACATTGCTGGTAAACTTAGTATTTCGCACATGAGAAGCATGTAATTGGTCTTCCCGGTGTTAAAAGGTGCGAAATTGTTTTCCCTGCTTTTTAGTTATGAGAACACCCACTGGCTATGAAACTTTCATCTAATTTAATTTTGCTATGAGATTATTTCAGTTATATGTTATTTTAAGATAATATTACGTCGATTACACGACAGTCTAAATGTCATGTTATATGAATGATCCTCAGTCATTATCACAGTCTGTCATCATATGGTTCGAAGATGAGGGAAGAGTGGGAGGGGGCGGGGTTCAACCGTCTGTAAAATAAGACGGCTCAGTGTTTTCCGATAAATAGGTTTATATATTAGACTGTGGTTTCCATTAGATAAAACGGATAACATTTAACCTTTCAAACATTAATAACTGTAACAATGAACACTTCTTTTCCATACATTTCTTATACATTTGCCTCTATAGTGAATTACTTTCGATTGCCCAGACAAAAATGTTTATAGCTGTGATGTAGCAGCAACCACAGTCGTAATACTTGTTTCAGGACACAGTTTAATTTCTTCCGCCTTTACATTATCACGTCTGTGCGGTAGTTTTCTCTTCAATCCCAGTTTCGGTGGTTTGTTTGGAACATCAAACAATCTAGGCACAGCATTCCACACCAGCTTCTTCCGTTCATCATTCATGAACTGGTTTGCATCGAAGTGTAGCGAGCAGAACTTCACATTATCACGTAAATACACGACAACTTTATTCAGAAGATCTTGTCGCCTGCTATTTATAAGCCATTTCTTGATCCTAAAAAGAAATAATCTTCAATATGTGTGTGTTGCTCACAACATAATTGTAAATAAGCATTGCCGAAACTTTATGTCACATACTTCTCAGGCTCTGTAGAAAACCTAAAGAATGATAAATATGACGTAATCTAGTTTTTGTTGCTGCAATTTATTGCACTACACACGCTTCCCTTCGTAAAAACCCATTTCGTACACCAAAACACACAACAAACACTCGTCTCGTATACGATATAGAGCAACGTGGCTTTACGTCCGCAAGGAGCGCTGCAGTCGCCTAGTATAACAAAAATCAGCGGTAGTGTCGCGACTGTATATATTAGACTGTGGTCTATCTTTATTTTTATCTTTGTTTTGTGTCTCTGTTCATAGTCGGTAATGTGTGGTTGACGAAACATGTGATCTATTAAAAAAATTGCGTATTTGATATTCCTCGTCGTTATTAAAGTCTGAAAGGATCGCATTGTCTGACGATTGAAAGAATAAACAGATTTTGACTCGTACCGTAAAGGTCGTACGTCACAGAGTATATAGCTTTTCCTAAGAGTATTTATTGCATATTTTGCGAATTTTTGATCGTCGCAATCACCCACTGCCACGCACCGCGACCAAACTCCCTTACTAACATCATTAGACCAAGGGCTATCTACCACCACAATCACGAGTGGGTGGCAGTATGTGGTCATGGAGAAAAGTCTGTCAGTACGTACACACACAAGCTTTTTATATATAGAATATATAGAAGAATAGATATATATATTACACAAGATCGATTTCAACTTCGTACTTTAATACGTGGGGACATGTATTAGCTGAAAGAGTGGCCGCTGCTGCTAACACAGTCAAGACAATTCCCTGGAATACTATATTTAATGGAAATTTCTATACAGACGATCAACTGACGCCATTCCTTTAACGATTACCCAGACTTATTTTATCGCACATTGACACCACCATGATGTTTTATTTAAGCAGACATGAACTGCTCTGTTGATTTAATTATCAGTTGTTTCAGCATTCGTCGAGTTTTCGAACATAGGGAGCACTGCATACAGAATAACTACATTGTCCCCAGTGCAACATACAAATAATTCAGCATGCAGTTACTGCGAGAGATAAACAGTTTACTATTACGCCATAGAACCAATACAGAACATGGCGCTGTTATTATTATTACAATTTCTCATCTCAACGAAATAAGTGTTTTCAGAAGTTTACGCCAAACAGACAATTACATACCGCAGTCGTAACTTTACGAACACAACCTAACATTCAATTTACATCGTTCCGGAGTCCGGATTTAAATAAATTTCACTTTTTGTATGAAAAACTTTATGAACATTCATCGTTTACGACAATGACTTCTACTTACATTTGACATCCTGGCTAGGAGAACTGAGTTTATTGACACAGCGATCCAACAAGGAATCTGTTTATGCTGATCTAGGTGCAGAACACTAAAAAACAATGATATACACAGGTCCCTCTTTAACAACCGTTGCGAAGCACGGGCATATAAGCTAGTAAACAATATTAATCTTAGATTCAGAGTCCGGCACTTAACCAATGTGCTACCGAGCCACACGAATTATGAAGATTAAATCGGTAACTCGAGTACCTAATGATGTACTCGTTCTGACTGCTTAAAATACGATTTTAAACATGGTCTTATACGCAGCAACTGGGCTGTGGGGCTGCAGTTGCCAAGATTACAACAAATGTTTGTAAACCCATTGGTCCAAACTGATATGGTGATCCGTCCTTAGACTTACTAACTGCGTAAAATAAATTACACCAAGGACAGCATACACTCCCATACCCGAGGAAGGAGTCGAAACTCCGCCAAGAACGACCACCCCAGTCTATAGCATGACGCCTTAGATCACGCGGCCATTCATCGCTGCTGACTGCTTAGACAAGAGCTTTGTGAGCATATCATTACCATTATATAAATACGCTAACACGAAAATTGTGGTACAGATTACTAATTTATTTGTACAAGAAGGCCAATGAAAGTTACATAATTCGAAAGATTTCACGAATATAAATATTATGTATGCATTTAGCCATTAAAAGTGGTAAAAGGAAGTAGAAATTTTCCTATCTACAGCTTGGATCAAGTTCTACATTCTCCAACAATCAGCTCACTGATTGCCTATTCGCCTCGACCAAAGACGCTGTAATGCAGCGCATCTGCAGTATTGAAACAACGTATTAAAATAAGTGATTATCGAAACATGAAGTGATCCCAACTCACTTTCTTGTGCCGTTCAAATGCTTCATTTTCGCAGTGATTAAGAGTGGTTAAAGGAAATGGATGTTTTCATATGAATACCGATACAACGGATGATGCGCCTGGAGAGGCATTTAGCGTGCTCTGGTGGAACTACGAAGTGGAGAATGCCGATATAAATGATGATGCGCCGGGAGAGGCATGTAGCGGTGGTGCTCGGGTGTAACTACGAAGTCGACATGTTGTCAGCTCTGGAATTCTGAATATCGCAGTATCGAAATAACATTATTTCTTGGCGTTGTATAAATATACGAACACCGAAATTGTAGTTCCATTTCAAATATTAGGCTATTGAAAGTTATATACTTCGAAAATGGCGTGAGAAGTACATACTTCCGTTTTCATTTGTTGTTATTGTGTCAGGCATTTTCCTTAACACGTAAAAGATACCGTTTCATACCTCCCAGTGCCGGTTAAATTTTACCAAATACCCCAGCGGCGTCCTATGATAATGTTGGTAACAGATGCTGAATAGTGAGAATCCAGTGAGTCTTCATTTTAGCCAATCGCTTGACAACGCTGATGTTTTCTCGTGGAATCTTCGCTTTACGATGGCAATTATTTTTACTGAGCGGACGAGGGTACATGCAAGAACCTGTCAACCATAAAGCAGGAACAGCATTATTTGTTTACTTCATGGTCTGTATGATACACTAATCGAGTCATTCTATGTGATTCGAACAAATGGGCAAAGATTTTCTATCGTGTTGTTGATGTTGCCAACATAATCACGCGAGGCCGCCGACATATTACCCCCAGTGACCATTGTAAACACAATTGGCAATACTAGTAATAATAATCTCGTGTGGTTCATTGGCCTAGTGCAAGTCTTTCAATTGGACGCCACTTCGGCGACTTGCGTGTCCCTAGCCTACCCCCGTTATCCAACTGGGGAAAGGAAAGGGGGCCTACAGCTTAACGTAGGATACGAACCATGTGCCGTTACTGAGGACTCCTCACATGGTTGAGAGGTGAAGGATGTGTTAAAACACTGACTGAGAAAAATCCCAGGTTTAGAACACGCAACCCTTCAGTCAAGCACTGTACCCCAAGACCAACAGGCCCGACCTTTTGTGAGCAAAGGAGGGGCATGTAGGTGACACACAGCCGTCCAGATTGCAAAGGTACAGTAAGTGCGGAGAGTTGTAGCTTATGAGGGAGCAATGCGATAGTTGTGCAGTTGTGAAAAGACTTGCACTAGATCTACACAATGCTATAAGGTGGAGGTGGTATTTGAAATTAAATTTTGAGTGGAAATTAATTTTTAAAAATGGCCCTGAGTTATAAATCATCGGTTTCAAATCTGATGTAAGCTTCGTGTCTGTCAAGCTGCATACAATGTCATACAACAGTTTATGTAATATTTTGTTCTGTAAATTAATTCTCTGCTAAAAAATGAATTACCAGTATTTAATTAGTCTGCCCCAGTAACTCGAATGCGCATCTGCACTGCATCACAGTTGAGGTACTTACCACCCACCTTATAAATGTCCAACGGATGCGTCACGTGCAATCCGCAGAAGCTGAAAACGTGTACGTGCACGTAATGAATGCTTATATGATTTACAGATTTTCGATCAGGATCTATCTTTTTCTGTGGCATATGCTATACTAAAATATATGAAATGCTTATTTCTGAATAATTTAAATTGATAATTACTTTCATTAATATGGTTATTAAATATGATAAAAAAGTCATTAATGTTTGCAAGATATAATGCCTTTCAGGTTTTGTCTCTAATATGGTACTTTGTGACAGACGCAAAAAACTCTAATCATTTAAAATTTTCACTGTTTTTTTTTAAAACTTCAATCAACTTCTTAAAATTACGTGTAACTTGAAAATGTCTACACTCATTTGTATTTACCACTTACAGATCTCAATCAAAGTGCTTGCAAATCATTGTTTTTCCTCCTTTTTTTTAAAAAAAAGAAGTTCGGTGAAATTTATTTTTTAAATAAAATGTCAAATGTTCAAATGTTTGTATAGTCTATGGGTCTTAACTACGGGGTCATCAGTCCCTAAACTTACAAACTACTTATGAACTAACTAAGACTAAGGACGGCACAAATATCCATGCCCGAGGGGGGATTCGAACCCCCGACCGTACTGGCCGTGCAGACCGTGACTGGAGCGCCTTAGTCTCCTCGGACACCGCGGCCGGCAAATAAAATGTCAACGTTCATAAACATTAGTATATGTTTGCCTACTTGTGGATTGCAAATACTATCACAAGACTCATATAAAATTTTTGTACACTATCTTTCGCACTCAAAACAACAGAAGTGCTTCATTGAAAACAATGTATAATTTTCGTTTACGTAAATTTGTTTCAATCCTTTTTGTTCACTGTTTATAGTTACAATGCTGTCTATTATTGTGTAGAGGGTGTGCAAAGAAGTAGTCTTGTTTTTTTAATTATTTTTGTCAAGTTATTATTCACTACTAAATATTTTATAACACATTAGATACATATCTTTTATCATGCCTCTTCTTCTGGTCCTCCACGTTTTCCATGTGCAACACAAGAATCGTTTTGTTGATGGTACAGCTACTTTTCCATTCACCAACACAATCCAATAAACAACGTACAGTGTCACTTTCAAATGCTGTGGATAAAAATGCTTTTTGGCATTCACTTACGCTACGTCACTCCCGCAGTGAATAAAGTAATCTTTTGTTCACAGTAGATGCATTTACATCCAATGAACCACGCGGTATACGCCATATTTTATGGCGGTGCCGGCGATTGCACCCGATCCGCGAATCCCGTCCGCTCACGACGCGACCCCCCCCCCCCCCACTCGACTACCACGTCCTCAAACACACACAAGAGTCCCAGCATGCTTCGCGCTGATCGTTGTTTGTTTACAGAATTATGTCTCTGGCTAGCAGCTACATTTTTATGTCTGCTCAACTGACATATGTGATCAAAAGAAAATATTCAAATGTTCAAATGTTTTTTAAGCTTAAGGGACTTAACTACAGGGTCATCAGTCCCTAAACTTACAAACTACTTATGAACTACCTACAACTAAGGACGGGACAAATATCCATGCCCGAGGGGGGATTCGAACCCCCGACCGTAGTGGCCGTGCAGACCGTGACTGAAGCGCCTCAGTCCCCTCGGCCACCGCGGCCGGCTAAGAAAATATTAACAAACATACAAATAAAATAAAAGAATTACACAATACATACATGTAAGTCTATCGAGAATACAAAAATAATTAAAAGCATACATTTTTAGAATGTGATGTGGAGGTGTGCTGCCTTGTGCAAACGTAATGTTTCTCTGTGACCTTACAATGCTTTTAACCGTATGACCAACATCAACAATCTGTACATTGCTCTATAAGCCTTCCTACAAACTGTTAACGAAATACCGTATGTTGTCCTTGGTCGATTAAGATTAAAGTTAGTATTTACAGAAGCAGTGAGAAATTTCGTGGGGACGTTTCAGCACATATCATGTGTCTGTCCTCAGGAAGAGGCAGAGCCGTCGCAGCAGACGGAGTTGCGCCACCGCGGGGCCAGGCGAACGGTGGCGAAGGCGGGGGCGGAGGGGGCGGACGAGTCGGAGGCGGAGGGGGCCCAGGGGGGCCAACTGTAAGCCCCCACACTGCCCCCCACTCACAGGTGAGCACACCACTACAGGATCATTACCCTACAACAAAGACCTTGCAAAACCACAAGACTTACCAAGGCCGCTGTAGGCAGTGTACAGATTAAATAGACTATTCGACGCCATTACTGTTGTGATTTTGGTATGTTGATGTTAATATCGCATCTACGGACACGTATGAGACGTATTTGTTAGGGGCACACCTACTTCTGCTGCTGCTCCTCCTCCTCCTCCTTCTTCTTCAGTTTGTCCCGGTTCAGGGGTCAGTGTTCCTGATGTTTGCCTTTCATTCCTCTATACCCAGGCCGCTGAAACATTGCACTTGACGTTTCGCGTTACGGCGAGTTAAGTTGGCTACACTGCTTTAGCGACGTTGCAACACTAGCCTCTATACACACAGCAGACGAAACTGTTTTCAGTTGCATCTCGTAAATGCAAGCTTTTGAGCAATAAAAGTACATATAACATTCGTTCATGAGCAGCAATTAATTAACGGCATGTTAATGAAGACCAGAGCACAACAGTGCACACGCTTTCAATAACGGAGCAAAGCAATACAGAAAATAAGTATTGGATCACGACAGATACGAAATAAACAATAATTAACTTCTCTCTCTACGTTTTATAACCAATGATTTTCACTCACCAATGTACTCGACAATGGTACAATTACATCCAGCTTCCCATCTTCACTGTTGTCGTCGCTGCCAAAATCGTCGTCATCAACAAGACAAATCATTAACTGTTTATAATCCCTTCCATTGTTAACGCTGCCCGAATCAGTTTTTCACCCTGCTCGACCCCCTTTTTTTTTTTTTTTTTTTTTTTTTTTTTCAAGATGCAGCATCCACAGAGGCAACAGCTTCATGCAGCCTTTCCACCTCTGTTATTGTTAAAGACTTGTTGTTCCTTAAATCATTCTTCACGTCACTCCATACAAATTTTATAGGGTTAAAACGGCAGTGAAATGGTAGCAGATTTATTTCATTGTGACGCTGCTCCTTTGCGATTTCGTCTACTGCATATATGGATGTAACAGGCTTATTTTGTTTCACGAACGAATATAAAAGAAGTTTTGACATTGACATATCTGCAGCAATATTTCTTTCTTGTAACCAGTGCACCATAACTTCTTTCCGATCATTTGAAGCGAGAATGAACTTCCTGCTCAGAGCATAAGCTTCGAAGTTTTTATTCATACGAAATTAAGAACGTACTCAGAAAACGTCACTAGACAAACGTCTTTTCGGTGACATTATCCAACAACTTGAACTCGGAAAGTCAAGTTTAACCACTCACAGTAGAACAAATCGCAACGAAAAAAGCACATACAACGTAAATACGCGGTAAACACGATACACAACTTTGTTTACGGTAGAACTGAACAAATCCGGCAACGTGGGAACGTTGACGTCACGGCACGTGATCACTGGAGGTGTTTATCGCGCTGTGATTGGATCGTTCCTAGCGACTAGCACCTCGCGCTTCTTGCTCTTCACTTGTTATTTGTAAATGTCAAATGCAAAGTTTCAGCGGCCCGGGTATAGGTCCCATGCGTCCCCCCGGCTCAGTCCCTTCTCTCCCAGTGCTGTAGTCCCTCCACCATCCCTTTTGTCTGCCTCTTCTTCTCCTTCCATTAGTATCTCCATTGTTCCCTGCAACAGGTGTCCACCATGCCCCCTCATCACGTGCCTGTACCATTGTGTCTTCGTTCCTGAGCTTCTTCGACGCCTCCAATACACTTGGCTGCTCTCCAATAAGATCATTTCTTATTTTGTCCATCCTCATTTTCCCCATCAAGGCCAATTCACACTGTCCGTCACGTCACGTCACGTCATCGTCCGTCAGAACATTCCGCAATGTATTTCTAATGGCGGCATTCACACTGTCCGTCACCGGACCGTCACGTCACGTCAACGTCCGTCAAGCTTTCTCGAGAAGAATGTTTTGACGGAACGGCCGTCTGCTAACATTGGAAGTTAACCTATTTTCGTCACGCGAATTACGTGTTGCAGTCGACGATTGCACTGTTTATATGCAAATGTGTCTTATTCATCTTTGTGTTGTTGTTATACCTCGTCTTAGGGGTAAATCTCAAATGTTTCATGACGACTTAAATATTTTTGTCATTTGAGTGTTCCCCTAAAATCGAGGTCGGATATCTGAAACCAAAAAATGGTTTATGTTACGTAACATTGTAACAGAAACGACTGAAGCAAACTGTTTATTTGAATAAGATTGTAATTTGATTACGCATTTTTCATTAAACAACACTTTAAATGAAAATTTCAGTTCTAATGAAAGACAAAAACTCATTGTTTACGACGGTATTAACAATGTCAGCGAGCAAATCGTAATGGTTAAAGTATACAGGCTCTATTTATGCTCTTTCAAGTATGTTTTTTTTTTTCGCTTGAAAATAGATGTCGATGTTTTGAAATGTTGTTTCAGTTCCCAGTAAGTTGGCCAAAAACACACACTGTAAAGTTTTCTTTGGCCGTTAATAACATTTAGCGTTGTTGTTCCCCCTTTCTAGTATTAAACTATGACTTTCTACATAAAAGATCGCCACTCATAACCTCACTTTCAACATCGCGTATTGAGATGGAGGAATTGACGTGACGGACACGGACGGACAGTGTGAATACAACTTGACGTGACGGTTCCGTGACGTGACGTTGACGTGACGGACAGTGTGAATTGGCCTTCATCCACCTCAGCACACGCATCTCAGCCACGTTTAATTTCTTCACCTGCACTTTCCTTAACGGCCAGGTATCACTACCATACAACATAGCTGGTCTTACCATCGATATAATTTTTTTCCTTTTTGTCTTTAGTTTTATTCTTTTGTTGCAGAGCACACCTGACACCCTTTCCCAGTTCATCCAACCTGTATCCTGTGGCTTACCTCCTCATCTAAATCTCCCTTCCTGGTTACACAGAGACCCAGGTACGTGAATTGTCCAATTCTCTCCAACTGATCAATGCCAACATAATTGGGTCACTCTGGTATCCCGGAACGATATGTTTGAGAGCCCGCCAGATCACATAGACTATGACAGCAGCCGCTAGGTAGCGCGCACAACCTACTACCGCTGCCATCGCCAATAGAGCGCTGCACGCCATGGCGCGCCTACCGCACCGCACTATATAGGGCCGGAGCCACAGCTAAATAAAGTCTGGTATTCCGGAACGACATGTTTGAGAGCCTGCCAGACCACATGGACTATGACAGCAGCCACTAGGCGGCACGCACAACCTACTAGCGCTGCCATCGCCACTAGAGCGCTGCACGCCGAGGCGCGCCTACCGCGCCGCACTATATAGGGTCGGAGCCACAGCTAAATAAAGTCTGGTATTCCGGAACGACATGTTTGAGAGCCCGCCAGATCACATGGACTATGACAGCAGCCGCTAGGCGGCGCGCACAACCTACTACCGCTGCCATCGCCACTAGAGCGCTGCACGCCATGGCGCGCCTACCGCACCACACTATATAGGGCCGGAGAGACAGCTAAATAAAGTCTGGTATTCCGGAATGACATGTTTGAGAGCCTGCCAGACCACATGGACTATGACAGCAGCCGCTAGGTGGCGCGCACAACCTACTAGCGCTGCCATCGCCACTAGAGCGCTGCACGCCGAGGCGCGCCTACCGCGCCGCACTATATAGGGCCGGAGCCACAGCTAAATAAAGTCTGGTATTCCGGAACGACATGTTTGAGAGCCTGCCAGACCACATGGACTATGACAGCAGCCGCTAGGCGGCGCGCACAACCTACTACCGCTGCCATCGCCACTAGAGCGCTGCACGCCATGGCGCGCCTACCGCGTCGCACTAGATAGGGCCGGAGCCACAGCTAAATAAAGTCTGGTATTCCAGAACGACATGTTTGAGAGCCTGCCAGACCACATGGACTATGACAGCAGCCGCTAGGCGGCGCGCACAACCTACTAGCGCTGCCATCGCCACTAGAGCGCTGCACGCCATGGCGCGCCTACCGCGTCTCACTAGACAGGGCCGGAGGCACAGCTAAATAAAGTCTGGTATTCCGGAACGACATGTTTGAGAGCCTGCCAGACCACATGGACTATGACAGCAGCCGCTAGGCGGCGCGCACAACCTACTAGCGCTGCCATCGCCACTAGAGCGCTGCACGCCATGGCGCGCCTACCGCGTCGCACTAGATAGGGCCGGAGCCACAGCTAAATAAAGTCTGGTATTCCGGAACGACATGTTTGAGAGCCTGCCAGACCACATGGACTATGACAGCAGCCGCTAGGCGGCGCGCACAACCTACTAGCGCTGCACGCTGTGGCGCGCCTACTGCGCCGCACTATATAGGAACGGAGCCACAGCTAAGTAAAGTCTGGTATCCCGGAACGACATGTTTGAGAGCCCGCCAGACCACATGGACTATGACAGCAGCCGCTAGGCGGCGCACACAACCTACTAGCGCTGCCATCGCCACTAGAGCGCTTCACGCCGTGGCGCGCCTACCGCGCCGCACTATATAGGGCCGGAGCCACAGCTAAATAAAGTCTGGTATTCCTGAACGACATGTTTGAGAGCCCGCCAGACCACATGGACTATGACAGCAGCCGTTAGGCGGCGCGCACAACCTACTAGCGCTGCCATCGCCACTAGAGTGCTTCACGCCGTGGCGCGCCTACCGCGCCGCACTATATAGGGCCGGAGCCACAGCTCGCTCCTCAGTCTGGTGTTGAGTGCGCTCCGTTTACCTTCACTATTCATTGGTTATCTGGCTTCGTACTCTGCTCTGTCACGGTTCCGATTTGGCTTTCGTTTGGATCTTTGTTTTTCGATTAGTTGTTGTTATTGTCGTCTCTGTGGTTTCGTGGAGTGTTTCTCGTCAGCGGCGACGCTTTATCGGTCGGTCGTCGCTAGTCGCTCCCGACTCAGTCCGGTCTTCGGTCACTATAGGTCACACCTACAGTATTTGCTAATCATAGCTATGATGAATAACGGCCCTGCCACAGCGCTTACATCGGTTCCTGCAGGATCATCGAAGCTAAGCGCTGTCGGGCTTGGCTTGCACACCGTTTGGGTCTGCCGAGCGGGCTGCACTCAGCCCTTGTGAGGACATCTGAGGAGTAGTGGCTCCAGGTCAGGCAAACTGAGACAACAGCCGGGAGTGATAGGCGCTCGCCACGGCCTTCCCATACCGCCTCTGATGAGGCCTCCGAGTGGACGATGACACGGCGGCCGGTCGGTACCCGATTGGACCTTTTTAGGTGCATGGTATGGAGCTTTTTTGAGCTATGCTATCTACACGTTCCGGTATACATGAGAAATAATGGTAAAGAATTATGAATTTAATTTGCACAGATAAATAATAATACACACTTGAAAATAAAATAGAAAATTGTTGATCACCACAGTTCTAAGGGTTTGTGACCCTTTGCATAAAGATGGAAAAATAACGTTTCAGCAATGGTTCTTGCTTTTACACATACTAATTGAAACTTTATTCACAGTTCACATACAAATAAACAGCATGTTTACACCACAATCAATATACATAAAAATGAATTGCTGTTCCTTAGTCTCGCTATAACTCGAGAACGGCTGAAGCGATTTGGCTAATTTTAGTCTTGAAATATTCGTGTAAGTCCAGGCAAGATTTAAACAGTCACAAAATATGGAAAAGATGCCCGGCAAAGAGGAAAATCTGGAGAAAAACAAAAACAGCTCTTTCCAGTGAGCTATCAATACCGTTCTTCCAAATGTAATAAAATTTTGTACAGTTCATGTTGAAAGCAAGAGGAAGGTTAGCATCAAATAAAAAATTTGGAAAAGCCGCCCGAAAAATAGGAAAATTTACGAAAAACCGAAAGCGAGGTTTTTTTTTTCCTATGAATGAAAAACTATTGCCACATGGTTGTAACAGCATACCTGGAGTACGGCTTGACAGGACAAGGTTTGTATGAAATAATTTATAAGGAAAATCTACCGGAAAATTGGAAAATATGAGAAAAACTGAAAGTGCGTTTTTCAATGTATTTTTGATTGAATTCAGCACAATAACTGACTATTCATACGACAGAGAGGGGTAATTCTTTTTTTTTTTTTTTTTTTGCTTTGTTCATTATGGTCTTGGAAAAGTTTTCAATAAAAAAATAGTGACAGTTAAAAAGGAAATTCGCAAAATCCGAACCAAGTTCCTTTTTCAATGTGTTTTTAAATGTACTCAACACTACGTTGAGAACCGTTCACCCGATTGCGAAAAATTTTGATAATTTGACCTTCAACGAAAGATGAGCGTTTTTATGAACTAAAAATTTGGGAAAGTAACCCGGAAAATTTAAAAATTCACGAGAAACTGAAGGAGCTTTTTTCAATAGGATATCAGTATCATTCATCTGATTGCGATAAAATTTTGCACATTTGACGTTCGAAGGAAGAGTAACGTTCTTATGAAATAAAAATTTGGAAAACGTTCCCGGAAAATCGGAAAATTCAGAAAAAATATAGATTTTTCTATGAAATATCAATACCATTCTTCTGATTGTGATAAAATTTTGCGCATTCGACGTTCAAAGCTAGAGGAAGGTTTGAGTAAAGTAAAAGTTTGGAATAGTTGGCAAGAAAACGAAAATGTGTGAAAAGCTGAAAGAGCTCTTTTCTTTGACATATAAATATCATTCGTACGATTGCGATAAAATTTTGCACATTTTACGTTCACCGATACTTAGACTATCTGATGATGCCTTTATAAAGCTACTGGGTGTAAAATACATATGATTTATATTAATATTGTTTATATTAAGAGGTAAGTGATACAAAATTCACTGAGTCATATAGTATTAAATAAAAACCAAAAAGTCTCATCAATGACAAATAAAATTGCTCGTCAGACCACATACGAGGGTTGGAACTTAAATAGTGGTACCTATTTATTCACAACCGATAAAAATAGTTAAATTTTTGTGCCTGATACTGTCCTTCAAAGTAGTCACCAGTGTTGTGTAGAACCCGTTGCCAGCGATGTGGAAGGCGTTGTATACCGTTAGCAGAGCCTGTTCTGTTGATGGTGCGAATGGAGCGGTCTGCTGCCTGTGAATCTCTGCAACAGTTCTGAAGCGAATGCCGCGAAGTGGTTCCTTCATCTTCGGAATCAATTCAGAGTCACAAGGACTTAAGTCCACGGAATATAGTGGATGGTACAGTTCTTTCAGTCCCATCTACCGAACAGAGCAGCCGCAGCTGACGCTGTATGCGCCCATGCATTGTCGTGCAAAGTGATGGGTGGGTTGCGCAGAAAGTGATGCCGCTTCTTTCGCAAAGATTAAGTCCTTGTGACTTTGATTTGACCGCTCCATTCGCACCATCAACGGAACAGGCTCTGCAAACGGTATACTACGTCTTTCACATCGCTGGCAACGGGTTCTACACAATACTGGTGACTACTTTGAAGGACACTAACACATGCAAAGATGTAACGCTTGTATCGGTTGTGAATAAATAATTGCCAGTATTTAAGGTCCAACCCTCGTATCTAACAGCGAGAACCGTTGCTGTTTGTTGCTACTGAATGTGCGTTATATATTTAGTTATTCTCTTGGTGATATACGAGTATGTTGCCAAAACTTTGGCTCTCAGCTCTTAAATTATCTCTCCAAATATACGGGCTACCAGCAGATTCACCTAGGTATACGAGTCATAAATCATCACAAGCAGTAAATAATGAGTTCTTTTCTGTATGACAAAATGCAGCCCTGCAAGTTGCTTTAAAATAATTGATCTTTATCTACATTTTGACTACCTCTTAGGGTGTATTCATCAGAAATTAAACAAGGGGACGATGGCGGAAAGAAATATTCCAACACTGGTGATGGAACTGTAAGTAAAATGCGTCTTTCATTGAAATGTTATTAAATTCGAATTAAACCTATATAATCACCACCTGTATGGAAGATCATAATCTGTAAGCGCCTTGTGCAGGCTGGTTCGTAAAGCCACGTAATGATTGTTGGAATGTTTGTGATCTGAAATTAAACTATCGCAGCGCTAGCAAAATTACTGATATGTTGTTGTGGTCTTCAGTCCGCAGACTGGTTTGATGCAATTCTCCGCGATAACCTGTCCTGTGCAAGTCTCTTCATCTGAGAATACCAACGGCAGCATACATCCTTCTGAATCTGCTTACTGTATTCGTCCCTTGGTCTCTCTCTACGATTTTTACCCCACACACTTCCTTATAATGCTAAGTTGACGATTCCTAGATGTCTCAGAATGTGTCCCACCAACCTATCCCTTCTCTTAGAATACGCCAGAAATTCCTTTTCTAAAAATGTTCAAATGTTTGTAAATCTATCGGACCAAGTTGCGTGGTCATCGGTCCGTAGCTTACAAACTACTTAAACCTAGGTAAACTAACCTAAGGACAACACACACACCCGTGCCCCTGGGAGGACTCGAACCTCCACGGCGAGCAACCGCGCGCTCCGCAGCGAGACGCTTTAGACCGCTCGGCTACTCCACCGCGGCAAATTCCTTTTTCTCCCCAATTCTGTTAAGCACCTCCTCATTAGTCACGTGATCTACCCATATAATTTTCATCATTCGTCTGTAGCACCACATTTCAAAAGCTTCTGTCATCTTTTTGTCTGAAATCCTTATCGTCCACGCTTCACTACCATACAATGCTACACTCCAGACAAATGCCTTCAGAAAGCACTTCCTAGCATTTAAACTAATATTGGATGTTAACAAGTTTCACTTCTTCAGAAACGCTTATCTTCGCATAGCCATTCTGCATTTTATATCTTCTTTACTTCGGTCATCAGAAGTTATCTTGCTACCCAACTAACAAAACTCGTCTACTACTCTTATTGCCTCATTACCTAATTTAATGCCTTCAGCATCGCCTGATGTTCGACGCTACATTCCATCATCCTCGTTTTACTCTTGTTGATGTTCATCTTATAACTTCCTTTCAAGACATCGTCCATTCCATTCAATTGCTCTTCGAGATACTTTGCGGTGTCTGACAGGATTACTATGTCATCGGCAAACCGCAAATTTCTCCTTGAATTCCTTCACTGCTTGCTCAGTATACAGATTAAACAACAATGGCGAAAGGCTACAACCCTGTCTTACTCCCTTCCCAACCTCTGCGTCCCTTTCTTGCCCTTCGACTCTAATAACAGCAGTCTGGTTTTTGTATAGATTGAATATAACTTTTCGCTCCCTATATTTTACCCTGCTATCTTTAGAATTTGGAAGAGTGTATTCCAGTCGACATTGTCAAAAGCTTTCTCCAAATCTGTTGTTGTTATGTTCTTCAGTCCAGAGACTGGTTTGATGCAGCTCTCCACCCTACTCTATCCTGAGCAAGCCTTTTCATCTCCTCATAAGAAAGGCAACCTACATCCAGTTGAATCTGCTTACTATACGCGTCTCTTGGTCTTTCTCTGCGATTTTTACCCCACACACTTCCCTCCAATGCTAAATTTACGATTCCTCGATGTCTAAGAATGTGTCCTACCAAGCCATCCATTCTGTCAGTCAGGATATGCCAAAAATTCCTTTTCTCACCAATTCTGATCAGTACCTCTTCATTAGTTATGCGATCTACCCACGTAATCTTCAGCATTCTTCTGTAGCACCACATTTCAAAAGCCACTATCCTCTTTCTGTCCGCACTGCTTATCGTACATGTTTCACTCCCGCACAAGGCAACACTCCACACAGATGCCTTCAGAAAAGACTACCTTACACTTTAATATTCGATGTTAGCAAATTTCAAAAATGCTTTTCTTCCCATTGCCATTCTGCATTTTATATCCTCTGTACTGCGGCCATCGCATGTTATTTTACTACCCAAGTAACGAAACTCATCTACCACCTTCATTGTTTCGTTACCTAATCTAATTCCTTCAGCATCACCTGATTTTCTAAGACCGCATTCCATTATTTTTATTTTACTCTTGTTAATGTTCATTTTATACGCTGTCTTCAACACACTGTCCATTCCTTTCAACTGCTCTTCCAGGTCCTTTGCTGTCTGTGATAGAATTACAATGTCATCAGCAAAACGCAATGTTTTTATTTCTTCCCCCTGAACTTTAATCCCTATTCCAAATTTTTCCTTGTTTTCCTTCACCGCCTGCTCGATGTACAGATTGAATAGCATCGGAGAAAGGCTACAACTCTGTCTTACTCCCTTCTCAACTGATGCTTCCCTTTCATGCCCTTCGAGTCTAATAACTGCGGTCTGGCTTTTGTACAAGTTGTAAATAACTATCATTTCCCTGTATTTCACCCCTGCTGACTTCATAATTTGAAAGTGTGTATTCCAGTCAACATTGTCAAACGCTTTCTCCAAATCTACAAAAGCTAAAAATGTAGGTTTGCCTTTCCTTAATCTATCTTCTAAGATAAGACGTAAAGTGAGTATTGTCTCCCGGGTTCCTACGTTCCTCCTGGATCCAAACTGATCTTCCCCGAGGTCAGCTTCAACCAGCTTTTCCATTCTCCTGTAGATAATTCGTGTTAAAAGTGTGCAACCATGACATATCAAACTGATGGTTCTCTAATTTTCACACCTGTCTGCGCCAGATTTCTTTGGGATGGGGATTATTACATTTTTCTTAAAGTCTGAGGGTATTTCGCCTGTCTCATACATCTTACACACCAGTTCAAATAGTTTTGTCAGGCTGGCTCTTCCAGAGACGTTAGTAGCTCTGAGGGAATATCATCTACTCCCGGGGCCTTGTTCCGATCTAGGTCTTTCAGGGCTCTGTCAAATTCATCTCTCAGTATAGTATCTCCTATTTCATCTTGATCTACTTCCTTTTCCCTTCCTACAACATCGTCTCTAAGTTCATTTCCTTTGTAGAGCTGCTCTATGTACTCTTTCCACCTTTCAGCCTTCCCTTCTTTGCTGAGAACTGGTTTCCGATCCGAGATCCTGATATTCGTAGAGTTGCCTTTCTTCTCCCGAAAAGTCGCTTTTATTTTCCTGTAGGCGGTATCTACTTTACCCTTATTATACACTCTTCTACAGATTTGCATTTGGCTTCTAGCCACTCGTGCTTAGCCATTTTGCACTTCCTGTCAATCTCTTTTCTTAGTCTTCTGTACTCCATTCTGCCCGTTTCATTTACTACATTTTTAAGGTTTGTATAGCTTATGGGACTTAACTACGGGGTCATCAGTCCCTAAACTTACAAACTACTTATGAACTAGCTAACACTATGGAGGGCACAAATATCCATGCCCGAGGGGGGATTCGAACTCCCGACCGTAGTGCTGCATTTTTATATTTTCTCCTTTCATCAATTAAATTTAGTATTTCCTATGATATCCAAGGATTTTTTGTAGGTCTTGCCTTTCTAACTATTTTGTCCTCTGCTGCCTTCACTATTTCATCTCTCAATTCTACCCATTCCTCTCCTACTGTTTTATTTCCCCGTTTCTGTCAATTGATGCCTAAATCTCCCTCTGAATTTCTCTAGAACTTCACGTTCCTTCAATTTATCTAAGTCCCATCTCCTTATTTTCCTACTTTTCTGCAGATTTTTCAGTTTCAGCCTACAGTTCATGACTAACAAGTTATGGTCAGAGTCTATATCTGCCCCTCGGTATGTCTTACAGATTATCACCTGGTTGCGGAATCTATGATTTACCATTATAAAATCTATCTGATACCTTCCGGTGTCTCCTGGTCTCTTCCACGTATACAACCTTCTTTTGTGATTCTTAAACCACGTGTTTGTCACGTGCAAAATTCTACCAGGCGACTTCCTCTTTCATTCCCAGTCCATATTCACCTACTATTTTTCCTTCTCTTCCTTTTCCTACTACCGAATTCCAGTTTCCCATCACAGTAAAGTTTTCCTCTTCCTTAACTGTCTGAATAATTTCCTTTAGCTCCTCATATATTTCTTCGATCTCCTCATCATCGGCAGAGCTAGTTGGCATATAAACCTGTACTACTGTTGTCGGTGTTGGCTTCGTATCTATCTTGACAATGATAAAGCGATCACAGTGCTGCTCATAGTAGTTTACCCGCAATCCTATCTTCTTATTCATTATCAGTCCTACTCCTGTGATACCCCCAACTGATTTTGTATTTATAATCCTGTGCTCACCTGACCAGAAATCCTTTCCATCCTGCCACCGAACTTCACTAATCCCCACTATCTCTAACTTCAACCTATCCATTTTCCTTTTTAAATTTTCTAATTTTCCTACCCAATTAAGGGATCTAACATTCCACGCTCCGACCCGTAGAATGCCAGTATTGTCTTTCCTGATGATAAAATCCTCCTGAGTAGTCCCCGCCCGGAGATCCGAATGGGGGACTATTTTACCTCCGGAATATTTTACCCTAGAGGATGCCATCATCATATGTTCATACAGTAGAGCTGCATGTCCTCGGGAAAAGTAACGGCTGTAGTTTCCCCTACCCTTGCTTTCAGCCGTTCGCAGTAGCTGTGTGGCAAAGCCACATTAGCTGATGTTACAAGGCCAGCTCAGTCAATCATCCAGACTGTTGCCCCTGTAACTACTGAAAAGGCTGCTGCCCCTCTTCAGGAACCACACGTTTGTCTGGCCTCTCCACAGATACCCCTCCGCTGTGGTTGCACCTACGGTACGGCTATCTGCATCGTTGAGGCACGCAAGCCACCCCACCTCGGCAATGTCTGTGGTTCATGGGGGTGGATTACTGATATAAAACTTTAAAATAACGATCACTAACTCTCAGGGCGACTGTGCTTGGCTTTTAAGACAGTTCAAACAGTAAAGTCTGGTCATTGCACGCTCCACCAATCAGCGTGTACTCTCGTAATTCCAGCAGAGGCGGAAAACCTGAAAATAATAACTGCATGATGAAAATGTGTGAAATATGAAAAGGACGGACCAAATCTACGAAATAAGAAAACGGAAAGTGAAATTTAAGTACTTCATTATGAAAATCAGAGCAATACAGATACAGTTACTTACAGTGCGACTATAACAGTCCGACTGCAAAGGCGAGAGTGTCTCTATGCTATGTTATTTCAAGTGTTTTGCGAGAATTCTTTTTTCTTACAGAATATCTTTTAATTTCTTCGAATAGGTGGTACGCAGTGCCTCAATTAAATTAAATCGTTGACTTTCAAGTAAATGTTAACTCAATACGAATTGAAACTAAGAAAATTATCCCATCTATTAAATAACTGCAGCTTCAAATAAGATTACAGTAGTACACGTAATATAACATTAATCACACTTCCCATCGGTCTACTTCAATATAAAGCAAGAAAAGGTATTACAAATATGAGATTATGATCAAATACATCGAAAAGTTTGTAACAAAAAACTGCCATGGTGGAGGTTCGAACATGCATCCAATTCGCTCATGTTTACGAGTACCCAATCTGCGGCATGATAACACAAAAGCTTTAATTACTCGAACGTCAGCGAATGACCATATATAGTGTGTGTGTGTGTGTGTGTGTGTGTGTGTGGTGGCAAATCGCGTTTTCAATGCTATACATCGAAAGACCGATCGAAAATGAGATATTTTTTTTTAATGTTTAAATGTTTGTTAAGCTTAAGAAACTTAACTGCGTGGTCATCAGTCCCTAAACTTACAAACTATTTATCAACTACCGTATACTAAATACGACACAAATATGAATGCCCGACGGGGGATTCGAGCCCCGACGGGGACCGGCCCGCACATCGTAGCATAGCGCCTCAATGCACTCAGCCACGGCTAATTTTTTTACTATGTGTGTGTGTGTGTGTGTGTGTGTGTGTGTGTGTGTTTGCCACCGCGCCGGTCGCGGTGGCCGAGAGCTCTGCGGCGCGCCAGTGCCAGTCTGCACGGCCACTACGGTCGGGGGTTCGAATCCCCCCTCGGGCATGGATATTTGTGTCGTTCTTAGTGTTAGCTACTTCATAAGTAGTTTGTAAGTTTAGGGACTGATGACCCCGTAGTTAAGTACTATAAGCTATACAAACATTGAACACTTGTGTGTGCGTGTTTTAAAAAATTACTGACTGCCTAGCATCTACATCTACATGGGATACTCTGCAAATCACATTTAAGTGCCTGGCAGAGGGTTCATCGCTCCACCGTTATACTATTCTTCTATCATTCCATTTTCGAATAGTGCGCGGGAATAAAGAACATCTGAATCTCCCTGTTCTAGCTCTGATTTCTCGTATTTTATTCTGATGATCATTTCTACCTATGTAAGCGGGAGTCAACAATATATTTTTGCATTCGGAGGAGAATGTTGGCGATTGGAGTTTCGTAAGTAGCCAACGCCGTAGCGGTAAGCGCTGTTGTTGTAATGATTCCCATCGCAGATCCATGTTTAATTGCGGTGTCTCCACTCTGACAATACAAAACTGGGCTCCCTCCTTTGGACTCCTTTGATTGCTTCTATCAAGCCCGTACTGCGCAGCAATACTCGAAATGTAGACGGACAAGCGCAGTGTATGCAGTCTCTTTACTAGTTCCGTTGCATCTTTTAAGTGTTCTGCTAATAAAACGTAGTCCCTAGTTCGCCTTTCCTATGACGTTATTTACGTGTTCCTTACAGTGTTCTTTACGGTTAAAGTCTAATGTAATATCAAATTCCTGGGTATTTAGTGGGATTTACACCATAGTGATACCTTATTCAGATCGTTCTGCAGTTGGTTTTGATCTTCAGACGGTAAATGACGGCTTCATCTGCAAACAACCTAAGAGAGCTACTTAGATTTTCCCCTAAATCGTTTATGTTAATAAGAAACAGCAGATGACCAATAACACTACCCTGTGGAACGCCCGATATCACCTCTGTTTTAGTCGATGCCTTACCATCGATTACTACGAACTGTGTCCTCTCTGACAAGAAATCCCCTATCCAGTCGCAAATTTGGGGCGATATAACATAACCGCGTAATTTGATTAAAAGCCGTTTGTGAGGTACGGTGTCAAAAGCTTTCTGGAAATCAAGAAATACGGAATCGATCTGCGAACCCTTGTCGATAGCATTCATCACTTCGTGTGAGTAAAGGGCTAGTTGTGTTTCACGTGAAGGATTTTTTTAAAAATCCGTGTTGATCTTGAGTCAATAAATCATTATGTTCCAGATAACTCGTAATACTTGAATACAGGATATGTTGCAAAACCCTGCTGCAAATTGAATGAAATAGGCCTGTAGTTTAGTGGGTTACTCCTACTATCTGTCTTGAATATGGGTGTGACCTGGGCAACTTTCCAATCTTTTGGTACAGATCCTTCTATGAGAGAGCGGTTGTATATGACTGTTAAGTAAGGAACTATCGCTTCAGCATAATCAGATAGAAATCTAATGGGTATACAATCCGGACCAGAAGACTCGTTCTTGTTAAGTTATTTCAGTTGCTTGACTACTCTGATGATATCTAATTCCCCATTATTCATTGCGGCCTCTGTTCCCAATTAGAAATCTGGAATATTGGTTTTGTCTTCTTTGGTGGATGAGTTTCGAAAAACTGTGTTTAAAAGTCTGCTTTACTGGTGCCATCATCGTCGGTGTAGACCTTCTGCTTGTTAGTGTTAATACGTATGCATTGGTGCCAACCTTGAAACATGTCTGTACAAATTCAATATTTGGATATGAAATGTTACATGAACTTCTTTGAGTAACTACGTCTACGATTTACTCTGTTGTGTAACATCTGTGTCAAATACTATGTATGTGAGTAGTAGTTGAACAGAAGTTGAACAGTCGGTGTGTAGCTCTGGTATTGTTCGTACGTGCATTAGTTAGCTGCTTTTGTACGAGCTGATGGAATAATTTTGAAATCTGATTTTCACAGACACAGTTCTGTCTTTATAAGAGTTTGTATCATTCATATATTTATCAGTCTGAGAAGATTTTGTTGTTCTTCAATCATAAGGTAATATAATCATTATTGTTAACAATAATTGAGAAAGCTTATCCTCTTTACCTGTTTCACTTTTTTAGTTAAGAAACCTAATCCTCTTCCTTTCATTGAAAGTTATTGGCTATTGAAATCAAAGCATAATATTGACTAAACTGAGTTTGATTAACATATTTCTTTATTCGTGTGACCTTTAATAATAATAGTGATTGTTGAGCAATACTACACAGATGAACATGATACCAAGTTTCTGTATTCAGTCAGTTAGCGAAATAAATTCTTGCAGTTGAATTTTTAGAAAGTGGTTTTTTTTCAGATTTCTCTCGCGATCAAATTTATACTGTAGTCAGTGAGCATTATGCAGATTACTTATTGTTCTTGCTGTATTCAAAATATTCATTGTGCTTTCAATCAGTTTATACCCACTGTTTCCTAATTAACTGTGCAGGTATTAATGTTAGGGCCACAACTAAACAGAATTATAGTGTTAATGCATAATAAATGTGTTCATCTAATCTTTAATCAGCTTGATTGAAAAGTTAGTTATTGTGAATGTTAACTACCAGCTGATGACAATTCTTAATGCTGCATTTAACACCAGATTAGTTTTGAATGAGTAGCTTTTGAAACTGATCTCCTTTAGCTGGCTCACTATTGCCAAATCGTTGTAGCGACTCTGTTTTTCCAATCTATAGAACAGTCTTACCTATATCCCACCAAAGCCGGCCGCGGTGGCCGAGGGGACTGAGCCCTCCAGTCACGGTCTGCACGGCCACTACGGTCGGGGTTTGAATCCCCCCTCGTGCATGGATATTTGTGCCGTCCTTAGTATTAGCTAGTTAATAAGTAGTTTGTAAGCTTAGAGACTGATGATCCCGTAGTTAAGTTCAAAAATGTTCAAATGTTTGTATAGCTTATGGGACTTAACTACGGGGTCATCAGTCCCCAAACTTACAAACTACTTGTTGTTGTTGTGGTCTTCAGTCCGGAGACTGGTTTGATGCAGCTCTCCACAATACCCTATCCTGAGCAAGCCTCTTCATCTCCACATAAGAACGACAACCTACATCTGTCTGAATCTGCTTACTGTATCCATCTCTTGGTCTTCCCCTGCGATTTTTTCCCCACACACTTCCCTCCAACGCTAAATTAACAATTCCTTGATGTCTAAGAATGTGTCCTACCAATCTATCCCTTCTTTTAGTCAAGGTATGCCAGAAATTCCTTTTCTCCCCAATTCTGTTCAGTACCTCCTCATTAGTTACGCGATCCACCCACCTAATCTTCAGCATTCTTCTGTAGCACCATATTTCAAAAGCCTCAATCCTCTTCGTGTCCGCACTGTTTATCGTCCATGTCTCACTCCCATACAAGGCAACACTCCATACAAATGCCCTCAGAAAGGACTTCCTTAGGGTTAAATCAATATTCGATGTTAACAAATTTCTCTTTTTCAAAAACGCTTTTCTACCCATTGCCATTCTGCATTTTATATCCTCTCTACTGCGCCCATCATTTGTTATTTTACTGCCCAAGTAACAAAACTCATCTACCTCCTTTATTGCTTCGTTTCCCAATCTAATTCCTTCAGCATCACCTGATTTTCTTACACTGCACTCCATTACCCTAGTTTTGCTCTTGTTAATGTTCATCTTGTATGCACCTTTCAGCACACTGTCCATTCCATTCAATTGCTCTTCCAGGTCCTTTGCTGTATCTGACAGAATTACTATGTCATCGGCAAAACGCAATGTTTTTAATTCTTCCCCCTGAACTTTTATTCCTTCACCAAATTTCTCCTTGCTTTCCTTTATAGCTTGTTCAATGTACAAATTGAATAACATTGGAGAAAGGCTACAACCCTGTCTCACTCCCTTCCCAACCACTGCATCCCTTTCATGCCCTTCAACTCTGACAACCGCTGTCTGGTTTTTGTACAAGTTGTAAATAACTTTACGCTCCCTATAATTTACTCCTGCTTTTTTCAGAACTTTAAAGAGTTTATTCCAATCAACATTGTCAAAAGCCTTCTCCAAATCTACAAAAGCTAGAAATGTAGATTTGCCTTTTCTTAATCTATCTTCTAGGATAAGCCGTAAAGTGAGTATTGCCTCCCGTGTTCCTACATTTCTCCTGAACCCAAACTGATCTTCCCCGAGGTAGGCTTCTACCAGCTTTTCCATCCTTCTGTATATAATTCGCGTTAATATTTTGCAGCCATGACTTATTAAACTGATGGTTCTGTAGTTTTCACACCTGTCTGCACCTGCTTTCTTAGGGATGGGGATTATAACATTTTTCTTAAAGTCTGAGGGTACTTCACCTGTCTCATACATCTTACACACCAGGTGAAACAATTTTGTCATGGCTGGTTCTCCCAGAGACTTCAGTAGCTCTGAGGGAATATCATCTATTCCAGGGGCCTTGTTTCGACTTAGGTCTTTCAGGGCTCTGTCAAATTCTTCTCTCAGTACAGTATCTCCTATTTCATCTTCATCTACATCCTCTTCCCTTCCTACAATATTGTCTCGAAGTTCATTTCCTTTGTAGAGCCCCTCTATATATTCTTTCCACCTTTCAGCTTTCCCTTCTTTGCTGAGAACTGGTTTTCCATCAGTGTCCTTGATATTCATAGAGCTGTTTTTCTTATCTCCAAATGTTTCTTTTATTTTCCTGTAGGCTGTATCTATTTTTCCCCTATTTATACATTCTTCTACATCCTTGCATTTGCCTTCTAGCCACTCCTGCTTAGCCATTTTGCACTTCCTGACAATCTCATTTCTTAGTCGTCTGTACTCCATTTTGCCCGTTTCATTTACTGCATTTTTATATTTTCTCCTTTCATCGATTAAATTTAGTATCTCCTGTGATATCCAAGGATTCCTTGTAGGTCTTGCCTTCCTACCTATTTTGTCCTCTGCTACCTTCACTATTTCATCTCTCAATTTTACCCATTCCTCCTCTACTGTTTTATTTCCCCCCGTTTCTGTCAATTGTTGCCTAAAGCTCCCTCTGAAATTTTTAAGAACCTCAGGTTCCTTCAATTTATCCAGGTCCCATCTCCTTATTTTCCTACCTTTTTGTAGTTTCTTTAGTTTCAGCCTACAGTTCATAACCAACAAGTTATGGTCAGAGTCTATATCTGCCCCTGGGTATGTCTTACACTGTAGAACCTGATTCCGAAATCTATGTCTTACCATTATAAAATCTATCTGATATCTTCCGGTGTCTCCTGGTCTCTTCCACGTATACAACCTTCTTTTGTGATTCTTGAACCAGGTGTTTGTTATAACTAAATTATGTTCTGTGCAAAATTCTACCAGGCGGCTTCCTCTTTCATTCCTTTTGCCCAGACCATATTCACCTACTATCTTCCCTTCACTGCCTTGTCCTACTACCGAATTCCAGTCTCCCATAACAATTAAATTTTCCTCTCCCTTAACTGTCTGAATAATTTCCTTTAGCTCCTCATATATTTCTTCGATTTCCTCATCATCGGCAGAGCTAGTTGGCATATAAACCTGTACTACTGTTGTCGGTGTTGGCTTCGTATCTATCTTGACAATGATAATGCGATCACTGTGCTGGTCATAGTAGTTTACCCGCATTCCTATTTTCTTATTCATTATCAATCCTACTCCTGTGATACCCCCAACTGATTTTGTATTTATAATCCTGTACTCACCTGACCAGAAATCCTGTTCATCCTGCCACCGAACTTCACTAATCCCCACTATATCTAACTTCAACCTATCCATTTCCCTTTTTAAATTTTCTAATTTTCCTACACGATTAAGGGATCTAACATTCCACGCTCCGACCCGTAGAATGCCAGTATTGTCTTTCCTGATGATCACATCCTCCTGAGTAGTCCCCGCCCGGAGATCCGAATGGGGGACTATTTTACCTCCGGAATATTTTACCCGAGAGGATGCCATCATCATATGTTCATACAGTAGAGCTGCATGTCCTCGGGAAAGGTAACGGCTGTAGTTTCCCCTTGCTTTCAACCGTTCGCAGTAGCTGTGTGGCAAAGCCACATTAGCTGATGTTACAAGGCCAGCTCAGTCAATCATCCAGACTGTTGCCCCTGTAACTACTGAAGAGGCTGCTGCCCCTCTTCGGGAACCACACGTTTGTCTGGCCTCTCCACAGATACCCCTCCGCTGTGGTTGCACCTACGGTACGGCTATCTGTATCGTTGAGGCACGCAAGCCACCCCACCTCGGCAATGTCTGTGGTTCATGGGAGTGGACAAACTACTTATGAACTAACTAACTAAGTTAGTTCACAAACTACTTATGAACTAACTAATATTAAGGACGACACAAATATCCATGCCCGAGGGGGGATTCGAACTGCCGACCGTAGTGGCCGTGCAGACCGTGACTGGAGCGCCTCAGTCCCCTCGGCCACCGCGGCCGGCGCCCGTAGTTAAGTCCCATAAGTTATAATAAACATTATATCCCACCAAAGAACATACCAGTTTTAACCTGCAACATGATGTATTACACTCCAGGGTATTTTTCCGCCCCCTGTAACTAACTAAATGGGATGCCAGTTAGTGAAAGTCGTGGCTGTGTGGCTGAGCACATTAAAGCGCTTTGCTCCGATGCGCGAGGCTGTTCCGCATCGGGGCTTCGAATCCCTCCTCGAGCATGGATGTTTGTGCTGTCTTTAGTGTAAGGTTGTCTATAAGTAGTTTGTAAGTTTACGGACTGATGACCCCGCTGTTAAGTCCCGTAAGCTTAACAAACTTATGAATAAATAACTGAAAGACAAGCAACTCGTAATTACTAGAGAATTATGAACTGCATTTTAAACATCACAATGTGTGTGTGTGTGTGTGTGTGTGTGTGTGTGTGTGTGTGTCTGACGTTAGTGTTGTTGTTGTTGTTGTTGTTGCAGGAAGACGAAGCTGTGCGGGCAGCGGGTGGCCAGCTACCTGCCGCGCAGCTCCGCCGCCGTCTGGTGAGTCCACAGCGGCGCTTTACTACTATAGGTGGCGTCACGTAGGAAGGCGCGTAGAGGCGGAGCGATGCGGGAAGCGTGGAGGGGAGGGGAGGGGAGGAACTACGGCCGAGCGACAGCAGCAGGGTTGCCGTATGTACGAGCTTCCTCGTACAAATACGAGATTTGTGGTTCTACTGTACGAGGTACGAGGACAAGGTCAACCTCACACAGTTAAGTACGGGATTCCGACATAGGAGATTTTTTATTTTTTTAAATGTCCACATTCATAGTATAGTGATCAGCATTATCGATTGATTCTACATCTACATCAGATACTCTGCAAATCACATTTAAGTGCCTGGCAAAGAGTTCATCGAACCACCGTTATACTATTTTACCTCCCATTCCATTCTCAAACAGCGCGGGAAGCATAATTCAAATGTTTGTAGAACTTATGGGACTTAACTACGGGGTGATCAGTCCCTAAGCTTACAAACTACTTATGAACTAGCTAATACTAAGGACGGCACAAATATCCATGCCCGAGGGGGGATTCGTACCCCCGACCGTAGTGGCCGTGCAGACCGTGACTGGAGTGCCTCAGTCCCCTCGGCCACCGCGGCCGGCACGCGCGGGAAGAAAGAACACCTGAATCTCTCTGTTCGGGCTCTGATTTCTCGTATTTTATTCTGATGATCATTTCTACCTATGTAAGTGGCAGTCAACAATATGTTTTCGCATTCGGAGGAGAAAGTTGGCGATTGTAGTTTCGTAAATAGCCCACACCGTAGCGATAAGCGCTGTTGTTGTAATGATTCCCATCCCAGATCCTGTATCATTTCCGTAACGCTGTCTCCCCTGTATCGTGACAATACGAAACGAGCTGCTCTTCTTTGAACTCTTTCGATGTCCTCCGTCAAACCCACCTGATAAGGATCCCACACTGGGCAGCAATACTCCAAAAAAGGACGGACGAGCGTAGTGTATGCAGTTTCTTTAGTAGTTCTGTTGCATCTTTTAAGGGTTCTGCCAATAAAACGCAGATATAATGTCCCACTGAAAATAGGTGTAACGACATGATGCGTGAAAACGACTTCTTAAACACTCTTAAATACCGTGAAATTAAGGGAATTACAATAGTAAAATGTGTTTGTCTCTCAGCCCATTTGTGTTCCAGCAAAGCAAGTAAACAGTTACCTGAAATCTAGAGCATCTAGCTCGTGATATTTATATAACTTTTTAAAACACAGTAACCGCCAGTCTTATTCGTTGAAGTGGAGCCCCACAAAATTCTTATTCCCATCTCAGACTAATTATTAGGCCAAGTGTCTTATACTGAAAACATACCTTTTAAGCTATGATCAGAACAAATAATTAATTTGGAGATACAAGTGTAATTTCTGTTGTATGGGTGTGACGTGATATCGTCTCGAGTGGACGTGTACAAACATCTCAGCATTTCAGAGAAAGTGTGTAATTTCATAATCTAATAAATTATCACCTACCTGTTATATCTCACGGGAAAATTATTTTTATGTGCATTCTCATATAACCTCAATTTATAATGCCCTATTTCAAATCCTAGATACTTATGACAGTATTAGTGTAGCATGCTGTCGTTGCCCTGACCTTATGCTCGTTCAGGCAGCTGCCAGTTTCCAGAAAGCTGCGTATGCGTAGAGCTATCACCATCATCATTTGGTTGTCTGCCGTACGGCAGGTTTAGACTGCATAGCCCTCCATACTTCTCTGTCTTTTGCGATCATCTTCGTTCTTTGGTACCCTCCTAGTGGCTTGCTGACGTCATCCGGCATCTGGTACCTTCTTCTGCCCCTCCCTCTGTTTCCCGGAACGCAACCCTCAATTGCCTCTACCAGCAGGCAATCTCGTCTTAAACTGTGGCCTATCCAGTTTAGTTTCCTGTTTATCGTCAGCAACATCCTCCGTTCCTCTCCAACTCTGTTCAGTACTTCTTCATTTCTGACTTCGAGCCAGCTGATCTTCTCCATCCTACGCCATATCCACATTTCGCAAGCTTCAATTTTCTTTTCATCTTGCTTTCTCAAAGTCCACGTTTCCGCTCCATATAAGGCCACAATCCACATTAGAGTTCACTTATTACTAGGTGGCTTTGGCGAAACGGGTAATGTGTGCAAATGATTCTCCTTGGTGCAGAATTTGTGTTTAGAAAAAATGGCCACCGTAACATATGTCTGCCAAATTCACTTATGTGTAACAAATCACAGCCACCATTTTCGTCTACTTGTAACGCAAGCAAAGAACTTACACTAAAGGTATAATGCACCATAGATGGACTCTAACATTATGCTTTAAATGGTGATAAACTGGTGTATACAATGCACACTATATATACACAATTTGGGGGTTAATATACAAAGTAACATATTATACAGAGATTATCATTCATTCAGTAAGAGCTTTAAAAATATGATGTGTAGACAGATGCATGATTATTATATGATGACAAATATACAATGCACATTATAAACTGAGATATATATAATTTTAGTATGAAATACACATTAAAATTATATATATGAGAGACACGTTTTGGGCTGGCAAGTTTATGTAAGTTTATATCTGTATGTGTGTATGTGTGTGTGTGAGAGAGAGAGAGAGAGTTTTCGGCTGTTGTCGAAGACAGAGAGTACACTGTTGTATAATCGTACACTTGGATGTTTGTGTAAGGATGGGGGAAGGAAATCGGCCGTGCCCTTTGAAAGGAACCATCCCGGCATTTGCCTGGAGTGATTTAGGGAAATAATGGAAAACCTACATCTGGATGTTCGGAGGTGGATTTGAACCACCGTCCTCCCGAATGTGAGTCCAGTGCGTTACCACTGCGCCACCTCGCTCGGTGGATTTTGAATGATCTACCAGTATGGCCCATGCAAACATTGAATCTTGTAATACACCTACATTTACAGAGCTCAATGTTATTGCACCTGATGATTGCGATTTAATCCCTCGAAACGCGTTGTGGGTAAAAAACGATGTGACTGGTAACAATAATATCTTGTATTTTATCAATTTCAAGCAACAGTCAAGGTTCAAATGTTCAAATGTTTGTTAAGCTTATGGGACTTAACTACGGGGTCATCAGTCCCTAAACTTACAAACTAGTTATGAACTACTTACGAACTAGGACGGCACAAATATCCATGCCCGAGGGGGGATTCGAACCCCCGACCGTAGTGGCCGTGCTGACCGTGACTGGAGCGCCTCTGTCACCTCGGCCACCGCGGCCGGCGCAGTCAAAGTAAAGCCTATACCAAAATGTTTTCATTTAAGAGAGTGGAATGGTTCTTTTAAAAGTAAAGGGAACAAATGAAAAATTAGGTTTTTTAGTCAGCGTTCACGTAAAGAAGACAGTGGCTACTCTCAGAACAGAGGAGCGAATGGTCACAGCGGGGGCTGTGTGGCGTGGACTGGGCGGTTTTTTAGGTTAGATGGCCTCGGGAATACACAAAATGGGTTTCAGTCTCAAAGGGGGCAGGTCAGACACAGGAAGAAAGCAGACCTAAAAACCATTGGTGTAACAGTTGTAAATTGTCGTAGCTGTATTGGGAAAGTTCCAGAGCTCCAAGCGCTGATAGAAAGTACTGAGGCACAAATCGTTATAGGTTCTGAAAGCTGGCTGACGCCTGAGATAAGTTCGTCCGAAATTTTTTCAAAAGGCCAAACGGTCTTCAGAAAGAGTGGAATTAATAAAAAAGGGGGTGGCGTGTTTATTGCAGTTACAAACGGTTCATCCTGTAGCGAAATTGAGTCAGATACTTCCTGTGAGTTGGTCTGGATAGAGGTTATACCAGACAACCGGAATAAATTAATAATTGGATCTTTTTATCGGCCCCCTGACTCAGACGATGCGGTTGCCTAAATGTTCAAAGAAAGCTTGAATCACATTTTAAATAGGTATCCGAAGCATACTGTTATAATCGGTGGCGACTTTAATTTACCCTCGATATGTTGGCATAATTACGTATTCAAAACCGGCGGCAAATATAAAATATCGTCCGAACTAGTTCTGAATGCTTTTTCAGAAAAACTACTTCGAACAGTTAGTTCATGAACCCACTAGAATAGTAAGGGGTTGCGAAAATACGCTTGATCTCCAAGCAACAAATAATCCTGAGCTAGTAAAGAGCATCAAAACAGATACAGGGATTAGCGAACATAGAGTTGTAGTCGCGAGATTGAATGCCGAAATTCCCAAATGCACCAAAAATAAACGAAAAATATATCTACTCAATAAAGCTGATAAAAATTCGCTTCACGTTTTCCTGAGTAATTGTCTCCAGCCTTTCAAAACTAAAAATGCGAGTGTAGATCAGTTGTGGCTTACTTTCAAAGACAAAATATCAGTAGTAATCGAGAGATTTATCATCATCATCATCATTTATTGTACATAACAGGCCATTAAGACCCATGACAGAAAGCAAAAGAAATATTACAAAGATTAATTACTATATAAAGTTCACTGTCAAAATCAGTCACACAGGAAGGAGTACTGTCCCAATCACAGTCGCAGGTATCTATTGCAGATGTTGAGCCACTTTCTTCTGTTCATCGCATCTTCAAGGGATGCTGTTGGTTCTACCTGCTGCAACGTTCTCATCACCCTATCTTTCCATCTAGTCCTTGGACGACCTCTTGGACGTCTTCCGATCAGCTGAGATTTAAACGCTCGGTTAGGAATAGATTCTCCAGCTCTTATGACATGTCCCAACCACTGAAGTCGTCGCCCTCTGATGTACCTACCAACGTCTACTTTTCCAAAACGCTGGTACAGGTCCTCTTTTTGTCTCCTTTCCCATCTTCCATTTTCTATATTAAATGTAGGCCCATAGATCTTTCTGAGCACTTTCCTCCCGAATGCACAAATGCGCTCTTCCAGTGTTTGTGAGGTTGCCCATGTCTCGCAACCATATAACAGAACAGGTCTTACAACTGCCATGTATAGTTTGATCTTGCTGTTTTGTGAGACCAAGCGTGACTTGAATAAATTATTGAGTCCAAAATATGCACGATTGGCATTAACAATCCTCTGTTGAATATCTTTCTCTATCTCGCTTTTACTAGATAGTATCGACCCCAGGTACTTAAATTTCTCCACTCGTTCAAAATTATGTCCGTCAATATTGATGGTGTTAGGGAAATCTTGTCGTCGTGAGATGATCATATATTTAGTTTTCTCGTCGTTGACCACTAATCCCACTTTGATTGCCTCTTTCATAAATCTAGCGGTGTCAGATGTTATCTGATCAAGTGATTCTCCCATAATCACCACGTCATCTGCAAAAGCCAAGACTGTGTCAAACCCCATGATCTCCATCTCCCTGCCATTGCCAATTTTGCGTCGTACCTTTTCCAGAGCAATGTTGAATAGCACTGGAGACAAGGGGTCTCCTTGTCTCAATCCGTTTCGAACAGTGAAAGGCTCTGACATTTTATTTGTGAACCTTACTTGGCAGCTTGATTTTATATAGCATGCTTCAACCAGTTTGATGTATTTTCGTGTGATACCTACCTCCTCCATTGTCTTCCATAGTGCAGTCCGATTTATGCTGTCATACGCCTGTCGGAAGTCAATAAATATGAGGTGTAGTTCTCTATCAAATTCATAGTATTTCTCCATTAGTTGTCGTAGTGTAAAGATGTGGTCAATGGTTGAGCGTCCTGTCATGAACCCACACTGGTACGGTCCTATGATCTTTTGTAGAATAGGTTTCAGACGGCCAAATAACAGGGAGGTTAAGACTTTATAACCTATCTCAAGCAACGAGATTCCTCGATAATTGCCTACTTGAGTGACCTCTCCTTTTTTAAAAATTGGGCATACTATTGCTCTCTTCCATTCAGTCGGTATATACTCATTTGCCCAGATTTTGACAATAAGCTGTCTTAGAGTCTCCAGTAAAACTTCTCCTCCATTTCTAAACAGTTCTGCCGTAATGCCACTGCCTCCTGGAGCCTTATTGTTTTTTAGTGACTCTACAGTTGTTCTTATCTCATCAATTGAAGGTTCAGGAACTTCCTCCTCTTCTTCAGTTAACACCCACTCTTGTTCTGTGATTCCCTTTACAGCTTCTACGTTTAGTAATTTTTCAAAATGTTTTCCAAAATGATTTGCCTGATCCATAGGAGGTACCACATTTCCTTCTTTATCTGTTAGAATTAAGGTCTGCTGTTTATAATTGCCTCGAGCAAAACCTGCCATCCTAAAAAAGAAGCGAGGTGATTTCTTCGATTCCTCAACTCCCACCAACAGCTTCTTCCCATGTTCTCTTTTCTTTCTTCTAATAAGCCTGTCTGTCAGACGCCTCGCTTCTGAGTATATTGCTTGTGTACGTTCTGATGGGTGAATTAACCACTCTAATCTCTTCTCCATTCTATCTTTAACAGCCGCTTGGCATTCATCATCAAACCATGGTTTGTTTTTGGGTTTAGGTTGTCTTCCCAGTTCTTCCTTTGCACTCTGGGTTACTGCTTCCCTCAACTGTATCCATTTTCCTTCTACATTATCTAAGGGCTCTGTTGATAAAAGCAATCCTGTTACTCTGTCTTGGTATTGCTGTCTTACTTGCTCATTTGCAAGTTTGTCCTTATCATGACGACCTATTTCTTCTTTTTTCCCTTGCCATTTTGTAGAGAGTTTTAGATGTATTTTCAAAATTACTAAGAAGTGGTCTGAATTCATATCGGCACCACGATATGTCCGTACTTGCTCGATGCATCCACGATGTTTCCCATCCACCAATGCAATTTGGTTTTCCGTCTTACCATCTGGTGATATCCATGTTGCTTTATGTATCTTTTTCCGTGGGAAGTAGGTACTACTGATGATCATTCTTCTAAGGTCAGCAAAATTTATCAACCTAACACCGTTGTCATTGCTCACTTCGTGTATACTATTTGGACCAATTGTAGGGCGATATTCCCCTTAATCTTTCTATGATGTCCTCTAAATCAGCATAAAAGTTATTCTTTATCTCATCTTCCGTATCCTCAGATGGTGCATGGCAGTTAACAATGCAGATCTTGTATGGTGATGCCTTCAGAATTATCGCACACATGCGATCATTTATTGGTATCCATTTGTTAATCGAGAGATTTATACCAAATAAATTAATAAAAGAGGGGGCTGACCCCCGTGGTACACAAAACAGGTCAGATCACTATTGCAGAAACAAAGAAAAATCCATGCAAAACTTAAAAAGACAATCTTTTACTGAAACTCGCAACCTAGCGCGGACTTCAATACGAGAAGCCTATAGTAGTTACTACAACGAAATCCTGTCTCGTAATCTTGCAGAAAATCCAGAGAAATTCTGGTTATGTGTGCATTACACTAGCGACAAAACACAATACCTTCACTACGTGATAGCAATGGTAATACTACCGATGACAGTACTGCTAAGGCAGAATTACTAAACACAGCTTTCTGAAATTCTTTCATCAAAGACGAAGTGAACACTCCAGTATTCAATCCAAGAACAGCTGCCAGCATGCGAAACTTAGAAGTAGATGTTCGTGGAGTAGTAAAACAACTTAAGTCACTAAACAAAAACAAATCTTCTGGGCCAGATTGTATACCAACTAGATTCCTGTCAGAGTATGCTGATGCAATAGCACCGTACTTAGCTATGATTTACAATCGAACACTCAGCGAAAGATCCGTACCCAAAAACTGGAAAGTTGCCCAAGTTACTCCAATATTCAAGAAACGCAATAAGAGTGATCCCAAAAATTACAAGCCAATCTTATTGACGTCGATTTGCAATATAATTTTAGGACTTATACTTTGTACGAATATTATGAACTACCTCGAAGAGAACGACCTATTAACCAATAGTCAACACGGATTCAGAAAGTATCGCTCTTGCGAACCACAGCTTGCCCTTTCTTCACATGAAGTGTTAAGTGCCATCGACAAGGAATCTCAAATCGATTCCATATTTCTGGATTTCCGGAAGGCTTTTGACACTGTACCCCACAAGCGGCTTCTTATGAAATTGCGTGCTTATGGAATATCTCCCCAATTGTGCGATTGGATTCACGATTTCCTATCAGAAAGGACACAGTTTGTTGTAATTGACGGTAAGTCATCGAGTAAAACAGAAGTGATATCTGGCGTTCCCCAGGGAAGCGTTATAGGTCCCCTACTCTTCCTCGTGTTTATAAACGATTTAGGAGACAATATGAATAGCTCCCTTAGACTGTTCGCGGATGATGCTGTCGTTTATCGGTTAGTGAAGTCAACAGAGGATCAAAAGCAACTGCGAAGAGATTTAGACAAAATTTCTACATGGTGCGAATATTGGCAATTGACACTAAATAATGGTAAGTGTGAAGTAATACACATGACCACTAAAAGTAATCCACTGAACTTCAATTACGCGATAAATCAGTCAAACCTTAAGGTCGTAAATTCTACCAAATACCTAGGAGTTACAATTACGAACAACTTTGACTGGAGAGAACACACAGAAAATATTGTGGGGAAGGCGAACCAAAGGTTACGTTTCATTGGCAGAACGCTTCGAAGATGCACCAGCTCCACCAAAGAGACTGCCTACATCACACTTGTGCGTCCTCTCCTGGAGTACTGTTGCCCCTTGTGGGACCCTCACCAGGTGGGACTGACGGAAGATATTGAGAAGGTTCAGAGAAGGGCAGCTCGTTTTGTTTTACCACGTTACGGGGGGAGGGGGGAAGCTTCATTAAAAGAAAGACGTTATTCATTGCGGCGTGATCTGTTTGCGAAGTTTCAATCACCGACTTTTACTTCTGAATGTGAAAATATTTTGCTAGCACCCACGTACTTAGGGAGACATGACCATCCCAATAAAATAAGAGAAAAATCAGATCGAAAACGGAACGTCTAAAACAGTGGTGATATCGGGCGTTCCTTAGGGTAGTGTTATTGGTCCTCTGCTGATCCTTATTTGCATAAACGATTTAGGGGGAAATCTAAGTAGCTCTCTTAGGTTGTTTGCAGATGACGCCGTCATTTACCGTCTAGTAAAATCATCTGAAGATTAAAACCAACTGCAGAACGACCTGAATAAGATATCACTATGGTGTAAAAATTGGCAAATGAGTCTAAATAATGAGAAGCGTGAAGTCGTCCACATGAGTACGAAAATAAATCCGTTAAACTTTGTTTACAAGATAAGTCAATCAAAAGTGAAGGAGGGAAATTCCGCAGAATATCTATGAATTTCTATTACTTTAGACCTAAACGGGAAAGAACACGTAGATAATGGCGTGGGAAAGGCGAACCAGAGACTGCGTTTTATTAGCAGAACCCTTAAAAATGTTCAAATGTTTTTAAATCTATCGGACCAAACTGCGTGGTCATCAGTCCGTAACTTAGAAACTACTTAAACAAATGTAAACTAACGTAAGGACAACACACACACCTGTGCCCCAGGGAGGACTCGAACCTCCACGGCGAGCAACCGCGCGCTCCGCAGCCAGACGCTTTAGACCGCTCGGCAACTCCACCGCGGCAACCCTTAAAAGATGCAACACAACTACTAAAGAAACTGCATACACTAGGCTTGTTCGTCCAATTTTGGAGTATTGCTGCCCAGTGTGGGATCCTTATCAGGTGGGTTTGACGGAGCACATCGAAAGAGTCCAAAGAAGAGAATCTCGTTTCGTGTTGTCAAGATACAGGGAGACAGCGTTATGACAATGATACAGGATCCGGGATGGGAATCATTACAACAACGGCGCTTATCGCTGCGGCGTGGGCTACTTACGAAACTCCAATCGCCAACATTCTCCTCCGAATACGAAAATATATTATTGACTCCTACTTACATAGGTAGCAATGATCATGAGAATAAAATACGAGAAATCAGAGCTCGAACGCTGAGATTCAGGTGTTCTTTGTTCCCGCGCGCTATTCGAGAATGGAATGGGAGATGAATAGTATAACGGTGGTTGGATGAACCCTCTGCCAGGCACTTAAGTGCGATTTGCAGAGTATCGCATGTAGCTGTAGATGTCGAATTGCCCTCGGCTTCTCCCGTCGAACAGTGGTGGCAGACGCGCCGCGCGTTTCGCACTTGCCTAGGCCCTGCAGATAGTACCCAACCATCGTAGAGCAATCGCCTGACGTGTACCGCTTGCCTGACAATGAGACTGAGACGCGCTAAAGCTCTGTATAGGCAAAGTATGGCCAGCCTGCCATCGGCGGCCATGTTGGACCCAAGGTTAGTAAATATAAGGTTGGGCAGTAAGCGCTCTGCTCTGCCATTGGCTAGTGCTGTGACGTCACTGTGGGACTGCGCGCTCATAAACGGCCTGCACAAGCTTATTTCGGTACGCCACGGAATGTGCATTTATAATAAGTTTTTGATTTAGAAATTGTTTCTCCCTTAAATACAAAGTGCTATTCTGCTGTAAAATATTCCATTTAAGAGTGCTGGGTCATATTCAATCGTAGATTTACGCGATACATATCAGTAACATATCAAATCACAAACATATCGACAATTTCTTTAATATGAACAGGAATGTTTCAAACACTTTTTTCCGTGGCAAATTAAACAACTCCGACTGTAAATCCCATACATAATCGGTTTCATTGAAATGCCGGGAGCCTATTCGAGAATGTGCAACATTTACATTGTCCTTCCTGTAGCACTTTGAGAGCTACACTTTCTTTAACGTTTCATCTCGAGGAAAAAATGATACTTTATTTTAGTTCCCTTTGTGTTCCCGCTGTGAGAATTATAACCCGTAATAGCACAGCCTGGCATTGTATAAATAATAACAGAAGTATTTCAAAGAATTACAGCAGAAACGATAGCACGCGCGACAGGCACTCGGGAAATCAATATATGTACTTTCCACTATAAACTTTTTACTTCCAAACTATGAAGCGAAACATATTATTTAACCCTTTCATTCCCAGCGTTGTTCCTCGACGACAACAACGTATTAAAAGCTGATTTATACCGTATTTTCTGTATCAGTCCTTAAAATCGCATTGTTGTTGACGAATAACTTGCTTCTAGTACGACATTTTGCCGCTTGGTACGGTGTTTAGTCACTTCTGAGGCATTAATCTGTCCGTCTTGAGGGTGGTGTTACGTTGCCGTCTGTACGTGGTTGTAATTAGGAGCGTGATTGTGGTTCATGTTATTTTATTTCAGCAGTGAATTGTCTTGTCTTTGGTGCTGAGGAGATGATTATGCTAGCATTATTGATCTGGCAGCGTTAACAATAATCAAAATAACGTCCCAAGTAATAAAATACCTCGATACAAACGTCTGTGTTAACGCATGAAATACATGACATAAGAAAACAACAGATCGATCAAAAATTTCGAAGCTTGTAATTTGATGTTTTATTAATATAGAAAACACTGAATTTTAAGTTTTCCAAAGCTCAATTCATAATGTGGGAATGAAAGGTTTAAGCAAATGTAGCAGAAACGGTAACACATACGAGTTAGGAACCAACACCGCATATTGCTTCACTCCCAGGTGTCCCACAGTGACGTCATGCGCAGAACGTCGAAAACGCGTTTCCTACTGCGCATCGCTTACTGCGCCCCCCTGGTTGGACCTATTCTGCTGCTACTTACAACCGACCGCTACAACGTTCCCAGCGCTTAACAATACTTATCAACTGATTTTGAGAAAACTATTGGATGGAAAAATTTCATTTTTTCACATGTTGTAGCGTGATATATTCGCTCGATAATGACCTGATTTTCTATTCATTATTATTTATAGTTTCCGTGATACATCAACTTACGTAAACTACTGCGCAAAATTTTGAAGAGTTTGCAGAGGAAAAACCGCATTGCGTAGACTTTGCGTACGGTTGATTTTAGCACATACAATGCTGCGGACGAAATGTAGGTACGATATCGAAGTTTTATTGAAGGTTGAGAGCAGAACGATAACGCATTTCATTCTCGAGATACGGGGTGTTATATCCGACGGACAGATGCGGCAACTTCGCGTATGTCCATGCGGACCTGGCTGCTCTACGAAGTACTTATCGTCCGCTTTTAAGAAAACTGTTTCGTCTGTGGCTCCAGATCTAGAGAGTTCACATATAAATTTAGATTGACCTGTACTGTAGCGAAATATTCCAATAGATCGCGGGCATGTCGTCATCGGTGCGTAGTGTAAATTAAGAAAACAAATGAGATTAAGGATAAGTCTTTGATGAGTACTTTCTTCCGTATTATGTACTTATTTTTAAAATGAACTACGAAAAAGGCAAGGGGATACCCACTACATGACTTTTAACAAAAACAGAAATTAAATGAGCCTTTACAACGCCAATTCCCTTTGCATGTCTAACATTTGTCTTGTTTCAATTCTCTGTTTACTGTAATGATACACTTAACACATGAAAATGAATGTGAAAAGCTTGCTTCAGGAACTGTATATCAATTTCATATCTAAACGAGAATCTAGTTCACTCACTAATATGTCCAGAACTTGTGTGTTTTCGGCAACTATGTGGAGATAAAACCAACGACGCGTGAATAATTTAACCTCACGACATTATGCAGGAATTTTCTTCACAGATTTATTCAAGTTAAAAATATATAGGTATCTGCTGCGTGATCCATTCGTCAGTGAATCTGTAATCTATGAATTTACATTATGAATTAAAATCATCACAGTGCAAGAACCGAAGTTCGCTTCTGAACTCCTAGTTTTCTCTGACGTCTTTCATCAGTCAGACTGTTCACGTTCCTACATTTCTGATATTTAATGGAAGGCTATAATGTTTGCCTCTCTTCTTCGTTTCTTAAGAACACCCAAAAGTACAACACTATGGCATTATTCAAACCCAAACATACGAATATTCACAAGGTTTCTTATGGCAGGCAAGCAACGTATAGGACCAAGATGGCGGAAAGAACCACGTGACTCGATTTCAGCCAATCACGAGATGTAGACGGCGGTAAGCGGCGCGGAAAAGGATGGCCATACTTGAGCTTTAAGACGCGCGTGTTTGGAGCGCCCTGTGCGACCAGCGGCGGAACTGCGGTCGGACGGCGGAGCGGCACGTGTCTGCTGACGTCACGCGCCTGCCTGTGACGTCACGAACAATAGGCGGCCTTCCCAGGCCCTGCTTCCGGTGGCGGGCTCGCCGACCCAACAGCCGTGGCGTCCAGTGAGGACGATGTCACTGCCTCTACGCCAGGCAATCCATTACAACCGGTGGCGGAGGGACTCCAAAACCCGAGAGCTTCGAGAAGTGCATGACCAGATTACATTAGGTTAGGTTACTTGTTCGTTACATAGACCAAAGATAACATAGACTGCGCTATCTCTGCTGTGTTGTGGTTTGAAACCAACATCTGATCAGAGTCGAAGATAAGAGTCGCGAAACTCGCAGTGATTTTCTGCAACTTCGCGATTGCAGCGCTGCCAAGCGGCCGGGTCGTAAAATCACACCGCGAAGCGATTGAGCAATGAATGTGTATTTGGACTGAAGCAGCATTTTCAAAATAACTTCGTATTTACGAGCTTTTGTGGTGCTACATATTGTTGCATCTGTCAAAAATATAATTCGGAAATCTCTCATTTGCAAAGGATGCTCAGAAGTAACAGAATAATGTTATGAATAACAGGTGTTCATTTACTGTGGCTAGTTAAACGTTTAGGCATAGAAGTAAATCTTTTTAAAAATTCATTCACGTTCAAACCTCTGCTGTTAATGAGAATCGCAAATACTTGACCACTATTTCATAATATGTATGTATGAACGACTGCATTAGTTTCGTACCTCAGCTTCACAAAAATGACAACCCTGTATACTAACATATTTTGTCGCTTACCTACCAGTTTGATAAAGTGAATACATAGCTACAAATAAATATGTCCATATATAAGCTGTTAATGTTAGCACGTCATATTCTTGAAGATAATCAGTTTGATACCTGCCAAGTAGCTAAAAAATTATTATATGTACCGTTCACGAAAGGCACACAAGCAAGAACGAGGTGAAAATATGGTTTAACGAACGATGTAGAATCTAGTCCCCTACAATGTGAAAATAGTGTGTACTTTTCAAAACATTACAATGTCCGAAATTTGCTGAAACAAAACTCGTGCAAATGTCAGTACGCATCGAAAATGCGAACATAATCGTAATGAGTTCCTTTTAAATACTTCAGCACATCAGGTTGCTTTCTGCTTTCTGCTTTCAAAAGGTTTCAGACGATATTATGACTCGGGTATTGTGAACTGTATGAATTACACTGCAGTGACTGTTTGTTAAATTACAGACTGCCATTAACAGTAGCAGTGATATTACTTTAATGATGTTTTCGTAATTGTATTAGAAAGTTCACAGCAACGTTCAGCGACCAGGAAATATGAATGTAACAGCATTAAAAACGGCAACTTCTCAGTTTGCATCACGCCATTCCACTGTTATTTCCTACCGGCCGCTTGGAGCGCTAGTATCGCTTCAGCTGCAATTTTTTTCCTAGAGAGTTTCGCGACTGTCTGTGGTAGACTGTGATCTAATTGCCCCGAGTCACGTGACTGAGGCTTCGTCATTACGAACCACAGTGTTTCTATTTTACAGGTGAAGTCAAGCGCTGATTTTAACAATAAAACGACTTCTCGTATTCCTATTACACATGTAATATGTTAAGGTAACGTGATTTCTCGGTATTACTGATATTAATGCGGTGAGTATCGTTTTTACACGTGACCAGGCGAAAATTATTGTCAGTTGCGTTTACAGGCAACAGAATTACAGATCCTCAATGTTTGTATTGCATTATGAATTTTTTACTTTTGTACCAACTGACCAATGTGATTTTTTTAAATCGAAGATTATTTCAGCATGTCTTGAGTGAGTATACATGTCACCAAATAATTCCCATCTTCCAGTGCGTTTTTTGTTCTGTTTCATATTAATGATGTTTCGAGTGTATGAGTTCGTGCTTCATTCTGCTGTCGTTGAGTTTTCGTCTGCTCCATCTGTAGCAGCTCTCACACATGTCAAACATCACACTCAATATTTTTGCACACAAGTACATCAGTTGTCACAATCGTACATGATATTGCCGGTCGCGGGGGCCGAGGACGATGAGGCGCTCCAGTTACGGTCAGCACGGCCACTACGGTCGGGGGTTAGAATCCCCCCCTCGGGCATGGATATTTGTGCCGTCCTTAGGATTAGCTAGTTCATAAGTAGTTTGTAAGTTTAGGGACTGATGACCCCGTAGTTAAGTCCCATAAGCTCTACAAACATTTGAACGTACATGATTGTGACAACTGATGTACTTGTGTGCAAAAATATTGAGTGTGATGTTTGACATGTGTGAGAGCTGCTACAGATGGAGCAGACGAAAACTCAACGACAGCAGAATGAAGCACGAACTCACACACTCGAAACATCATTAATATGAAACAAGCACAAAAAACGCACTTACAGATGGGAATTATTTCTCGAAACGCGTCGTCCTAAATAAATAAAAAAATCATGAGTGGTAGCAGTGTTGTTATTTATAAACAAATCCATTTATCTCACAGTCGCAGGCTTTCAAAAAGCTCATTTTCGAATGGATAAAATCAAATTAATAGTATCATGGTCGTCTTAAAGACATTGGGCGCCCAAGTCCGAAAAATTAGCTAATCCCTTTTACCTCCAAAAGGAGAAAAGAAACACAATTAAATTTTGATGTTCCATTTCTTTTATTTAATCAAATCAAATGTTTGTAAATCTATCGGACCAAAGTGCGTGGTCATCAGTCCGTAGCTTACAAACTACTTAAACCTAGGTAAACTAACCTAAGGACAAACACACCTTCCCATGCCCCAGGGAGGACTCGAACCTCCGACGGCGAGCAACCGCGCGCTCCGCAACGAGGCGCCTTAGACCGCTCTGATATTCCACCACGGCTTTTATTTAATCTCCATCTATATAAAAGCGAAAGGACACTCATTCAGACAATCACTCACTGACTAAACACGAAATCTCGAAAACTACTTCACCTATGAAGCTGAAATTTGCCAGGAATGTAGTTCATCGGTAGAAGACGTCAGCTAAGAAAGGATTTTTCGATAGGGCCGATACTTCAGCAGACATGACGTCATAAACAATGAAAACTTCCCTGTATTGCGGCACGTGACAGTGTGACTATCAGTCCACTATTTGAGAAGGAGAGGACTTAGCGAATTGCAACAAACTTAAAAACATAATTTCACATCTTTAGGAAACTTTTTCTCGCTGAAAACACCAGAAAAATGATGATAGGAAAAAAGTGTGTCGCTTACTACTTTTTCAGCATTCGCGAAGTAAAATTACGGAATTTGGCATGATGTTACAATTTATTAGTCGTAAACTATTAATTGTATTCGCGAGAAAAGTTACAGACAGTATACACACCTACCACTGAACGTACGTTCGAAATGTTATCATAGTATGACACACATTTCATGAGATATAGAGTAATAAACAATTACGTTAATGAAAAACCGCCACATCACGCATGACGTGTTGATTTGTTACGTCTTTCCTACTAACTCTATTCGCGACGTATTTTGCAAAAGTTTTACATTTGCAGCACTGGATGTACCTTCGAAACAATATCGTATTACGACATATAGTTCAGGTGCTCTGACATGAAAGACAATGAAATACATGAAACTTCGTCCTAAAAGCATGACGTTGTAAGTTACTACTTTTTTACTACCAAATGAATTTACAACCATTTTGCAGGCAGTTTCCTAATATTCCTCTCTACGAACCTGGTAAATAATGTGTTTGTAGGACCCATAATTCAAGAGATATCTCTATATATATAACCCAAAGGTCACTCACTCACTCACTGACTGACGATACACGAAATCTCTAAAACTACTGCACCTATGAAGCTGAAATTTTGCCGGTATGAAGTTTAAAGGTACAGGATATTAGCTAAGAAAGTATTTACGATAGGACGGAATGAAGGTGCATGGCGGAGGTATTATTATTGCATAGCTAATCTAAGCGTTGCAGCTTCCGTCGTCTGCACGGGGTGTGTATTATGTTAACATTTCCTGTCACACGCGTTCTTTTTCCGCAAATGAATTCAAGTTATTCCATTTACTCCTATGCGAAACCGCATTTTTTTGTGCTACTTATATTTGCCCATCCACTTATAATTGCCCATCGAAAGTCTAAACTGTGCCGAAAGGTCCTTGATGCGTATTTGTAAACAATATCGGTGCCTACATTTTTACAGGTACAGTAGACGTTGGCATAGAATACCATCATCGCCATCATGAAAACATCTGCGGTGTTTGCACACATGTTTCGCTTGAATCTACAGCGAAATTCACATTGCAGTTTCGTTTTCAAACGGTTCAGTAGTTATGAAGTCTTATCTGCTGATCAATGTGACGTTCAGTGATATTATACTGTAGCTCCTTTCACTGGTAAATTTAGATATCGTTTGCGGAATATGCTGCGAACAGAGTAATAAAGTAAATGTCAATATAATGCAGAATTTATTTATGGATGTCACGTTTATGATGTAATACCTCCTGAATTATGTGTCCTACGAAAACATTATTTATCAGGTTCTTAAAGTGGAATATTAGGAAACTGCTTGGAAGTGCGTTGCAAATAGAGTTAGTAGACGTAGTAAATTACAACCTCATGCTTATTGGTGCGAATTTTCGTACATTTCATTGTCTTTGACATCATAGCACCTGAAATACATGCCGTAATACGATATTATTTGGAAGGTACATCCAGTGATGTATACATATGTAAAATGTCTGCAAAACACGTCAGGAATAGAATTAGTACGAAAGACGCAACAAATCATTAGGTATCAAATTAAATATAAATTAAAATATCCTGAGATGGTTTTTCGTCTCAAAATGTACAAGACATTAACGATAAATAAGAAGCAATGAATTAAAATTTGTGATGCGGCCGGGAATCGAACCCGGACCTCCATGTTTACTAGGCAGACGTCTTACCGTTTTTTTAATAACTACACCACTTTTCTTTTTTTCGTTCTTTTTTTATTTTTATTTTTTTTATTTCTTTTATTTTTATTTTTTATTTTATTTTTTTATTTTTTATTTTTTTGTGGAACTGGGATTTTTGATTTATTTATTTATTGATATAGTTTATATGACATTTGCCTTTCTCAGCTTCCTTCACCAAGGTAAATAAGGAAATGATTTGCCCCTGTAGCGTGACGCATAATTTCAAACGTCATCGCTGTGTGGAATATATCACACACTTCTCGACCTCTTAAGGGGCATACAGTGTACAAAAAAGAATGACAGCCGACTTAAAAGCCATGGAAAATAATAATTCTCAAATGAAAATAAAATAGACTTGTTATGTTTCGTATGTCGTGTCGTCAATTTATCGCACTCATGGAATGTTGTTCGCCGATAGTGAAATAACTAGAAACTTTTGGAACATATCTTTGTACTTTGGGGTTTTCAGTAATTTATGATGCTCACTTGACAAGTAGTGCAAAAACTGACAGAGCGATTTACTCTTAAAAATTACAGTATAGTATACGTAGTTGCCAAGAATCCATGCGTAACTATTGTTTTTTTGCGTTAGGGAAGAAAGTCCAGTCCGGATAAAGTATGTGTGTGGATGGTATATGGGCTGCTGTTGTTCGAGTTATAAGTGCCAACTTTTTCCGTGTCCAATTCCATACTTCATTTTGGTCTCTGCATGTAAATTTAGGTGCAAGGGTGTCAACAAGCTGACATTTATCAGAATATGGCGTCGGTCGAAGGTGTATTTTATGTAGTTTGTAGCCGGTAGGGATGACTTTATTTACAACTTGATACCACACGGCTCTAACTTTAGAAGGAAGCGCCTTGTTACGGACATTCTTCCATATGTTTTCCCAAAGGACAGTTTTGTATTTTCTGTGAATCGGATGGGTCGGTTGGTTCGCCGTCAGTTTCCTTCGTTCTGTGTTCACGTCCAACTTTCTTTAAGTAACTCAGTTCCAAGTAGTACTGGCGAACATATGCTAGTTCGTTGCTTATATGGCCTACGTTTACCGGTGGCGTTCTATCACCTGGATCGAGACAAGAGAATAAACGGTTCGTCATACCGTTAGGCCACCGCACCAATGACGGATAAGACGCCTTGGACGTGGAGGGAAGTCGTACTTCGACTATTCCAAGGCGCCTTATCCGCCAGTGGTACGGTGGTCTAACGGTAAGATGTCTGCCTAGTAAGTATGGAAGTCCGAGTTTGATTCTCGGCCGTATCTCACATTTTAATTCATTGCTGCTTATTTATCGTTAAATCAAAAGGTGATGCGTGATGAGGCGGTGTTTCGTGAACCTAATTGTTTATGACGCCATATCAAATGTTCAAATGTTTGTAAATCTATTGGACTCAACTTCTTAGTTATTAGTCCCTAGCTTACAAACTACGTAAACTAAGGTAAACTAAACTAAGAACAATACAGACACCCATGCCCGAGAGGGGACTCGAACCTACAACGGGGAACGGCCGCGCGCAACACAGCACGGCGCCCCAGTACGCGCGGCTAATCCGCCGGGCGACTCCATATGTCATGAACTGTGTTTCGTATTATGATAAAATTTCGAACGTACTTTCCTTGGTATACAATTAATAGTATACGAGTAATAAATTGTAACGTCATGCCAAATTCCATTATTTGACAGCATGAACGCCGAAATAGTAGTAAGCGACAAACTTTTTTCTTTCATCATTTTGCTATTACTGTCAGCGAGAAAAAGTTTCCTAAAGGTTTGAAATTATGTTTAAGGTTTGTTGCAAGTCGCTAAAGTGCTCTCCTCCTCAAATAGTGGACTGATAAAGTCACTCTATCACGTGATACAAGACAGGGAACTTTTTATTGTTTATGACGTCATATCTCCTGAACTATCGGCCATATCGCAAAAGGCATTGTAAGCTGATGTTTTCTAGCGATAAACTACATTCCTGGCAAATTTCAGCTTAATAGGTGAAGTAGTTTTCGAGATTTCGTGTTTAGTCAGTGAGTGAGTGAGTGGGTGTCCTTTTGCTTTTATATGGATAGAGAAGTATTAGTTGGGAAGGGAGTAAGACAGGACTGTAGCCTTTCTCTAATGTTATTCAATTTGTACATCGAGCAGGCGGTGGAGGAAAGCAAGGAAACATTTGGAATAGGGATTAAAGTCCAGGGTGAGGAAATAAAAACATTGCGTTTTGCTGATGACATTGTAATTGTGTCAGAGACAGCGAAGGACCTGGAAGAGCAGTCGAACGGAATGAGCAGTGTGTTGAAGAGAGCGTATAAAATGAACATTAACAAGAGCAAAACAAAGATAATGGAATGCAGTTTTTGAAAATCAGGCGATGCTGAAGGAATTAGGTAACGAAACAATGAAGGTGGTAGATGAGTTTTGTTACTTGGGCAATAATATAACATAAAAAAATGTTCAAATGTTTGTTAAGCTTATGGGACTTAACTACGGGGTCATCAGTCCCTAAACTTACAAACTACTTATGAACTACTTACGAACTAGGACGGCACAAATATCCATGCCCGAGGGGGGATTCGAACCCCCGACCGTAGCGGCCGTGCTGACCGTGACTGGAGCGCCTCAGTCACCTCGGCCACCGCGGCCGGCAATATAACATAAGACGGTCGCAGTACAGAGGATACAAAATGCAGAATGGCAATGGGAAGAAAAGCATTTTTGAAAAAGAGAAATTTGCTAACATCGAATATTAATTTAAGTGTAGGGAAGTCTTTTCTGAAGGCATTTGTGTGGAGTGTTGCCTTGTACGGGAGTGAAACATGGACGATAAGCAGTGCGGACAGGAAGAGAATAGAGGCTTTTGAAATGTGGTGCTACAGAAGAATGCCGAAGAGTAGGTGGGTGGATCGCATAACTAATGAGGAGGTACTGAACAGAATTGGCGAGAAAAGGAATTTTTGGCATACCCTGACTAAATGAAGGGATCGCTTGGTAGGACACATTCTTAGACATCGACGAATCGTAAATTTAGCATTGGAGGGAAGTGCGTGGGGTAAAAATCGCAGAGGAATACCAAGAGACGCGTATAGTAAGCAGATTCAAGTGGATGTGGGTTGCCGTTCTTATGAGGAGATGAAAAGGCTTGCTCAGGATAGAGTAGGGTGGAGAGCCGCATCAAACCAGTCTCCGGACTGAAGATCACAACAACAACAACAACGTAGATAGAGATTTGGAAACAGTTGAGTCCCTACGCTATTCGTGACGCAAGAAATATTTCCATCTGTACAGGGTTGTAGGAAAAGCACTCTGTCGTTTGCTGCCAAGACCCATGAACGCCAAGTCACGCCACCGCGCCGTGTGTCCAGCCAGCAGCGTCTAGATACAGGGCCTCACGAGTCCGTGTCACGTCACACAGATAGGCAACCATCGCTAGCTGACTGGCTGGCGCTACGAGGCAGTGGGCCGTGCCCCAGCGGCCGGCCACTCAGCTAGCGATGGTTGCCTATAGGTGTGACGTGGCACAGACTCTTGAGGCCCTGTATCTAGACGCTGCTGGTCCACCGCGCAGCAAACCTCATCACTGCTGCCTGCTGGCCGGGCTGTGGAGTTGTGGCAGAGGGCTCGTCCGAACTGGGCAACTTCTACGTGTTGGTGATAAACGGAGGACTCGAACTGGCCAACTATCCCCACAGTGCACCCTGAGTGGCAGGCACAAACTGGTGAAGTTGACAACTCCACAACTCGTACCTGCTCCTGGCAGACCGACTGCACAACGTCGCCAAATGCTTCCAAATCTAAACTTACCGAGTGCACAACCTCTGCCTCTATTTGTAGAGTTCTTAAAGAATAATGTCATTACTGTGCCTAGGAACAATATATATTACAAAAAATTTTCCGCGGTGGAGTAGCCGAGCGGTCTAAAGCACCTCGCTGCGGAGCGCGCGGTTGCTAGCCGTGGAGGTTCGAGTCCTCCCTGGGGCATGGATGTGTGTGTTGTCCTTAGGTTAGTTTACCTAGGTTTAAGTAGTTTGTAAGCTACGGACTGATGACCACGCAGATTGGTCCGATAGATTTACAGACATTTGAACATTTGAACAAAAATTTAATTAAAAATTTTACATATAAAAATATTTGCACAAATCAAATGCATTTAGTTTGGCTCATATTCTGCTCATGGCTGCTTGGTATGAAACGCACTGTACAAAGTATAATTTGAAAATTTCACCATTCCTAAGTAATTCTAACTTCTGTTGCAGGAAAGCGTGCTTCTTCCTAGTTTTTGAGTCCTTTTGGATGGTGATATTATTTTTGCTGGGTTGATTATTCTCTAAACATCAGTTTTTTCATGCTACAGACATTCCACAAACTAAAAGATGTTTGGGTGAGGAGATTTACACGCAGCATTGAATCGGGAATGAAAGCTTTCGCAAGCGTTAGTCGTCCTCCACAAGGAAGTGCAACCTGCTGCCCAAACGTTTGTTGGGAAGACTGCATCTTCTTCATCAATGTAGTTTTCAGTTATGGAATCCGTGAATTTTGTGATGTCGTCGTCTTGTGGTTGTATGATCGCCAGAACAGCAAAAACTTCAGAAACATCAAGAGGATTTAAACAGATAAGCCCAAAGATGTAATGTGACTTTCTGCCATATTATTCGCCTCCATGACTAAACTGAAGTACAAAAAGAAACACTATGTAATTCTACAGAGATATCAGGGACCTGGTGTCATTCACAGGACTGACGATGAACACCTGGGGTCGGACCGTCCTGCTACCTGCGAGCGAAAGTTGCCCAGTTGGAGTGTGGGATTAACTGTCCTTTCCAGAGTACTAATGGGCACTAAAAGCTGCCCAGTTCAGGTCTGCCCACCCGAACTGGGCAAATTGTATTGTCCATTACAAGGGTACTCCGGAAAGGACAGTTGATCCCACACTCCAACTGGGCAACAGGTGTTCATCGTCAGTCCTGTGAATGACACCAGGTCCCTGATATCTCTGTAGAATTACAAAGTGTTTCTTTTTGTACTTCAGTTTAGTCATGGAGGCGTATAATACGGCAGAAAGTCACGATTTGCAACCTGTTATTAGGTATCATGGCATTTGATCCGTGACGGTTATAAATTCAAACATTACAGAAGAGTTGTAGCAACGGAAGAACGTGGATGGCGATGCTGCGGTAAACGTTCGCAGTGTGCTGTTATCACGCCAACATCACAAAAGTTGCGGATTACATAACTGAGAACTACATTGATGAAGAAGATGCGGCGTTTCCCCCATTCGTTTTGGCAGCAGGTTGCGCTTCCTTGTGGAGGACGACTAATGCTTGCGAAAGCTTTCATTCTCGATTCAGTGCTTCATGTTAATCTCAAATTCAAATGTTTGTTTAGCTTATGGGACTTAACTGTGGAGTCATCAGTCCCTCAACTTACAAACTATGTTGATCTCGACGGCGAGTATTCATCAGAGGCGAGTATATCGTCAGGCGTGCTCCAGGGGAGTGTGATAGGACTGCTATTATTTTCTACCTATATAAATGATCTGACGGACAGAGTAACTTGTAATTTGCGGCTGTTTGCTGATACTGCTGTGGTGTATGGGAGGGTGTCGTCTGTAACTGACTGTAATATCATACAGGATGACTTAGACAAAATTTCTAGTTGGTGCGAAGAATGGCAGCTAGCTCTCAATGTAGAAAAATGTAAGGTGATGCGCATGAGTAGGGAAAACAATCCTATAATGTTCGAATATAGCATTAGTAGTGAGCTTCTTGATGCTGTCGTGTTGTTCAAATAACATTGCAGAGCGATATGAAATGGAACGAGCATGTAAGGACAGTTGTGAGTAAGGCGAACAGCCGACTTCGGTTTATTGGGAGAATTTTGGGAAGAAGTACTTCACCTGTAAAGGAGACCGCGTATAAAACGCTTGTACGACCACGTCTTGAGTATTGCTCAAATGTTTGGGACTCATAGCAGATCAGTTTAAAGGAAGGCGTAGAGGCAGTTCAGAGGCGAGCAGCTAGGTTTGTTACTGGTAGGTTCGACCAATGCGCGAGTGTCACGGAAATGCTCCGGCAACTCAGTTGGGGATCGCTGGAGGAAAGACGACGTTCTGCTCGTGAATTTCTGTTGAGGAAATTTAGAGGGCCGGAATTTGACGCTGAGTGTAGTACGATCTTGCTGCCGCCTACTTTCATTTCGCGTAAAGATCACAAAGGCAAAATAAGAGAAATCAGGGCTCGTACGGAGGCATATAGGCATTCTTTTTTTTCCTCGTTCCATGTGGGAGTGGAATAGGAAAGGAAATGCCTAGTAGTGGTACAGTGTACCCTCTGCCACGCACCTTACGGTGAACTGCGGAGTATGTATGTAGATGTAGATGTATCAAGTAACTTATACTAAAGAAAACACAAACATCCATGCCCGAGGGAGGATTCGAACCTCCGACGCGGGAGTCCGCGCGATCCGTAACGTGGCGCTTCAGACCGCTCGGCTACTTCCGCGCGGCCATGTGAATCTCCACACCGAAACATCTTTCAGTTTGTGCAAAGTCTGAAGCATGAAAAAACTGATACTTATATAAGAATCAACTCAGCAAAATATAATATCACCATCCAAAACCAGGAAGAGGTTCGCTTTCTTGCAACAGAAATTAGAATTACTTAGGAATGGTGACATGTTCAAATTATACTTTGTAAAGTGCGTTTCATACCAAGCAGCCGTGAGCAGAATATGACCCACACTAAATGCATTTATTTTCTGCAAATATTTTTATATGTAAAATTTTTGGATTTGTATAAAATTTATTTATTTATTTATTTATTTTTGCATCTGGTTCCCAGGCACAGTATTGACATTATTCTTTAAGGACTCTACAAATAGGGTCAGAGGCTGCGCATTTGGTGAGTTTAGATTTGGAAGCATTTTGCAAGATTGTGCAGTCAATCTGCCAGGAGACTTAAAAACCAAGAAGAGGCACGCTTTCTTGCGACAAAAATTGGTGAAATTTGTAAATTAGACCTTGTAAAATGCTTTTCATTCCAAGCAGTCGTGACAGAAAATGAGCCAAACTAAATGCATTTGTTTTCCGAAAATATGTTTGTATGTGAAATCTATACCTATAAATGTGAATGACTGTTCGGTGTACGTTTATCACGTCTGAACCACAAGACATAAAGAGCTAAAAATTTGTATAGTTACTAATGTCTATCCGGGGAAGGCTTTAGGCTCGGTTTTATGGCTATCGGATAGCTATTTATCTATATATATTAATGTGAATGTCTGTTCGGTGTACGCCTATCACGTCCGAACGACAAGACGCAGAGACTTAAATATTTGTACAGTTACTGATTTATGCCTGAGGAAGTTTTCTGGCACGGTCTTATAGCGATGTGATAGATATTTAGGAATTAGAAGAATATAACGGGAAATGCGGAACAATAATTACTCTTTGAAAATGGTTTCATTGTTGCTTAAGGGTTGGTAAAGATAAAAGGGTGCAGTATATTGGGATGGAAAGTTATCGGTTTATATAAAATTCTACGTGTGTGTGTGTGTGTGTGTGTGTGTGTGTGTGTGTGTGTGTGTGTTAATATTTCGATCTGCAGCGAAAACTACAGAACGCAAACGAATGGTGTGTGTGTAATTGTTGTCCGAAGTCTCCAGTTGGACACCATAGCAGTTTCATGCCGATAGCTATAAGGGGGTGGAAGGTATGGTGGTTGAATTATAAAAAAATCGGACTGAAGGCCAGCGATGACGTTTGCGACTCTATAGCAAGGAGGTTACATACAGCGAAACGTGATGCTACAGACCATATCTTTGGTCTATGCGTGCTACAATGTCAGGAACATCAGCCGGAAAAGATATTTTTATACCTCACATTCCTTTAATCCATTCAAATATACCGTTTGAGTTCAAAAGACTTACGTTTCCAGTTCGTCTAGCTTTTCCCCTGACAATTATTAAAGCTGAAAGACAATCATTAAACGTCGCAGGAATCCATTTACATCCCTCATGTTTTTCACACGGTCAATTACACGTCGCTTGCTTAAGGGTGGGCAACCCAAAAAGTTTCTACATTTACGCTGCAAACAATACTACAAGCAACTTAGTTTACCAGAATGCCCTAAAATGAAATTAAAATGAATTTGGACATTAGTCTCACCATAAATGTCGAGATATTGCAACATAGGCTATAAGGAATGAAGTATGTATTATTTATTGTAAATGATTAAGCACTTCACATAATTTTATTTTTTATTTGAATGTTGATTAAAAATGTTTGTCTCTAAAAGAGATATTGTATTTCATTTCATCCTTCGAAACCAGTCTCATAGCACACTACTGAAAGATAGCTTATCTATCATAATCAACCGCGGGTTTAAGGTAGTTTGAAATAAAATCTTTGTATTTGTATATAATGTCTTTTATTTATTTATTTATTTATTTTTTACATCTGGTTCTTAGGCACAGTAATGACATTATTCCTTAAGAACTCTACAAATAGGGTCAGAGGTTGAGCACTTCGTAAGTTTAGATGTGGAAGCATTTTGCGAGATTGTGCAGTAACATCAGTAGCTACTTCATGGTTGGTAGTACATGCTGAAAAGGCCCATCTCAGGAGTGATACGACATTGTTTTTGCCGGATATAACGGCATTTGTTTCCTCGGTTCCAGAGTGGTAGAGTTCCAGACTACAAATCGAAAGGTCGCGCGTTCGATCCACGCCACGTCAATGGATTTTTATTTGTCACTTTCCACTTCTTTCACCTCTGGCAGTATTACTCATGTGAAAAATACCGAGTAGAACCGTGGGTACCAGGAGCAGGTAGGAGTTGCCCAGTTCGTGTGCGCCTGTCAGTCTATAGTCGGGCCGCCGAAAGAACGACCCTGACAGTTCGCGCACGTGGGCCGCAGAGGGTGGGGGGTGGGGGGGGGACACTCGAGCACCAACCTGAGCTCTGCAATTCGTAAACGTTGCCAGGGTAACGGTGCCGCGTTGCCACCCTGCCAAAAGCCGAAAAATCATTTATAAAATTGATACAATTGCTGAAGAAAGTGGTCATAGAGTGTTTCGCCTTCCACCATATCATTGCCATTTCAATGCAGTAGAACTCGTGTGGGCTCAGGTGAAATCGTACATTGCAGACATAATAAACGTTTTTCATTAACAAAACTAGAATTCTTAGATCGTGAAACATTGGGCAGTATTACTCCCACAAAATGGAACAGTGTTCACACACATACGTGGCACATCTTAGAAGAGGCATAGGTTCGAGAAGGTACACTAGAAGAACGGGTAGAAGAATTAATAATAAGATTAGGGGACGATAGTAGCAGCAGCAGCAGCGGTGCATTGCACATGATGCTGGCTGCGACTGATTTTTAATGTATAGTTTGTTTTGCAACCAGAGATCATTTACTGAAAAATTACGTTATTTTATTTCTACTTCTGTGACCAATAGACTAGCTGTCGAAACTGATCTGATAATATTACCCAGACACTATACTATGGGAGTCAACAGCGACCATAAACGAATGAGACAAAAACTCTTTATGTAAGAAGACAAATCATTTCACTGGAAGAGACAGTTTTACTATTTGTAAAGTGGTAGTCCTTATTTGTTTACCCTCTCGGCAGACTGCCACAATACAGTATCCGAGTAATAACAGCGAGTCTGTGGAAAATAGTTATAGGAGATGAAATATACAAACAAAATTCTTCAACTAGCGAACTTTGGCTAAAGACTAAATGATACATTATATTTAATGGAATACTGGAACATATGAAGCTTTAACTCGACATATATTTCTAAACCTTTTCTTCTTAACTGAAAAAGAGTTTTTCATTACTTCGTGATTGTTCTCGTTCGTCCACGCTTTATTAGTACATAGCAATGGTCCCAAAATTTTCGGACGTGATATTCGTATGCCGGCGACCGACACGGTGGAACAACAAACAGCCGCGTAGCAGCATTGGCAACATAGCCGCTAGCTGTCAGAGTCGTTCTTTCGGCGGCTCGACTATAGCCGGAGCAGGTAAGAGGTGCCCAGTTGGTGCGTGCCACTCAGGGGGCACTTTGGGGCCAGTTGGCCAGTTCGAGTCTTCCGTTTATCACCAACAGGTAGAAGTAGCCCAGTTCGGAGGAGCTCGTTCGGGTCTGCCCGTGGCAGAGGGTTGGACGACGTTAGCTCGACCTCCCGCGGCCGTGTTTACAGTCGCGGCGCGGCGCGGCCGCCTTTGTTCTTCGGCCGTGGGTCAGGCCGCGACGGCTATCGGCCGCTTACGCAACGCCCGCTTCCTTCCACACGCAACGACCCGGCCTCACGAAAACTCCGGCTAATCGCTGCAGAAAAATTAATATTTACTCTCCCGGGACAAGGACACACTATTGTCTCGCAGGAAGCAGCGCTGACTCTTCCTGACAGACCAAAGCACTGCAACGAGGCGGAACTGAAACGCACAATCCGTCGCACGACGCGCCCGAGTAACCTTACCGGCTGAGCTAGCCAGGCAATCTTGACGACCTGCACTCATACATCCATCGAAATCTACATATATACTCCGCAATCCACCGTAAGGTGCGTGGCGGAAGGTACACTGTACCACTACTAGGCATTTCCTTTCTTATTCCACTCCCAAATAGAACGAGGAAAAAAAAAAAAAAAGAATGCCTATATGCCTCCGTACGAGCCCTGATTTCTCTTACCTTGTCATTGTGATCACTATGCGAAATGTAAGTAGGTGGCAGCAAGATCGTACTACACTCAGCTTCTAATTCCGGCCCTCTAAATTTCCCCAACAGAAATTCACGAAAAGAACGTCGTCATTCTTCCAGCGATCCCCAATTGAGTTTCTGGAGCATTTCCGTCACACTCGCGCATTGGTCGAACCTACCAGTAACAAACCTAGCTGCTCGCCTCTGAACTGCCTCTATGTCTTCCTTTAGACTGATCTGCTGCGGGTCCCAAACACTTGAAAAATACTCAAGGCGTGGTCGTACAAGCGTTGTGTACGCGGTCTCCTTTACAGATGAAGTACATCTTCCCAAAATTCTCCCAATAAACCGAAGTCGGCTGTCCGCCTTACTCACAACTGTCCTTACATGTTCGTTCCAGTTCATATCGCTCTACAATGTTGCGCCTAAATATTTGAATGAAGCGACTGCATCAAGAAGCTCACTTCTAATGCTGTATTCGAACATTATAGGATAGTTTTTCCAACTCATGCGCATCACCTTACATTTTTCTACATTGAGAGCTAGCTGCCATTCTTCGCACCAACTAGAAATTTTGTCCAAGTCATCCTGTATGCTATTACAGTCAGTTACAGACGACACCCTCCCATACACCACAGCATCATCAGCAAACAGTCGCAAATTACAAGTTACTCTGTCCATCAGATCATTTATATAGATAGAAAATAATAGCGGTCCTATCACACTCCCCTGGGGCACGCCTGACGATAGACTCGTCTCTGATGAACACTCACCGTCGAGAACAACGTACTGCGTTCTATTACTTAGGAAGTCTTCCAGCCAGTCACAAATCTGTGAACCTATTCCATAAGCTCGTATCTTCGTTAGCAGTCTGCAGTGTGGCACCGCGTCGAACGCCTTTTTGAAGTCGAGAAAAACACAATCCGCCTATTGCCCTTCGTCCATGGCTCGCACGATGTCATGTGAGAAAAGGGCAAGCTGAGTTTCACATGAATGATGTGTCCTAAACCCGTGCTGATTCATGGAAAGAAGCTTTTTCGTTTCAAACAAATTTACTATATTCCAACTGAGAATATGCTCCAAAATCCTACATGAAACTGATGTCAACGATATTGTCCTGTAATTGTGTGGGTCAGTTCTGGTTCCTTTGTTATAAACGGAAGTCACCTGCGCTTTTTTCCAATCACTAGGAACTTTGCTCTGAATTAAAGATTCGCGAGAAATGCAAGCTAAGTAGGGGGCCAATGCCGCAGAATACTCCATGTAAAACTGAACTGGTATTCCATCCGGACCAGCAGACTTTTTCGTATTTAGCTCTCTCAGCTGCTTCTCTACACCGGAAATACCTATTGCTATGTCCCCCATTTCAGAATTAGTACGTTGATCAAATGATGGTACATTTGTGCTTGAAAGATTTGTTAAAGGTTAAATTTAGAACTTCAGCTTTCCGTTTGCTTTCTTCTATTACTGCTCAGGAATGATCAACGAGTGACTGGACAGTGGGCTTAGACCCGCTTATCGATTTTACATAGGACCAGAATGTTTTCGGATTTTCGGAAGGATCTTTTGCTACGGTATGGCTGTGGTAATTATTGTAGGCTTCGCGCATCGATCGTTTTATAGACGCACGAATGTCTACTAACTTTTGCCTGTCATCATTTGCGTGTTCATTTTTGAACCATCTACATATATAGGGGCCTACCTGCTTCTCCTACCAACACACGAGAACAGGCACTACATATTCGCAGGGTATTCCAGGAAGAATACAAAATATTTTGCCATGCGGAATGACAGCGTGGTCTAAGGCGTCATGCTACGGACCCCGTTCCCGGACGGCTGTTCCCGTGTGAGGTTCAAGTCCTCCTCCTGGATTTTGTGTGTGTGTGTGTGTGTGTGTGTGTGTGTGTGTGTGTGTACTCCTTACAGGAAGTTAGTTTAAGTAGTCTAGGAACTGTACAAGTTTGATTCAATAGGTAGTGTGATAAGACCGCTATTTTTTTCTAAATTCGCGCACTCGAACTTCGCAGCGCGATCACTTACATGCTAACAATAAAAAAAAAATGTCTGTCACAAAATTTCGTCCTGCGCATATTTCCAGTAAATGGACGTCGAAGATTGAGATGGGTGTGTGTCCCATACGTCAGTGTGTTTCAGAATTACACTACTACACCAACAAACATCTAGGGGATGTGGAAGGTGTCTTGAGGAACAAAGTGAGCATGGAAACCTATGTCCGGAAACGCCTTCAACGCCGCTACGGAGAGTCCAAGTTACAGGCACCAGCTCCTGCCGCTAGACATCCCCTCCAGCAACTTCGACGCTCTGTAGCGTCATTGGATGATTTTTCCGGGCATCTGTTTCTATGCTCACTTTGTTCCTCAAGACACCTCCCACATCCCCTAGGAGTTTGTTGGTGTAGTAGTGTAATTATGAAACACACTGACTTATGGGACACACACCCATCTCAATCTTCAACGTGCATTTACTGCCGGAAATATGCGCAGGCCGAAATTTTGTGAGAGACATTTTCTTATTGCTAGCAAGTGAGGAATCGCGTTGCGAAGCCCGATTGCGCGATTTAGATTCATCCTGTATAACTTATAATTTGCGGCTGTTTGCTGATGATGCTGTGGTGTATAGCAGGGTGTCGTCTTTAATTGACTGTAATAGCGTGCAGGATTGCGATGTAGATGTTTACAAACATACTAAATATTTTAGTAGGTAGTAATATAAACGAATTGGATTAAAAATGCCATATAAAACGTGTCCCAGTTTCATTGAATACAGAGAAACAGCTATTGGTATGTAACACAATCGAACTTAAAGCACAGGCAAATGACACTTTCATTGGTTACTCCATCGGTTCTGGGTAGAAAATCAATATATTGAATCAAAAGCACAATTTTCTGTATGTTCTACAAGTTTATTTTTGTTTTGGCAAAAACTAGTCTTGGTTGCGCAACTACAATATTTTTACATTTCCATGTGTGAGGCGTATTTTATTCGAAGAGCAACAGTTTTCAGCGAACTTTTATAAGTTCGGTTTTATACAGCACACCTCTGCCTCAAACGTTAATGTGGTCATGTGCCCCATAGTTTAACCAGCTTAAACTTCTATAATATAGTATGATGATGCCTAGAACAGACGAAACGCTTCACGTATGAGAAAGGAAAAATTTTGTGCATATATATATATTGGTTGCAGAAGTATACATAATGTAATATTTTGCCGAAATGTGCCACGGAAGTATGGAGTCGAGTAATTTCAGCATATTTTTTGTTTAGTTCGTCGGTTTTCAGCTTACAACGCCATCTTAAAAAAAAAAAAAAAAAAAAAAAAAATAAAATAAAAAAAAAATAAAAAATAAAAAAAATAACAATTAATGGCCACAATAAATCTCCAATACCTGTAATATCTTTGACGTGAATAACAGAATATAGAGGAAACCGTAACCTTTATTTTTAAATAATTTCTGCCTTCAGCAAGCATTTTTTTCTTAATTGTTTTATGATTAACGTTGCTCTTTTTCTTAGTTTGCTTTCTGTCACATAGTATGGATGTACACGTATGGTTCTGCTTCGAAAAAAAAATCAATTCTTGTTTTTTGTATCCTGTTTCGGAGATGCTGATATCTCCATAGAATTTCAACTTTCTCTTTCTAAAGACGTTAGTTGTTATATCTATGTGTTAGTAAATCTCTCTCTTGTAGGTCTCTTTATCCAAAGTCCTTTACGAAAAACTGATTCCAGTATTTTACTTCCAATTTTCCTTTCCTGCTTTTCAATTTCTCTTGTTTTCCTTTGATCATGAATCACTGTAGTTTATGCAGCGTAGGGTGCTTCGGAAAGAAATACTGTTTTGTAATATCTTAGTTTTGCGTTGACACAAAAAGATTTTTTTATCGTAGTGATTCCAAGTGAGCATATATGCTTTTTTTGTAGTTTGGAGATCCTTTCTTGACTCGATATTGTATCCAGTGCTGGTGGTTTGATAATCTCTCCTAGATATTTGAAGTGCGGAACTTTTGCCACTTCGTCGTAAGGGCTTGTGATGGGTAGACTGTTTGCTGCCTTGCTTTCCATGTACTGAGTTTTGCACAGGAAATTTCGACATTCCGTGAAGCTTCTCCAGTCCAAGTTTGGCTTCTTCTCTATTGTTCGATAGGATGACGCGATCGTCTCCCAAAGTCAGATAATCCATATTGTTCTCTACTCTTTTTTAAATCCAAGATGAAGTTCTTTCATTTCCCTTTCCCATGTCTTCACAATTTTGTTCAGAATAAAAGATAAGAGAGTCCATCTCCTTGGCGAAAACCGGTATGGATATGAAATGCTTCTGACGTTTCTCCCATGAATTTAACTGTGGCTGTTGTAACTGTTAATGTCTGTTGGATAATCGACCTTGTTCGTCTATCAGTCTAAATTCCTCTAAAATATGTGATACTAGCTGAAAACCCGGCATTGCCCGGGTATTTATTTATTTATTCGAACCTTGAGTTAATACTTTTCCTATCCACTCTCTCTCTCTCTGTGTCCATCTCCTTTTTTCTAAAAACATGTTACATTTATCAGAGAATATATAAGGAATCATAGGTAAAAATGCACTCGTTTCGAAGAATCCAATCACGAAATTAAACAATAATGATTGTAATAATATCACAGATGGATCACTTGATGTAATGCGCTAAACGTCAAATCGATTATTTTTAAAGAGATGTATTAAAGGAAATTTCCTTTTTACTGCTTTATTTATTTATTCCCATATTTCCTTATTAGTATGCTTATCCTGACAGAGAAAGAGCTGAAGACATTGTTTATAAAACTCTTCTGGGTGTTGGACCGCATCGTCAATATATCAAATACTTCACCGACGTCAAGACATTGTAGCAAGCATAGACCAAAGATATGGTATGTGACATCACATTTAGCTGTACGTAACCTCCTTGCTATAGAGTCGCAAATGTCATCGCTGGCCTTCAGTCCCAATGTTTTTTATAATTTGTCGACTTTCAACCACCATATCTACCACCCCCTTATAGCTGTCGGCATGGAACTGCTGCAGTGTACAACGGGAGACTTTGGACAACTATTACACACACACACCAATCGTTTGCGTTCTGTACTGTTCGCTGCAGAGCGAAATATTAACACACACATACGTAGAATTTTATATACACCGATAACTTTCCATCCCAATATACCCCACCCTTTTATCATTATCAACCCTCAAGCAACAATGCAACCAATAAAACCATTTTGAAAGAGTAAATATAATTTTCAAAGAATCATTATTGTTCCGCATTTCGCGTTATATTCTTCAAATTACTAAATATCTATCAGATCGCTATAAAACCGTGCCTACAACCGTCCTCATGTATAAATTAGTAACTGTACAAATATTTAAGTCTCTGCGTCTTGTCGTTTTGACGTGATAAGCGTACACCGAACAGACATTCACATTAATATATAGCTATCCAATCGCCATTAAACCGTTCCTAAAGCCTTCCCCGATTATTTTTAGCTCTTTATGTCTTGTGATTCAGACGTGATAAACGTACACCGAACAGACATTCCCATTTATAGATACAGATAATAATATGGTTTTCTGTTCACTAGGACCCAATTGAGGAGTGAGACTCCATGGTCATGGAGCAAGTCAATACATGAATTTTTACACAAGAATGGTAACAGAAAATTTTTAAGTAGTCCTTTGCACACGACAATCTTAAGACAAAGTGAAAACAATCAATAAAGAAAAAAATGAACTGGCTTAATTGTTTAACTTTTCTAGGAGTTCCTCGACAGAATAAAAGGAATGAGGCATGAGGTAACTCTTCAGTTTAGATTTGAAAGCGTGTGGGTTAGTGCTAAAATTCTTTAGTTCTTGTGGCAGCTTATTGAAAATGGATGCTGCAGAATACTGTAAACCTTTCTGCACAAGTGTGATGCAAATGTAGATTCGACTTCTGTCTAGTATTCACCTAGTGAATGCTGCTAACTCGTGGGAATAAGCTGATATTATTAACAACAAACGACATTAAAGAAAAACGTATTGTGACGCCAATGTCAAAATTCCCAGACTACTGAAAAGGGTTCGACATGAAGTTCGTGAACTTACACCACATATTGCTGGAACCGTCCGTTTTTGAACCAGAAATATCCTTTTTGAACCAGGAGAGTTACCCCAAAAATAATGCCGTACGCCATAAGTGAGTGAAAGTAAGCGTAATAGACTACTTGTCGTGTTGAAAAATCACTTATCTCTGTTCTAATGGTAAATATGGCAGAATTTAATTTTGGAACAAGATCCTTAACATGGGCTTTCCACGACAGCTTACTGTCTATCTGAATACCTAGAAATTTGAACTGTTCAGTATCACTTATCATATGCCCATTATGTGTAATCAATATGTCAGCTTTCGTCAGATTGTGTGTTAGAAATTGTAAAAACTGAGTTTTACTGTGATTTAACATCATCTTGTTTTCTATAAGCCATGAACTGCATTATTTGATACCGTGTCAATATTACACTACCAAGCTGGTATCATTAGCAAACAAAAATAATTTACAGTCATGTGTTATACTCGAAGGCATATCATTTATATAAATAAGAAACAGCAACGGTCCCAAAACAGACCCCTGGGGCACCCCACACTTAATTGTGCCTCATTTTGATTGTACGTCATAGCCATTTTCTACACTGCGGAGAATTACATTCTGTTGTTTGTTATTGAAGTAATAATGTTTGCCCATTTATTGAATCAAAAGTCTGTTTAAAGTCTGCAAAAGTAGTCCCAGTATTTCTGCATCATCTTATTTTTAAAACTGTCTTTAGGTTCCATATCTGTTCTATACAAGATCGACCTCTGCGAAACCCTGCCTGATACTCTCCTATTAATGAGTCTAGCTGTTCTTCTAGCCGACCTAAGAGAGCTTTTGAAAGCATTTTGTATACTACAGGGAGCAGAGAAAGTCCCCTGCAGTTGAGTCAGTTGTATCACCTATTTGTGAAGAGGATGAATTAGTGAACATTTCCACGCTGTAGGTAACTGTTCACTTCCCCGAACGTTTGATATATTTCTGTGTGTTGCTTTTGTTAGCTTACTGTTATTTAATTTCCATACTGCAGTCAGAGCTACAGGCCGTAAATTCACATGAATACCTAGGAGTAACATTTACGAACACCTTAAACGGATAAGAACACATAGAAAATAACGTAAGGAAGGCGAACGAAAGACTACGTTTCATTGGCAGAACACTCAGATGATGCAACAGTTCTACTAAGGAAACTGCCAACACCAAACTTGTGCATCCTATTTTGGAGTATTGCTGCGTATCGTGGGATCCCCACCAAATGGAACCGACGGACGATTTAGAAGAAGTTCATAAAAGGACAGATCATTCTGTATTATCGCGATGTAGGAGAGAGAGAGTGTCACGGGAATCATGCACGAGTTGGGGTGGAAATCATAAAAGAATGGCGTTATTCGCTGCGACGAGATGTATCTGCGAAATTTCTTTCACCAACTTTCTCTTCCGAGTGCGAACATATTTTGTTAACACCCACCTAAATAGGGAGACATGATCATCATAATAAAATAAGAGAAATCAGATGAAAAACGGAAAGATTTAGATGTTCGATGAACCCTCTCCCATGCACTTCAATGTGATTTTCAGAGTATTTATATTGACTAATATTGCCTCTGGTCGAAATTCGACCAGTCGTGTTTGCAAAGTCATGAAAATGAAATAAAATTAATGTAATTGGAGTTATGGAGCACAGTAAATTTATATGTTTTATGCGAATGCTATGAGGGTAGGTGAAAGAAAGGGCAAAGAGGAAACATGAGAGAATGGAAGACACAAATGAGGGAATTAATTCCTTTATTTCACAATTTAGCATTACAAAGCTTCAGTAGAAACAACATTTTTCGTAAAAATCCTTTCATCATTCGCTAAATGTAAAAATGCCTGTCATTTTTCAGGTAAATAATAATTTCGTGTGGACTGGTGCAAGTCTTTCAATTGGATGCCACTTCGACGACTAGCGTGTCCCTAGCCTACCCCAGTTATCCAACCGGGCAAAGGAAAGGGGACCTACAGCTTAACGTGGAATCCCAACCACGTCTCGTTTCTGGCGACTCCTCCCATCGTTGAGAGTTGAAGCATGGGTTAAAACACTGACTGAAAAAGTCCGAGGACCGACCGGGTTTCGATTTGTCTCTAATGAAAGTTTTCCATGCTTGTATTCTCTCCTGTACTGCTTGATCACAGGTACTGTTTCTCCCTGTGGTTGCGGTTCTTTCCTGAGTAAGAGCGTGGCGAGCACGGGGCCCCGAGCTTACCTCTACATCTACACGGGATACTCTGCAAATCACATTTAAGTGCCTGGCAGAGGGTTCATCGAACCACCATTATACTATTTATCTCCCATTCCATTCTCGAATAGCGCGCGGGAAGAAAGAACACCCGAATCTCTCCGTTCGGGCTCTGATTTGTCGTACTTTATTCTGATGATCATTTCTACCTATGTTAAGTGGGAGTCAACAATATATTTTTGCATTTGGAGGAGAATGTTGGCGTTTGGAGTTTCGTAAGTAGCCCACGCCGCAGCGATAGACGCCGTTGTTGTGATGATTCCCAACCCACATCCTGTAGCATTTCCGTAACGCTGTCTCCCCTGTGTCGTGACAAAACGAAACGAGCTGCCCTTCTTTGGACTCTTTCGATGTCCTCCGTCAAACCCACCTGATAAGGATCCCACAATGGGCAGCAATACTCCAAAAGAGGACGGACAAGGGTAGTGTATGCAATTTCTTTAGTAGTTCTGGTTCTTTAGCAGTCTCTGGTTCTCTGGTTCGTCTTTCCCACGGCATTATCTACGTCTTCCTTCCAGTTTAAGTTCAAATGTTCAAATGTTTGTATAGTCTATGGGACTTAACTACCGGGTCATCAGTCCCTAAACTTACAAACTACTTATGAACTACTTACGAACTAGGACGGCACAAATATCCATGCCCGATGGGGGGATTCGAACCCCTGACCGTAGTGGCAGTGCAGACCGTGACTGAAGCGCCTCAGTCCCCGCGGCCACCGCGGCCGGCCCAGTTTAAGTCTGAAGTAATAGTAATTCCTAGGTATCTTGTGGAGTTTACGGCCTTCACTTTTGATTGATTTATCTTGTAAACAAAGTTTAACGGATTTCTTTTCGTGCTCATGTGGACGACTTCACACTTCTTTCTCCCTTCTTTTCTCCGTGGACTCTTTCCCTTCCCCTCCCCACCGAAGGTATTCTGGATCAATTCTCATGGTTTGTTCATTTGTGATTTTCTCCTGTTACGCTGAAATCTATTGCTGCAGAATGTGACCTGAAAAAAAAAATCCCTTGTTAATACATTCTGTATTTCTTTAGTATTCGAGTTGGATATACGTGGTGTCCCGATTGAATCTATACCGGCCAATACCTCTGGAACGGCATAATTCTGCAGAAAAGTCTCTGGTAAAAGTTGTAAGGTTTGAAGGGGGTCATCGAATGGTTATCTCGAAGTGGCCTTGACCATCTTTTCAAGGTCAAACCTAGGTCAAGGTCATTTTTTCTAAACTCATATTTCTTTATTCATACTCGTATTCTACGTAACAAATACGCATTATTGTAGCAAACTTTTTTTTCTTACACAAATGCTTTGTCTTCAGGGGGCACTTCATTCCGAGTTTCCCATGTTACCGGTACCTCGAGAAGGGAGCGATATCGAAAAAATTTTCAAGTTCTCGAAAAATTTCACAAGTTAACAGATTTAAGAAATATTCACAGAATATATGACATTAACTGCGAATGGGCAAAGCTGAAAAAGTGTACCCAGTCAGAACCCGAACCCGGGTCTCCTGCTTTCTAGGCAGTTGCGCTGACCCCTACACCACTGGGGACACAGTGATCACCGCACCTGCAAGGACTACCTAAGCACGCCTCCCGTCAGATACAAATTCCCAGCTTCGCCCTGCCCACAGTACTCAAACTCGTAGTCACTATGTACTAATTCCTGTAAGGGCCACAAACATGCCATCCCTCCCCACTAACGAAAGGATCATTGCCCGTCACCGGCATATTATATATATATATACATGTGGCGTCTGTTATTCTTTCGTATTCACAGAACATATGACATCAACTGCGAATGGACAAAGCTGAAACTGCCTAGAAAGCAGGAGAACCGGGCTCGGATCCCGGGTGGGTACACATTTTCAGCTTTGCCCATTCACAGTTGATGTCACATATTCTGTGAATATAAAAGATAACAACTGCAGGATCAAAAGTGGTGTCTGTTCTTTCGGAACAGACGATACATGTACACAGGTTGATTGATTGATGTTATTTTTATTGGCTTTTTGCATGAAACAATACAGCCATTACATTTTTTAATTTAGTGTACAATTACTTTTTATATATACATCGGTTTTAAACATGGATAGAAAATTACCAATTTTTAAAATTACCAATTTTTAAAATTACAAACTTAAAACTTATAAATTCCACACTTGATGTCAAAGCTGTATATCCGCTTCTTGTAAAAATTTAAATAAAACATAAATGTTTGGCTTGTTCTCATTCATTAACAGTCTTATGTTTGCAGGAAAGGGAATCTTCATTTTTGCGAGCTTCTGCCATAGCTTGTTTTGCTGTGGGGCATATTTGGTGCATCCAAGGATGATATGATCAAGATCTCCATCTTCTTCTGGATGAATATTGCACTTCGGGGAGTCTTTCACTCCAATCCTGTAGAGATGTGCAGGGAAGCATGCATGTCCTAACCTTATTCTAATCATTGATGTTACGTATCTCCTTGGAAGATTCTTCTGCCAGAACCACGGTTTTACCGGAATGGTACGCTGAACTGTAGCATATGAGAGGCCCTTTTTCTGCTGCGAAACTTGCCACTGCTGTTCCCATTGATTATATGCCTCTTTTTTTTGACACTTGTATAAAATCGAAATATGGAAGCTCTATAAATAGTGGGTCCCCATCTTCATTGTGCCGAATGCCTGAATGACCCTTTATCCACATAAAATGAACACATTTCTTTTCTTTATTGGCTTTCATTATTATTTCCACCAACTCATAAATATAGCTGTTGTTGGCTTTCCAGTTTCTATGCTGCAATTTCTCTAAAATACTTCTAGAATCTGTCAAAATTAGTGTTTTATTCCCCCTTTCTGTTCCAAACTTAACTGCTTCTTTAACTGCTATTAATTCAGCTGTATAGATGCTAGTCAATGGTGGTAGCATAAACTTTTTTGATTTGTGTAATCTGGGACAATAAAATGCACAACCAGCTCCCTCAGGTGTTTTGGATCCGTCTGTGTATATATGCAAAAAATCCGGCCATTTGCTTTCCAGATAATTTGTTACATCTTTATTGTCTTTAACCTCTTCACTCTTTCTGTCTGGGAGATAAAAAACTTCAGGTTGGTAGACTGTTGTCTCATATTCCTTGTTGAACAGTGGTAAAATTGGGTCCTTCTGTGTCAGAGGAAATGTAAAACTGAGACGTCGGAAGGCTTTTACTAACAAAGGTGTTCGCTTGTACACAGGTTGTCCCAGCTATCTTGTCCACCTAAAATATCTCTGGAACGGCTGGGGCCCATGAATGTAAATATTTGGAAACATTCTAAAACGAAAGCAAATGTCATACAATGTAAACTTTCACGGCCGGCGTTGTCTTCAGGTAAAATTTCCGGGCTGATGGGCCGTGGTCCAGATGTAAAACTTCCTCCAGACGTTTCGTCTCCAACTGCAGGAGACATCTTCAAGGGTCTTCCGGCTGCTGCCACTGTGGGCCGAGGGGCTCTCGCATTTATAGAGGGCACCACCATACGTCACGTGATGCTGACTTTGTAGCTATCTCTGGATGACGTCGTCATTCTCTATCAAAAATAATAGATTGTCGTTTTGTTGGTGCAGTGTCGACATCCATATTTTATTTAACTTCAGACATTCTTCTTTCCTATTAAAATTGTGGCTCTCTATTGCTTCTCTATACGTGCGTGCATGGTACTGAGATGTCCTAGCTAAAACGCTCGTCTCGTTAAATTTTATTTCATGATTTCCTTTTTGAACAACATGTTCAGCCACTGCCGATTTTTCCATTTGGCCCAGACGACAGTTCCTTTTATGTTCAGATATGCGAGTGTTGACGCTTCTTTTTTGTTGTACCAATATATACTTTACCACAGCTGCAAGGACTTTTATAAACCCCAGGTGTTGCTAGGGGGTGACGTGCGTCTTTTGCTGATCTCAAATGTTCTTTTATCTTTTTTGTGGGTCTGTAGATGGTTTCGACGCCATACTTGGCCAATACTTTCCCGATTCGATCGGTAATCGTTGTTGCTCAGAACTTGTGGATTCTTCTCTTCTTTGATGGACAGCTCGATCAATTTCCTTGGCACCATATCCATTTTTCTTGAAGGCCGAAGTGATTTAGTTCATCCTGCAAGTAAACTGGCTCACAAATTTTGTTGGCTCTATCCACCAAGGTTTTAATGATACCTTTTTTTTTTTGCCTCGGATGATGGTTTGACTCCTTGTGGAGGTATCGATCAGTATGTGTGTTCTTTCTGTATACCTTATTGCCCAGAGTTCCGTCCTCTCGTTTTATTACCGATACATCCAGGAAATTAAGTTGGCCATTGCTGTCTTTCTCCATCGTGAACTGTATATTCTGATTAATGCTGTTGAGATGCAATAAGAAGACATCCAATTCCTCTTCACCATGGCTCCATACTACAAAGGTGTCGTCAACATATCGGTACCACTTAGTTGGCTTCTTTCTGGCAGTCTGCAGCGCCTGCTGTTCGAAGAACTCCATAAATAAGTTGGCAACAGCTGGACTAAGAGGGCTGCCCATAGCCACTCCGTTAATTTGTTCATAGAACTCGTCGTCGTACTGGAAATACGTTGTGGTAAGGCAGTGGCTGAACAATGCCACGATGTCAGATGGAAACGTATCTGCTATGTATGCAATAGCTTCGTTTACAGGAACCACAGTAAACAAGGACACTACATCAAAACTCACCAGAATATCACTCGGGCTGATATTAATATCCTTCAGTTTCTCAATAAAATGCACAGAGTTTTTGATGTGGCTGTCCGTTTTTCCAATGTAAGGCTGCAGCAGAGAAGCGAGATGTCTGGCCGCCTCATGGGTGGGAAATCCTATGGCGCTCACAATCGGTCTCAACGGGACCATGGGCTTATGCACCTTTGGTAAGCCATATAGTCTGGGTGGATAAGCTTCCGTTTTGCACAGTTGTTTCTTATCATCCGAAGAGAGAGAAGACTGATATACGCGAAACGCGCGGCTAGCGCACGTCCTGCCTGAGCAGCATGCGGTTCGAGTCTCCAGCCGCGCGTTTCGCGTATTTCAAGCGTCAACTACGCGTCGCAATATCTCGGAATGTAATTGGAATATTGCGATGCAATCAACGCCATTGTTTATTTGGTTTGTCATGCTATGGATTGCTAAAGAAAAAATTTAGGATGTCCATTTAAAAAAACATAAGTTTGTGTTAAAAACACATTTGCTTTCGTTTTAGAATGTTTCCAAATATGTACATTCATGGGCCCTAGCCGTACATTGATACCGGTGAAAGTCGTTTTCCAATAGCTGTTATTGTTCCAGAGATACTTTAGGTGGACAAGATAGCTGGGACACCCTGTATAAAGAAACCATGCAAGATTTTGAATGAAAATTCTTCTCTCTTCGTTCTGGAGATATTGTAACCTGGGAAACTTACAATGAAGTGCCCCTGGCGAGAAAGCATTGGTTTTTCGAAAAAAAAAAAGATCCCTACAAAACGTGCGTATTTTTTCACATAGAAGGAATATGGAATAAAAAAAGAAGAGTTACCATTACAAAAATGAACTTGACCTTGGTTTGACCTTGAAAAGATAGTTCAAGGCCATTTCGAGATAGCCATTTCATGACTGAACGTCAATAAAAAATACACGAAAAGTCGAGTGGCTGACATGTCATCGAGCGAAACGAAAGGACAACACGACACCAGTTGGGGTCTAACGGTCATAAATGCCACACGATCATCATCATCAACTCTCACAAAGGACATATTCTAAACGACATATGTCGCTATATTGAGCCTCAAATTTTCATTGATTGTTTGCTAAAACAAGTAAACAATGGCAATTTATAGAGGAGTGGGTGGCTATTGACATCTGCTCGAGGTTTAAATGAGCCAAAATGGATCAATATTTTACGGGGTCATCCAGGCCACATATCTTTGTAGGCTGTCGATAGAAGTGCGCATTTCGAAAAAAGAGAAGAAGAAGCTAGTCGTCAGAAGTAATCACAAGAAAATCTAAAAGAACTGTCACAGGGCGAAATAGAAATAAGAGACGAGAAGTGGTAAGCTTTGCAAGAAAAAAGCCAAATAGGCCTAAGAGACGCAAATTAGAAAATGAATAGTAGAAGCGAGGCAAGCATACAGTGAATAGATGACGTCGAATTACTCGAGAAGACTGCTGCTGAATTAGTACAGCTCTTACTTAGCGCGAAAAGGAAATGTCCTTAAGCAGAGCGTTAATTTCTTTTCGTTCTGGAGTGTTGGCGAAGAAACAAAAGCGCGCTGAAGAGCTGCCAACCGCCGCTCTCGAGAAGCGCCGCCTCAGCTGCGCCGCGCGCGGGATCGATGTATCGACGCTGCGCGACTGCAGCGCCCCTAGCGGCGAGGCGCCCAAGCTGCCTCTCGAGACTACAGCTGTTGCCAGGCGCCGCGGTGACTTCCCCCACCACCGCCGCCAGCGCAAATTGAACTCCGCGGCACGCCGAATGGAAGCCTTTCGCGTCCGCGGGAAAACCGCCCCTAAAGGCGCTCTTTCCACCGAAGCCAACCTGTAAAGACGAAGGAGAAGTCTGTCTAGTGAAAACGTGCGAGCTAACGCCTTTGCATCGTGCACGATTGATATACACGCAACTGTTTTGTTAGTGTTCAGCCTGTTTGTTTTTCAGGGAACCATCAAATGAAGTTCGCTTACTCTCCGCATCGGCGCTAGCAGGCAAGAAAGCTTCGGTCTGCTATATCCACTACGTTTAACATCACCCCGTTTACATGGACACCCAAAACTGGATTCCCTAAAGCGGTTTCCCAGTTCCACAATCGATTTTCGTGCCCATGTAAACGCAACCGTTTTTAAAGCGTTCTTGGCTTGCACTACGTTTACATGTAACACATCTTCCGGAAGACGAAAACCGATTTTCGTAAACCGTTTTTCGCTGTCGCGTTTACATGGTACAGCCTGAATCGGATTTCCTAATCCACTTACGATGGCGGCTTAAAAACAGCTGATTCAGTCCCCGATTTAGTCAGCATAATCGCTATTTTTCTTTACTTAAATACACAGATTCATGCTCACTCTAATATTAATACTTTTATTTCAAATTAGAAAATATCACTCTGTCCATATGGGCGGAAAATTCTTACCAAAATACACAATCTGACAAGCCAAGAACGCTTCAAAAAAGGTTGCGTTTATATGGGCACGAAAATCGATTGTGGAACTGGAAAACCGCTTTAGAGAAATGGATTTCCAGAATCGATTTTGGCGTGTTTACATGACCAACCAAAAGCGGAATTGGGAAATCGGTTTACGAAATCCGGTTTTGGGAGCCCATGTAAACGGGGTGATCGTCTACTGTTGTTGTTGAGATGCGCGAGCTGCTTAATTTTCTCAGTTTTTCTTTATTTGCGTGAAGGCAATGAGTCATCTGAAACACGTGATTATATTGTAATCGAAATTGAACGAAGAAAACGCTAATTATCTGTAAGTATGCTCTAGGTGCCGCTATTTTGTACACAATACTTTCTTAGATACTAGAACGAGAACAGGGCCGCACATAACATCATTTTTCGGTGGGAAATGGGGGGTGGGGGGTTGAGTGTAAGTAGGGCATTTCCGAAAGATAATTTTGCCTACCGTATATATAGAGTAACTGTAATTAAAGTTACACTGTAAAAATAACACCATTGGTCAGATTGACGCTAAATTGCAACTGAATATTATTGGAAAAAGGGGAATGTATGGCACGAGAAAAAAAAATCGCACTGACGTGTTTCACGGGCCACATTAGATTTGTAGTTTTATAAGTTTTTGCACATATTTTGGACCAAAATAATAATCTAAATAATAAAAAATTAATTAATAAGAGCGTCTGAAACTATTTAGAAAAAAAAATTTTTTGGATAGTGGAGGGTTCCGAACTACTGACCTTCAGCGTCACAGTCCAACGCATTACTTACTACGCTACAGTTAATCACAAGTTACGTACTTTAAACTCACACTATCGATGGCTGTTGTTAATTGATTCTAATATGGCATTTGTATACTCTAGATTATCATTTATCGTGCTAAGAACGGCTGGTTTTCGTTAATTCTTCAGTGCGCCATTGCTTTGAAATGACAACATGTAAGTTACAATCAGAAAATCATCAAATACGAGACGCGAGATGGCGTGTGCCAGAGAGAGTTCTGGGCGAGGAATGTCACGTGACATCTGCGATCGGCTGGTTTTCGTTAATTCAATGGAGGGTGTCAAATCTCCGTTATTTTTGCAACTATCTCTCAAACGATACGAGATATGAAAAAAACATAACGGAACAAAGTTGTAGAGCATTTTGTCCTCTACAACTTCGGTTATTCAATTTTCGCGTCAGATGAACGGTTTATTTGCAATTAAAATTACATTACAAACTTTTTTTTTTATTACCACAGTCTAACATACACAGTCGCGACACTGACTGCTGTAAAAGTTGTTACCAACTGACAGTTGCTGCGACACTAGCGCTCCTAGCGGTGGGAAAGCCACCACAGTGGTGATGTTTGTTTATATTTACTTTTGTACGTAATTAACGAAATAGTTACTACAATTTTTACGTTACAAGCATTAGTAAAATATCAAGATACGTAAATTAATATGGAAATTAATGTAAAAACAGTCAATTTCACTGATTCAGTAGTATAAACAACAACTTCGTCTTGAACAAATAGTTACGAATATGTATTTCAATCTAATTCCGCTGAAAGTAAGTAAACTAAAAACATAAGAGAATAATAAATTTATATTATGGTGTTCTGTTACTATGACAGGCAGTTTTTTTATTTTATTTTATTTTATTTTATTTTATTTTATTTTATTTATTTTTTATTTTTATTTTTTTTTTTTTTTTTTTTTTTTTTGACGTGTATAAATTCGGTGTGGAGTCTAATAATTCGCACAGTCTACACCTTATATGTCTACCTTAAACGTACATATTATGTTCAGTGTAATTGCTTTAGCTTAAAAAGGCAAAGTTCTGACGATTCTTGCCATCTGTAGTTCAGCTGTAGCAACAATTATGGAATTCCCATCGTCTCTGTTGGAAAACAGTTTTATTGCTTTAGCCGTTTTATTGCCACGTTTGTGATGTTTTTCCTTCAGCTACAACTGTTGTAGCTGATTTGGTACGTTACCTACTGCAGTTATTGCATTCTATATACGTTTGCGACGTTCAAACTCACTGATTCGACTGGAATTATGGTGAAGAAACCTTAACGTTCGTTAGTAGAAAAGCGACGTCTTTCTGCCAAAGGAAAGGTCTTCTGGTGTTTTCTAGCCATTTTTTTTATTTCTGACAGAAAATTAAATTATTTAGCAGAAGCCTGTAGGTTACAAGATAGCGGTAAATAAACTATCCTGTAATGTACCGTTTCGCACCTTGCCAGGGGGTCGGAAACTTAATTAAGACAAATGTAGAGCTGTTTTTAAGTTATTACCTATTTTAAGGTACTACATACGTTTCCTAATGTAAAAAGTTATTACCTATTTTACGGTATTACATACGTTTTCTAATGTAAAAAGTATGTTAAAATTAAAAAAACGATGTTATTCGCATTCTTTTAATTTCGTATTCAGAAATGCAGCTTGTCGGCCTTGGAGCGCTTCTGTCGCAGCGTTTAACAAAAATCTGCTGAAGTGTCGTGACTGTATATGTTAGACTGTGTTATTACTAACATATTTCTTGTCCGAAATATTTGAAAAAGCGAGGTTTTGGTCTCTGGTAGCCAACAATTATGCCTGTAAAATTTGGTGCCGATCGGTTGAACGGTTCGACCTAAAAAGTGGAAACACGTTACAGACAGATAGACAGACATCGTCAAATCGCCGTTATTTCTTACAAATATCTCTGCAACGATGCAATCTATGAATATATATATATATATATAATAGACCGAAGTTGTAGAGAATTTTCCCCTCTACCAATTGGGTTATTGAATTTTCGTGGCCGGCCGCGGTGGCCGAGGGGACTGCGGCGCGTCTGTCACGGCCTGCACGGCCACTACGGTCGGAGATTCGAAGCCTCCCCTCGGGAATGGATATTTGTGGCGTCCTTAGTGTTAGCTAGTTCATAATTTGTTTGTAAGTTTAGGGACTGATGACCACGTAGTCCCATAAGCTATACAAACATTTGAAACAATTGTCGTGTTAGATGAACGGTTCGTTTGCAATTACAATTATATTACAAACGGCTTTTTTTTTATTACTACTGTATTTTTGTCCGAAAAATTGGAAAAAGGGAGGTTCTGGTTTCTGGTGGCCTACAATTACGTCTGTAAAATTTGGTGTTGATCAGTTGAACGAATCGTCTTACAAACAGGGAACACGTTACGGACAGACAGACAGACATCCCAAAATGGCCGTTATTTTTGCAAATATCTCTGAAACAATAGGAGATATGAAAAAACATTAGAGAGCGAAGTTGTAGAGACGTTTCTCCTCTACAAATTAGGTTCTTCAATTTTCGTGTCAAATGAACAGTTAAGCCGTTATTTTTATTTAAATTTCGAGCTGTCAAAAGACGATCGCAAAGGCCCACTTTTAATGTTATTACATTGAAAAATGATCAATAGATGGCAGTGTAAGCATCGTAATTTAATAGTGGTAGAATACAAATGAATCATACTAAAACGATGGCGTTGTAAACCCGCACCATACAATGACATTTTCACGATTAAGCGGTACTGGTTGATTTGCGTGTGCATTTTCTGTTGCCCGTATTCGACAATTGTGTGTACTGACATAATTATCTTGTCAGATAGAATTGGGCTTCGTCTGTCAAAAATCTTCCACGGCCATTCGTTGTCCACTTCCGTACGAGCAAGAAATCCTACAGCAAAAGTCTCTCTTGCTGACAGGTCAATAGGAAGCAACTCGCGCACAAGGGTAATTTTGAAAGGATAACAAAGAAAGATGTTTCGCAGGATTTTACGCACTTTGCTCACAAAATTTGTGTAATTTTCAGGCAGTTCTCCGTCACTACCAGTTTGCACAGCACCACTGTACTACTCCTGCGTCGCTGAGGCCACTTCTTCCACTGACGTCGAATCAATTCGCTGCTTCCCTCTACCGGTTGCACACCAAAGAGAACCGTCTTTTCGAATTTCCGAATCATTTTCACCAGAGACACACGGCAGTCATCGGACCAAAGCTTTTTTTTTTTTTCCATGCACTTCAGAACTTCTGCAAAGGGACTTGTGCACAGAGGACACAGTTCGTAGCGATCGATGGTAAGACATCGACTAAAACAGAAGTGATATCGGCCGTCCCACAGGGTAGTGTTATTGGTCATCTGCTGTTCCTTATTTACATAAACGATTTAGGGGAAAATCTAAGTAGCTCTCTTAGGTTGTTTGCAGATGACGCCGTCATTTACCGTCTAGTAAAATCATCTGATGATCAAAACCAACTGCAGTACGATCTGAATATGACAATGGTGTAAACATTGGCAATTGACTCTAAATAATGAGAAGTGTGAAGTTGTCCACATGAGTACGAAAAGAAATCCGTTAAACTTTGTTTACAAGATAAATGAATCAAAAGTAAAGGCCGTAAACTCCACAAAATACCTAGGAATTACTATTACTTCAGACTTGAACTGGAAAGAACACGAAGGTAATGTGGGAAAGGCGAACCAAAGACTGCGTTTTATTGGAAGAACCCTTAAAAGATGCTACAGAACTACTGAAGAAACTGCATACACTACGCTTGTCCGTCCGTTTTTGGAATATTGCTGCCCAGTGTGGGATCCTTATCAGGTGGGTTTGACGGAGGACATGAAAGAGTCCAAAGAAGGGCATCTCGTTTCGTATTGTCACGATACAGGGGAGTCAGTGTTACGAAAATGATACATGATCTGGGATTTGAATCACTACAACAACGGCGCTTATCGCTGCGGCGTGGGCTACTTACGAAATTCCAATCGCCAACAGCTTCCTCCGAATGCAAAGATATATTGTTGACTCCCACCTACATAGGTAGAAATGATCATCAGAATAAAATACGAGAAATCAGAGCTCGAATGGAGAGATTCGGGTGTTCTTTCTTCCCGAGCGCTATTCGAAAATGGAATGGGAGATTAATAATATAAAGCTGGTTGGATGAGCCCTCTGCCAGGCACTTCAGTGTGATTTGCAGAGTAAGCCATGCAGATGTAGATAAGTACGTTAACACGAAACTGAGGGTACAGATTTTTAATATTAATGATACAAGAAGGCAATTGAAACGAACATAATTCGAAAGGTGGTTTGTTATAGCCGGCCGCGGTGGCCGATGGGACTGAGGCGCTTCAGTCACGGTCTGCACGGCCACTTCGGTCGGGGGTTCGAATTCCCCCTCGGGCATGGATATTTGTGCCGTCCTGGTTCGTAAGTAGTTCATAAGTAGTTTGTAAGTTTAGGTACTGATGACCCCGTAGTTAAGTCCCATAAGCTGTACAAACATTTGAACATTTGAATTTGGTTTGTTATAGACGTTGCAAATAAAGAAAAAGAAATTGTAGGATGACACTCCAAATTCTCCAAAAGTGTTGCCACTATATTATAACCCGTTGCAGGCGGCATATTGGTACAGGTAAAATTAGCTCAGTCTGTTAGCGCTTGGAATTCCAATCTTACGGTTCTGGGTTCGAAACTAAAAGACAAAAACTAGATAATACACCAGTGTCACATGAAACAACAGTGAATTCTCTCTCTCTCTCTCTCTCTCTCTCTCTCTCTCTCTCTCTCTCTCTCTCTCTCTCTCTCTCTCTCTCTCTCTCAGGGGCAATGTTGATACAAAGAGGACTGAAATAAAAAAAAGCAAATATGGAAATGTTTATCTTATAATAAATAAAATGTGAAACAGAAAACAAAGATACACTACTGTAATACTGATGTAATTGTTATGTTTGTATATAAAAGTTTAATAAACGTTTATAAAAAAAGTTCGATTTGCACTGTCTCTCATTTTTTTTAAATTCTTCGTAATGTTCAATTCTTAACTTTTAAATAAAGTTTCTAAATATAATTAAACAATTCAGTTTATGAAGGCATTATTAATCGGATTCATTATAATAATTTCAATTAAATTATGACATTATCGTAATATAGAAATCCAAGTTTGCTGCTAACAATATTTATTCAGCTTGTGGAAATTAAAAATCTTTATCCTCAGTTTCGTGTTAACGTACTTATATAATGATTCCTTCTAGTTTAGTCTTGCCTGTGTTTATTAAATCGCGTATAATTTTGTAAGTACATTGTACTACGTCTATTAGGTGATAAGGATACCGGCAGTCAGACATAATCTTCCGTAGGCTATAATTGGTGACACGATCAAAAGACTTCTCAAGGACGATACACGCCATATGGGTTTCTATGTTAAACACTCTGTGTTTTTCTATGATGCTCTTAATTACAGAGTAAACAGTGTCTATATCTGTCAAATAAAATTATTAAGGAGATAATACGTGACTATACCATCTTGTCACAAAAGACACTAATATGGTTTATGGACTTCAGTCTAACTTAAACGTAAATGAAATTGTAATGAAAACATTTTTTAAATTTTTTATACAAAATTGCATATCGTAAACGTAGGTAATTATTTTATTATACTTCACCAGGTCCACTTAAAAATGGCATAAGCCGAAACAAGCTTGTAGTGGAGTCAATATTTTGACCTTGTATATGCTGCGGGCCCAGTAGAGAAGTAACTATTGATTCAATTAAATTGTTTACAGAGCAATTGTTTTAAATTTTAAGTGTCTCCTTTGATTTTCCATAAGAACGTAGTTTTACTGGAAAATGGTAACCCAACAAGTATTTTCCAATTGTGAAGTGAGTGTTGGAAACATGGCAAGTAGAAATTTGAATGACGACTTAACCCTCGAGCGGTCGTGTTTAGGTTTTGGGTGCCCCCATAGGCCACAGAGGAATTTGGTAGTGCTGCAGCATAGCAGTGTTACTGCAAAATATAAATATTTACCTGGTTCGTAAGGGAATTGTAATTTACGATAGAAGGTGGTGTATTGAGTACTCCACGCGCCTTCTCGTGAAAGGAAAAAAATTAAATATGTTATGCTAAATTGTGAAATAAAACAATTAGTTCACTCATTTGTGTCCGCCGGCCGCGGTGGCCGAGGGGACACAGTCTGCTGGCGGCCGCGCTGGCGGTAGGGAGTGTGCTGTCCGCTGCGCCTGCTCGCTTCCGCGTGGCTAAGTCTTCGCGCTTGCTGCAGTTTGGTGCTGTAATTGTATAAGTTTTTGAGGAATTATGAGTAGATGTCAGTGATGGCACAACCTACAAGGAAAGATACGTTGAAATTAACGTTTGATAACCGATACGCGCGACCGAGGTCTTTCGAAATCGAGAACTGGCTGGAACAAGATGTGAAGTTATCAGCAAACGATCTTATTGGTATCCATATTTCGATCGTAACCTGTGTAGTTTTCGTGAAATTGAGTAGTGCCGAGCTATGTGACAAAGTTGTTGAGTCTTGTGGAGGCAAGTTAAAATTTAAATTTTCTGATGGGAGTGTTGGAGATGTTACCGTTTCCCATGCAGGATTTGGCATTCGGACTATCCGAATATTTGAGCTTCCGTTTGAAATAACTGAAGAACAGATAAATGCAGTAATATCACCGTTCGGGACAGTGCTTTCTAACGTTGCAGAGAGGTGGTCGAGCGCCCACAAGTTTCCTGTTCTCAATGGTGTACGCCAACTTAAAGTTGAGTTACGACAGCATATCCCGTCATACATTAATGTGTGTGGGTACAGAGGTATTGTCATCTATGACGACCAACCGCGTACTTGTTCTTTATGTAACAAGCCAGGACATGTCCGCATTAACTGTATACAGAGGCGCGTGGCGCAACTGCCGGCAGGCGAGCCCGCCAGACCTCAGACTGTGACGTCACTGCCCGTCATAGAGCACTGTATAGTACAAGCAGAACAATCCGCCATTTTGAAACCCACACTGAAGGTGCGCATTTAAAGGCTACTGCACACTTACGCTTTTTAATACGCTCTTAAGGCCATTAAATATACTTTCCTAGCGCAGAAATATTACAGTACAGTATATTTATTGACTTACATTTGACTGTAAGAGGCAAGCAACTTAAAGTTAGTGATTAGAGGGATATTTAGAGATATGATACATTCACGTACATTCCATATTAAAGCATACGTTGCCGTTCTAAATGTGTACCAAATATAGTTAAAATATGTTACAATTATCGTATTTCCTAGTTTAGAAATAGTACATCCACATACGTTTACGGTAACTAAGATTTGCATACGAAAACACTTACGGAATAATGTTAAATTGCGTTACTGTACTTCCCGTATTGCCCCCTTCTAATGTCTCGCATATTTTACAAACACCGTATTTCAGAGAAGATTTTACGTCTTTCCTGTTCTTATTCTTTGCGAAGTTCAATTTAATATTTTTCTTTTCCAGACATCCTGTTCACAGTTTGGCTTAGGCCTACATATTCCAGTGTTGAGAGTCATATTTAATTTAAACAATTAACTAATGTGAAATAATATAATTTAAAAACCAATAACTGGGTAAAGTCAGCTGCAGTCATGCATCACTTAAAAATACAATTAATAGATCTTAGAATAATTCCCTAGTTGGTGTAAATAATATCAAGAAAAGCAACTTTAAACACACTGTGGGTCGTGATATATTAACCATCTATCAAAATGAAAATAAACCACTGCTGACATGTATAGGCCTATATTTTCTTTACTACATCTGTCAGCATAAGTATTTTAATTCAAATGAAACTAGGTTTAATTCTTAAGGTTAACAAATAGTTACTCGATTTTGGCGTCCATACTTGGCATCTGGAATTTACAAGCCACCTTTTACGCCGATCTGTGTTTCAAGAAATCCGATAAAACTTCTAGCGACCATGTCTGCAGTTTGGAGATACACAACCAACCATTTCACACTGTGAAACAATAAAATCACAAACTGTTGGCTGATTCACTTCGCTGCACCAGGTAAAGCATACAACTGTGTCGTCGGATTGGGATTCAAAATGGCGGATTGTTCAGCTCGGTATATGTAGTGCTTTAGCCCGTCACTTACGCGGCCGCAGCTCGCGCGCAGCCGTCTGCCTATCCGAGCCCGGGAATGACTGCAGCTACCGCCGGTGCTGAGACTGACATATCTATGGATGTAAGTACTATTGTGCCGGAAGACGTACCTGAGCCCCATCCACCTACGGCAGTTGCTGCAACTCTGCCGACGCAGGTGACTGAAGTTTCTATGAATATACGTGCTATCGTACCTAAAGATTCCTCTGAGCCCCTACCACCTCCGATAGCTATTGCCGCTCTGCCGACACAGGTGAGTGCAACCGAAACGGTGGCAAACCCCCCGGCAACTGAGGAAGAAGCACCTGTGAATGAACCGGACATAAGCATCGTAAATGAAGAACGCCCGTCGAAGAGGAATTCCCCCAGACGGACTAGGAAACGGAGGTTGGCACGCCAAGGTGCAAACGAGACCGCCCCCCCCCCCCCCTTTGCGTCAGAAGGCGAAGGAAATAGGAAGCAGCCTCCGCCAGAAGGACGTCACCGAAATTAAAGAGGCTCCGGCTAAGGAACAAAACCACATTCCCGTGCCGGGAAAACAAGACACAGAAGGAACGACTTACAAGACCACTGAAGAACGAACGAAAGGAAGTCTGTCTTCGGAAGCTCCCCACGACCTTCCGCAGGCACCCAAAACTAACTGGGCGGACGACGACGACACCGACACGGCGGATGAGGATATGCATGATGACTCAGGAAGCGAAGCAGTAAGCACACCACCCTCAGACCAGGATGACAAATTAAATGACGATGTCGCAATGAAAGATGAATCCTCTCTTCAGAGACGAATCCCCGACCCCTTTGACACCGACGAATATTATTGAGATGTTTTGAAAACGTGACTTTCATATGAAGAATTTGAAGTTTTGTTTTAGAAGATCGATAACTTAACAAGAAACATGCCTGACCGCCAAGCATACAAAATTGCCACAATCAACCTGAATAAGATACAAAGCTCGTTCAAATTACAAAATTTAATGGATTTTATATATGCCTCTGACAGTGACATCATTTTATTACAAGAAGTGACAGAAATTGCACTTGACCACATAACTGGATTCAACGCAATAGTAAACCCTGGTAATAGTACAGAAATGGGCACAGCTATACTTGTAAAAGAGGGCATCATCATAGAAGACATTGTCAAGCTACCAAACAGTAAAGGACTAGCGGGTACCATAAATAAGACACGTCTGATAAATGTCTATGCTCCCTCAGGTTCAAGCAATAGGCAAAACCGGGCAAAGTTTTTTAAAGAGGACATTGTTCCCCTGTTTGGAACCCGGTACGACCATATTATTATGGGAGGGGATTTTAATTGCGTTCTCCATCCCAAAGATCAAACTCCCAATTTTAACAAGTCAACTGAACTAGAACGCATAGTTACTGATTTACGACTAACGGACTCCTGGGAGCATATGCACGGTGCAGCCCCTGGTTTTACACACGTGACCAACCACTCGGCGAGTAGACTTGACAGGATATATGTCTCGCAAATTTTAAAAGACCACGTATTACAGTCCGAAGTATGGCCTACAGCATTTTCGGATCATGCTGCGTACATATGCAAATTTAATATGGAAAAACAGGGGACTTTTCGAGGGAGAGGTACCTGGAAACTAAATGTATCCCACCTGAACGACCATGTTTGTCAGGAGGCATTCGAAACCCTGTGGCGAGAATGCGAACGCAAATTCACCTCTTACAACTCTGGTATAACCTGGTGGCTACATTACGCCAAACCCAAAATACGAAAGTTTTTCATCAATTATGCGAAAGAAAAAAGCTTTTGGTACAAATCAACAATGGAGTTTTACTTTCAGTGTCTAAGGGATCTGCACACGTCAGATGCAACAATTGTTGGGAATTACGAACGAATTAAAAGGATCAAAGCAAAAATTCTGGCACTTCGGCGCAAACAATTAGAAGGATACCAAATAAGGTCGCGGGTCCAGAATGTAGCACCACAAGAGGGCACTTCAATATATCACGTGATACGTGAATCCAAAAGAGCATCGCGCAAAATATTAACTGAATTAATAACTGCTGACGGAAGAAAGCTGACGAAGCACTCTGAAATCAAAGAGGCACTACTGCAACATTTTACCTCTTTATAGTCCAGCCAACCGATTGACGAACAGCTTCAGGACGAATTATGGACCAACCTGCAAGGCAGAGTAACCCACGAGGAAGCGCTCAGTCTTACTTCAGAAGTTACTGAAGACGACGTTCTCGAAGCCATCAATGACAGTAAGAAAAACAAGTCGCCGGGACAGGATGGAATCCCAGCTGAATTTTATCAGCAGTTCAGGGAATTTATAACTCCTAAATTCACAGTCATATGTAATGAACTTTTAAACTCTGACGTTGTTGTTCCGACAGAATTCCGGGAAGGTATGGTAGTTTTAGTGCCTAAAGGTAAAGCAGTCAACAATCCGAAGATTGGTTTGAACACCACAGTGCTTTACTAGGCATGGTCCTGTTTGGAGGTGGTATGCCGTTGCCTTCCTCCGACCTTCGAACTGACTTACCCAGCCAGTTATAGGGGGACCTACAGTTTAACGTGGGTTCCGAACCACGGTGCTACTCGGTATTTTTCACATGAGCAATACTGCCAGAGGTGAAAGAAGTGGAAAGTGACAGATAAAAATCCTAGGACTTGGCGGGGATCGAACCCGCGACCTTTGGATTTGTAGTCTGGCACTCTACCACTGTGCAACCGAGGCGCACTTTTAGTGCCTAAGACCTCAAATTCCAAAACCGTCGGCCACCTGTGCCCAATCACGCTACTAAACAGCGACTACAAAATCTTTGGTCGCATTATAGCGCGAAGATTGCGTAACACCATGACCAGCGTCATCGGCGCATACCAAACAAGTGTAGGCAAGGACAGAAGAATTCTGCAGACACTCTGTGGTTACAGGGACCTCATTTCAACGGCCGATGTCTGCAAAATCAAGTGTGCCATAGTGTCGCTGGATTTTGACAAGGCGTTTGATAGAGTTAATCACCAGTTTTTGCTTCGAACTATGGATGCAATGGGATTCCCATCACGGTTCATTGCCGTCATACGCAACACACTGATGAATAACTCAGCCAGGGTTGTCATCAATGGACAGGTCAGCCGTCCGATTCAAGTCACCAGTTCCATCAGGCAAGGGTGTCCGATGTCAATGGCACTTTTTGCGATCGCCATTGAACCCCTTCTCGCCTCTCTTACAAAGAATCTACGGGGTCTGTATATAAGAGGAGAAAAGATTGTGTGCCATGCATACGCTGATGACGTTGGTTTCGTAGTTACGGATGGTAATGAGGTACAAACCGCACTACAAATAGTAGCAAAATATGAACAGGCAAGTGGTGCGAAACTAAATAGAGTGAAGTCCGGGATATTCGATATTGGTCGTGGACTAGCCTCGCAGACACAAGGACAGTTACCTACTGTTTCATCCATGAAATGTCTCGGAATTCATTTTAAAAGAACTATACAAAGCACTGTTGCTGTGAATTACAGAAAAATACTTCACAGAATCCGTGCCAGTGTCCAAGAGCACAGTATCAGGAAACTAGATGAACTCCAAAAAGTATCTGTGGCTAATATATACATTACTTCGAAAGTTAACTATGTTGCACAAGTGCTACCCTTGCCGGCAACGATGGCTAAATGCATTACATCGGCACTAGGACATTTCGTGAGCCGAGGCCGCATATTTTAGGTCACTTATGATACTTTGATGCTTCCAACGTATTGTGGCGGTTTAAATCTCTCAGATGTGAGAATAAAGGCGCGGGCCTTATACATATCCAACATGTATAAGCGCTGGCAACAGCCAAATGGTAGCCTCGCTGGATATTTGCTGCATGAAACTGCCCCTGAAGATCTCCATGCACCAATCAATGTTGGACATATACCCAACGGCCTGTACCACCTCAAATATTTTTTAGTGGAGTGTAGCTACCTACATGCCAGAATCCCCGAAAAGGACATTGTTAAAGTAAAACATCTTTACAACAACCTGATGTAAAACAAGGCAAGGAACAATATAGAACAAAAATATCCGTTCAACAATTGGAATGCCATCTGGGAGAACATACACAGTAGATACCTGCCAACTTATGTGAAGTCGAGCTGGTATTTCGCTGTCAACAGAAAACTAGCCACAAACTCCCGACTTCATGCTATTCATTTGTCGGAGACACCGATGTGTGCATACTGCAATATAGAGGACGATGATGAACACAAGTTGTTGTGTGCTAAGGTCACAGACATATGGCACTACATCAGACAGAAGATAGCGAGCATCTGTAGAACCTCGCCCAATGTCATCACGCCGGCTCGATTTTTCTACCCAGAAGAAATACCTTACCCCAGAACAAGGAGGAACGCTATCAACTGGCTGAAAGGCCAAACGATACATTACCTCCTAACCAGAGAATCACCCTCCAGGGAGGATTTCACGGCATATCTCACAATTGAGCACCATACGTTAATGCGTACCACAAAATATAAAGAAAACTTTGCAAACTTTCTAATTAAAACGATAATGTAAACAAACGATAGAAAGGAAAATTATTTACACAGGAAAGGCGATATCTGAAGAACATATTTGTGATTAACAGCCTTTAGACATTACGTAAATGCATATTTGATGAAGTAAAAGACAGTAGAGAAAAACGTAATTCAAAAGAATAACGGTACTAAAAATTACAAGTTCAGTTTTTGTTTGTTTACTTTGCTTTCAACATTCAAGAAACCTTTGAAGAAACTGGATAATATGAGACGAAAAATAGTCTCACCTTCACACAGCTGAAGGAAGATTTTTTTTCCCTTGTATCCTATTACACTGGACCAAAGAAGCAGTATATTTTCTGTGTTTTGGAGGAAACTTAAAAAAATAAACAATAAAAAAAATAAAAAATAAAAAAAATAAAAATAAAAAAAAAAATAAAAAAATAAAACTAGATAAACTAAAAAATTTTAAAAAAATCATAAAGTGGAATGAAAGATGAAGCACATATACAGTTTTCTCAGCAACACATATAGATACAAAATGGCAGTCTGAAGCCGACGCCGAAGAAGGCGACCATGGTGAGCGCAAGGAAGGGCTGAAGGGGAGGAAGGAGGCCCTAAAAAAAAAAAATTAAAAAAAAGGGGACTAAGTCGCTCCAGTCACGGTCTGCACGGCGACTACGGTCGGGGGTTCGAATCCCCCCTCGGGTATGGATATTTGTGCCGTCCTAGTTCGTAAGTAGTTCATAAGTAGTTTGTAAGTTTAAGGACTAATGACCCCGTAGTTAAGTCCCATAGACTATACAAACATTTGAACATTTGTGTCTCCATTCTCTAATGTTTCCTCTTTGCCCTTTCTTTCACCTGTTCTCATAGCATTCACATAAAACCTATAAATTCAAATTACATTAATTTTTCACCATGACTTTGCAAACACAACTGGTCGAATCTCGACCACAGACAATACTAGTTCGTATTTATCAAGGTATAAGACAGGATGTGGACTCTCACCAACCCTACTTAATATAAACCTTGACTCCATTCTTCAGAAATGGAATCTTAAAGTAAACAAAGGAATTAAAACATCGAATCAGGGATACCCGAATGTATAAACATTTGTAGATTACATCGTTATTATTCAAAAGATGACCTCCAAAGATCAGTATACCGGCTGAACGAAATATACAAGAAATATAACTTTAAAATTTTTAGCAATAAAACTAAAATAATGGCTTTCCGAGGAAAATACCAAATGATATCGAAAATTGTTTTGGATAATTCACCTTTAGAACAAATCTCTTATATCCCATATTTAGGCTGTCATATAAGTTTCTATTTTGATTTCGACATTTAAAATAAAATACACAAATTCCAAGCTGTCTGTGGTACCATAAGCAGAACATTTGGCCATGAAGTACAAATAGAGACCATTTTAAAATTCTATGAAGTGATGGCTGTTTCTGTACTATCTTACGAAAGTGAAATCTGCAAAAACAAAATAAAATAAATATACAGTGCAGCGATGAGGTTTTCGAGAAACACAGAGGGCTGCACCAGGAGAGACATGATCAGGAATGACATGTGGTTCCGTTGTAGCAGCAATTTCTAAATCGCTTTCTCCTTTGCTAGGATTGTTTTTGCTTTTTTCCGATATTTTGTTGTCACATTTGTGAGGATTTACCTTGAGCTACTGCTGTTGTGGCTGATCCGGTATAATACAAGCCTGGTATAATGCAGGTACATGTACGTTCCTTCAAAAATGTATGTTTGTAAATCTATCGGACCAAACTGCGTGGTCATCAGTCCGTAGCTTACAGACTACTTAACCTAAGGTAAAATAACCTAAGGACAACATACACACCCATGCCCCAGGGAGGACTCGAACTTCCGACGGCGAGAAACCACGCGCTCCGCAGCGAGGCGCTTTAGACCGCTCGGCTACTCCACCGCGGCGTACGTTTCTTACGTTCAACACTTACTGATTTGAGAGGAATTGTAGTGAAGAAAACCGACGTCTTTCCGCAGAACATCGGGTCTTCTGTTGTTTATTAGTCATTTTTGTTATTAATAGAATACGAAAATCTTCATTAAAAAGTCATATACCGGGTGATCAAAAAGTCAGTATAAATTTGAAAAGTTAATCAGGGAATAATGTAAATAGAGAGGTAAAAATTGACACACATGCTTGGAATGACATGGGGTTTTATCAGAAAAAAAAGTCCGACAGATGGCGCTTCATATAATGAGAAAATCAATAATTAGCGTAACAAATTAAGACGAAGCAAAGATGATGTTCTTTACAGGAAATACTCAATATGTTCACCATCATTCCTCAACAATAGCTGTAGTCGAGGAATAATGTTGTGAACAGCACTGTAAAGCATGTCCGGAGTTATGGTTGAAACGTGTCCATAAAAAATTATTTTTGTAAGAAAATGTCCAATATTGTGCCTCCTGTTTTGTATCGAGTAACTTGCTTGCAAGAAAATGTATAATATCGCTTCTACTGTATGTATCGGTATGTGTACTTAACTCTGTGAAGTTTCATCTTTGGCAAATATCATGTATTGCATAGCATTGTAGCTCGCGCTGAGAGAGAGTAGCACTTGTGGTTCAGCTCGCTTAGAGAGCGGTTGAGCTGTGTGTATGGCTCCGATGTAGAGCAGAGGCTACTCGATTGATTGTATTTGCAATATATATATTGTGTTGTATTGTAACACCGCTGGAATGAAGGTAATTGCATTTGATGTCATTAGGAAGAAGCTGTATTATTGAGGTAATGTAATGCTGATTATTAATAATAAGTAACAAAGTTGACCTTTCTTTCCTGTTTCATTTACGTAGTTAGAAAATTAACCTACCTCCTTCATTTGATAATTAGTTATTATTGGATTTAAAGTGCAGTATTGATTTTAATAACATTGTTGAACAGATTTCGTTATTGGTGCCATAGTAAATGATAGTTAATTGAATATGATACTAAATTTCAATAATCAGAAACTGATCTGCATAAAATTCTCACACTCAAGCATTAAGAAAGTGGTTTGTGATTTTTTTTAATATCTTTCTCGCAGTCAAAATTTTTGAGTATAGTCAGTGTCTGTTTCAAATGGCGACTTGTCACAGTTGTTTTGTGTTTAAAATATCCGTTGCGCACATAATCAGTTTAATGCACTGTTTCTTATTTAATAGTATATACATCAATATCAGGGCCATAATTAAACCAAATTGCTGTGTTAATGAACAATTTGTTGTCTGATTTAACGATAGGTTCAACATCCACAACACACACACAGCTTTTACGGTGAGGCATTGGCGTCGGATGTTGTCTTTCAGCATCCCTAGAGATGTCGGTCGATCACGATACACTTGCGACTTCAGGTAACACTAAAGCCAGTAATCGCACGAACTGAGGTCTGGGGACATGGGAGGCCTAGCATGACGAAAGTGGCGGCTGAGCACACGATCATCACCAAACGACGCGCGCAACAGATCTTTCACGCGACTAGCAATACTTTTTTGTTTCTAATAAAAACCCATGTCGTTCCAAGCATGTGTGTCAATTTTTATCTCTCTGTCTACATTATTCTGTGATTTATCATCATCATCATCATTAGATACTAATTATGCCTTTCAGCGTTCAGTCTGGAGCAAAGTACCTCTAATAAAATTCCTCCATGATCCCCTATTCAATGCTAACATTGATGTCTTGTCTGATGTTAAGCCTTTCACTTCAAAATCATTCTGCACCGAATCTAAGTACTTTCTTCTTGGTCTACCTCGACTCCTCTTACCTTCCGCTGCCGAGCTCATGAGTCTCTTAGGTAACCTTGCTTCTCCCATGCGTGTAACATGACCCCACCATCTCAGTCTGTTCGCTCTGCTTCATCTATGGTGTTCATTCCCAGTTTTTCTTTCGATTTCCTCATTATGGACACCCTCTTGCCGTTGTTCCTATCTATTAGTACCTGCAATCATTCTTGCTACTTTCATATCTGTAACCTCCACCTTATGAATAAGGTAACCTGTAACGACCCAACTTTCACTCCCATACAACAAAGTTGGTCGAAAGATAGAGAGGTGTACTGTTAACTTAGTCTTGGTACTTACTTCCTTCTTGCAAAAGAGAGTAGATCTTAGCTGAGCACTGCATTAGCTTTGCTGCACCTCGATTCCAGGTATTTCGCTATGTTGCCATCCAGTGTGAAAATACATCCCACGTACTTTAAACTGTCTACCTGCTCTAACTTTGTTCCTCCTATTTGGCAGTCAATCTGCTTAAATCTCTTTCCCACAGACATTACCTTCGTTTTGCAGATGCTGATCTTCATATCATAATCCTTGCACCTCTGATCGAGCTCTGTAATATTAGTTTGCAACCTTTCAATCGAATCTGCCATTACAACTAAGTCATCCGCATATGCGAGACTAAAATTCAGACACATCATTGAACATTCATAGAAGTTTCGGGTATGCAGCCGGTCGTCGTCTAAAACATGACACGATATTTCGGCCAGACACCTGCTAGCCATCCTCAGGTGAGTCGATGAAGACTGAGGAGTGCGTCCAGCGTTCCACTATATATAGAAAACTTGGCGGTTACAGCGCATGCGTCAGAACATAAACAGACAGGCCACACTGCAGCGCCCTCGCTGGTGGGGCCGCGGAGTTGAGCTGTTGTGTCTTCTGCTCTGCACGGCCACTGCCGCTCACAGCCGACGTCGGCGCTCTCCGTCGTCTTCGATCTGAGCAAATTTTAGTAATGACGGGATTCCACGCTTTGTCAAGATTGTAGCCACTATCCCAGTGCATCAAATTTTCCGCGACACGTATTTCCACAGATTCTTTGATAATGGAGTCCCAAAAAGTTGTTGCTGTTGTCAAAATTACCGTTTTATCATAGTCCATAGAGTGTCCGGTGGAAATGCAATGTTCAGCAATAGCAGACTTGCTTGGCTGTAAAAGGCGTGTGTTGCGTTTGTGTTCACTGCAACGTTCTTCAACAGTGCGCGTAGTCTGGCCTATATGAGCCATCCCACATTGGCAGGGAACTTTGTAGACACCAGCCTTACGTAACAACAAGTCATCCTTAACCGAACCCAGCAAGTCTGAAATTTTGGATGGTGGGCGGAAAATTACTTTCACTTGAAAATTTTGGAGAATTCTTGCTATTTTAAAAGAAATATTGCCCACAAACGGAAGAAAAGCAAGGGATTTTGCCGATGTGTCCTCCTCGTTCTCCACTTTCTTGTTCTTCTTTCTAAGTGAGAGTGCCTTACTTATTTGCTGGTTAGAATATCCGTTGTCTCGAAACACTTGCTGGCTCTTGTGGCAGACTATCAGCATCTGAGATTGTATGGGCTCTGTGAACAAGTGTTTTAAGGACACTACTGGTTTGCGACGGATGGTGACAACTTGAAGCCTGTAAATATAAATCAGTGTAAGTTGGCTTCCGATAAACTGAGTGTCCCAAAGAGCCATCATCCTTCCTTTTAACTAAATCATACAAAAAAGGTAAGCAACCATTTTGCTCTACTTCCATAGTGAACCGGATGTTATCATGAAGAGAGTTGAGATGGTGTAAAAACTTCTTTAGATTATCTTCCCCATGAGGCCATACAATGAAACTATCCTCTACATACCGCCAAAATACCGTAGGTTTAAGGGGTGCTGATTCAAGGGCTCGTTCCTCGAAGCCCTCCATAAAAAGGTTAGCCACCATGGGAGACAGGGGGCTACCCATGGCGACACCGTCAGGAATTCTGCAGATTTTATCAATAGACTGGGGGCTCTTCGTCTTAGTAGCTCTGACCTTTTAGTCAGCTTCGATGTGGTATCTCTTTTTACAAAGGTTCCTCTCACAGATTCTTTGAAACTAATTGGTAAAAATTTTCAAGCTGATATCACTGCTCTCTTTCAGCATGTTCTCTCCTCGACCTATTTTATTTTCAACAAAGAATACTTTGAGCAAACTGACGGTGTCGCCATGGGTAGCCCCCTGTCTCTCATGGTGGCTAACCTTTTTATGGAGGACTTCGAGGAACGAGCCCTTGAATCAGCACCCCTTAAACCTACGGTATTTTGGCGGTATGTAGAGGATAGTTTCATTGTATGGCCTCATGGGAAAGATAATCTAAAGAAGTTTTTACACCATCTCAACTCTCTTCATGACAACATCCGGTTCACTATGGAAGTAGAGCAAAATGGTTGCTTACCTTTTTTGTATGATTTAGTTAAAAGGAAGGATGATGGCTCTTTGGGACACTCAGTTTATCGGAAGCCAACTTACACTGATTTATATTTACAGGCTTCAAGTTGTCACCATCCGTCGCAAACCAGTAGTGTCCTTAAAACACTTGTTCACAGAGCCCATACAATCTCAGATGCTGATAGTCTGCCACAAGAGCCAGCAAGTGTTTCGAGACAACGGATATTCTAACCAGCAAATAAGTAAGGCACTCTCACTTAGAAAGAAGAACAAGAAAGTGGAGAACGAGGAGGACACATCGGCAAAATCCCTTGCTTTTCTTCCGTTTGTGGGCAATATTTCTTTTAAAATAGCAAGAATTCTCCAAAATTTTCAAGTGAAAGTAATTTTCCGCCCACCATCCAAAATTTCCGACTTGCTGGGTTAGGTTAAGGATGACTTGTTACGTAAGGCTGGTGTCTACAAAGTTCCCTGCCAATGTGGTATGGCTTATGTAGGCCAGACTACGCGCACTGTTGAAGAACGTTGCAGTGAACACAAACGCAACACACGCCTTTTACAGCCAAGCAAGTCTGCTATTGCTGAACATTGCATTTCCACCGGACACTCTATGGAGTACGATAAGACGGTAATTTTGACAACAGCAACAACTTTTTGGGACTCCATTATCAAAGAATCTGTGGAAATACGTGTCGCTGAAAATTTGATGCACTGGGATAGTGGCTACAATCTCGACAAAGCGTGGAATCCCGTCATTACTAAAATTTGCTCAGATCGAAGACGACGGAGAGCGCCGACGTCGGCTGTGAGCGGCAGTGGCCGTGCAGAGCAGAAGACACAACAGCTCAACTCCGCGGCCCCACCAGCGAGGGCGCTGCAGTGTGGCCTGTCTGTTTATGTTTTGGCGCATGCGCTGTGACCGACGAGTTTTCTATATATAGTGGAACGCTGGACGCACTCCTCAGTCTTCATCGACTCACCTGAGGATGGCTAGCAGGTGTCTGGCCGAAATATCGTGTCATGTTTTAGACGACGGCCGGCTGCATACCGCCGGGAGAATTTTAAAGTTCACACATCATTGAACGTTTCACCTACATTGCGCAATTCTTCAAATTATTCCCTCCATCTGCTCAAGGCATGCATGGGATTGACTAGCAGATTTCCTGGCCTGTCCAAAACACTTGTTAATTCCTTCTTTCCTCCCTTTCGAAGATTGCTAATTACGCTCCAAAATGGAGCGGCTTGACCCAGAGTTTCAAGCTTGTTTCCAAAGTCTTCCCATGATTTCTACTTGGAGACTGCAATTATCCGTTTGGCTTTGTTTCTTTCTTCAACATAACTTTGTCTGCCTGATTTCTAGTATGGAGCCAGTTTTGAAATGCCTTTTTTTTCTTTTTACAGGCTGCCTTGACTATGATTTATTAAGTTTTCAAATTTATACTGACTTTTTGATCACCCGGTATGTGAAGAGAAACTCAAATAAACTGTCCTGGAAAGTACCGTTTCATATCTTCCAGTGGTTCTTAGGAAACCTAATACCAACAAATGTGGAGTTATTTTCTAGTTATTATCGATTTTTATGGCACTACACACCTTCCCTGTTGTAAAAGGTCTGTTGAAACCAGTTTAAGCGCTAGCATCCACACTCATCCGATAGCGTATTCAGAAATTTACCTCGCTAGCCGCTTGGAGATCTGCTGTCGTGGCGTATAACGAAAATCAATGGGAGTGTCGTGAGTGTGTATGTTAAGGCTAGTTTACACGACGCCACTAGGTTTCATGAAACTGCGCATGCGCGAAACTAAACAGTTTTGTCACCTTCCAACTTTGGCGAAACTGATTGCGCGTGTTTTTAGGTGAATTACAGAACAAAACACAACATAAAGGGGGGAAAGGAAGAAATAATTCGTGTTTTGAGCATATATGCGATGCATAGTTATTTGTGTGATTTCAACGATGAAAATTTGAAGAATAAGCAGCGGCGTATTGGTGTTCTTCAAACAATTATTCGTGAGTTAAATATTGATGGGTTGACAATTAGTGAATTCCAGACTAAAATACATTCAATTCGAAATACCTTCACAAACGAAATATGGCAATTTTGAACACGGTACAGGTACTGTAGAGACGAATATCTACTTGACAAGAAATGCCATGCAATTAAATTCAGTTCTGGTAACAATGCTTCACGCATAACAGTATCTTGTTTGTTTATTGCATTACTAACTCTGTTTAAAAGGAACGTAAACTGCTCTGGTGACGTTCTAAGTCGATTAAAATTACTTACAGGGTGAGAAATCACAATTTCCTTCAGCACGGTCGCTGAGCAACTGAGCTGACGTCTTTTTTTTATTCCAGTGACGAACCCCAAACACGTATCTTATTCTCTTTATGTTTAGTCTTATGCGGTGACTTGACACAGAGAAGCAATAGCTCCGCCACAACTCTTACAGCTACCAAAACTTTCATTCTAGGGCGACTACGGCACTCACATAACGACGAAACTTAAGTGTATGCTATTGGCGCCGGGTCTACAGACATACACGAAACCAGTTGCGCGCAACTCGCAGCCTAAGGCTAGTCTACACGACGACACTAGGTTACGATACTCGTTGCATGAAATGAATTGCGCGCAACTGGTTTCGTGTATGTCTGTAGACACGGCGCCAATACTATGTACTTCAGTTTCGTTGTTATGTAAGTGCCGTAGTCGCCGTAAAATGAAAGTTTTGGTAGCTGTAAGAGTTGTGGCGGAGCTATTGCTTCTCTGTGTCAAGTCGCTGCATAAGACTAAACATAAAGAGAATAAGAAATGTGTTTGGGTTCGTGACTGGATTAAAAAAAGACGTCAGCTCTGTTGCTCAGCGACCTTGCTGAAAGAAATTGTGATTATAGACCCTACAGTTATTTTAATCAACTTAGAATGTCACCAGAGCAGTTTACGTTCCTTTTAAACAGAATTAGTAATGCAATAAAGAAACAAGTTACCGTTATGTGTGAAGCATAGTTACCAGAACTGAAATTACAAATTGCATTACGTTTTTTGTCAAGTAGATATTCGTCTCTGAGTACTTGTACCGTGTTTAGAAATCCACAATTGCCATTCTTAGTTTGTATAGGTATTTCAAATTGGACGTACTTTAGTCTGCAATTCAGTAATCGTCAACCCATCGATATTTAATTTCACAAAAAATTGCCAGAAGAGCACTAACACGCCGTTAAAATCGCACAAACACCTACGCAACGTATATATGTTCAAAAACCGAATTATTGCTTCAGTTCCCCCCTATATATTGTATTTTGTTCTCTATTGGTCATAACCTAACCTAAAAACACGCGCAATCAGTTTCGCCAAAGTTGGAACGTGCCGAACTATTTAGTTTCGTCAACGAGTTGCGCGAAGACCTGCTGCGCATGCGTATTGGCCAGAAGTACAGTTTCATGAAACGTAGTGCCGTCGTGTAAACTAGCCTTAATGTCGTCGTCTAGACTAGCCGTTAGACTGTGGCCAGAGTAATTTTCTCGGGACGATGTTGGCGCCAGGAAAGAATTCGCAGCATGGTCTCTTCCGCGCGTTCTCTTAGTTTCGCCCCGGCGTAAACAAGTGCGCTAGCCAATCGCCTGGCCATTGTTTGCAAATACGCGTTCGCTTTTGTTCCCGGGCTTAATAGGAGAGGCCTCATCTATAGCCGCGTAACAACCAAACAGCCGGGGCGGAGTTATCCGTGAAGAAGACGCTTTGTTCATAAACAGCAGGCCGCCGTTACGTGCTGTTGCATATGTGGCCAGGGAGTGTAAGGAATTATTCCTCTGCGCGAACAATGTCCAGCCTAATTTCATTGTCACGGTCGCTGTGGCTTGCTACGGGTTAAACGAAAACGAGAGAAAGCACACGGATGTAAGAAGACAAAAAGATGACAAAACCAATATTCCAGATTTCGAATTACAAAAAGAGGCCGTAATGAGTAACGTAGAAGTAGATATCATCGGAGTAGTGCAGCAACTAAAATCACTTAACAAGAACAAGTCTTCTGGTCCTGACTGTATACTCATTAGATTTCTATCTGATTATGCTGAAGAGATAGCTCCTTACTTAACAGTCATATACAACCGCTCTCTCAAAGAAGGATTTGTACCGAAACATTGGAAAGTTGCACAGGTCACACCTATATTCAAGAAAGGCAGTAGGAGTAACCCACTAAACTACAGGCCTATTTCATTGACGTCAATTTGCAGCAGGATTTTGGAACATATCCTGTATTCAAATATTATGATTTATCTCGAACAGAACGATCTACTGACCCGAGGTCAACACGGATTTAGAAAATATCGCTCATGCGAAACACAACTAGGTGCTATTTATTCACACGAAGTGCTGGGGGCTATCGGGAAGGTTTCGCAAATCGATTCCGTATTTCTTGATTTCCAGAAGGCTTTTGACACCGTACCTCACAAACGGTTTTTATTCAAATTGCGTGGTTATGGTATATCGCACAAAATTTGTGATTGAATAGGGGATTTCCTGTCAGAGAGGACACATTTTTTAGTAAAACAGAGGTGATATCGGGCTTCTACAGGGTTGTGTTATTGATCCTTTGCTGTTCCTTATTTACATAAACGATTTAGGAGAAAATCTAAGTAGCTCCCTTAGGTTGTTTGCAGATGACGCCGTCATTTACCGTCTAGTAAAATCATCTGAACATCAAAACCAACTGCAGAACGATCGGAATAAGCTATCCCTATGGTGTAAAATTGGCAATTGACTCTGAATAATGAGAAGTGTGAAGTCGTCCACATGAGTACCAAAAGAAATCCGTTAGACTTATAATGGATTCTTTCGTCGCTTCTTGGTAGAACGCTTCCATATTTAAGATTGTTTGTTTTCAAACTGTTTCTGTTCTACTAATTTTTTAACAAGATGAATCAATTAAAAGTGAAGGCAGTAAACTGCACAAAATACCTAGAATTACTAATACTTTAAACTGGAAAGAACACGAAGATAATGTCGTGGGAAAGGCGAACCAGAGACTGCGTTTTATTGGCAGAACCCTCAAAAGATGCAACAGAACTACAAAAGAAACTGCATACACTACGCTTGTCCGCCCATTTTTGGAGTATTGCTGCCCAGTGTGGGATCCTAACCAGATGGGTTTGACGGAGGACATCTAAAGAGTCCAGGTAAGGGCAGCTCGTTTCGTATTGTCACGATACAGGGGAGACAGCGTTACGGAAATGATACAGGGTCTGGGATGGGAATCATTACAACAACGGCGCTTATCGCTGCGGTGTGGGATACTTACGAAACTCCAATCGGTAACATTCTCCTCCGAATGAGAAAATATATTCTTGACTCCCACTCACATAGGTAGGAACGATCATCAGAATAAAATACGTGAAATCAGTGCTCGAACGGAGAGATTTCTTCCCGCGCGCTATTCGAGAATAGAATGGGAGATGAATGGTATAATAGTGGTTCGTTGAACCCTCTGCCAGGCACTTAAATGTGATTTCCAGAGTATCCCATGTAGATGTAATATGCGTAATTGCGTACTGCTTTTATCAATGGGAATTAGATAAACAGGATGTCCCACTTCAAAAGTACAAACGTTTGTAATTCTACAAAACTGAACTACTTGGTTATCAGTCCCTAGGATTACAAACTACTTACATTAACATAAAAGAAACTAAGGTCAACGGAAACACCCAGGCCCCAGGGAGGACTCGAACCCCCGACGGCGAACGGCCGCGCGCACAGTGGCAGGGCGCCTTAGTGCGCACGGCCTAGTTTGTAAGTTTAGGGACTGATCACAACATAGTTAAGTCCCTTATATCGACATACATTTCAACTCCCTCTCTCTCGCTTTTAAGAGGGAGGACGCAAACCTCCGACGGGGAACAGATGCGCACTCCGCAGCAAGGCGCCTTAGAGCATTCGGCCACTCCTGCTCAGCAGTTCCACTTTCAAAATGTTGTACAAAAAGAACGACGGGTCATACATAATGACTTCAGGATATGTCAAAAACTCATTTTCTGCCCAATTCTGTTTAACACCAGATTAATTACGTCAGTAGCACCACATTTCAAAATGTGCTGTTACCAGGGATGAAGTGTTGAGGTATCAGAACAGTAAGAAGCAAATTTCTATTTTAATTTCATTTTCTATTATTAAAAAAAGATAAAAAAATAATAATAAAAATAACAGACAATTATTAATTAATGTTGTGAAGAAAAAAATTCATCTGTGGAACTAAAAGAAAAAAAAGTGGAAGAGCAGTATCTTTGCTTGTTTATTAGCAGTCAGTCTTGTCTTCTCGAGCAGTTAGAAGTGATGAGCTGTCTCGTGTTTTTTTTTTTTTTTTTTTTTTTTTTTTTTTTTTTTTTTTTTTTTTTTTTGTACTTTCAGTTGTGATGTAAATGTTTTTAGAAAATTACAAATCTTTCTCAAGAGTGAAAAGTTTCGTCTTAGTTTATTACTTAGGCCTTAAAGTGAACCACATAATCACCCTGAGATGTAATGAAGCAATCAACAATAAGAAGACATTCAGAAAACTGTCGGTATTTTTTTTTTACATGGGTTTATTCTACAGTTTCTCTCAAATTTATTAATATTGACTGCAGTTCTTCCTTGCTAATTTTCATTACCAATTAAAAAAAAAATATATATATATATATATATATATATATATATATATATTGATGTTTCACAATATAAAGATGTTTCACAAAAAGCTTCCATCATCTTTTTGTCTTAAATCCTTATCGTCCACATTTCACTCCCATACAATGCTACAAATGCTTTCAGAAAGAACTTCCTGAGTGTTGGATGTCAACATATTTAGCTCCCTCTACGATTTTTACCCCCACACACTTCCTTTTAAAGCTAAGTTGACACTTCCTTCCTGTCTCAGAATGTGTCCTACAAATCTATCCCTTCTCTCAGTCAGGATATGCCCGAAACTCCTTTTCTCCCCAATTGGGTTAAGCACCTCCTCATTAGTCACGTGATCTACCCATCTAATTTTCATCATTCGTCTGTAGCAACACATTTCAAAAGCTTCTATCATCTATTCGTATGAACTTTCTATCGTTCTCGTTTCACTGCCATACAATGCTACACTCCACACAGAAAGGACTTCCTAACATTTAAACTAATATTGGACGACAACAAGTTTCGCTTCTTTAGAAACGCTTTCTTCCCATAGCCATTCTGCATTTTATATCCTCTTTACTTCGGCCATCAGAAGTTATTTTGCTATCCAAATAACAAAACTCATCTACTGGATTTATTGTTTCATTACCCAATCCAAATTCTTCAGCGTCGCCTGATTTTCTGACACTACATTCCACTCCCCTTGTTTTGCCCTTGTTAATGTTCTTCTTATAGCCTCTTTTCAAGACACTGTCCATTTCATTCTGTTGTTCCTTTAGGTCCTTCACTGCCTTTGATTGGATTAGTATGTAATCGGCAAACCACAAAGTTTTTTTCCCTCTCTCCCTGAACTTTAATTCCCTCTCTAATTTTTTCCTTGCATTCCTTCATTGCTTGCTCAATGCACAGATTGAACAACATTGGGGAAAGACTACAGCCGTATTTTATTCTCTGTCCAACCACTGCGTCCCTTTCATGTCCTTCGACTTTAATAACTGTTTGCTCCCTGTATTTTGCCCCTGCTACCTTTAAAATTTGAAAGAGTGTATTCCAGTCAACATTGTCAAAAGCTTTCTCCAGATCAACAAATACTAAAAACGAAGTATTTCCTTTCCTTAACCTATCTTCTAAGTTAAGTGGTAATGAGAGTGTTCTCTCCTGTGTTCCTAAAGTTGGATTGCAAAAGATTTTTTTTCCATTCGTCTGTAAGTCTGTGTTAGTATTTTGCAACCGTGACATTCAACTGATAGTTTTGTATTTTTCACATTTGTCTGCACTTGTTTTCTTAGCAACTGGAATTACTAGCTTCTTCGTGAGCTGGTTTTCTTGTATTCAAACCTCTCTTTTCTTTTCCTGTAGGCGGTATGTATCTTTCCCCTAGTTATATATTCTTCGCAGTCTTCCATTTGTCCTCTAACCACTCACGCGTAGCCAGTCTGCACTTCCTGTCAATCTCATTTTTCAGACGTCACTATTCTCTTTTTCCTGCTTCACATGTTACTCTTTTATGTTTTCTCCTTTCAACAATTAAGTTCAGTACGTGCAGTGTTATCCAGGGATTTCTATTAGACCTTGTACTTCTGCCTATATGGTTCCATTTTGCCTCAACTACTTTCGCTGAGCTACCCATTTTTCTGCTACTGTATTACTTCCCCCGTTTCAGCCAATCCTTGCCTAATGCTCCCTCTGAAAATCTAAACCACCTCTGGTTCCTTTAATTTGTCCAGGTTCCATCTCCTTATTTTTCTACCCTTTTGCAGTCTCTTAAGTTTTAACCTACAGTTCATGACCCATAAGTTATGGTCAGAGTCAATACCTGCCCCTGGATGTGTCTTACAGTTTAAAACCTGGTTTCTATATCTACATAGGATACTCTGCAAATCACATTTAAGTGCCTGGCAGAGGGTACATCGGACCACCGTTATACTATTTTATCTCCCATTCCATTCTCGAATAGCGCGCGGGAAGAAACAACACCTGAATCTCTCCGTTCGAGCTCTGATTTCTCTTATTTTATTCTGATGATCATTTCTACCGATGTAAATGGAAGTCAACAATATATTTTTGCATTCGGAGGAGAATGTTGGCGATTGGAGTTTTCTAAGTAGCCCACGCCGCAGCGATAAGCGCCGTTGTTGTAATGATTCCCATTCCAGATTCTGTATCATTTCCGTAACGCTGTCTCCCCTGTATCGTGACAAACGAGCTGCCCTTCTTTGGACTCTTCCGATGTACTCCGTCAAACCCACCTGATAAGGATCCCACACTGGGCAGCAATACTCCAAAAATTGACAGACAAGCATAGTGTATGCAGTTTCTTTAGTAGTTATGTTTCATCTTTTAAGGATTCTACAAATGAAACGCAGTCTCTGGTTCTCCTTTCCCACTACATTACCTACGTGTTCTTTCCAGTTTACGTCTGAAGTAATAGTAATTCCTAGGTATCTTGTGGAGTTTACGGCCTTTACTTTTGATTGATTTATCTTGTAAACAAAGTTTAACGGATTTCTCTTCGTACTCATGTGGACGACTTCACACTTCTCATTATGCAGAGTCAATTGCCAATTTTTACACCATAGTGATATCTTATTCAGATCGTTCTGCAGTTGATTTTGATCTTCAGATGATTTTACAAGACGGTAAATGACGGCGTCATCTGCAAACAACCTAAGAGAGCTACTTAGATTTTCCCGCTAGATCGTTTATGTAAATAAGGAAAAGCAGAGGACCAATAACACTACCCTGTGGAACGCCCGATATCACCTCTGTTTTAGTCGATGCGTTACCATCGATTACTACGAACCGTGCCCTCTCTGACAGGAAATCCCCTATCCAATCGCAAATTTGGGGCGATATACCATAACCACGGAATTTTGATTAAAAGCCGTTTGTGAGGTACGGTGTCAAAAGCCTTCTGGAAATCAAGAAATACGGAATCGATTTGCGAACCTTTGCCTTACCATTGTACAGTCAATCTGTATCTCCTTTTGTCTCCCAGTCTCTTCCACGTATACAACCTTCTTTCGTGGTTATTAAATCAAGTGTATGTGATGATTAAATTGTGCTCTGCACAAAATGATACGAGGCGATCTCCTCTTTCACTCCTTTTCCCCCGTCCATATTCACCTACTACATTTCCTTCTCTTCCCTTTCCTACTACCGAGTTCCAGTCCACCATCACAATCGAGTTTTCCTCTCCCTTAAATGTCTGAATAATTTCTTTTATCTCTTCAAACATATCTTCGATCTCCTCAATGTCGCCAGAGCTTCACTACTGGCTATTAAAACTGCTACACCAAGAAGAAATGCAAATCATATACGGGTATTCGTTGGACAAATATATTATACGTGAACTGACAGTTGGGTGCGTAGATCCTGAGAAAGCAGTACCCAGAAGAACCACCTCTTGCGATAATAACGGCCTTGATATGCCTGGGCATTGAGTCAAACACGGCTTGGATGGATTGTACAGGTACAGATGCCCATGCATCTCCTACACGATACCACAGTTCATCAAGAGTAGTGACTGGCGTATTGTGACGAGCCAGTTGCTCGCCCACCATTGCCCAGATGTTTTCAATTGGTGAGAGATCTGGAGAATGTGCTGGCCAGGGCAGCAGTCGAACATTTTCCGTATCTAGAAAGGCCCGTACAGGACCTGCAACATGCGGTCGTGCATTATCCTGCTGAAATGTAGGGTTTTGCAGGGATTGAATGAAGCGTAGAGCCACGGGTCGTAACACATCTGAAATGTAACGGCCGATGCGAACAAGAGGTGACCGAGACGTGTAACCAATGGCACCCCATACCATCATGCCGGGTGATACGCCAGTATGGCGACGACGAATACACGCTTCCAATGAGCGTTCACCGCAATGTCGCCAAACACGGATGCGACCATCATGATGCTGTAAACAAAGCCTGGATTCTTCTGAAAAAATGACATTTTGCCATTCAAGTACCCAGGTTCGTCGTTGCATTATGCATTGCAGGCGATCCTGTCTGTGATGCAGCGTCAAGGCTAACCGCTGCCACGGTCTCCGAGCTGATAGTCCATGCTGCTGCGAACGTCGTCGAACTGTTCGTGCAGATGGTTGTTGTCTTGCGAACGTCCCTATCTGTTGACTCACGGATCAAGACGTGGCTGCACGATCCGTTACAGCCATGCGGATAAGATACCTGTCATCTCGACTGCTAGTGATACGAGGCCGGCGTTCCGTATTGCCCTCCTGAACCCACCGTTCCATATTCTGCTAATAGTCATTCGATACGATAAACCGCAATCGCGATAGGCTACAATCCGACCTTTATCAAAGTCGGAAACGTGATGGTACGCATTTCTCCTCCTTAATATTGTGGTGTCGCACAAGTACAAAGTGCGCGCCACCTACTTTCGCCGCACGCCGCCATGCACGCACGGCGCGGCGTTCTCACGACGACAGCCACGAGCGCCCTCTGCGACAACTCCGCTCGTGGCCACCGCTGAACGAGTAAATACTTGGGACTGAGTTAGCAACCAGTTAGGACCTTCGTAATCAGATAGGCACCAGTGAAGACTTTGCTATCGTACAGGCACTAGGCAGGCCTCTAACAACTATGTATCAACATTCTGCAGTACTATGTAAAAGTTAAGTATTGTTACATTCTGTGCAATATATATCTCTTTCTAATTTACTCGAGTGTTTATAGTTTCTGGCTGCTCCCCTCCGTACCTGCACCAGCGTGCTGTCTTTGTTCCTGTGTCGGTCTCGTTCCACTCGGCCACCGACACCTACGACAAGGCTGGGACACAAAAGCGGCGACGAAGTTGGGACACAAAAAATATAATAATGTTTGTGTAGTTTATGGGACTTAACTACGGGGTCATCAGTCCCTAAACTTACAAACTACTTATGAACTACTTACGAACTAGGACGGCACAAATATCCATGCCCGAGGGGGGATTCGAACCCCCGACCGTAGTGGCCGTGCTGACCGTGACTGGAGCGCCTCAGTCACCTCGGCCACCGCGGCTGGCATTTTTCTCCTCCTTACACGAGGCATCACAACAACGTTTCACCAGGCAACGCCGGTCAACTGCTTTTTGTGTGTGAGAAATCGGTTGGATACTTTGCTCATGTCAGCACGTTGTAGGTGTCGCTTTTGTGTCCCAGCCTCGTCGCCGCTTTTGTGTCTCGTTTCCGTCGTAGGTGTCGGTGGCCGAGTAGAAAGACCGACACAGGAATAAAGGTAGCACGGTTGTGCAGGTACGAAGGTGAGCAGCCAGTGGGACAGCAGAAACTAGAAACACTAGAGTAAATTAGAACGAGATATATATTTCACAGAATTTATACAATACTTAACTTTTACACAGTTCAGTAATGCAGAGTGCTGATACATAGTTGAGCTAGAGGGCTGCCTAGTGCCTATCCGATAGCCAAGTCTTCGCTGGTGCCTATCTAATTCCGAAGTGTTAACTGGTTCCTATCTCAGTCCCAAGTGAACGATGTCGTTCAGTGGTGGCCACGAGCGGAGTTGTAGCAGAGGGCGCTCATGACCGACGTCGTAAGAACGCCGCGCCGTGCGTGCATGGCGGCGCGCGGTGAAAGTAGGTGGCGCGCTGCTTCTACGTGCTCAAGAGCAAATCAGCACATATTGCATTTACGTCATCAATAACAGTAATACATAAGGTTCATCACACATTTACCCCCCCCCCCCTTTTAAACCCCCCACAAATAATTCTTAATTAAATCAAACTGTTGCATCCTTGAGCCCCTGGTTCTAGATGTACGGGACAGCGGTTAGTGGCTGACGCTACAGATCAGTCTTATTCATGTTATACAAATACTTAACAGTACACGAAAAGGGGGGGTCACAAAAGAAAACACATATTGATCTTCATATACATTTATTCAATTACTGTAATAGTGTGTTACATCACCAATGATTTTAATGCTTGAACAACATCCAAAACCTTTATACCAGATAGCTACAGATTCCATTTCATTTATTCGGCGGATATTCCTGGTCCTTATAATGAATGGCATGACGTAAATGCAATATGTGCTGAATTGCTCTTGAGCTGTGCGAAAACAACTTACGTAACCGCTTATCTCTGAGCTGCCGCTATATAAGCCGGCCGCCTGGAGTACGCGCGCCTAAAATTACAGTGCGCGCGTACGGGATAACGCCATCTACTTCGGACTTAGAAAATTTTCGCTCTTTGTGCGTTGCGCGTCTACGTCGATCGTCACTTTCGTCAAGCTCGTGGTATTTGGAGATGCCGCGCTGCAGGAGAACACGTAGAAGCAGAGCAGTAGTATATAAAGCTATTGACAGTTTGGAACTTACTAGTGAAAGTCATATTGGTGCACAGGAAATTTTGAAAGGACCATCTGTGTTTCGTGGATGTATTGTGAATTTTTCAATATTGTCTAAGGATAAAAATCCACAACCTGGTAACGGTTGGTTGACTGTCGCTGTATTACGTTGTAATGGTGCTACTGTGAAAGCACTTGCTGGACTTGAAAGTGCCAACTCTCGTGATGTTATTACTTATCGTACTTTTAATGTATACCATGATGTTAATAAGGATTATGGTAAAGGTTATTTGACATCAAATATGCCATTCATTATAAGGACCAGGAATATCCGCCGAATAAATGAAATGGAATCTGTAGCTATCTGGTATAAAGGTTTTGGATGTTGTTCAAGCATTAAAATCATTGGTGATGTAACACACTATTACAGTAATTGAATAAATGTATATGAAGATCAATATGTGTTTTCTTTTGTGACCCCCCCTTTTCGTGTACTGTTAAGTATTTGTATCACATGAATAAGACTGATCTGTAGCGTCAGCCACTAACCGCTGTCCCGTACATCTAGAACCAGGGGCTCGAGGATGCAACAGTTTGATTTAATTAAGAATTATTTGTGGGGGGTTTAAAAGGGGGGGTAAATGTGTGATGAACCTTATGTATTACTGTTATTGATGATCTAAATGCAATATGTGCTGAATTGCTCTTGAGCTGTGCGAAAACAACTTACGTAACCGCTTATCTGTGAGCTGCCGCTATATAAGCCGGCCGCCCGGAGTACGCGCGCCTAAAATTACAGTGCGCGCGTACGGGATAACGCCATCTACTTCGGACTTAGAAAATTTTCGCTCTTTGTGCGTTGCGCGTCTACGTCGATCGTCACTTTCGTCAATGCAATATGTGCCTATCCGATAGCCAAGTCTTCGCTGGTGCCTATCTGATACCGAAGTGTTAACTGGTTCCTATCTCAGTCCCAAGTGAACGATGTCGTTCAGTGGTGGCCACGAGCGGAGTTGTAGCAGAGGGCGCTCGTGGCCGACGTCGTAAGAACGCCGCGCCGTGCGTGCATGGCGGCGCGCGGCGAAAGTAGGTGGCGCGCACTTTGGACTTGTGCGACACCAAAGTCGCCATCGGCGCCAATCCTGTGTGAATGCTCTGCAAAGGTAATCATGTGCATATCACAGCATGTTCATTCTGTCGGTTAAATTTCGCGTCTGTAGCATGTCATCTTCGTGGTGTAGCAATTTTAACACGTTCGCTGCTGTTGACGCTCTGGCGCGTGTAAACGTTACCTGAGTCAGGTGCCGCTCACGCTGTGGTGCGTGCTGCGACCTGGCATCCTATTATGGGTTGTTGTAAACGGGCATCGTCTAATAGAGCTGTATACTCTGGTAGGCACTCATGGAAGAGGGTAAGTGATATGCACACGTACGTGCTTCCAGATTTCCGCGTTTGCATTACCGGCTACGAGCCACACACGCTTCTCATGATGTCATCATAGATTTATTGGATTCTTATGTAAACAAGCATCGTTTATGGGGGAATTACGATCATAGCGGTGTTTTGGAACTCTTTGTATCACATGTTGAATTTTTTTTAATGAAACTCCAGCTCCAGTTGCAATTATTTATGCTTTATTTAAGCCCACACTACCGGTTTCGGTCTCTATGTCTGGCCATTTTCAAGTGTGACAGACGTTATGCCATAGAGTAAGCAACGTCAAGTACTTACTTACTCTATGTCTGGCCATTTTCAAGTGTGACAGACGTTATGCCATAGAGTAAGCAACGTCAAGTACTTACTTACTCTATGTCTGGCCATTTTCAAGTGTGACAGACGTTATGCCGTAGAGAAAGCAACGTCAAGTACTTACTTACTCTATGTCAGGCCATTTTCAAGTGTGACAGACGTTATGCCATAGAGTAAGCAACGTCAAGTACTTACTTACTCTATGTCTGGCCATTTTCAAGTGTGACAGACGTTATGCCGTAGAGAAAGCAACGTCAAGTACTTACTTACTCTATGTCAGGCCATTTTCAAGTGTGACAGACGTTATGCCGTAGAGAAAGCAACGTCAAGTACTTACTTACTCTATGTCAGGCCATTTTCAAGTGTGACAGACGTTATGCCATTGAGAAAGCAACGTCAAGTACTTACTTACTCTATGTCAGGCCATTTTCAAGTGTGACAGACGTTATGCCATTGAGAAAGCAACGTCAAGTACTTACTTACTCTATGTCAGGCCATTTTCAAGTGTGACAGACGTTATGCCATTGAGAGAGCAACGTCAAGTACTTACTTACTCTATGTCAGGCCATTTTCAAGTGTGACAGACGTTATGCCATAGAGAAAGCAACGTCAAGTACTTACTTACTCTATGTCAGGCCATTTTCAAGTGTGACAGACGTTATGCCATTGAGAAAGCAACGTCAAGTACTTACTTACTCTATGTCAGGCCATTTTCAAGTGTGACAGACGTTATGCCGTAGAGAAAGCAACGTCAAGTACTTACTTACTCTATGTCAGGCCATTTTCAAGTGTGACAGACGTTATGCCATTGAGAAAGCAACGTCAAGTACTTACTTACTCTATGTCAGGCCATTTTCAAGTGTGACAGACGTTATGCCATAGAGAAAGCAACGTCAAGTACTTACTTACTCTATGTCAGGCCATTTTCAAGTGTGACAGACGTTATTCCATTGAGAAAGCAAGGTCAAGTACTTACTTACTCTATGTCAGGCCATTTTCAAGTGTGACAGACGTTATGCCATAGAGAAAGCAACGTCAAGTACTTACTTACTCTATGTCAGGCCATTTTCAAGTGTGACAGACGTTATGCCATTGAGAAAGCAACGTCAAGTACTTACTTACTATATGTCAGGCCATTTTCAAGTGTGACAGACGTTATGCCATAGAGAAAGCAACGTCAAGTACTTACTTACTCTATGTCAGGCCATTTTCAAGTGTGACAGACGTTATGCCATAGAGTAAGCAACGTCAAGTACTTACTTACTCTATGTCAGACCATTTTCAAGTGTGACAGACGTTATGCCATAGAGAAAGTACTTACTTACTCTATGTCTGGCCATTTTCAAGTGTGACAGACGTTATGCCATAGGGAAAGCAACGTCAAGTACTTACTTACTCTATGTCAGGCCATTTTCAAGTGTGACAGACGTTATGCCATAGAGAAAGCAACGTCAAGTACTTACTTACTCTATGTCAGGCCATTTTCAAGTGTGACAGACGTTATGCCATTGAGAAAGCAACGTCAAGTACTTACTTACTCTATGTCAGACCATTTTCAAGTGTGACAGACGTTATGCCATAGAGAAAGCAACGTCAAGTACTTACTTACTCTATGTCAGGCCATTTTCAAGTGTGACAGACGTTATGCCATTGAGAAAGCAACGTCAAGTACTTACTTACTCTATGTCAGGCCATTTTCAAGTGTGACAGACGTTATGCCATAGAGTAAGCAACGTCAAGTACTTACTTAGTCTATGTCAGACCATTTTCAAGTGTGACAGACGTTATGCCATAGAGAAAGTACTTACTTACTCTATGTCAGGCCATTTTCAAGTGTAACAGACGTTATGCCATTGAGAAAGCAACGTCAAGTACTTACTTACTCTATGTCAGACCATTTTCAAGTGTGACAGACGTTATGCCATAGAGAAAGCAACGTCAAGTACTTACTTACTCTATGTCAGGCCATTTTCAAGTGTGACAGACGTTATGCCATTGAGAAAGCAACGTCAAGTACTTACTTACTCTATGTCAGGCCATTTTCAAGTGTGACAGACGTTATGCCATAGAGTAAGCAACGTCAAGTACTTACTTACTCTATGTCAGACCATTTTCAAGTGTGACAGACGTTATGCCATAGAGAAAGCAACGTCAAGTACTTACTTACTCTATGTCAGGCCATTTTCAAGTGTGACAGACGTCATGCCATTGAGAAAGCAACGTCAAGTACTTACTTACTCTATGTCAGGCCATTTTCAAGTGTGACAGACGTTATGCCATTGAGAAAGCAACGTCAAGTACTTACTTACTCTATGTCAGACCATTTTCAAGTGTGACAGACGTTATGCCATTGAGAAAGCAACGTCAAGTACTTACTTACTCTATGTCTGGCCATTTTCAAGTGTGACAGACGTTATGCCGTAGAGAAAGCAACGTCAAGTACTTACTTACTCTATGTCAGGCCATTTTCAAGTGTGACAGACGTTATGCCATTGAGAAAGCAACGTCAAGTACTTACTTACTCTATGTCAGACCATTTTCAAGTGTGACAGACGTTATGCCATAGAGAAAGCAACGTCAAGTACTTACTTACTCTATGTCAGGCCATTTTCAAGTGTGACAGACGTTATGCCATAGAGAAAGCAACGTCAAGTACTTACTTACTCTATGTCAGGCCATTTTCAAGTGTGACAGACGTTATGCCATTGAGAAAGCAACGTCAAGTACTTACTTACTCTATGTCAGGCCATTTTCAAGTGTGACAGACGTTATGCCATTGAGAAAGCAACGTCAAGTACTTACTTACTCTATGTCAGGCCATTTTCAAGTGTGACAGACGTTATGCCGTAGAGAAAGCAACGTCAAGTACTTACTTACTCTATGTCTGGCCATTTTCAAGTGTGACAGACGTTATGCCGTAGAGTAAGCAACGTCAAGTACTTACTTACTCTATGTCAGGCCATTTTCAAGTGTGACAGACGTTATGCCATTGAGAAAGCAATGTCAAGTACTTACTTACTCTATGTCAGGCCATTTTCAAGTGTGACAGACGTTATGCCATTGAGAAAGCAACGTCAAGTACTTACTTACTCAATGTCAGGCCATTTTCAAGTGTGACAGACGTTATGCCATTGAGAAAGCAACGTCAAGTACTTACTTACTCTATGTCAGGCCATTTTCAAGTGTGACAGACGTTATGCCATAGAGTAAGCAACGTCAAGTACTTACTTACTCTATGTCAGACCATTTTCAAGTGTGACAGACGTTATGCCATAGAGAAAGCAACGTCAAGTACTTACTTACTCTATGTCAGGCCATTTTCAAGTGTGACAGACGTTATGCCATTGAGAAAGCAACGTCAAGTACTTACTTACTCTATGTCAGGCCATTTTCAAGTGTGACAGACGTTATGCCGTAGAGTAAGCAACGTCAAGTACTTACTTACTCTATGTCAGGCCATTTTCTAGTGTGACAGACGTTATGCCGTAGAGAAAGCAACGTCAAGTACTTACTTAATCTATGTCAGGCCATTTTCAAGTGTGACAGACGTTATGCCATTGAGAAAGCAAGGTCAAGTACTTACTTACTCTATGTCAGGCCACTTTCAAGTGTGACAGACGTTATGCCGTAGAGAAAGCAACGTCAAGTACTTACATACTCTATGTCTGGCCATTTTCAAGTGTGACAGACGTTATTCCATTGAGAAAGCAAGGTCAAGTACTTACTTACTCTATGTCAGGCCACTTTCAAGTGTGACAGACGTTATGCCGTAGAGAAAGCAACGTCAAGTACTTACTTACTCTATGTCTGGCCATTTTCAACTGTGTGACAGACGTTATGCCGTAGAGAAAGCAACGTCAAGTACTTACTTAATCTATGTCAGGCCATTTTCAAGTGTGACAGACGTTATGCCATTGAGAAAGCAAGGTCAAGTACTTACTTACTCTATGTCAGGCCACTTTCAAGTGTGACAGACGTTATGCCGTAGAGAAAGCAACGTCAAGTACTTACTTACTCTATGTCTGGCCATTTTCAAGTGTGACAGACGTTATGCCATAGAGAAAGCAACGTCAAGTACTTACTTACTCTATGTCAGGCCATTTTCAAGTGTGACAGACGGTATGCCATTGAGAAAGCAACGTCAAGTACTTACTTACTCTATGTCAGGCCATTTTCAAGTGTGACAGACGTTATGCCATTGAGAAAGCAACGTCAAGTACTTACTTACTCTATGTCAGGCCATTTTCAAGTGTGACAGACGTTATGCCATTGAGAAAGCAACGTCAAGTACTTACTTACTATATGTCAGGCCATTTTCAAGTGTGACAGACGTTATGCCGTAGAGAAAGCAACGTCAAGTACTTACTTACTCTATGTCAGGCCATTTTCAAGTGTGACAGACGTTATGCCATAGAGTAAGCAACGTCAAGTACGTACTTACTCTATGTCAGACCATTTTCAAGTGTGACAGACGTTATGCCATAGAGAAAGTACTTACTTACTCTATGTCAGGCCATTTTCAAGTGTGACAGACGTTATGCCATTGAGAAAGCAACGTCAAGTACTTACTTACTCTATGTCAGGCCATTTTCAAGTGTGACAGACGTTATGCCATAGAGAAAGCAACGTCAAGTACTTAGTTACTCTATGTCAGGCCATTTTCAAGTGTGACAGACGTTATGCCATTGAGAAAGCAACGTCAAGTACTTACTTACTCTATGTCAGGCCATTTTCAAGTGTGACAGACGTTATGCCATAGAGAAAGCAACGTCAAGTACTTACTTACTCTATGTCAGGCCATTTTCAAGTGTGACAGACGTTATGCCATTGAGAAAGCAACGTCAAGTACTTACTTACTCTATGTCAGGCCATTTTCAAGTGTGACAGACGTTATGCCATTGAGAAAGCAACGTCAAGTACTTACTTACTCTATGTCAGGCCATTTTCAAGTGTGACAGACGTTATGCCATAGAGTAAGCAACGTCAAGTACTTACTTACTCTATGTCAGACCATTTTCAAGTGTGACAGACGTTATGCCATAGAGAAAGCAACGTCAAGTACTTACTTACTCTATGTCAGGCCATTTTCAAGTGTGACAGACGTTATGCCATAGAGAAAGCAACGTCAAGTACTTACTTACTCTATGTCAGGCCATTTTCAAGTGTGACAGACGTTATGCCATTGAGAAAGCAACGTCAAGTACTTACTTACTCTATGTCAGACCATTTTCAAGTGTGACAGACGTTATGCCATTGAGAAAGCAACGTCAAGTACTTAATTACTCTATGTCAGGCCATTTTCAAGTGTGACAGACGTTATGCCATTGAGAAAGCAACGTCAAGTACTTACTTACTCTATGTCAGGCCATTTTCAAGTGTGACAGACGTTATGCCGTAGAGTAAGCAACGTCAAGTACGTACTTACTCTATTTCTGGCCATTTTCAAGTGTGACAGACGTTATGCCGTAGAGAAAGCAACGTCAAGTACTTACTTACTCTATGTCTGGCCATTTTCAAGTGTGACAGACGTTATGCCGTAGAGTAAGCAACGTCAAGTACTTACTTACTCTATGTCAGGCCATTTTCAAGTGTGACAGACGTTATGCCATTGAGAAAGCAACGTCAAGTACTTACTTACTCTATGTCAGGCCATTTTCAAGTGTGACAGACGTTATGCCATAGAGTAAGCAACGTCAAGTACTTACTTACTCTATGTCAGACCATTTTCAAGTATGACAGACGTTATGCCATTGAGAAAGCAACGTCAAGTACTTACTTACTCTATGTCAGGCCACTTTCAAGTGTGACAGACGTTATGCCGTAGAGAAAGCAACGTCAAGTACTTACTTACTCTATGTCTGGCCATTTTCAACTGTGTGACAGACGTTATGCCGTAGAGAAAGCAACGTCAAGTACTTACTTAATCTATGTCAGACCATTTTCAAGTGTGACAGACGTTATGCCATTGAGAAAGCAACGTCAAGTACTTACTTACTCTATGTCAGGCCATTTTCAAGTGTGACAGACGTTATGCCATAGAGTAAGCAACGTCAAGTACTTACTTACTCTATGTCAGGCCATTTTCAAGTGTGACAGACGTTATGCCATAGAGAAAGCAACGTCAAGTACTTACTTACTCAATGTCAGGCCATTTTCAAGTGTGACAGACGTTATGCCATTGAGAAAGCAACGTCAAGTACTTACTTACTCTATGTCAGGCCATTTTCAAGTGTGACAGACGTTATGCCATAGAGTAAGCAACGTCAAGTACTTACTTACTCTATGTCAGACCATTTTCAAGTGTGACAGACGTTATGCCATAGAGAAAGCAACGTCAAGTACTTACTTACTCTATGTCAGGCCATTTTCAAGTGTGACAGACGTTATGCCATTGAGAAAGCAACGTCAAGTACTTACTTACTCTATGTCAGGCCACTTTCAAGTGTGACAGACGTTATGCCGTAGAGAAAGCAACGTCAAGTACTTACTTACTCTATGTCTGGCCATTTTCAAGTGTGACAGACGTTATTCCATTGAGAAAGCAACGTCAAGTACTTACTTACTCTATGTCAGGCCATTTTCAAGTGTGACAGACGTTATGCCGTAGAGAAAGCAACGTCAAGTACTTACTTACTCTATGTCAGGCCATTTTCTAGTGTGACAGACGTTATGCCATTGAGAAAGCAACGTCAAGTACTTACTTAATCTATGTCAGGCCATTTTCAAGTGTGACAGACGTTATGCCATTGAGAAAGCAAGGTCAAGTACTTACTTACTCTATGTCAGGCCACTTTCAAGTGTGACAGACGTTATGCCGTAGAGAAAGCAACGTCAAGTACTTACTTACTCTATGTCTGGCCATTTTCAAGTGTGACAGACGTTATGCCATAGTGAAAGCAACGTCAAGTACTTACTTACTCTATGTCAGGCCATTTTCAAGTGTGACAGACGGTATGCCATTGAGAAAGCAACGTCAAGTACTTACTTACTCTATGTCAGGCCATTTTCAAGTGTGACAGACGTTATGCCATTGAGAAAGCAACGTCAAGTACTTACTTACTCTATGTCAGGCCATTTTCAAGTGTGACATACGTTATGCCATTGAGAAAGCAACGTCAAGTACTTACTTACTATATGTCAGGCCATTTTCAAGTGTGACAGACGTTATGCCGTAGAGAAAGCAACGTCAAGTACTTACTTACTCTATGTCAGGCCATTTTCAAGTGTGACAGACGTTATGCCATAGAGTAAGCAACGTCAAGTACGTACTTACTCTATGTCAGACCATTTTCAAGTGTGACAGACGTTATGCCATAGAGAAAGTACTTACTTACTCTATGTCAGGCCATTTTCAAGTGTGACAGACGTTATGCCAGAGGGAAAGCAACGTCAAGTACTTACTTACTCTATGTCAGGCCATTTTCAAGTGTGACAGACGTTATGCCATAGAGAAAGCAACGTCAAGTACTTACTTACTCTATGTCAGGCCATTTTCAAGTGTGACAGACGTTATGCCATTGAGAAAGCAACGTCAAGTACTTACTTACTCTATGTCAGGCCATTTTCAAGTGTGACAGACGTTATGCCATAGAGAAAGCAACGTCAAGTACTTACTTACTCTATGTCAGGCCATTTTCAAGTGTGACAGACGTTATGCCATTGAGAAAGCAACGTCAAGTACTTACTTACTCTATGTCAGGCCATTTTCAAGTGTGACAGACGTTATGCCATTGAGAAAGCAACGTCAAGTACTTACTTACTCTATGTCAGGCCATTTTCAAGTGTGACAGACGTTATGCCATAGAGTAAGCAACGTCAAGTACTTACTTACTCTATGTCAGACCATTTTCAAGTGTGACAGACGTTATGCCATAGAGAAAGCAACGTCAAGTACTTACTTACTCTATGTCAGGCCATTTTCAAGTGTGACAGACGTTATGCCATAGAGAAAGCAACGTCAAGTACTTACTTACTCTATGTCAGGCCATTTTCAAGTGTGACAGACGTTATGCCATTGAGAAAGCAACGTCAAGTACTTACTTACTCTATGTCAGACCATTTTCAAGTGTGACAGACGTTATGCCATTGAGAAAGCAACGTCAAGTACTTAATTACTCTATGTCAGGCCATTTTCAAGTGTGACAGACGTTATGCCATTGAGAAAGCAACGTCAAGTACTTACTTACTCTATGTCAGGCCATTTTCAAGTGTGACAGACGTTATGCCGTAGAGTAAGCAACGTCAAGTACGTACTTACTCTATTTCTGGCCATTTTCAAGTGTGACAGACGTTATGCCGTAGAGAAAGCAACGTCAAGTACTTACTTACTCTATGTCTGGCCATTTTCAAGTGTGACAGACGTTATGCCGTAGAGTAAGCAACGTCAAGTACTTACTTACTCTATGTCAGGCCATTTTCAAGTGTGACAGACGTTATGCCATTGAGAAAGCAACGTCAAGTACTTACTTACTCTATGTCAGGCCATTTTCAAGTGTGACAGACGTTATGCCATAGAGTAAGCAACGTCAAGTACTTACTTACTCTATGTCAGACCATTTTCAAGTATGACAGACGTTATGCCATTGAGAAAGCAACGTCAAGTACTTACTTACTCTATGTCAGGCCACTTTCAAGTGTGACAGACGTTATGCCGTAGAGAAAGCAACGTCAAGTACTTACTTACTCTATGTCTGGCCATTTTCAACTGTGTGACAGACGTTATGCCGTAGAGAAAGCAACGTCAAGTACTTACTTAATCTATGTCAGACCATTTTCAAGTGTGACAGACGTTATGCCATTGAGAAAGCAACGTCAAGTACTTACTTACTCTATGTCAGGCCATTTTCAAGTGTGACAGACGTTATGCCATAGAGTAAGCAACGTCAAGTACTTACTTACTCTATGTCAGGCCATTTTCAAGTGTGACAGACGTTATGCCATAGAGAAAGCAACGTCAAGTACTTACTTACTCTATGTCAGGCCATTTTCAAGTGTGACAGACGTTATGCCGTAGAGAAAGCAACGTCAAGTACTTACTTACTATATGTCAGGCCATTTTCAAGTGTGACAGACATTATGACGTAGAGAAAGCAACGTCAAGTACTTACTTACTCTATGTCAGGCCATTTTCAAGTGTGACAGACGTTATGCCATTGAGAAAGCAACGTCAAGTACTTACTTACTCTATGTCAGGCCATTTTCAAGTGTGATAGACGTTATGCCATTGAGAAAGCAACGTCAAGCACTTACTTACTCTATGTCAGGCCATTTTCAAGTGTGACAGACGTTATGCCATAGAGAAAGCAACGTCAAGTACTTACTTACTCTATGTCGGGCCATTTTCAAGTGTGACAGACGTTATGCCGTAGAGAAAGCAACGTCAAGTACTTACTTACTATATGTCAGGCCATTTTCAAGTGTGACAGACATTATGACGTAGAGAAAGCAACGTCAAGTACTTACTTACTCTATGTCAGGCCATTTTCAAGTGTGACAGACGTTATGCCATTGAGAAAGCAACGTCAAGTACTTACTTACTCTATGTCAGGCCATTTTCAAGTGTGATAGACGTTATGCCATTGAGAAAGCAACGTCAAGCACTTACTTACTCTATGTCAGGCCATTTTCAAGTGTGACAGACGTTATGCCATAGAGAAAGCAACGTCAAGTACTTACTTACTCTATGTCAGGCCATTTTCAAGTGTGACGGACGTTATGCCATTGAGGAAGCAACGTCAAGTACTTACTTACTCTATGTCAGGCCATTTTCAAGTGTGACAGACGTTATGCCATTGAGAAAGCAACGTCAAGTACTTACTTACTCTATGTCAGGCCATTTTCAAGTGTGACAGACGTTATGCCATAGAGAAAGCAACGTCAAGTACTTACTTACTCTATGTCTGGCTATTTTCAAGTGTGACAGACGTTATGCCGTAGAGAAAGCAACGTCAAGTACTTACTTACTCTATGTCAGGCCATTTTCAAGTGTGACAGACGTTATGCCATAGAGAAAGCAACGTCAAGTACTTACTTACTCTATGTCAGGCCATTTTCAAGTGTGACGGACGTTATGCCATAGAGAAAGCAACGTCAAGTACTTACTTACTCTATGTCAGGCCATTTTCAAGTGTGACAGACGTTATGCCATAGAGAAAGCAACGTCAAGTACTTACTTACTCTATGTCAGGCCATTTTCAAGTGTGACGGACGTTATGCCATTGAGAAAGCAACGTCAAGTACTTACTTACTCTATGTCAGGCCATTTTCAAGTGTGACAGACGTTATGCCATTGAGAAAGCAACGTCAAGTACTTACTTACTCTATGTCAGGCCATTTTCAAGTGTGACAGACGTTATGCCATAGAGAAAGCAACGTCAAGTACTTACTTACTCTATGTCTGGCTATTTTCAAGTGTGACAGACGTTATGCCGTAGAGAAAGCAACGCCAAGTACTTACTTACTCTATGTCAGGCCATTTTCAAGTGTGACAGACGTTATGCCATAGAGAAAGCAACGTCAAGTACTTACTTACTCTATGTCAGGCCATTTTCAAGTGTGACGGACGTTATGCCATAGAGAAAGCAACGTCAAGTACTTACTTACTCTATGTCAGGCCATTTTCAAGTGTGACAGACGTTATGCCATAGAGTAAGCAACGTCAAGTACTTACTTACTCTATGTCAGACCATTTTCAAGTGTGACAGACGTTATGTCATAGAGAAAGCAACGTCAAGTACTTACTTACTCTATGTCAGGCCATTTTCATGTGTGACAGACGTTATGCCATTGAGAAAGCAACGTCAAGTACTTACTTACTCTATGTCAGGCCATTTTCAAGTGTGACAGACGTTATGCCATTGAGAAAGCAACGTCAAGTACTTACTTACTCTATGTCAGGCCATTTTCAAGTGTGACAGACGTTATGCCATTGAGAAAGCAACGTCAAGTACTTACTTACTGTATGTCAGGCCATTTTCAAGTTTGACAGACGTTATGCCATAGAGAAAGCAACGTCAAGTACTTACTTACTCTATGTCAGGCCATTTTCAAGTGTGACCGACGTTATGCCATAGAGAAAGCAACGTCAAGTACTTACTTACTCTATGTCAGGCCATTTTCAAGTGTGACAGACGTTATGCCATAGAGAAAGCAACGTCAAGTACTTACTTGACGTACTTGACGTTGCTTTCTCTATGGCATAACGTCTGTCACACTTGAAAATGGCCTAACATAGAGGCCGAAACCGGTAGTGTGGGCTTAAATAAAGCACCAATAAAGGCAACTGGAGATGGAGTTTCATTAAAAATTTGAACCACAGTTGCGGCAACAGCAAGCATCCAGTGATGGAGAAACTAATAATTCATGTTGAATTATTCATTCGATATTTCACGTCTCTGATTCAAATTCTTACACTATATCCTGCTGTCAAAATACGATCACGCCCCAGAGCGTGAAGTGGCACCTAGCATCATAGCGCCAGAGCGTGAACGGCAGCGAACGTGTTAATGGCCAGCAGTGTAATTGGCATATAAACTTGTATTACTGTGGTCGGTGTCGGCGCCCTCCTGCAGTGGAGGATATAACGGCTGCTGCTTTCGCTTTCCGGCTCTGCTAATGCGTCGCTTGCCCTTTCTACACATTTGTGGCTGACTGGGGAAACTGCAGCGGGCGAGCTACTGAACTGACAAATTTCTCCACTCTCCTCTTGCCGTCCCGGAACAACAGGTGTCGCAATTCTTAATACGTTTTGTATTTACCCACTGTTCGACAACATCACCACAGTCTAAAATATACAGTCGGACACTCACTGCTGTGAAAGTTGTAACACCACATCGCGACAATAGCATTAGAATCAATATATTGCAACATTTTTCATCGTTTCGTAATTTTAATTATTTGTTCATCATCATCATTAGAGACTGATTATGCCTTTCAGCGTTCGGTCTGGAGCATAGTACCTCTAATACAATTCCTCCATGATCCCCTATTCAATGCTAACATTGATGTCTTGTCTGATGTTAAGCCTTTTACTTCAAAAACATTCTGCACCGAATCTAAGTACTTTCTTCTTGGTCTACCTCGACTCCTCTTACCCTCCACTGACGAGCTCATGAGTCTCTTAGGTAACCTTGCATCTCCCATGCGTGTAACATGACCCCACCATCTCAGTCTGTTCGCTCTGCTTCATCTATGGTGTTCATTCCCAGTTTTTCTTTTGATTTCCTCATTATGGACACCCTCTTGCCGTTGTTCCCATCTATTAGTACCTGCAATCATTCTTGCTACTTTTATATCTGTAACCTCCACCTTATGAATAAGGTAACCTGTAACGACCCAACTTTCACTCCCATACAACAAAGTTGGTCGAAAGATAGAGCGGTGCTTCGTTAACTTAGTCTTGGTACTTACTTCCTTCTTGCAGAAGAGAGAAGATCTTAGCTGAGCATTCACTGCATTAGCTTTGCTGCACCTCGATTCCAGTTCTTTCGCTATGTTGCCATCCTGAGAGAAAATACATCCCAGGTACTTGGAACTGTCTATCTGTTCTAACTTTGTTCCTCCTATTTGGCACTCAATCTGTTTAAATCTCTTTCCCACAGACATTACTTTCGTTTTGGAGATGCTGATCTTCATATCATAATCCTTGCACCTTTGATCGAGCTCTGGAACCTTTCAATCGAATCGGCCATTACAACTATGTCATCCGGATATGCGAGACTGCTTATTTTGTTTTCACCTATTTTAATCCCGGCCTGCCAGTCTACTGATTTCAACATATGATCCATGAATAGTATGAACAACAGTGGTGACAGGTTACAGCCTTGTCTTACCCCTGAAACTACCCTAAACCATGAGCTTAATTTGCCATCTACTCTAACTGCTGCCTGGCAGTCTACGTAAAACCCTTTAATTGCCTGCAGAAGTTTGCCTCCTGTACCATAATCTTGTAGAACTGACAGTAGATTCCTCCAAGGAACACGGTCATAAGCCTTTTCAAGATCTATGAAACAGATACAATTCCCTGTTCCACTCATAGCACTTTTCCATTACCTGCCGTAATCTAAAGATCTGGTCCTGACAGCCTCTAAGAGGCCTAATACCATACTGATTTTCATCTAACTTGTCCTCAGTTAATACTCGCACTCTCCTTTCAACAATTCCTGAGAATATTTTGCCTACAACGCTAATTAAAGAGATACCTCGATAGTTGTTGAAATCTTTCCTGTTTCCATGTTTGAAAATTTGCGTGATTACCGCTTTCGTCCAGTCAGACGGAACCTGTACCGACTCCCACGCCTTCTCAATTATCCTGTTAACCATTTGAGACCTGATATTCCACTGTATTTAATTTCATCCACCCCAGCCGCTTTATTGCAATGTAATCTACTGACCATTTTCACCACTTCCTCAAATGTGATCCTGTTTCCATCGTCATTTCTGTCCCATTCTACCTGAAAATCTGACACATCATTGAACGTTTCACCTACGTTGAGCAATTCTTCAAAATATTCCCTCCGTCTGCTCAAGACATCCACAGGATTGACTAGCAGCTTTCCTGACCTGTCCAAAACACTTGTTAATTCCTTCTTCCCTCCCTTTCGAAGATTGCTAATTACGCTCCAAAATGGTTTTCCCACGGATTGACCCAGAGTTTATAGCTCATTTCCAAAGTCTTCCCATGATTTCTGATTGGAGTCTGCAATTATCCTTTTGGTGTTTTTTCTTTCTTCATTTTTTGTTAAGAGGCAGAAGGTTCTCATTTTTCAAATTTTTTTAGTAAATTCAAATTGTATCAGCGTATTCAGAATAATAGTATCCATAGAGTAAGTAGGTCAAAACATCTCGTATATCAGAGATCATTTGTCAGCTTACCATTATAAATAGTACCCGCAACTGAGTTACTCTCTCTCTCTCTATGTCATTAACTCTCTATGCAATTAGCTCCCAAAATATTATACGCGGTTTAAGATAGGAATCCGATAAATTATTTATTTCTTAATATAAACGTTCATATCGTGATCATACGATAATGCGTGCAATATCTTTGGGACTTTGATCGGGGTAGTCTAGGATGGAAGAATTAGAAACTTCTGCCTCCCGTTAATAAACTGATTAATATTCGTGACATTGGTTTTCGAACTTATTCCCAAGTTTTAAGGAAATAACTTTCAAAAAACTCATCTGGAAAAATCAATGTTCATAGTCAATGTAATAGGATCCAGAGACTTTAATGTAAATGAGACTTTTACGAAAACAGTCACAAATTGTGAACTTACAAAGTGTGTTTTCTGTAAAAGTGATTTGATTGTAACTATTAATTTCAAAATAGAGAATCTGTGAAACTTAAAAAAAAAGTCTTAAACAGTTATTCAAGCATTTAGTTCCCTAATATGGTCCAAGATTATTCTAAAGGTGAACATATATATCTGTGAAGTTTGTAAGAAATGAGTTAATGTGTGAAAGAAAAGACTCTTAATAATTTTTTTTAAAGAATAATTCGATAGAAAAAGGAATCAGGCACAAATAATATATTTTGTGACTGGCTTCAAACGGTCTGAATTACCGGGACTCAATGATTGAAGAGGATTTCTTTTTTCTCCTTGGGTTACTAGATGTCAGCCTCTGAGAAACTAAATTTCATGCTCAAACATTACAAATAGAATTTAAGTTTAAATTATACACAGAATCAATATTTACGGTGTGAAACGTGCAAGAAAGATATAAATTGTATTAATTACGAAGAAGTACCAGGTCTACCAACTTAAATTTCATACTGGGAGGACAAATAAAATTTACAACCCATACATCCGCTACAAACTGTGAAAATCAAGCCGAAATCTACAATATACAAGTCACAAACTAAAGCCAAATACAAGCCGACCAACCGAAGCCGAGTTACAAAGTTGTTACCAACTGACGGTTGCCGGCCGCGGTGGCCGAGCGGTCTGCGGCGCGCCAGTCACAGTCCGCACGGCCGCTACGGTCGGGGGTTCGAATCCCCCCTCGGGCATGGATATTTGTACCGTCTTTAGTGTAAAGTAGTTCGTAAGTTTAGGGACTGATGACTCCGCAGTTAAGTCCCTTAAGCTTAACAAATATTTGACTTTTTTTTTTTTTTCTTCAAAATATCATACGTGGGTTATGTCCAAGATAGACAGGAATCCGATAAATTATTTATTTCTTAATATAAACTTTCATATCGTGATCATACGATAATGCGTTCAATATCTTTGGACTTTGATCGGGATAGGCTAGGAAGGAAGAATTAGAAACTTCTGTTCAAAATGTTCAAATGTCTGTAAATCTATCGGACCAAACTGCGTGGTCATCAGTCCGTAGCTTACAAACTACTTAAACCTAGTTAAACTAACCTAAGGACAAACACACACACCCATGCCCCAGGGAGGACTCGAACCTCCACGGCGAGCAACCGCGCGCTCAGCTTCGAGGTGCTTTAGACCGCTCGGCTACTCCACCGCGGCAGAAACTTCTGCCTCCCGTTAATAAACCGATTAATATTCGTGATATTGGAATTCGAAGTTATTCGCAAGTTTTAAGGAAATAACATTTAAAACTTGACGGCATGAAGGGCATCCGGCCACCCCGTCAATAGTAAGATGCCAAATCTGCAACAAAGAAGCCGACCCTGCATGTGCGGAAAAAGGGCTGAAGAGAAAGAAAAAAATGTAATGGTAATAATGACGATTGGAAATGTGAAGTTATAGCTTCTTGGTTCATTTTTTTAGCACAGTGAAAAATACATACACAAATATTAATTCGCAATTTGAGAGAATTTCCGAATTTACCTGCTCTTGTCCAGTTGGTCTATCATTTTGTAGCACATGAAACTTCCGCAAGTACTTTTTCAAGTAATTGCATCACTAACTTGCAGACGTCGTTGACATGTACTTTTGGTGAGAGCAATTAAAATGACGAGACAGTGGTTCATTTATACAATAGATCTTTTAATTATCACAAAGAACGAGAAAGAGAGAGATATTTCGATTTGAGAGGATACGTAGAAGGCCATAGTATGGAATCTACAATATTTTGTTGCTAGAACTGTGTTTCGAGAATTTTAGCTTTGAAAACTTTTCTAGAATGCCCATTAATTATCTGGCTTGTTTATTAACTTCACTTGGACATGCCAATCAAACCAGGACACAGTACATAGTTATTTCATCCAAGGAACGCTTGTTACGCTATAGTTTCTAGAGTCTTTTTATTTTTTATCATTTTTCTCTAAGTTTGTGCTAAAATTGGTCCTTTTGTTATGCCACTTTCTAAAAACGTCCTTCACAGCGATATCAAATTTAGAAATAATTTCGTTAAGTTTTTTGTGAGATTTATTGCAATAAATTCGATTTACTAAACCTTTACACTTGTTTTCTTTATTCTGTATTTAAAATCGCTCTACACATTCCATATTTCAGAGAATTGCTCCAAAGCTTCATTCAGTGATTGATATCCTGCTTTCTTCGTATTCGTTTATTTTCCATTTATGTTATTTCATAACATATAGTACGAGGTATGGTTGTATGAAATTAATCGTGAGATTCAATAAAAGATGACAAACTTACAAAAGCTTGCGATTTCAACTTGCAGAAAATAGAAATAAATCCTAAAAGCTGCAAGTAACTTGCAGAAGGTTCTTGCAGACTGTTCATTTGTTAGTGACGAAGGAATACCTGCAACTCGAATAATAAGTCACTTACTTTTCTCTTTTTCATTCTACAACTATATATTTCCTTGAATAACGCGACAGTTAATGAAGTTTTGCGTAGTAACCATGTGGCAAAAGACTCCCCACTTTGCATTTTATCATTTGTTAAAATATAATTTTGATACCTCTAACCGTGTATGAGATACGCCATCGAAAATGAGTGCGCTAAATAAAATAAAGTTCAGCGGTATGAGTGAAAGGTAAAGATCTCCTCCTAAGTCGAAAATAAAATTCAATCCATTAGGGAAGTTTCATCCGCAGCAACATATGGTGTAACAAGCACCAAACGGAATATCATAACAGCCTCTATTTTTTACTACAAAATTTTCCTAATGTAGCGCTGTCTCTTATTTCGAAGCCAATATCTTATTAACTATGACTATTAACGAAATGACGAGCATTTCGTTACAATGCTGACATATAAAGATTTAAGTAGCGGAAAAATTAAATATTTGTACCAATTAGTTTTTGCGAAATCGTTTGTGAAAGATGGCAGGGCATGCGCCTCTACGCTGTTAGTGCAGCGCGATTCCAACCATGTTGGGGAAAACATGGCAGACGATTCAGCCTGGGTATTTAGGAGCTCTAGTGCAAAACTGCCTGGATTCCTGCTCCCTGACTTGCTTATATACATTTCAGCAATCAGAAGTTCGACTAACTCATTGTTAAAAGTAATATTAATAGGATTACAAGCCCAAATTTTAGTTTACAACATTTCAAATTATAAAGTAGACTGTGTGTTTTATGACATTTCTTTACAATAATGAATCTCAACAAGACAACTTTTTTATAACAAAATAGCTTTAAACGTGTTTTAAAACTATGTTTTCATTTTCGGTGTTAATTAAATTGCCTAATGACTTAAATTCTTGATGCTACACTCCTGGCCATTAAAATTGCTGCACCACGAAGATAACGTGCTACAGACGCGAAATTTTAACCGACTGGAAGAAGATGCCACCCCCATGAGGTGGGGTGGCTTGCGTGCCTCAACGATCCAGATAGCCGTACCGTAGGTGCAACCACATCGGAGGGGTATCTGTGGAGAGGCCAGACAAACGTGTGGTTCCTGAAGAGGGGCAGCAGCCTTTTCAGTAGTTATAGGGGCAACAGTCTGGATGATTGACTGAGCTGGCCTTGTAACATCAGCTAATGTGGCTTTGCCACGCAGTTACTGCGAACGGCTGAAAGCAAGGGGAAACTACAGCCGTTACTTTTTCCGAGGACATGCAGCTCTACTGTATGAACATATGATGATGCATCCTCTCGGGCAAAATATTCCGGAGACAAAATAGTCCCCCATTCGGATCTCCGGGCGGGGACTACTCAGGAGGATTTTATCATCAGGAAAGACAATACTGGCATTCTACGGATCGGAGCGTGGAATGTTAGATCCCTTAATCGAGTAGGAAAATTAGAAAATTTAAAAAGGGAAATGGATAGGTTGAAGTTAGATATAGTGGGGATTAGTGAAGTTCGGTGGCAGGATGAAAGGATTTCTGGTCAGGTGAGTACAGGATTATAAATACAAAATCAGTTGGGGGTATCACAGGAGTAGGACTGATAATGAATAAGAAAATAGGATTGCGGGTAAACTACTATGAGCAGCGCAGTGATCGCATTATCATTGTCAAGATAGATACGAAGCCAACACCAACAACAGTTGTACAGGTTTATATGCCAACTAGCTCTGCCGATATGAGGAGATCGAAGAAATATATGAGGAGATAAAGGAAATTATTCAGACAATTAAGGGAGAGGAAAACTTAATTGTGATGGGAGACTGGAATTCGGTAGTAGGAAAAGGAAGAGAAGGAAAAATAGTAGATGAATATGGACTGGGCAGAAGGAATGAAAGAGGAAGTCGTCTGGTAGAATTTTGAACGGAACGTGATTTAATCGTAACAAACACGTGGTTTAAGAATCACAGAAGAAGGTTGTATACATGGAAGAGACCAGGAGACACCGGAAGGTATCAGATAGATTTTATAATGGTAAATCATAGATTCCGGAAACAGGTGATAAACTGTAAGACATACCCAGGGGCAGATATAGACTCTGACCATAACTTGATAGTCATGAAATGTAGGCTGAAACTGAAAAAACTGCAGAAACGTAGGAAAATAATGAGATGGGACTTAGATAAATTGAAGGAACATGAAGTTCTGGAGAAATTCAGAGGGAGATTTAGGTATCAATTCACAGAAACGAGGGGGAAATAAAACAGTAGAAGAGGAATGGGTAGCATTGAGAGATGAAATAGTGAAGGCAGCAGAAGACAAAATAGGTAGAAAGGCAAGACCTACAAAAAATCCTTGGATATCACAGGAAATACTAAATTTAATTGATGAAAGGAGAAAATATAAAAATGCAGTAAATGAAACAGGCAAAATGGAGTACAGACGACTAAGAAATGAGATTGACAGGAAGTGCAAAATGGCTAAGCAGGAGTGGCTAGAAGCCAAATGCAAATCTGTAGAAGAATGTATAAGAAGGGGACAAGTAGATACCGCCTACAGGAAAATAAAAGAGACATTTGGGGACAAGGAAAACAACTCTACGAATATCAAGAACTCAAATGGGAAACCAGTTCTCAGCAAAGAAGGGAAAGCTGAAAAGTGCAAAGAGTACATAGAGCAGCTCTACAATGGAAACGAACTTAGAGAGGATGTTGTAGGAAGGGAAGAGGAAGTAGATCAAGATGAAATAGGAGATTTTATACTCAGAGATGAATTTGACAGAGCCCTGAAAGACCTAGGTCGGAACAAGGCCCCAGGAATAGATAACATACCCTCATAGCTACTAAAGTCTCTGGGAGAGCCAGCCATGACAAAACTATTTGAACTGGTGTGTAGGATTTATGAGAGAGGCGATTTAAGAAAAATGTAATAATCCCCATTCCAAGAAAATCAGGCGCCGACATGTGTGAAAATTACAGAACCATCAGTTTGATAAGTCATAGTTGCAAAATTTTAACACGAATTATCTGCAGGAGAATGGAAAAGCTGGTAGAAGCTGACCTCGGGGAAGATCAGTTTGGATTCAGGAGGAACCCGGGAGGCAATACTCACTTTACGTCTTATCTTAGAAGATAAATTAAGGAAAGGCAAACCTACATTTTTAGCTTTTGTAGATATGGAGAAAGCTTTTGACAATGTTGACTGGAATACATTCTTTCAAATTCTGAAGTCAGCAGGGGTAAAATACAGGGAAAGGAGATTTCTTTAAAACTTGTACAAAAGCCAGACCGCAGTTATTAGACTCGAAGGGCATGAAAGGGAAGCATCAGTTGAGAAGGGAGTAAGACAGAGTTGTAGCCTTTCTCCGATGCTATTCAATTTGTACATGAAGTAGGCAGTGAAGGAAAGCAAGGAAAAATTTGGAATAGGGATTAAAGTTCAGGGGGAAGAAATAAAAACATTGCGTTTTGCTGATGTAATTCTGTCAGAGACAGCGAAGGACCTGGAAGAGCAGTTGAATGGAATGGACAGTGTGTTGAAGAGAGCGTACAAAATGAACATTAACAAGAGCAAAACAAAAATAATGGAATGCGGTCTTAGAAAATCAGGTGATGCTGAAGGAATTAGATTAGGTAACGAAACAATGAAGGTGGTAGATGAGTTTCCTTACTTGGGTAGTAAAATAACATGCGATGGCCGCAGTACAGAGGATATAAAATGCAGAATGGCAATGGGAAGAAAAGCATTTTTGAAATTTGCTAACATCGAATATTAAAGTGTAAGGTAGTCTTTTCTGAAGGCATCTGTGTGGAGTGTTGCCTTGTGCGGGAGTGAAACATGTACGATAAGCAGTGCGGACAGAAAGAGGATAGTGGCTTTTGAAATGTGGTGCTACAGAAGAATGCTGAAGATTAGGTGGGTAGATCGCATAACTAATGAAGAGGTACTGATCAGAATTGGTGAGAAAAGGAATTTTTGGCATATCCTGACTGACAGAATGGATGGCTTGGTAGGACACATTCTTAGACATCGAGGAATCGTAAATTTAGCATTGGAGGGAAGTGTGTGGGGTAAAAATCGCAGAGGGAGACCAAGAGACGCGTATAGTAAGCAGATTCAAGTGGATGTGGGTGGGTTGTCGTTCTTGTGAGGAGATGAAAAGGCTTGCTCAGGATAGAGTAGGGTGGAGAGCTGCATCAAGCCAGTCTCCGGACTGAAGACCATAACAACAACAGCCGCTTCTTCAGGAAAAGATGAAGGAGGGAGGGGAAAAAGGAAAGGTTGTGGGTTTTAAGGGAGTAGAAGAGAAGTCATTCCAATCCCGGTAGTGGAAGGACTTACCTTAGGGGAAAAAAAGGAAGGTAAAGAAGCACACACACCCACACACATACACACCAAGGTAGACCTACAAAGCGCCTGCGATGTTGTACGCACCGACGAACCTGAGTGCACGAATGGCAAAACTTTTTTTTTTCCGGATGAGTCCACGTTCTGTTTACAGCATCATGATGGTCACATCCGTGTTCAGTGACATCGCGGTGAACGCACATTGGAAGCGTGTAATCGTCATCGCCATACTCTGCGTGATAGTGCCTTACAACCGGCCCCTATTTTCAGTTATTGTGACGAAGCGTCTCGCCTAGATTTTCCATGCTTTACGATATACCGGGACCGCCTCCCTTTCGGACCCTCTGACGTCACACAGTTTCGTCCCGAAATCGCAAAATGCTACTAGCATTACATTATGTCTGATCACTAACTTTGGTCAAAGATGCCGTTTACTTCCGATAGGTGTGTCTGTACCTTCGACCATAGATACTAACAGACAGGACAAACAGCAGAGCAGCTACACACATGGCGTGGTTCAAACATAGGACCACGTGACTGTTGGCAAACATTAGCCGGATATAATAAACAACTCCCCTGTTTTCAAGAAATGCCATCATTTTAAACTTATAATACTGTCACTTGAAATTTAATATTACTGCCCTTCCCAAAAAGCTCTGTATATTCCTAAGGCAAAGCTGTACACTTCCACGTGACTGTTGGCCAAAAAAATGGTTTAGCAGCAGAGATGTTGGTGCCATTAAAACGATGACTTGCCCAGTCTACCATTATCTGTGGTCGAAGGTCTGTACAGAGAGTAGTCGGTGAATTAGTGAGTCTCGCATGCTCTGTGGAAGACGAGTGACGTAAAATTTGATTGCTGGATTGTTTTGTGAATACTGTAAAGTTTTGTTGTTGTGCTGTATGCAAAACTACTCCAAGAAACATGGTTGGAAATTATATTTTTAATAGTTTCGAACGACAAAAATAACAAAACTGTTTAGGTCCAGTAAGGTAATTTCTTTTTCCGCTCTTTTGTTTGTAATTCGTGATTGTTTAGTATGAAATAACAAGTGATTTTAAATGTGCAGTTTCGTTCTTTTTTTCATTGTTATTAGTCACTATGATTCTTTCTAATTCCCACAATTGCTTAATTTTTTCTCATAATTAATTTCTGAGTACAATTAGGGGACAGTTTCATGTTACGAGTCTTACAGTTAGGGCAGGGTAGATACAGGTTTATGACTTTACCGAAGATGTTTCGCGATTACATAGGACACCTATTTTTATACGAACTACAGATTGTATGAATGCATTATCGGGTACGATATAGCTCTCGTTTTATCTATTCGTGGTGTGGCTGTCAAGAGGAAAAGGCGACTGAAATTCATGTTATTGATGTTTGACAACACAAGTAGGGCAGACCGTTATATAAGTTTATCTTTGTGGTTCCCAAACAGTGGCCACTTTCAGTTGGGTCAGTGAGACTTTAAAATGTCACAAGTAAAATACCTCTGACAAAAAATAAATAAACATGAAAATTAAAAAAAATGTTTCTTGTAAGACTTATTATTTTCTTGGTGTTACGAGTATTTTCGCCCCGTAAAGAAAACTAGCAAGTACTTCCACAACCATAATTTAAAATGGTAATAGCTGAAGCTTAATATTTCAAATTGACATTTTTACGTTTATCGCAGTGAAAGTTGTTTATCGAGAATACTATTTAAAAATTAAAAAAGAAAGAAAAAATCCACAAGAGATCGCCCTCAAAGGCTGGAATATCGGAACTGAAATACTTGGTTATTCTTTTAGAAGTTACTTTCCAAGAACTTATGAATTGTTATGGATAAGAAATCGTTTGCAGAGGACAACCGTAAAAAGCGAAAACAATCACACACATGAGGAATAACGCTGATGGAACTAGTATTTCATTCTTATTCAGTCAGATCACAAATAGGTGATATTGAGTACTTGCTTGCAAATACAGTTGTGAACGAATTAATGTGATTCCCAACAGTTATTTAATCAGGTCTTTTGTAATTTTTTTTCTGAACGTTGTAGAAACAAAGTTGCGTGGAAGTGGGATTTACTTCGAAAACGAACAAGATTCATTATAGATATAGATCTACATCTACATAGATTCTCTGCAAATCACATTGAAGTGCCTGGCAGAGGGCTCATTAACCACTTTCATAACTTTTCTCTACCGTTCCATTCTCTAATAGTGCTCGGGAAGAAAGAACGCCTAAATCGTGCCGTTTTCGATCTGATTTCTCTTATTTTATTGGGATGGTCATGTTTCCCTAAGTAGGTGGGTGCTAGCAAAATATTTCCACATTCATAAGTAAAAGTCGGTGATTGAAACTTCGCAAACAGATTACGCCGCAATGAATAACGTCCTTCTTTTAACGATTTCCACCCCAATTCGTGCAACATTTCCGTCACGCTTTCCCCCCCGTAACGTGGTAAATCAAAACGAGCTGCCCTTCTCTGAACCTTTCTCGATATCTTCCGTCAGTCTCACCTGGTAAGGATCCCACAAGGGGCAACAGTACTCCAGGAGAGGACGCACAAGTGTGATGTAGGCAGTCTCTTTGGTGGAGCTGGTGCATCTTCGAAGCGTTCTGCCAATGAAACGTAATCTTTGGTTCGTCTTCCCCACAATAATTTTTGTGTGTTCTCTCCAGTCTAAGTTATTCGTAATAGTGGTCACGTGTATTACTTTACACTTTTCTTTATTTAGTGTCAATTGCCAGTTTTTGCACGGTGTAGAAATTTTGTCTAAATCACTTTGCAGTTGCTTTTGATCCTCTGTTGACTTCACTAACCGATAAACCACAGCATCATCCGCGAACAGTCTAGGGGAGCTATTCGGATTGTCTCCTAAATCGTTTATAAACACGAGGAAGAGTAGGGGACAGATTTGGGTACCTCTGGAGCGACACAATTCTGCAAAAGAAGTCTCTGCTAAAAGTTGTAAAGTTTGAACAGGGTCATGGAATGGTTTCCTCGAAATGAACCCTGTTCTCAAGTTCAAACCAAGGTCAAGTTCATTTTTTCAAATGGTACTCCCTATATTTTATTCCCGGTTCGTGTTTTACGAGAAAAAAAACGCATTTTTTGTATGAACACTTTTTTTTTCGTAAAAACGATGGTTTGTCGCCAGGGGGCACTTCATTGAAAGTTTCCCAGGTTCAAACCAAAGCCATTTTTTCAAATAGCAATTCTTAGTTTTTAATTCCAGTTTCATATATGTAAAAATTGCACATTTTCCCAACCTGGGAAACTATGAATAAAGTGCCCCTTCATTGTAATTTTCCCAGATTACCAGTATCTCGAAAACGAAGCGAGATCGCGAAAATTTTTCAGCGGCAATCTTGTATGGTTTCTGTGATTGTATCGGTACAAGCACAAAGCTGGTCTCAGATTCGGCACCCTCCAAATGTTGCACATTGGGTTCCGCTAATGCCGATGGTATTTGCTTTCACGTTAATTCCAACTGAAGAATTTCAAAGCCATTACCAGCTCAAGAAAATTTCACCTGTGGACAGAGATCAGAAACCATACAAGATTTTGACAAAATTCTTCCCGATCTCGCTTCGCTCTCGAGGTACTGGTAACCAGGGATAGCCTCTTTCCTGTGCTTTGACACTGTTGAGGGACTACGTTTGCACACAGCGCCTGAATGTCTTCTACCCGCCCTACCGCTACCGAGTCAGCAAATACGAAACGTCTTCCATCCAGTCGCCTCGATCATTTCCTTGTTTTCCTGTCCTCGCCTTGACGACCATGCTATACGAAAATTTTGATATTGTTTATATTATGAGGAGGCGATCCAATTATGATATGTTCCAAAAATGTTACAGCCAAGATCGCTGGTACATAATTTTATTTGAACGACCGGTTCCACTGGTCTCTGCCAGCATCATCTGACAGTGATATGTACACTTTTACCACAGTGACATAGCGCACCTAAATTATTTTATACAACAACTGTTGACATTACAAGATGACGGCTATGTACAACAATTTTTGGACCAGATGATCCTGGCAGAGACCAGTGAAACCGGTTGTTCAAATAAAATTATATACCAGCGATCTTGGCTGTAACATTTTTGGATCTATAGAATGGGTAGCTCTGAGAGATAAGGTAGTGAAGGCAGCAGAGGATCATATAGGCAGAAAGGACAAGGCCTAATAGAAATCCCTGGATAACACAGGATATACTGAACTTAATTGATGAGAGGAGAAAACATAAAACTCAGCAAATTAAGCACGGAAAAAGGAGTACAGACGTCTAAAAAATGAGATTGACAGGAAGTGCAGACTGGCTAAGCAGGAGTGGCTAGAGGACAAATGCAGAACCGTAGAAGAATGCATAACTAGGGGAAAGATAGATACCGCCTACAGGAAAATAAAAGAGATATTGGGAGACAAGAAAAGCAGCTGTATGAATATCAAGAACTCAGACGGAAAACCAGAACTGGGCAAAGAGGGGAAATCAGAACTGTGGAAAGAATATATAGAAGGCCTATACAAAGGAAACAAACTTGAAGGCGTATTCTAGAAATGGAAGACGAAGTGGAGGAAGGATGAGATAGAAGAAATGATACTGCGACAAGAATTTGACAGAGCGCCGAAGGACTTGAGTCGAAACAAGGCCCCTGGAGTAGATGATATTCCGTCTGAACTGCTGATTTCATTAGGAGAGTCAGTCATGAAAAAACCAATCTGGTATGCAAGATGTATGAGACAGGGGAAATACCCCCCGACTTCAACAAGAATACCGCAATTCCAATTCCAAAGAAAGCAAGTGCAGACAAGTGTTAAAATTGCAGAACTATCAGTTTAATAAGTCATGGTTGCAAAATACTAACACGAATTATTTATAGACGAATGGAAAAACTTGTGGAATCTGACCTCGGGGAAGATCAGTTTGGATTTAGAAGAAATGTAGGAACATGGGAGGCAATACATTACATCTTAGAAGATAGGCTAAGAAAGGGCAAACCTACGTTTTTGGCGTTTGTAGATTTGGAGAAAGCTTTTGACAACGTCGACTGGAATACACTCTTCCAAATTGTGAAGGTACCAGGTGTAAAATATAGAGAGAGAAGAGTTATATTCAACCTATACAAAAACCAGACAGCGGTTATTAGAGGCGAAGGGCAAGAAAGGGACACAGAGGTTGGAAAGGGACTAAGACAGGGTTGTAGCCTTTCCCCAATGTTGTTCAATCTGTACATTGAGCAAGCAGTGAAGGAATGGAAGGAGAAATTTGGAGAGGGAATTCAAGTTCAGGGAGACGAAATAAAAAGTTTGCGGTTTGCCGATGAAATAGTAATTTTGTCAGAGACTGCAAAGGATCGAAGAGCAATTGAATGGAATGGACAATGTCTTGAAAGGAAGATATAAGATGAACATTAACAAGAATAATACGAAGGTAATGGAATGCAATGTCAGAAAATCAGGCGATGCTGAAGGAATTAGATTAGGTAATGAGACAATAAAAGTAGTAGATGAATTTTGTTATTTGGGTAGCAAGATAACTTCTGATGGCCGAAGTAAAGAAGATATAAAATGCAGAATGATTATATGAAGAAATGCGTTTCTAAAGAAGTGAAACTTGTTAACATCCAATATTAATTTAAATGTTATGAATTCTTTTCTGAAAGCATTTGTCTGAAGTGTAGCATTGTATGGGAGTGAATCGTGGATGATAAGGAGTTCAGATGAAAAGATGATAGACGCTTTTGAAATGTGGTGCTACAGACGAATGATGAAAATTAGATGGGTAGATCACGTAACTAATGACGTGCTTAACAGAATCGGGGAGAAAAGGAGTTTCTGGCATATCCTGACCAGGAGAAGGGATAGATTGGTTGGACACATTCTGAGACATCAAGGAATTGTCAGCTTAGCATTAGAAGGAAGCGTGTGGGGTAAAAATCGTAGAGGAAGACCGAGGGACGAATACAGTAAGCAGATTCAAAAGGATGTAGGTTGCCGAACGTATTCTCTGATGAAGAGGCTTGCTCAGGATAGGGTAGCGTGGAAGCTGCATCAAACCAGTCTGCGGACTGAAGACTACAACAACAACAACAACAACAACAACAACAACAACAACAACGTAAGTTTCTATACAGGAGTTCCTGCGACCAAAGCCAACAGTGGACAATACTGTTGCCAGATGTCGAAGTAGTGATACGTTGCAGGACTGTAATTTGCTAGGACGAAGCTGTACCACCACAAACAGATCTAAGTAAATTATTTATTTCATGTTATCAATAAAGTTTTTGTAGACTCATAAATTCTTTTAGTTACAGCACAGTCTAACGCACACAGACATGACACTCCCGCAGATTATTGTTATACGTCACGACAGCAGCGCTCCAAGCGGCTGGCAAGCTACATTTATGAATACGATATCTGATGACTGTGAATAGTCTTCTCGATTTTAACATACTTTTTACGACAGGAAATGTAAGTATTGCCATAAAAATTGTAATAACAAGAAAATAACTCCACATTCGTCTCTATTAGGTTTCCGAAGAACCATTGGAAGGTATGAAACGATACTTGAAACGACAGTTTATTTAAGATTATCTTCAAATCTACGACAATTTAATCAACAATTCCATTTACTATTAAGAACAATAAATGGCTAATAACTAAGAGAAAACCCAACCTTCTGCAGAAAGACGTCGGTTTTCTACTCAGAAACGGCAAGTGTTGAACGTAATAACAATAATTTCGTGTGCCTCATTGACTTATGTAGAATGCAATGCATACATTATTTAAAGTACAGATCAGCCATCATCGCTGTAGGCGAATGAAAATCCTGACAAACCTGACAATAAAACGTCGAATATATAAGATGAAAGCAATTCCACAACTGTTGTCATTTACCGTCTAGTAAAATCATCTGAAGATCAAAACTAACTGCAGAACGATCTGAAGAAGATATCACTGTGTCGTATAAATTGGCAATTGACTCTAAATAATGAGAAGAGTGAAGCCGTCCACATGAGTACGAAAAGAAATCCGTTAAACTTTGTTTACAAGATAAATCAATCAAAAGTGAGGGCTTAAACTCCACTAAATAAAAAATGTTCAAATGTTTGTAGAACTTATGGGACTTAACTACGGGGTTATCAGTCCCTAAGCTTACAAACTACTTATGAGCTAGCTAAGACTAAGGACGGCACAAATATCCATGCCCGAGGGGGGATTCGAACCCCCGACCGTAGTGGCCGTGTAGACCGTGACTGGAGCGCCTCAGTCTCCTCGGCCACCGCAGCCGGCTCCACAAAATACCTAGGTATTACTATTATTTCAAACTGAAATTGGAAAGAACACGTAGATAATTCCGTGGGAAAGGCGAACCAGAGACTGCGTTTCATTGGCAGAACCCTTAAAAGATGCAACAGAACTACTAAAGAAACTGCACAGACTACGCTTGTCCGTCCTCATTTGGAGTATTGCTGCCCAGTGTGGGATCCTTATCAGGTGGGTTTGACGGAGGACATCGAAAGAGTCCAAAGAAGGGCAGCTCGTTTCGTATTGTCACGATACAGGGGAGAGAGCGTTACGGTAATGATACAGGATCTCGGATGGGAATCATTACAACAACGGCGCTTATCGCTGCGGCGTGGGCTACTTGCGAAACTCCAATCGCCACCATTCTCCTTGGAATGCGAAAATATATTGTCGACTCCCACTTACATAGGTAGAAATGATTCAGAATAAAATACGAGAAATCAGAGCTCCAACGTTCAAGTGTTCTTTCTTCCCGCGCGCTATTCGGGAATGGAATGGTAGACGAATAACATGAAGGTGGTTCGATGAACCCTCTGGCAGGCACTTAAATGTGATTTGCAGAGTGTCCCATGTAGATGTTGATAAGTCTTTTCAGTATGTATGTATGTTATGTAGCAAGAAATTATCAAAATACATAATTTAAATGGCACTTAAAGGGCTAGTTTATTATAGTCACTCAGAGGCTCGTTTTCTCTTTAAAAATCCTTATTGAGCAGCTTAAAAAAACACTACGCAGCAAAGTTGTGTATCTGTTGTTTACAAGATAGCCACTAGTAAATAAAAATCACTCATTTCTGACATTCGAGAAACAGCGGAGAAAGAGCCGTGATAGCTTAAAAGTGCTGGTTTCTACGAGACACTTTTTAAACTTAAGATTTAAAGATATTTTCAGCGTGTTTTATTTTTTGTGAAAAATGATAATAAAAAACTTATGCCATATTATTCGGAAATTGTATAAAAACAATATTAGTAAAGAGTTTCATGGTATCTTCTAAGGTGATCTGCGGAATCAATAAAAACAGAGAAACAGCCGCTTAAGCTAAGAGGCGTGCGCGGCGCTGTGTATCGCCTGCTGTGTATGCTTCACGCAGCGCATCGCACCGCGGACTGCCGTGTGTATGACCGGGACGAGGAATGCTACGTCACAGAACGACACAAGGCGGATTTCTCCTGCGCACAGTCAAAGATGTGAGGCATTTGACGTGGCAGCATCAAGAGACAATTAAATTAAAATGTTCTTTAAATGAGACAGGGTGGAAGGCAGTACTACCTCAGTCTCACAAAACAGGCGAAAATGAACGTAGTGACCAGCTTTCAGAAATCTTTTAAATTGCAAATCGGACTTAAAGTCCTGGTAGAGGTAGCAGCCATTATTAATATGACAACACAAAGGATTCCAAAAAAGCTGATTGGCTGCGTTAATGAAGGAGTTGTAGATGTTGTAAAATCCTTTATTTTTCTCTTTACGCTGACGTTTTTCGGGCCCAGCTCATCATCGGAGCGCCTTGTGACAAAGTACAGGGTACAGTATATATAGGTAAAAATAGTTACAAAGACCAAATAATAATAAAAAAAACAATCTCTTGCATTTACAATTATAAGATACATACCTTTCCTGATTGGAGAACGGAAAAAACAGATGCATATAAAAACTCATAATCTACATCTACATAGATACTCTGCAAAACACATTCAAGTGCCTGGCAGAGAGTTCATTAACCACTTTCATAACTTTTCTCTACCGTTCCATTCTCTAATAGCGCGCGGATTTTTTTTTTTTTTTTTTTTTTTTTTTTTTTTTTTTTTTTTTGTGGTTTTAGGGCGCACAACTTCTATGGTCATTAGCGCCCAGCCAAGAACATAGATTCGCTATGATCTAAAAAAATGTAGACTGTCAGAACATCAACAAGAGGCTAAAAACGAAAGATAAAAGACAATTAAAAGAGTTAAATATCCTTGGATAAGTTGGCCAAGTTGATAAAACGCAAAACTCGAGCAGCTGCTCGTGTGTCATCAGCTAAAATTTCCTCCAGAATAGACGGAAAGTGAAGGGCTACACGGAGATGATTAAAATTAACACAAGTCAGTAAAACATGTCGCACTGTCAGCAGTTCACCGCAGGAGCATAGCGGTGCAGGTTCGGCGGATAGCAAGTGACGGTGGCTGAAACGGCAATGACCGATCCGCAACCGAGCCAGGATGACCTCCTCCCGCCGAGAGGGGCGTGAGGATGTCCTCCAAGCGGTCGGGATCGGTTTGACAGTTCGCAATTTATTGTTGTACAGTGAAAGCCACACACTGTGCCATTGCGACACGATACTCCGGCGAAGAGCCCGTTGAACATCGTCCGATGGGACGCAAAAGGTAGCCATGCGAGGCAAAAGAGCTGCTGCCTTGGCTGCTGTGTCGGCGGCCTCATTCCCGGGCACACCCACATGGCCAGGGACCCACAGGAAAGAAACGTGACAGCTGTCATTCGCCAGCAACTGGAGGGAGCGTTGGATCCGATACACGAGAGGATGGTTCGAGAAAGGGTCCTTAAGACTCTGCAGGGCACTAAGGGAGTCAGAACATATGGCATAGAAAGGGAGGCGGTGGCGGCAGGTATACAAAACGGCCTGGTGGAGGGCGAAAAGCTCAGCCGTGAAGTTTGAGCACCGGTCAGGGAGCTTGTATTGGAAACGGTTGTCCTCGACGACGAAGGCAGACCCGACACCGGCAGTGCTCTTGGAACCATCAGTGTAAATAAATATGGCGCTATCGAACCGCGAACGGAGTTCGACAAGCCTCGAGCGGTATACCAAATCCGGAGTGCTCTCCTTGGGGAGCGAACTAAGTTCGAGGTGTGTGTGAACCTGGGCCTGATGCCACGGTGGCAATGGGCTTTCGCTCAACCGAAGGGTGGAAGGAAGGGTAAAATCGAGCCGCTGTAGCAGGCGGCGAAACCGAACTCCAGGTGGAAGCAAGGCAATCGCAGACAACTGATATTGGCGATCGAGTGAGTCGTCAAAAAATGATCTGTAAGAAGGATGGTTGGGCATCGACCGTAGGCGGCATGCGTACCGACACAAGAGTATGTCACGTCGATTGGTCAAGGGTAATACAGCAGCCTCGGCATACAGACTTTCAACAGGGCTGGTATAAAATGCACCGGTCGCCAGACGTAATCCACGATGGTGGATAGAGTTGAGACGGCGGAGAATCGACGGCCGTGCTGAAGAGTATACAAGGCTTCCATAGTCGAGCTTCGACTGAACAATGGCCTGGTAAAGGTGAAGCAGGACGGTACGATCCGCTCCCCATGACGTGCCACTGAGGACACGAAGAACGTTAAGGGATCGGGCACAACGGGCAGCCAGGTAGGACACATGTGTGGACCAGCAAAGTTTCCGATCCACCATGAGTCCCAAGAATTTTGTAGTCTCCACGAAAGGGAGAGCAACAGGGCCGAGACGTAGAGAAGGTGGAAGAAATTTCTTGTATCTCCAGAAATTGATACACACAGTTTTCTCAGTGGAGAATCGGAAGCCGTTTGCGATGCTCCAGGAATATAGACGGTCAAGACAGCGTTGGAGAGAACGCTCCAAGAGACACGTCCGCTGGGCGCTACAATAAATTGCGAAATCGTCAACAAAAAGAGATCCGGAGACGTCGGCTGAAAGGCAATCTACGATCGGATTGATTGCAATGGCAAAGAGCGCCACACTCAAGACGGAGCCCTGTGGTACCCCATTCTCCTGGCAAAAGGTATCTGACAAAACAGAGCCCACCCGTACCCGGAACTTGCGATCCGCCAAAAACGCTTGAATGAAAAGAGGAAGGCGGCCCCGAAGGCCCCATGTGTGTAATGTGCGGAGAATGCCCGCTCTCCAACAGGTATCGTATGCCTTCTCCAAGTCGAAGAACACGGCTACTGTTTGACGCTTCTTTAGAAAGTTGTTCATAATGAAGGTCGACAACGTAACGAGGTGGTCAGCAGCAGAGCGGTGTCGACGAAAACCGCATTGGATATTAGTCAGGAGGCGGCGAGATTCGAGGAGCCAGACCAACCGAGCGTTAACCATGCGTTCCATCACCTTACAGACGCAGCTCGTCAGAGAAATGGGGCGATAACTGGATGGAAGGTGTTTGTCCTTCCCTGGTTTGGGGATGGGGACAACAATGGCTTCACGCCAACTTGTGGGAACATGACCTTCAGTCCATATGCGATTGTAGGTACTAAGAAGAAAGCACTTGCCCGCAGGAGAGAGGTTCTTCAGCATCTCAATATGAATGGAATCGGGCTCGGGAGCAGAAGACCGGGACAGGGCGAGAGCACGATCTAGCTCCTGCATGGTGAAGGCGACGTTATAATTTTCACGATTAAAAGAGCGGAAAGAAGGCGGCCGTGCCTCCTCTACCTGTTTGCGAGGGAGAAAGGCAGGGTGGTAATGGGCAGAGCTCGAAACCTCCGCAAAGAAACGACCCAATGCGTTTGAAACATCAGCTGGGTCCACGAGGACTGCGTTCTCCACGGTCAGGCCAGGAATCGGGGAGTGGACCTTGATGCCGGACAAACGGCGTAGGCCACCCCAGACAACCGTGGAGGGAGTAAAACGGTTAAAAGAACTAGTAAAAGCAGTCCAGCAAGCTTTCTTGCTGTCGTTTATGATACGACGGCACTGCGCTCTCATACGTTTGTAATTGATGCAATTCTCCAAAGTTGGGTGGCGGCGGAAGGTGCGTAAAGCACGGCGCCGGGCTCGAAGCGCGTCGCGGCAGGCTGCAGTCCACCAAGGGACCTGGACACGACGTGGAGAAGAGGATGTACGAGGTATGGAACGTTCAGCAGCAGTGAGAATAACCTCTGTGAGGTATTCGACCTGACTGTCACAGTTGGGAAAATTCTGATTGTGAAAAACAGCCATGGAAGAATAAAGCCCCCAGTCGGCTTTACAGATGTTCCAACTGGTGGGACGTGGAGATGGGGAATGATGTAGGAAGTGGATGATACAAGGGAAATGGTCACTCGAGTACGTGTCAGAAAGTGCATACCACTCAAACCGACCGGCAAGCTGAGGAGTGCATATTGCGAGGTCTATATGGGAATAAGTGTGTGTTGTGTCAGAAAGGAAGGTCGGTGCACCGGTGTTGAGGCAGACAAGATCGAGGTGGTGGAGAATGTCCACCAAAAGGGAGCCTCTCGGACAAGGTGCCGGAGAGCCCCATAGGGGGTGGTGGGCATTAAAGTCGCCTACCAACACGAAAGGTGAAGGGAGCTGGTCAACAAGGTTTAGCACATCTGCCCTAGTAAGGGCAGATGACGATGGCGAATATATATTACAGAGGGAGAAGGTAAATGTGGATAAGGTGATGCGGACGGCAACTGCCTGTAGGTGAGTGTGCAAGGAAATGGGATGGAAATAGACGTCGTCTCGAAGGAGCATCAGAACCCCTCCATGGGCTGGGACACCTTCCACGGGTGGCAGGTCGAACCGCACAGAGGTGTAGTGTGGAAAGTCTGCACGATCACGTGGACGCAACTTAGTTTCCTGGAGGCAGACTAGAAGCGGGCAGTGCAATCGAAGGAGTAGTTTTAACTCCTCCCGATTAGAACGAATGCCGCGAATGTTCCATTGAATGAGCGCCATGATAGAAATGAGAGCAGAAATAAGGATAAAAACCAAGTAGCGAGCGGGGTCACCTCGACGGCCGCTGAGGACCGGATTTCGAGGGAGCACTGCTATCGCTGTCCAGGGGCAAAGGGTCGTGGTCCATAGGTTCGACCGACGCGCCTGCCACCTCCCTGAGTTGATCAGGAGGGGCAGTTTCCACCGCCGGTAAAGGGCCGGGCGCCCGGCAAACGGAGCGTCCCGGTGAAACAGAAGACGGCCGAGGCCGGCAACTGTTGGACGGCGTGACAGATGGGTCACGCCTCGGCGGGGAAGGAGAGGAACTCTTTTTCTTGTCAGCTCTTCTGGAAGAGTGACGGCGGGAAGAGGCAGTTGACGGTTGGGAAGCCTGAGAACGCAGAAAATCCTCACGGACGGGTTCCTTTTTCAAGGTCCGAGCATCTTGTTTAGGTGCCCGCGGTTTACTAGAGGTTGACGAAGACTGTACCTTAGAAGCAGCAGGAGGAAGCGGGGACGTGGAACGGGCAATCTTCGGGCTGGCGGATCGCACAACTGTGTCAGCAAAAGTGAAGTCACATGTCTGGGTACTGGAATCCTTGGTAGGTCGAGTTGAGGTGAGTACCTTACTGTATGTACCCGCTGGGAGGACAGTGGGCTTTCGACTCGCCAACAACTTACGAGCGGCAGATGTCGATACCTTCTCCGTAACCCGAATTTGCTGGATTACCTTCTCATCCTTGTATACAGGGCAGTCGCGAGAGGAAGCCGCATGGTCACCGTTGCAGTTTAGGCAGTGAGGGGACGGAGGTGGGCAATCCCCCTCATGGGCGTCCCTACCACAAGTGACACACTTTGCTGCATTTGGGCAATGTTCACGGGTATGGTTGTACCTGTGGCACTGAAAACAGCGCGTTGGGTTAGGCACATAAGGTCGGACGGAGATGACTTCATACCCTGCTTTGACCTTCGACGGGAGGTCAACTCTGTCGAACGTCAAAAACACAGTACGAGTCGGTGTCAGATGGTTATCGACCTTTTTCATGACCCTGTGGACGGCTGTCACACCCTGATCGGACATATACGATTGGATATCTTCATCAGACAACCCGTCAAGGGATCTCGTGAAGACTACCCCCCGTGACGAGTTGAGTGTGCGGTGCACTTCGACCTTAACTGGAAAAGTGTGCAACAACGTAGTACGTATCAGTTTTTGGGCTTGGAAGGCACTTTCCACTTCCAGCAACAATGTGCCATTGCGCTGACGTGAACAGGTTTTAACAGGGCCAGCAATTGCATCTACACCTTTCTGTATAACGAAAGGATTGACAGAATTGAAATCCTTTCCGTCGGTGCGAGAGACAACCAGAAATTTAGGTACATTAGGCAGAGTCTTTTTAGGCTGAGGCGAGTCTAACTTACGTTTATGGGTCAACGTCACGAAAGAAGATAAGGAAGTCATCGCGGAAGTGTCCCCCGTGATTACCGGCGTCTCCGATGGCGCGCTCCTTCCTAGTGGGGGCCCTCTCCGAGGGCTTACCCGCCTTAGGTGATTGTTCACACCTCAGGTCACACCTCCCGAGAACTGACGGAGGGACCAATCGGCACGTTCGGAAGGTACCAGCTCGGGTAATCACCCCTCCCTGGGCCTGGCCTTTACCAGGGGGTACGTACGTGCCTTACTTGTCTACCCGGGGTGGGGAATTACGCGTTACCCCGTCACCTGCTACGCATGATAATGCGTGGGTCGGCCTTCAGACACGCACAGGGAGGAAAGAAGAAGAGGATAGGAAAGGAAGAGAAAGAAGGAAAGAAAAGAAGTGTCTCAAACGCCGAGGCGGAGACTAATGAGGAGAAGAAGGCGAGGAGAGTGCAAGGAGAGAGAGACAGAAACAAAGGGTAAGAAAGGAAGGAACGAAGGAACAAGAGAAACGACAACAAGAAAACACCTGAACTCGTGAAATACGCCCGTCTCCGGACGAAGGCATAAACCGGGAGGGAAAGTGAAGCAGCCTGGGGCAGAAGAAAGGCTGCTCCGGCTCGGGGCCCCGTGCGCGCCACACACGTACCCACAAAAGAACTGTGGGCCCCCTGGGGGGGCGCGCGGAATGAAGGAACACCTAAATCGTTCCGTTTTCGATCTGATTTCTCTTATTTTATTGGGATGGTCATGTCTCCCTAAGTAGGTGGGTGCTAGCAAAATATTTTCACATTCAGAACTAAAAGTCATTGATGAAACTTCGCAAACAGATCACGCCGCAATGAATAACGTCTTTCTTTTAATGATTTCCACCCCAATTCGTGTAACATTTCCGTGACGCTTTCCCCCCGTAACGTGATAAAACAAAACGAGCTACCCTTCTCTGAACCTTCTCAGTATCTTCCGTCAGTCCCACCTGGTGAGGGTCCCACAAGGGGCAACAGTACTCCAGGAGAGGACGCACAAGTGTGATGTAGCCAGTCTCTTTGGTGGAGCTGGTGCATCTTCGAAGCGTTCTGCCAATGAAACGTAACCTTTGATTCGCCTTCCCCACAATATTTTCTGTGTGTTCTCTCCAGTCAAAGTTGTTCGTAATTGTAACCTAGGTTTTTGGTAGAATTTTCGACCTTAAGGTTTGACTGATTTAACGCGTAATTGAAGTTCAGTGGATTTCTTTTAGTGGTCATGTGTATTACTTCACACTTTTCCTTATTTAGTGTCCATTTCCAATTTTCGCAGCAAGTAGAAATTTTGTCTACATCGCTTTGCAGTGGCTTTTGATCCTCTGTTGACTTCACTAACTGATAAACGACAGCATCATCCGCGAACAGTCTGAGGGAGCTATTCAGATTGTCTCCTAAATCGTTTATAAATACGAGGAAGAATAGGGGACCTATAACGCTTCCCTGTGGAACGCCAGATATCACTTCTGTTTTACTCGATGACTTACCGTCAATTACAACGAACTGTGTCCTTTCTGATAGGAAATCGTGAATCAAATCGCACAGTTGGGAAGATATTCCATAAACACGCAATTTCATTACAAGCCGCTTGTGGGGTACAGTATCAAAAGCCTTCCTGTAATCCAGAAATATGGAATCGATTTGAGATCCCTTGTCGATGGCACTTAATACTTCTTGTGAATAAAGGGCAAGAGCGATACTTTCTGAATCCGAGTTGACTATTGGTTAATAGGTCGTTCTCTTCGAGGTAGTTCATAATATTCGAACAAAGTATATGTTCTAAAATCCTACTGCAAATCGACGTCAATGAGATAGGCCTGTAATTTTGGGGATCACTTCTATTGCCTTTCTTGTATATTGGAGTAACTTGGGCAACTTTCCAGTCTTTGGGTACAGATCTTTCGCTGAATGATCGGTTGTAAATTATAGCTAAGTACGGAGCAATTGCATCAGCATACTCTGAGAGGAATCTAGTTGGTATACAATCTGGCCCGGAAGATTTGTTTTTGTTTAGTGACTTAAGTTGTTTTACTACTCCAGGAATATCTACTTCTAAGTTTCGCATGCTGGCATCAGTTCTTGGATTGAATACTGAGTGTTCACTTCGTCTTCGTAATACATTAACGGTCAACATCAGCTGTACATAAGTACATGAGTTGCTTGCTCGATGGATCACATGCAAATACCACTGAATGGGAAGTGTACTACTGAGCAACTTAGAGGGCGCCTATGCCACGCCTATGTATGGCCGCAGAAGCTACGAAATATAGAGGCAGATTTGTCTATTTTGCATACTGGTACGAAGGGTATTACCCTAGATATCCTTGAAGAGTCAGACATTTGGACTAGTTATCATAATAATAAAGAATAGTTAATAATTGACCAAATTTTTGGTTCCAAACAGTGGTATTTCGATCTGTTTCACAACCTAGGTTTTCTCGAGTGATCGATTTTTGTGCTCTCTTTCTGTGCGGAGGTTTTCTTGAGTTTATTCTGTTATTTGTCCTTTGATTAGATATTGGTGGTGCGTTTACTTCTTCCCCTCTTATGGAGAGACTTTATATCCGCCATATTCATGACGTTGTTGGTATATGAGAATATCCTAAAAATAGTAGTATAGGTTGTAAATATGTTGTTTTATTGTTTGACAACTATTTTCGATTATTGATAATGTTTTTAACTAACTCGCCGTTGAGTTCCTTTTATCCTTGTAAATTATGCTAACTTTTGCGGCCATACATAGAGGGCGCCTATGCCACGCCTAAGTTGCTCAATGGCATACTTTCCATTCAGTGGTATTTGCTTGTGATCCATCGAGACAGCAAGTTATGTTACAAGTACAGCTGATGTTGACCGTTAATGTATTATGAGTTTTTACATGCATCTGTTTTTTCCGTTCTCCATTCAGGAGAGGTATGTATCTTATAATTGTAAATGCAAGAGATTGTTTTTTCAAAAATGTTTGTAGAGTCTATGGGACTTAACTACGGGGTCATCAGTCCCTAAACTTACAAACTACTTATGAACTAACTAAGACTAAGGACGGCACAAATATCCATGCCCGAGGGGGGATTCGAACCCCCGACCGTAGTGGCCGTGCAGACCGCGACTGGAGCGCCTCACTCGCCTCGGTCACCGCGGCCGGCAATTTTTTTATTTATTTTTTATTTTGGTCTTTGTAACTATTTTTACCTATATATATACTGTACCCTGTACTTTGTCACCAGGCGCTCCGATGATGGGCTGGGCCCGAAAAACGTCAGCGTAAAGAGAAAAATAAAGGATTTTACAACATCTACAACTCCTTCATTAACTCAGCCAATCGGCTTTTTTCCTTTGTGTTGTCATACAAATCTTTTTCTTGATCAGGTGGAAGTCCACCCATCGCGGCTTCCTCACCTCGCGGCTTACGTTGTGAGTAACCTCCTTTCCGTCCCCGTTTCTTCTCTTTCCTCCCTTTATGTTAGGTTTATGTTTTCCGATAGCTTGTGTCTCCATTTATTACCGTCTTTTGTTGTGTGTCTATCGGTGGTACTGAGCTGAGTACTAGCCAGCCAGTATATCTCTTTTGAAGAACTTCACTGGAGAACTTCTGACAGATAAAACGCAGTTGCGAAACGACTTCGATATCTGCATGGTGCAAAAATTGGCAGCTCGCCGTAAATAATGCAAAGTGTCAAGTCATCCATGTGAGCACTTGAAAAAATACGTTAAATTTCATTTTCACGATAAATAAGTCAAATCAACAGGCCGCAAATCCAATTAAATACGTAGGAATTACTATTATGAACAACCTAAAATGGAAATAACGCACAGAAAATATCACTCGTTTCTCCCGGTTAGAGCATCTTCAGATTTCTGACTGACAAAAAAAGTACTTGGGCTCGAACAAACATATCTGTATGAACGTTTGGTTACAGGATCTCTACGTACACCTCAGTGTGCTGGTGGGTGTCTTTTTTTCTGCAAAGCTCAGCAACCATGCTCCAGATAGCACTGTAGATGTAATTGTATACGCCATACGTAATGCAGATATCTTAACTATAACTTATGTAATAATCATCGTACATCTTCTCTAGCGTACTGTTATCAAAAGCCGTGATGATAGTTGCAACTTTAACCTTCTTCCCGAAAGACTGTTGGTATTCACTGCCACTGCTTCCATCGCCTCTTCCCGCACTTACCGTAGCACTACCGCTAGCAATGAGTTCTTCGTCATTATCATCCCTATTATCATTATTATGTGTTGGTGTAACAACAGTATCTAACTTATGCTCATATTTCTGTACCATAACATATACGAGAAAGCATGCAAATGATTCATCTTCTACACTAATACCATCTTCACGAAGAAGGGTTCTTCGTAACTTAATCTCAACCAATCACAATACATTAGCAGGATTGATTAGCAATCGCCGCCCCATCTGACGCTTCACCACACAAATAACGTCACAAAACGCAACTTTGGAGGCACACTGCACCGTCCCTACTGGCGAACCGACAGGTCAAAGTGCAATGCGGCATGGTACACGCAGAGGCCTCTAACGGACGACTGCAGAGTTTTGCAGATGCGGGAGTATCACTAGTGTAATAAGAGATCTTTACGTTATATCTTGTACGATTTTGATGTATGTGTGTTTCTTCGAGCCCAAGTACATTCCTTGTGAGAAGAAAAAATGATCCACGTCTTAACATTTTTACATGGCGATCTTACAAAAAAATTTAAATTTTGTTAGCTACAAAACAATGTTGAAATCAGTAATAAGAGATTGTAATAATGTAGGTACTGATGTTTTACCTGCACTGTGATAGAGGGTGTTTAGGTCAAAATGCAGCCATTGGATATCTTACCGAGACAATAACAATGTAATCCGTTGATCTGCGGTAGCACTGTGTTATTGTCTCGGTAAGATATCCTATGGCTGCATTTTGACCTAAACACCCTCTATCACGGAGCACGTAAAAAAATCAGTACCTACATTATTACAATCCCTTATTATTGATTTCAATATTGTTTTGTAAGTGATAAAATTTAAAAAAAAAAATTGTAACATTGCCATGTAAAAATTTGAGGATGTGGATCACTATTTTGTTCTTCGTCAGAAATCTGAAGTTGCTCTAACTGGGCGAAACGCGTCATTTCAATAAAAGTTTTTCCAACCAAGACATTTTTTTTATTCAAGAGTTCGGCTTAACACGGTTGCTGTACCACACCACGCAGAAATGGAATGGGAAGAATTTTGCATAGGAAATATTTTAAGGAAGACGAACAAAAGATTGCGTTTTCTTGTCATAAACTTAGAAAATGCAAAGTTCTACTAAATAAACTGCCTACACTAGACTTGTGCGTCCTGTTCTTGAGTACTGCTGCGCATTGTGGGATCCACACCAGGTGGGGCGGACGGAGAATAGAGACAGTGTTCAGAGAAGGGCAGCTGGTTTTATATTGTCGCGATATGGGGGGACACAGTGTCACGGAAATGATGCACGAATTGGGATGGAAATTATTAAAAGAAAGGCCTTATTTGATGCGACGATATCTGTTTGTGAAATTTTTGCCGCGGCGGAGGGCATTGAGGTTGTAATACTGCGTTTTTTCTTTTTCTTTTTTTCTTTTTTTTTTTTTTTTTTTAAATCCCATAAGGTGTTCGAGTGGTGGTTAACGTTCGGGGCCGCTTTTAAAGTTTCACTAGCGTTGTAATATTACAGGGAAGTACTTTGGCAGATCAGGCACACTTCAAAAAAAGTAGGTGGAATCTGACTTTAAAGTTTGGCGGCGGTGGTAATTTGGAATAACAGCAACACCTGAGCACAATCTAATATATAAATCAGAGTGTCCGTATATTTGTACGTGTGGCATACAAATCTACAGTTTTGTTCCAATCTTTATGAAATTTTGTACACGTAAGCTTCAATCCATGAGGACGGTCGCCGTAAGTGTAAGAATCACATACGATATACAGTTCACGAAATATGATGTCATAAACAATGAGATGCGCGAAAAACTGCTGCATTTTGCGACAATGCTGCTCATTTTCTCCTAAACCATTGGACCGATTTCAACCAAATTTGGTACACACATTCCTTACCGTGAGGTAACAATTGCTGCATGGTTAAGAATCACATACGGCACATGGTTCAAAAGATATTAGGTCATAATCAATAAATCGCAAAAAATGCCGTATAATGCGGCGAGACTTTCGAAATACACTGTATGAAAATGACAGTACTTAGCCACTTGCAACAAACTTTAGACATAATTTTACACCTTTATTAAACTTTTTCTTGCTGGCAACCACAGTAAAATGATGAAAGGAAAAAAGTTTCTCGCTTACTACTTTTCCGCTGTTTATGGAGTAAAACTACGGCTCTCGGTATGACGTTACAACTTATAATTTGGACACTACAGATTGCAGCGACAGGACAAGTTACAGACAGTATGCAGATACATACTTGAATGTAGCTTCTAAATTGTATCACATTCCGACACGTAGTTCATAAGATATGAGCACGTAAACAGTAACGTTTCGCTGTTCATGGACTAAAACTACGGCATTAGGTATGATTTTACAATTTCTCATTTCTACACTACAAATTGTAGCCGCAGGAAAATTTTACAGACACTATACACGTATACAGTTGAATGTAGCTTCTAAATTGTATCACAGTACGACACGTAGTCCATGCGATATGAGCACTCAAATGGTAACGTTCTTGGAAAACTGTCCCATCATGCACCAGGTTTTAATCTGTTACTTCTTTACTACTAATTGTAATCCATAGGAGATTTTACAGACATACAGCCCTGATACAAATGAGTATATACCTGAAAAATGGCAGAAATAAATAAATAAATACCCGGGCAAACCCGGGTTTTCAGCTAGTATTACATAAAAGAAACTACAGATTCCGCGATGATCTTTCTTACCAACGTGTTTACTTCAAGTTGTTTGGATCGTGGCAGATGAGGCTGTACTACTCTCGTTGCATTATGTAAAATGATGCTTGATTTACTTAGAGCGGATTATGCTAACTAAATGGCCGTGAAAAATATTAAGTTAACTTCTGTGACAAAAGACTGTTTAAATCGATAGGATTTTGTTTAATTCTGTAGATTTCCTTTCAGGCATTACTATAAAGTCACATTCATGAAAGTTACATATAATGATTTCTAGAAGTTTCTAGTAAATTGTAGATACAAGTCCAACAATGGCTCCAAGGTTCATGTTACATAATCAAGATTACTGCTGGAGAAATAGAAACACTTCATGAATCATTAAAAGGTGGATCATTTTAAATAAGTAAAAGATTTTAATTGTACCAACTATATTTTCATCATATTTAAAGAGAAAAGCGAACTCACACACTTACATTTGGTTGTAAGGAAGTCCCTGATGTACGTTTGATCTTAGCGAAGGGTAAAACATGAAAGACGAAGTGCACAACTGCGTTCTGCGCAGCTCGTAAAAGATAGATGGACATCAAAGATACATGAAGAACGTAATTAGCTGTCAGAGAAAGCGTTGTCAGCGACAAGCATAGTAGATATATTTTTTACTAAATAAAATTTTCAATGTAATATTACAAGCCGCTAAGCTCCGGCGCGCAAGGCCGCTCCCCGTCGGGGATTCGAATCCTCCCTCGTGCATGGATGTTTGTGTTGTCTTTAGTATAAGTTTGTTTATAAGTAGTTTGTAAGTTTAGGGACAGTTGACCCCCGCAGTTAAGTCCCATAAGCTCGACAAACGTCTGAAAATTTTTGTAAAATTTTTCATCAACATTCTCCTCCGAATGCGACCATGTTTTGTTAATACCCAGCGAAATAGGGAAACATGATCATCATAATTTTTGTGTCTTCTGGATGCTTAGGTTCGTAAGGTGAGCCGCGACTAGCAAACATTGTGGACAAGGTCTGCAAATGAAAGAAGTTCACATATACTTTTATTACAATTGAAGGTAATACTCAACTTTAATGTGGTGTGCTTGCGATCTAATATAGTTCCTTCCAAAACTATAAAACAGTTCTGCAATGACCTATTAACCAACACACAACACGGATTCAGAAAGTATCGCTCTTGCGAAACACAGCTTGCCCTTTATTCACATGTAGTGATAAATGCCATCGACAAGGGATCTCAAATCGACTCCATATTTCTGCACTTCGGGAAGTTTTTCTACAGCACAAGCGACTTCTAATGAAATTGCTTGTTTATGGAATATCTCCCCAATTGTGCGATTGGATTCACGTTTTCCTATCAGAAAGGACAATAAGTCATCGAGAAAACAGAAGTGATATCTGGCGTTCCCCACGGAAGCGTTATAGGTCCCGTACTCTTCCTTGTGTTTATAAACGATTTAGGAGACAATATGAATACCTCCCTTAGACTGTTCGCGGATGATGTTGTCGTTTATCGGTTAGTGAAGTCGAACGGAGGAGCAAAAGCAACTGCAAAGCGATTTAGACAAAATTTCTATATGGTGCGAAAATTGGCAATTGACTCTAAAAGAAGAAAAGTGTAAAGTAATTCACATGACCACTAAAAGAAATGTGCTGAACTTCAATTACGCAATAAATCAGTCAAACCTTAAGGTCTTAAATTCTACCAAATACCTAGGAGTTACAATTACGAACAACTTTGACTGGAGAGAACACACAGAAAATATTGTGGAGAAGACGAACCAAAGATTACGTTTCATTGGCAGAACGCTTCGAAGATACACCAGCTCCACCAAAGAGACTGCCTACATCACACTTGTGCGTCCTCTCCTGGAGTACTGTTGCCCCTTGTGGGACCCTCACCAGGTGGGACTGACGGAAGACATTGAGAAGGTTCAGAGAAGGGCAGCACGTTTTGTTTTATCACGTTACGGGGGGAAAGCGTCACGGAAATGTTGCACGAATTGGGGTGGAAATCATTAAAAGAAAGACGTTATCCATGCGGCGTGATCTGTTTGCGAAGTTTCAATCACCGACTTTTGGTTCTGAATGTGAAAATATTTTGCTAGCCCCCACCTACTTAGGGAGGCTTGACCATCCCAACAAAATAAGAGAAATCAGATCGAAAACGGAACGATTTAGGTGATTTGCACAGTATCTATTGTAACGATACTGCTGACCTCCTCATCTCAATGTTAACGTACGATACCGTCTGCCTGGTCCTCTGATCTCAATGTCATCCTACGATACCGTCTGCTTCGGATACGGAATCGTGTGGTTCAGTTGTGATATATGTTGTGTGTGAAGTTAAATACATAATAGCCGGCCTAGGAATCAGTGTAGGACAGTGTCTCGGTGATACTGTGATTAAAACAAGTGATAGATTTCATTAATTAAGAGATTAATATAGTTTCTTTCCAGACAGTTCTATAAACAATACTTTTGTAATTGTTCATTAATTCAAATAAATAGACAGACGAATGGTAAAAACTTTTGTAAAATATAAAGAAATGAAAATAAATAGCATTGTATATATGTTAGGTTCATAAATAAGTTGTGTTGACCAGCTAATTATGTTATTTCGACTATTACATTAATTATCAATATTGTTATTCTTTGTATATATTGACTGAAAAGAGGTTTTGAGTATATTTTGTGAATGGCCAGAATATTTGATAGTTCAGTAAATGTTAGGAACGTGTATGATGTATTCATTAACAAATTAATTGATATTTAACTTCGCACTTTGTTGTTAACAGAAAGATCGGAAATTTCGTCTTAAAAGTTCATGTGCCATCTAAAATTATTGTATGCATAGTTTTCATTTTATATTATGATTATTTTTGTATACATGAAATGTTTTTCTGTTATGTTTGGTAATTGTAAATCAGTATATTCTATTGTTATGAACAATGGTTAATGTAACGTCATTATTGCCGATGTTATATATTTGCCTCACTGCCTTGCGTGGGGGAGTTAGAGGTTTGGCGGAGTTCGAGTTTTGTGTCTTGTCGAGTACTTTGGAATCTGTCAGCCTGTGTTATTGTGGATGTGTTGACTTTGTTATGTTGTGGAGGAGAAGTTTCTTTCATATTAAAGAAAAAGTGAAAATTGTATCTACGAGTGTTTATTTCTACCACGACGCCCCAGGAGAATAATGTTGCAGCAAGCAGAACCCCCATACATCGAAATATTGAAAAGATGAGTATCGGTAGACTGAAACTGTAATTACTCAAAAATATATTAATATGTTTCACTATGTAGATGTGGATGACATCTTCCATCAGTCAATAGCAGTGTTCCGGGTTGTGCTGGCTCGTTCTTGACCTGTCGTGGCAGTTGCACGCCGGTATACCTAGCCGCGCCGTCTTCTTCTGATTGGCCGGCAGAGAGGTAACCACGACTGGAGGCGCCCCCGTAGGCCGAAGCACCGTACAGCGACTTGTCTACTTGCGCGACCACCGACGCGTGGCGAATGGCGAACCCACAACACCACACACTCCTGGCCATTAAAATTGCTACACCGCGAAGGTGACGTGCTACATACGCGAAATTTAACCGACACGAAGAAGATGCTGTGATACGCAAATGATTAGCTTTTCAGAGCATTCACACAAGGTAGGCGCCGGTGGCGACACTTACAACGTGCTGACATGAGGAAAGTTTCCAACCGATTTCTCATACACAAACAGCAGTTGACCGGCATTGCCTGGTGAAACGTTGATGTGATGCCTCGTGTAAGGAGGAGAAATTGCGCACCATCACGTTTCCGACTTTTATCAAAGTCGGATTGTAGCCTATCGCGATTGCGGTTTATCGTATCGCGACATTGCTGCTCGCGTTGGTCGCGATCCAATGACTGTTAGTAGAATATGGAATCGGTGGGTTCAGGAGGGCAATAAGGAACGCCGTGCTGGATCCCAACGGCCTCGTATCACTAGCAGTCGAGATGACAGGCATCTTATCTGCATGGTTGTAACGGATCATGCAGTCACGTCTCGATCCCTGAGTTAACAGATGGGGACGTTCGCAAGAAAACAAACCAACTGCGCGAACAGTTCGACGACATTTGCAGCAGCATGGACTATCAGCTCGGAGTCCGTGGCTGCGGTTACCCTTGACGCTGCATCACAGACTGGAGCGCCTGCGATTGTGTACGCAACGACGAACCTGGATGCACGAGTGGCAAAACGTCATTTTTTTTTTCGGATGAATCCAGGTTCTGTTTACAGCATCATGATGGTCGCATCCGATTTTGGCGACATCGCGGTGAACGCACATTGGAAGAGTGTATTCGTCATCGCCATACTGGCGTATCAGATTTTTGTAGATGTTTGTAAATCTATCGGACCAAACTGCGTGGTCATCAGTCCGTAGCTTACAAACTACTTAAATCTAGGTAAATTATCGTAAGGACAATACACACACCCATGCCCCAGGGAGAACTCGAACCTCCACGGCGAGCAACCGCCCGCTCCGCAACGAGACGCTTTAGACCGCTCGGCTACTCCACCACGGCTACTGGCGTATCATCCGGCGTGATGGTACGGGGTGCCATTGGTTACACGTCTCGATCACCTCTTGCTCGCATCGACGGCACTGTGAACAGTGGCCGTTACATTTCAGATGTGTTATATTACACAAATAACTGAAATAACAATTTTCAAAAATTAGGTATTTTGCCACTTTGCACAAATTTTGAAAAATCGACCTTTTTTCTCGGTCTTGTAGCGCCTTAGGTATTGGGAGTAAAATGCCAAGAATCAAATTTGTAGAGAATTTTATGCTCTTTAAAAAAGAACGGAGATGTAAAACGGTAGGACCACAAATAAGGGAGATATTTTGAAAAAACTGGAAAAATGCCGAAATTTTCGAAGTTTTTTGACCGCAGAAAGTTTTTCCAAGAGAAATTTTGTTAATAAAACTTGGTTTTCTAATCTTCCCAACCATATTAACGACTTAAAAAAATAAAATTTTCTACCCCAGCTTTTGCAAGGTATAGCTACTATTTGACTGGACTAACTGCCCGTGAATTCAGTTCCAAATATTTATTTCAGTTTTGTGGCAATGAGGTGTCATTCTGAGAACGAAATACTCTAAACAAGTAATTAAGAGAATAACTGTATACGCAAAAAGCTGATGTTTTTGTCATGTGAAAAATTTGTTGTGTGCAAGATCTTCCCTGTCGAAAACCAGCCTGATATTCTGATATAACATGAATACAGCAACACGTTATTAATTAATCATTGAATTAATCAATTCTGTATCAATAAATGAATATTTTATTTGGTCAAAAATGACAGTGTCAGGATCTAGCTTTGATATTATAATGTCTATAATTAAAAACAGCGATCAGCCTAAGTGTTGCAGAAACATGTTTATTTATTTAAACCATGATCTGTTTCCAATTTTCTTACAAATCCATCTTTCGATGGTTCACATGCTTTCCGTTTTGTGTCTGTTGAAATTTCGCAGCCCTAGGATAGACAAAAAAAATTTGCTGAAGTTTACGTTTGGTTTTCCTATATTTGAACCTATCATCACATTTATAAAATGGTTTTAAAGTTAAAAACAGGAGAAGTGTGGCGAAGAGCTACGTGTTCTGTCGTCTGTGAATAAGTCCTGTATTTCTCTGATGTATTTTAAACCTTTTATGTTTTTTGACGTGCACGAGTGCTGTTAACGTTACTGATACGTAATTCTCACAACACCATGCTAAAATTTAAGGTAATTCACACATAAGCAATCACAAAGCGTGATCCAGCTTCATGTAAGATATGAAGTACTTATCAGCAACGTTAACAGCACTGAAACAGTGCACGTTCAAAAACATAAAATGTTTAAAATACATACAGTACGATTTCGTCTGTTTATAAGTTTAAAACCCCTTTATAAATGTGACGATACGGTCGAATATAAGGAAACCAATTATTAAGTTTAGCAAATAGTAAACAAAATATGTTTTATTTATCACAGGGCTCCCAAACTAGGAATAGTAATCCGGTTATGGTTTAAATAAACATTTGTCTGTCGTGGCTAGTCGCTATTCTTAATTTTAAAAATCCTAATGATATATAATGAATTGCTGTTCGTTAATATCGCTAAAACTTGAGAATGGCTGAACCGATTTGGCTAATTTTAGTCTTGAAATATTCGTGCAACTCCAGGGAAGGTTTAAACGGTGATAAAATATGGAAAATTAGTCCATAAAAAAGGAAAATCGTGAAAAACTGAAACAGCTTTTTTTTCAGTGAGCTATCAATACCGTTCGTCCAATTGCGATAAAAGTTTGTACATTTCATGTCGAAAGCAAGAGGAAAGTTCGCATCAAATAAAAATTTGGAAAAGTCGCCCGGAAAGTAGGAAAATTTACGAAAAACCGAAAGCCAATTTTTCTATGAATAAAAGTCAATTGCGACATGGTTTATTATTGGTAAGGCAGATTTACGTTATAGAGTGAATTACAATGAAGTAGATAGGTATAGAATGGGACAAGTTGGGGCACATCGATCACAACAGCAGCGAACAATGCAACAGTGAACCTGGAGTGAGGAGAATTCTCTTACGATCCGGAAATAGATTATAGTGCCGACAAATCGGTTACAATTGGGGAAATGTCAGTCATTTGTCAACATTGTAAAGCTTTCAAATACAGCGGTGAATCTGCAGGATTATGTTCCCTGAACTTTCACGAATGTGACATGAACATTATCTTGGACATGTGTGCGTGATTTGCCCACTCTTCCGCCAACTATCTGATGACGCCTTTATAAAGCCACTGCGTCTAAAATACATATGATTTAAATTAATATGGTTTATATTAAGAGGTAAGTGATACCAAGTTCACTGGGTCACCTAGTTTAATAATAGATTTTTTGCAGCCAAACCAGTATTATTTATTTATTTATTCAAAAAATGATGTTTTTCGAGACCGTAGACGAGCGCCATAAACAAATATCTGAAATAACCAGTACGGGAGTTCGACAGTCTGCTTGTATTTTCTATCGGAGAGCATCGAGCGAAGAATCACTACGTTTACATGCAACACATCTTCAGGAAGACGAAAACCGATTTTCGTAAACCGTTTTTAGCTGTCGCGTTCACATGTCACAGCCTGAATCGTATTTCCTACCCTACTTAATATGGCGGCTGAAAAACAGCTGATTCAGATGCTGATTTAGTCCGCACAGTCGCTATTTTTCCTTTATTTAAATACATAGATTTATGTCCACTCTAATATTTATACTTTTACTTCACATTAGAAAATATGGCTCTTTCCATTTGTGCAGAAAATTCTTAACAAGGAAACACAATCTGACAAGCCAGGAACGCTTCAAAAACGGTTGCGTTCAGATGGGCACGAAAATCAATTGTGGAACTGGAAAATCGCTTTAAGGCCAATTCAAACTGTCCGTCACGTCAACGTCATGTCACGGCACCGTCACGTCAAGTCGTATTCACACTGTCCGTCCGTGTCCGTCACGTCAATTCTTCCATCTCAATACGCGATGTTGAAAGTGAGGTTATGAGTGGCGATCTGTTATGTAGAAAGTCATAGTTTAATACTAGAAAGGAGGAACAACAACGCTAAATGTTTTTGACGACCAAAGAAAACTTTACAGTGTATGTTTTTGACCAACTTACTGGGAACTGAAACAACATTTCGAAACATCGACATCTATTTTCAAGCGAAAATATAAACATATGAAAACGTCAAACAATACTTATAAGGGCATAAATAGCGCCTGTTTACTTTATCCATTACGATTTGCCCGTTGGCATTGTTAATAACGTCATGCACAACAGAATTTTTGTCTTTCATTAGAACTGACTTTTTCATTTAAAATGTTATTTAATGAAAAATGCATCATCAAATTACAATCTTATTCAAATAAACAACTGGCTTCAGTCTTTTTTCGGTTTCAGATGTACGACCTCGCTTTCCGGTGGACAATAATTGAGATAAATATTGAAGTCATCATGAAACATTTGCAAATTACCGCTAAACCAAAATATAATAATACAATAAAGATTAATAACACAAATTTGCGTGCAAACCGTGTAATTGTCGACTACAATATGAAAATAGCGTGACGAAAATAGGTTAACTTCCGATGTCAGCAGACGACCGTTCAATCAAAACAATTTTCTCGAGAAAGCTTAACATGACGTTGACGTTAGGTGACGGTCTGGTGACGGACACTGTGAATGTCGTCGTTAGAACTACATTTTGTAATACATTCTGATCATAAACTTCGACATAACGGAAAATATACGTAAATACGAAGGAAAATGGCGGACTAACTGGAGCGGTGACTGCAGCTGACAGCTACTAGCTCGCGCATGCGCAGTGAACCCACTAGTACCGAATGTAGAACTGACCCTATTTCGTTATCGCTACGATTATCCTGATCGATACTAGCGCGATCATTCTAGTCGAGCCGTTCGTACGACGGCCGCCATTAATGCAACTTGATATCAATCTATTACAAGTTCGTTTGATCGTCTAAAACGGGCGTTAGAGAGACGGATTTTCAGAATAGATTTTGGAGTGTTTACATGACCAACCAAAAGCGGAATTGGGAAATCGGTTAACGAAATCCGTTTTTGGGAGCCCATGTAAACGGGGTGATTGCTCCTCGCACTTTTGACACGGACGGCGGCCTTAATTGTCGAGTCACGTGACCAGATATACACTACGTTTACATGCAACACATCTTCGATTTTCGTGCCCATGTAAACGCAACCGTTTTTGAAGCGTTCTTGGCTTGTCAGATTGTATTTTCTTGTTAAGAATTATCGGCACAAATGGAAAGAGTGATATTTTCTAATGTGGAATAAAAGTATAAATATTAGAATGAACATAAATCTGTGTATTTAAATAAAAAAATAATAGCAGTTGTAAAGACTAAATAAGGAACTGAATCAGTTGTTTTCCAGCCGCCATGATAAGTGAGCTAGGAAATCCGATTCAGGCTATGCCATGTAAACACGACAGCGAAAAACGGTTTACGAAAATCGGTTTTCGTCTTCTGGAAGATGTGTTGCATGTAAGCGTAGTGTATATCTGGTCACGTGACTCGACAATAAACGCCGCCGTCCATGTCGAAAGTGCGAGTATCATTCACCCCGTTTACATGGGCTCCCAAAACGGGATTTCGTAAACCGATTTCTCAATTCCGCTTCTGGTTGGTCATGTAAACACTCCAAAATCGATTCTGGAAATCCGCCTCTCTAAAGGCGCGTTCACACTGGTCAAATTTAATTGAACGAGTTTACTTGATCAATAAATAATATTCACAGAATATATGAGATCAACTGTGATTGGGCAAAGCTGAAAATGTGTACCCAGCCGGGATTCGAACCCGGGTCTCCTGCTTTCTAGGCAGTTGCGCTGACCCCTACACCACTGGGGACACAGTGATCACCGCACCTGCAAGGACTACCTAAGCACGCCTCCCGTCAGACACAAATTCCCAGCTTCGCCCTGGCCACAGTACTCAAACTCGTAGTCTTGAAACTAATTCCCGTAAGAGTAAAGGCCAATTCACACTGTCCGTCACGTCACGGAACCGTCACGTCAAGTCGTATTCACACTGTTCGTCCGTGTCCGTCACGCCAATTCGTCCATCTCAATACGCGATGTTGAAAGTGAGGTTATGAGTGGCGATCTGTAATGTAGAAAGTCATAGTTTAATACTAGAAAGGGGGAACAACAACGCTAAATGTTATTAACGGCCAAAGAAAATTTTACAGTGTATGTTTTTGGCCAACTTACTGGGAACTGAAACAACATTTCAAAACATCGACATCTATTTGCAAGCGAAAAAATAAACATATGAAGACATCAAACCATACTTGTAACAGCATAAATAGCGCCTGCATACTTTAACCATTAAGATTTGCATGCTGACATTGTTAATACGTCGTAAACAACTGAATTTTCGTCTTTCATTAGAACTGACATTTTCATTTAAAGTGTTATTTAATGAAAAATACGTAATCAAATTACAATCTTATTCAAATAAAGAGTTTGCTTCAGTCGTTTCTGTTACATTGTTACGTCAGATAAACCATTTTTTGGTTTCAGATATCCGACTTCGATTTTAGGGGGACACTCAATTGACAAAAATATTTAAGTCGTCATGAAACATTTGAGATTTACCCCTAAAACGAGGTACAACAACAACACAAAGATGAATAAGACACATTTACATATAAACAGTGCAATCGTCGACTGCAACATGTAATTCGCGTGACGAAAATAGGTTAACTTCCGATGTTAGCAGACGGCCGTTCCGTCAAAACATTCTTCTCGAGAAAGCTTGACGGACGTTGACGTGACGTGACGGCCCGGTGACGGACAGTGTGAATGCCGCCATTAGAAATACATTGCGGAATGTTCTGACGGACGGTGACGTGACGTGACGTGACGTGACGGACAGTGTGAACCGGCCTTTAGAGAAGCGGATTTCCAGAATCGATTTTGGAGTGTTTACATGACCAACCAAAAGCGGAATTGGGAAATCGGTTAACGAAATCCGGTTTTGGGAGCCCATGTAAACGGGGTGAATGATACTCGCACTTTCGACATGGACGGCGGCGTTTATTGTCGAGTCACGTGACCAGATATACACTACGTTTACATGCAACACATCTTCCAGAAGACGAAAACCGATTTTCGTAAACCGTTTTTCGCTGTCGTGTTTACATGGCATAGCCTGAATCGGATTTCGTAGCTCACTTAACATGGCGGCTGATTCAGTTCCTTATTTAGTCTTTACAACTGCTATTATTTTTTTATTTAAATACACAGATTTATGTTAATTCTAATATTTATACTTTTATTTCACATTAGAAAATATCACTCTTTCCATATGAGCCGAAGATTCTTAACAAGGAAACACAATCTGACAAGCCAAGAACGCTTCAAAACAGGTTGCGTTTACATGGGCACGAAAATCGAGGATGTGTTGCAGGTAAACATAGTGTATATCTGGTCACGTGACTCGACAATAAACGCCGCCGTCCATGTCGAAAGTGCGAGTATCATTCACCCCGTTTACATGGGCTCCCAAAACGGGATTTCGTAAACCGATTTCCCAATTCCGCTTCTGGTTGGTCATGTAAACACTCCAAAATCGATTCTGGAAATCCATTTCTCTAAAGGCGCGTTCACACAGGTCAAATTTAATTGAACGAGTTTACTTGATCAGTAAATAATATTCACAGAATATATGAGATCAACTGTGATTGGGCAAAGCTGAAAATGTGTACCCAGCCGGGATTCGAACCCGGGTCTCCTGCTTTCTAGGCAGTTGCACTGACCCCTACACCACTGGGGACACAGTGATCGCCGCACCTGCAAGGACTACCTAAGCACGCCTCCCGTCAGACACAAATTCCCAGCTTCGCCCTGCCCACAGTACTCAAACCCGTAATTATGAAACTAATTCCCGTAAGAGTAAGGGCTTCAAACTTGCCCACCCCTCCCCACTAACGAAAGGATCATTGCCCGTCACCGGATTTCCAGAATCCATTTTGGAATTGGGAAATCTGGTTACGAAATCCGGTTTTGGGAGCCCATGTAAACGGGGTGGTTGCTCCTCGCACCTTTTACACGGACGGCGGCGTTAATTGTCGCGTCACGTGACCAGAGATAGTACATCAGCCGGCGCTGTCGCCGCGCGGTGCAGCGTATCGACCGCGAGACGCGGCGCGACGCTAGCGCCAGCGGCGGCGGCCGTCGCTACTGTTCAGTCTGCAGCGGGCAGCCGAGCCGGCCGGACGTGGCCATGGCGGCGAGCGCGTAGCGTGGCGTAGCCGGGGCAGCGGTGCCATGACGTGAGGCGGCCACGGCGCGGGCATCGTAGCTGCGGGCATGGCCAAGGGCAGCATGTGAGTAGCCAGGCACTGCCCTGCCTCTGAGGCTACGCGCCAATGCGCCGCCGACCGCCTGCAGTCGCATCGAGCCGAGATCTGTGCCCCGTGCATCTGGAGTAGCTATGGGAAAAACCGACCGGTTAAAACCGATACCGGTATTTTAGTTTCGAATAACCGGTTTTTTCGGTATTTATTTGGTGTCGGTTGTAACCGGTTTTTTTAGTTATTGCCAAGAACCGGGTAGAAAAACCGGTACGACTACTTCCTGTAGCAGTGATTCAAAATGTTTGTGTGGTTTTCTTTTTTTTTTTTCTTTTTTTTTTTCTTTTTTTTTTTTTTTTATAATAATCTGATGAAGACTGACTAAATGTGCCGAAAGTGGCCATTTTAATAAATGAGTTTTCTTGGCTGCTTTTACTATTGGATATTAAATAACAGAGTGTTGTTAGCTCCTCAAAACATTAGTTAAAACTTAAAATGTATTAAATTGCTATGCTAATAAGTTTTATTAATGTGATTCGTTGAAAGTGAGGGGCTTTTTTTAATAACCAATATGGGTTTAGGTAACATTAGTCATGGGGTGCCTCGCAAGGTAGCCGTGCGGTCTGACGCTCCATGTTATAGAATGCATGGCTGCTCCAGTCGGAGGTTCGAGTCCTCCCTCCTCCCACGGTCATGGGTGTGTATGTTGTCCTTAGCGTAAGTTAGTTCATGTTAGATTAAGTAGTTTGTAAGTCTAGGGACCAATGACCTAAGCAGTTAGGTCTCATAAGAACTCCACCCATTTGAACATTCTTTGATCATGTGGTACACAGCTTTCCTATTTCAATTTACACTGACAACAATCATACTGTTAGTCGGAACTGTGACTTTATTTTTCGTAATGTTTCTGCAGCACTGATTGAAGTTTATTTACTGACTGTAACTTATATATATTGTGTATATAACGAGATATTTGTATGCGCTGGCTCACAAGTTCAACTTACGGAGTGGTTGGCTCAATATTCGCAACTGCTGGATGGAAATACTAGGCCAGTAAATCTGTATGCTTCATATATCATCTTCTATGGACTCATGGTTAGACTTACACACACTCAAAAAGGCGTAGTATTGGGAGGGGATCTTGCAAAATATGGAAAGACTAGTGATTTGTTGTATAACGTAAATTTACCTAAATTTTCGTTTTCTGCCGAAACTAGAAGAACCGAAAATTCGATTGCGATTTCTGTTTCGGCTGCCAATTAAGTTTCGATCGAACTTTGCTGGAAATAAAAGCAATAAAAAAAACCGAAAACCGGTTATTTAAAAAACCGGTTATCTTGAGCAGTTTTTAAAGTGCGGTTAAACTGGTGATGAAAAGAACCGGTGTAACCGAAAACCGGTTGTTTCAGCGATAACCGCCATCCCTAATCTGGAGTCCACACTCTCCACAACTGCAAGATGCAACTAGTTGTTCTCAACGACGAGTGTTCATCAGAGACGAGTGTATCGTCAGGCGTGCCCCAAGGGAGTGTGATAGCACCGCTATTATTTTCTATCTGTATAAATGATCTGATGGACAGACTAACTTGTAATTTGCGACTGTTTGCTGATGATCCTGTGGTGTATGGGTGGGTGTCGTCTTTAACTGAATGTAATAGCATACAGGATGACTTGGACAAAATTCCTAGTTGGTGCGAAGAATGGCAGGTAGCTCTCAATGTAGAAAAATGTAAGGTGATGCGCATGAGTAGGAAAAACAATCCCATAATGTTCGAATACAGCATTAGTAGTGAGCTTCTTGATGCTGTCGCGTCGTTCAAATATCTAGGCGTAACATTGCAGAGCGATATGAAATGGAACGAGCATGTAAGGACAGTTGTGAGTAAGGCAGACAGCCGACTTCGGTTTATTGGGAGAATTTTGGGAAGATGTACTTCACCTGTAAAGGAGACCGCGTATAAAACGCTTGTACGACCACGTCTTGAGTATTGCTCAAGTATTTGGGACCCGCAGCAAATCGGTTTGAAGGAAGACATAGAGGCGGTTCAGAGGCGAGCAGCTAGATTTGTTACCGGTAGGTTCGACCAATGCGCGAGTGTCACGGAAATGCTCCGGCAACTCAATTGGGGATCGCTGGAAGAAAGACGACGTTCTTTTCGTGAAATTCTGTTGCGGGAATTTAGAGTGCCGGAATTTGAAGCTGAGTGTAGTACGATTTTGCTGCCGCCTACTTACATTTCGCGTAAAGATCACAAAGACAAGATAAGAGAAATGAGGGCTCGTACGGAGGCATATCGGCATTCTTTTTTTCCTCGTTCTATTTGGGAGTGGAATAGGAAAGGAAATGCCTAGTAGTGATACAGTGTACCCTCCGCCACGCACCTTATGGTGAATTGCGGAGTATGTATGTAGATGTAGTTCCATGACACTCCGGTAGACTTCAACCTAGTCACTTCGCACGCTACGAGCAACTACATTCGATTTTCCTTCGTGCTCGTACGAGCATACCGTGTTCTAAAAGCCCGACTATCTACTCACAGAAAGGAGATAAATGCACTTTTAATTTTTATAAATGCACACAATCAGCCGTTAATGTCATGGTTTAAATTGTATGACGCTTCTCGCCGGGCTGCAGTGATTATGTTGGCACCAATGGTAATAACGGCAACTCAGATTTTTTCGTGACAACTTCAATTAAAAGGATAATTTTTTTTTCTGCACGGAGAAGGGTACATAGAATAACCTGTCGACCATAGAGCAAGTACAGCATTAAACATTTACTCTGTAGCTCGTGAAAAATATTAACGCAATTCTACACTTCATTGTTCATCTGTTGCCATCATAAGCACTGGAGCCCGGCGAGAAGCGTCGTAAAATTTTACCATGCCATGAAATCTTTTAATTGTACCCATACAAGTACGCTGACATTAGCGTTTAATTCACAACTCTTACCATATAATACTCTTCCGAAACACAGCTTGCCCTTTATTCACACGAAGTGATAAGTGCCATCGACAAGGGATTTCAAATCGACTCCGTATTTCTGGATTTTCGGAAGGCTTTTGAAACTGTACCCCACAAGCGGCTCCTAATGAAATTGCGCGCTTATGGAATATCGCCCCAATTGTTCGATTAGATTCAAGATTTCCTATCAGAAAGGACACAGTTCACAGTAATTGACGGTAAGTCATCGAGTAAAACAGAAGTGATATCTGGCGTTCCACAGGGAAGCGTTATAGGTCCCCTATTCTTCCTCGTATTTATAAACGATTTAGGAGACAATCTGAATAGCTCCCTCAGACTGTTCGCGGATGATGCTGTCGTTTATCGGTTAGTGAAGTCAACAGAGGATCAAAAGCAACTGCAAAGCGATATAGATAAAATTTCCACATGGTGCGAAAATTGGCCAATGACACTAAATAAAGAAATGTGTGAAGTAATACACATGACCACTAAAAGAAATCCACTGAACTTCAATTACGCGATAAATCAGTCAAACCTTAAGGTCGTAAATTCTACCAAATATCTAGGAGTAACAATTACGAACAACTTAGACCGGAGAGAAATAGAAAATATTGTGGGGAAGGCGAACCAAAGGTTACGTTTCATTGGCAGAACGCATCGAAGATGCACCAGCTCCACCAAAGAGACTGCCTACATCACACTTGTGCGTCCTCTCCTGGAGTACTGTTGCCCAGTGTGGGACCCTCACCAGGTGGGACTGACGGAAGATATTGAGAAGGTTCAGAGAAGGGCAGCTCGTTTTATCACGTTATGGGGGGCAAAGCGTCACGAAAATGTTGCACAAATTGGGGTGGAAATCATTAAAAGAAAGTCGTTACTCGTTGTGGCGTGATCTGTTTGCGAAGTTTCAATCACCGACTTTTACTTCTGAATGTGAAAATATTTTGCTAGCACCCACCGACTTAGGGAGACATGACCATCCCAATAAAATAAGAGAAATAAGATCGAAAACGGAACGATTTAGGTGTTCTTTCTTCGCGCGCGCTATTAGAGAATGGAACGGTAGAGAAAAGTTATGAAACTGCTTAATGAGCCCTCTGCCAGGCACTTCAATGTGATTTGCAGAGTATGTAGATGTAGATGTAATTCAGTATTTTATTTTGTGCACTTACGTTGTGTCTATCTGCCATTATTGTTGTTTCGCGGCACGGTCTGGGGAACGTAATATTGTATTACCGAAACTAGCCATTAAAAGGTTTCGTAACATTATTGGCTGAAGGTGTTTGTTTACAAAATCATCAGTGGTCAAGATGAACAAACAAAGAATAAATTAAATTTTCCGAGCCAAGCAGAATCGCCGCGTGGTTTAAAGCGCCATGCTACGGACTGTACGGACCTTCCCGTCGGAGGTTCGAGTCCTCCTTTGGGCATGGGCCTGCCTCTCTCTCTCTCTCTCTCTCTCTCTCTCTCTCTCTCTCTCTCTCTCTCTCTCTCTCTCCCTGTGTGTGTGTGTGTGTGTGTGTGTGTGTGTGTGTGTGTGTGTGTGTTCGTTTTGTTCTTAGTGTAAGTTAGTTTCAGTAGTTTTTAAGTCTAGGGACTAACGACCAGAGTAGTTTCGACCAATGACTTTACAAACATTTCAATAATCCTCCGCTTTTCATCCTTTACAAACACTTGAAACTGCAGGAGACTACGTCGCATCGTTTTAAGAGCAATACTGAAGGACCGGATACTAACCGTCTGCTTTGACTCATGATGCCACAGGCGCGGACGCACTAAACGGGGAAAAAGGCGGAAAACAACATTGGAAAACACAAAATACATTACGCACATAGAAAAGTATCTTGCACACAGTACTCTGCGAAGCAGTTGCCACTAGGACGATGAACGTTTCAAGTGATTGTTTTTTTAATTAAATCATGGTGCTCCGAAGGAGGGCGGATGAACGTAAATCAGTTTGTATTGTAAAAAGTAATAACGCATTCGTAACAAAAGGAAAATGAGCAATGTTTTGAGTCATACATTATTGTTGTTGTTGTGGTCTGCAGCCTGGTTTGACGCAGTTCTCCACCCTACTCTATCCTGAGCAAGCCTCATCATCTCCTCACAACAACGGCACCCTACGTCCATCTCAATCACTGTATTCGTGTCTTGGTCTCGCTCTGCGATTTTTACCCCAAACACTCCCCTCCAATGTCAAATTCACGATTCCTTGATATATAAGGTATGCCAAAAATTCCTTTTCTCCCTAACTCTGTTCAGCACCTTCTCAGTCGTTCCGCGATGTATCCACATAATATTCAGCATTCTTCTGTAGCTCCACGTTTCAAAAGCTTCTCTCCCTGTCCGAACGTACTGGGCAACTCTCGACACAAATGCCTTCAGAAAAAAAACCTCCTTACACCTAATATTCGATGTCAGCAAATTCCTCTTTTTCAGAAACGCTTGTTTTCGTATTGCTATTATGCATTTCATATCGTCTGGACTGCGATTTGGATCATCATATGTTATTTTAGTAACCAGGTAACAAACGTCATCTACCACTGTTATTGTTTCGTTACCTAATCTGATTCCTTCAGCATCGCCTGATTTTCTTACGGTGCATTTTGTTCTTGTTAATGTTCATCTCATACGTTTCTTTCAACACACTGTCCATGCCGTTCAGTTGCGTGTGTAGGTCCTTACAATGTCATCAGCAAAACGCAAGGTTTTTGTTTATTCTCCCTGAAGTTTAATAACTTCTCCAAATTTATTCTTGCTTTCCTTTATAGCTTGCTCAATGTACAAATGGGATAACATCGGAAAAAGACTACAACCCTGTCTTATTCCCTTCCCAATGTTTCTGTTTCATGTCCTTCGACTCTAGGAGCTGCTGTCTGGTTTCTGCACAAGTTGTAAGTAACCTTCTGTTTCGTATATTTTACCCCTGCTGACGTCAGAATTTGAAAGATTGTTTTCCAATCAACATTATCAAAAGCTTTCTCCAAAACCTATAAAAGTAAGTTTGCGTTTCCTTAACCTATCTTCTAAGACTAGTCGTACGGTGAATATTGCCTCCCGTGTTCCTAAATTTATCCTGAATCGAAACTGATCTTCTCCGAGGTCGACTTCTATCAGATTTTACATTCTTCTGTAAATAATGTTTGTTAAAATTTTGCAACCTTATGTTATTAAACGGATGGTTCTGTAATTTTCACAGTTCTCTGCGCCTGCTTTCGTTGTAATGGGGATTATTACTTTTTTCTTTAAGTCTGAGGGTGTTTCCCCTCTAAAAATTATATACATCAATTTATAACATGCACTGTGTATTTGTCATCAGATCATCATCATTTAAAGCAAAGGCATTCACCTATATATATATATATATATATATATATATACTTTATAGTGTGCATTATATACTCGTCTTCAGTATATCATAATTTAAAGCGTACAATCTTAGAGTCCATCTTTAGTGCATTGTGTCTTTCGTACATGTTCTTTGAATCTGCCAGGCACTTAAATGTGACTTGCAGAGTATCCCATGTAGAAGTAAAAAAAAGATGGTGGCTCTGATTTATTAGACATAAGTGAGGTTGTGACAATGCAAGTGACCTGTGACCACTGAAGGTCTATTGTAATTGTTTATATTTAACTTCATTGAACAATTGTAGAAAGTGATATTCTGATGTAGTATTTTGTATTTTCTCTTGTAGACAGTGCAACAGGTCAACCTAACCTACATGTACAGAGCATTATGTTATTCCACCTGATGACGAGGATTTAAAACCTTGAAACGCGTTGTGGGTACAGTAAACAAAGTGATTTGTAACGGAAATGCTGTGTGTTTTAATCTATTTCAAAAAAACAGTCGCGGTAAAGCCTAAACGAAAATGTTTTCATTTAAAGGTATTTCCCCTGTTTCATACATCTTACACACCATGTGAAATATCTGTCGTGGCTGGCTCTCCCATATACTAGCTCTGAGGGAATATCATCTACTCCAGAGACCTTGTTCATGCTCAGGTTTTTCGGTGAGGAAATTATCTTACCGAATGCAGACGATTAAAAAAAACATTCAAATGTTTGTAAGTCTCTGACGTAACTACTCTGGTCATCTGTCGCTAGGATTACAAACTATTTAAACTAACTTACGCTAAAGACAACAAATACACCCATGCCCAAGGAAGGACTCGAACCTCCGACGGCGAGCAGCGGCGCGCTCCGCAGCTAGGCTCTTTGGAACGCTCGGCCGCTCCACCGCGGCTGCAGAAGATATTAAAATTTATTTCAAGGTGAAAGGTTTTTTTAATCTGAAAAGTAATGTAAAAAAAACCGTTCTAAACAAGGAACCAACATCGCTAACAACGTACCCAGGATGATACAAGAACAACGCAACAGCATCACTTGTTCGTAATTGTGATAATGATCCGCGCGAACTCTTCCACTTCTATCAGCTGTTACATGAGTAACATCCCAATTTTTTATCCTTTTGCGAGATCGTATCCTACTTGCTTGTTGTTTAGTGTGTGTATCTACGTTCGAAGTGGCGTTTGTTTTAATACTATAATTCAATTTTGTTTTTATTCAACTTTGAACACGTTAAGACTGCATCGCCCCGATATCGAGTGGGGAGGGAGGGTATCGAGCTTTTACAAATGGAGCTCTGAAGGAAGTAATGGATCCAGAACTAGTTAGTCATGCGAGAGTGCATTATTCAGGTGATATCTTTACTTTTTTTATACTAAAAAGACAATTAGTGTAGTAAACGATTTACATATAGAAAGTATCACTAACACAAAGGCTAAACAACACCAAAAAATCTGTTTGACTATACCATTATCTTCCTATAGACTAATTTTTTAACTTGAGAATATATACATACAGATTCTGAAATAAATAAATTGTTTTCTATATGTAAATCGTTTACTAGAGTCATGTTGTTTTGCAAATAATAATAATAATAATAATAACTAGACAATGCACATTCGCATAACGAAGTGGTTTAGTAGTGTGGAATCTTAAATCCTTCAGAGCTTTCCCTCCCCTACTCGATATGGGGCGATGCAGTTTTAACGGCCCAAAGAAATACAAAATAGAAGTATAGTAGTAAAAACGCCATATATAAGGTCGCGAAAGCTTTTCTTGAAAAAAAGATTAGTACTCACTGCTCTGGACTGTTTCCTTATTATCTGCCACGGTAAACATGCGAGGTCTAAGGCGGCTTGCTGGAGAGCTCGAGGTTTTTCGCCGTCGGAGTTTCGAGTCCTACGTCGGGAATGGGTGTGTGTGTTGTCCTTAGCATAAGTTAGTTTGTAAGCCTAGGGACTGATAAGTTCCTTAGATTTACAAATAATTAAACATTTTTGACAAACAGAACGCTGTTGGTATCACAATATTTCCGAAAATATGAGATCTTGGAATGGATAAATACAGGTCGTGTGTGGTTTAGAAGAGACTTGTTATGTGATACTTCCTGCAAGGCAGTGGAAACTTCTGGACACAAAGTTGGAAGTAGAAGGCGATAGCTCTGCCCTGTATGCAAGTTTGACCACTAAGGCCCCATGATATTGAGACCTGGTGACTGGGTATGGCCACGGCAGATGTGACGATTTGTCCTGGAGATCAGGTACCAGTCGTGGTCGGTGGGCTGTATGGGAAGGGGCCATTTCGCCTTGGATCACAGTACGCAAAAACGTCGTTCATCTGAAGTTTTCTGCAGTCATTATATCCCCTGAAACGTTACTGACGTATTCCGTGACGATATTTCCACCTTTTCAACCAACCTTGGCATGCAGTTTAAGTTATGATCACCATCGTAAGCTTGCTCTTTAATTTTAGCGCCTTTTACTCCACAATTGCCGCGGTGGAGTAGCCGAGCGGTCTAATGCGTCTCGCTGCGGAGCGCGCGGTTGCTCGCCGTGGAGGTTCGAGTCCTCCCTTGGGCATGGGTGTATGTGTTGTCCTTAGGTTAGTTTAGTTTAAGTAGTTTGTAAGCTACGGACTGATGACCACGCAGTTTGGTCCGATAGAATTACAAACATTTGAACATTTTTGAACTCCACAATTGGACTGGATATTGGAACTCCACGCTCTTTTTTCTCATTAATTATATAATCGTATGATCATTTTCAAACAATACACAATTATACGTAATAAGGTAAAATTAAAAAGTCCATTCTTCTCAACCATTCATTTAAACCCGATATGAGAATATTATGAACTACCTCGAAGAGAACGACCTATTAACCAATAGTCAGCACGGATTCAGAAAGTATCGCTCTTGCGAAACACAGCTTGCCCTTTATTCACATGAAGTGTTAAGTGCCATCGACAAAGGGATCTCAAATCGATTCCATATTTCTGGATTTCCGGAAGGCTTTTGATACTGTACCCCACAAGCGGCTTCTAATGAAATTGCGTGCTTATGGAATATCTTCCCAATTGTGCGATTGGATTCATGATTTCCTATCAGAAAGGACACAGTTCGTTGTAATTGACGGTAAGTCATCGAGTAAAACAGAAGTGATATCTGGCGTTCCACAAGGAAGCGTTATAGGTCCCCTACTCTTCCTCGTGTTTATAAACAATTTAGGAGACAATCTGAATAGCTCCCTTAGACTGTTCGCAGATGATGCTGTCGTTTATCGGTTAGTGAAGTCAACAGAGGCTCAAAAGCAACTGCAAAGCGATTTAGACAAAATTTCTACTTGGTGCGAAAATTGGCAATTGACACTAAATAAAGAAAAGTGTGAAGTAATACACATGACCACTAAAAGAAATCCACTGAACTTCAATTATGTGATAAATCAGTCAAACTTTAAGGTCGTAAATTCTACCAAATACCTAGGAGTTACAATTACGAACAACTTAGACTGGAGAGAACACACAGAAAATATTGTGGGGAAGGCGAATCAAAGGTTACGTTTCATTGGCAGAACGCTTCGAAGATGCACCAGCTCCACCAAAGAGACAGCCTACATCACACTTGTGCGTCCTCTCCTGGAGTACTGTTGCCCCTTGTGGGACCCTCACCAGGTGGGACTGACGGAAGACATTGAGAAGGTTCAGAGAAGGGCAGCTCGTTTTGTTTTACCACGTTACGGGGGGGAAAGCGTCACGGAAATGTTGCACGAATTGGGGTGGAAATCATTAAAAGAAAGACGTTATTCATTGCGGTGTGATCTGTTAGCATAGTTTCAATCACTGACTTTTACTTATGAATGTGAAAATATTTTGCTAGCACCCACCTACTTAGGGAGACATGACCATCCCAATAAAGTAAGAGAAATCAGATCGAAAACGGAACGATTTAGGTTATGAAAATGGTTAATGAACCCTCTGCCAGGCACTTAAATGTGATTTGCAGAGTATCTATGTAGATGTAGATGAGAGAGAACAAATCGTCAGGAATGCCTCAGTACGAATGGAGAGGACAACGTCGGACAAATTTGTTCGTCTCTTCTTGCATGTTACACTCACAGATAGGTGAAATGATCCATCCCCACTTGTGTCCAGTGCTCAACAAGTTGGTGCGACACCAGAACTTCCTCGGTAGGTCAAAACCGTTTGGCTTCTTTGTGGGGGTCTGCATGCTGGGCACTTGGTCTTAATGGTTTTGTTGATCAATCATGCCTCCAGCTTTCGTTTAGGTCAAATCCATCAGCAATGCGTTGCCCCTCAGTGACACTTACTGGTCTTCTTATCTGCAGTCGCTGCTGTGAGGGATGGCAGAATTCTTGGTGCAAAGGCAAAGAGGGTGATGCAAACATTTTCTTAGATTCTTCCTTAAGTGAGGTGGAGGGGTGTTAGCACAGATAACCAGTGACACGGAGTTTATTTGAGGCAATACTCACTTTACGGGTTATCCTAGAAGATAGATTAAGAAAAGGCGAACCTACATTTCTGGCTTTTGTAGATTTGGAGAAGGCTTTTGACAATGTTGATTGGAATAAACTCTTTCAAGTTCTGAAGCAAGCAGGAGTAAAATATAGGGAGCGTAAGGTTATTTACAACTTGTACAAAAACCAGACAGCGGTTGTCAGAGTTGAAGGGCATGAAAGGGATGCAGTGGTTGGAAAGGGAGTAAGACAGGGTTGTAGTCTTTCTCCATTATTGTTCAGTTTGTACATTGAGCAAGCTATAAAGGAAAACAAGGAGAAATTTGGTGAAGGAATTAAAGTTCAGGGGGAAGAATTGAAAACATTCCGTTTTGCCGACGACATAGTAATTCTGTCAGAGACAGCATAGGACCTGGAAGAGCAACTGAACGGAATGGACAGTGTGCTGAAAGGTGCATATAAGATGAACATTAACAAGACCAAAACTAGGGTAATGGAGTGCAGTGTAAGAAAATCAGGTGATACTGAGGAATTAGATTAGGTAACGAAACGATAAAGGAAGTAGATGAGTTTTGTTACTTGGGCAGTAAATGATGGTCGCAGTACAGAGGATATAAAATGCAGAATGGCAATGGGTAGAAAAGCGTTCTTGAAAAAGAGAAATTTGTTAACATCGAATATTTATTTAAACCTAAGGAAGTCCTTTCTGAAGGCATTTGTATGGAGTGTTGCCTTGTATGGGAGTGAAACATGGACGATAAGCAGTGCGGACAGGAAGAAGATTGAGGCTTTTGAAATATGGTGCTACAGAAGAATGCTGAAGATTAGGTGGGTGGATCGCGTAACTAATGAGGAGGTACTGAACAGAATTGGTGAGAAAAGAATTTCTGGCATACCTTGACTAAAAGAAGGGACAGATTGGTAGGACACATTATTCTTAGACATCAAGGAATTGTGAATTTAGCGTTGGAGGGAAGTGTATGGGGAAAACATCGCAGGGGAAGACCAAGAGATGGATACAGTACGCAGATTCAGACAGATGTAGATTGTCGCTCTTATGTGGAGATGAAGAGGCTCGCTCGGGATAGGGTATTGTGGAGAGCTGCATCAAACCAGTCTCCGGACTGAAGACCACAACAACAACAACCAGTAATGCAACGCATTGCATCGTTCAATTTCGTGTCTGCCTTCTTCACATTTGCGCTTTCCAACCAGACGGCTGCACAGTGCTCAGCAGCAGAGTACACAAGACTAATCGCAGACAGGCGTAAATCGTCAGAAGAGGCTGCCCAGGATGTACCGCTAAGCTTATGCAATAGGTGCTTCTCTGCGGTGACTTTGTGGGAAAGGTTAGTAATGTGCTCTTTGTAGCTCAAGGCTCTATCTAAAGTGACTCCAAGGTATTTAGGAAAATGATTGTATCTCAGCTCTTGGTTTGTAGTTAGCAGCACGATTCGCTAGATTGAAACAAAAGACTCACTGAACCAAATGAATAACATTTCATCCCGTATTCCATCATCTTTCGGTAGTGCACTTGGGACAGCGACAATTCTTCTTCCGATATTTCGGCTGCAAACCTTACAGCCATCTTCAAGGCGAGTCCAAGACTGAGTTCTCAGCGTCTGTGCGTGCCTATTTATGCGGTAAATCACGTGATCCAAGCTACTGAGGATTAGACTGCGCATGCTCGAAGATATCACATTCGTAACTGCTGCGCTAGTCATAGATGAATATATACTTCAAAGATAATCTGTGAGCAGTGAGTGCAAACATAAACAGAGCTGTTACGTATCCACAGTGCTTACAAATGAATAATTAATCATTGTTGTTGGTTGTGAGGCGGCATCGTGAGTCGTGTCGGGGTAGCTCAGTCGGTAGAGCGCTTGCCCGCGAAAGGCAAATGTCCCAGGTTCGAGTCCCGGTTCCGGCACACAATTTTAATCTGCCATGAAGTTTCATTGTTGTTGGTTGTTTTAAGAGGACTAAACAGATAGGTTATCAGTCCCAATTAATCATTAAAAGTGGTAACATCAATCGGAATAGAAGACGCAGACATTCTTTCAGAACGAAGGCGTGATATAAGTGGCTTCCATGCGTTGTCAAGATGAAATCCGTCGTCACGATTTAGCAGGTGGTCCGCCAGTTGTATATGTACAGCTTCCTTTAAAAATCGTGACGACGGATTTCATCTTGACAATGCATGGAAGCCACTTATATCACGCCTTCGTTCTGAAAGAATGTCTGCGTCTTCTATTCCGATTGATGTTACCACTTTTAATGATTAATTGGGACTGATAACCTAGCTGTTTAGTCCCCTTAAAACAATCAACAACAATGATTAATTATTCATTTGTAAGCACTGTGGATACGTAACAGCTCTGTTTATGTTTGCACTCACTGCTCACAGATTATCTTTGAAGTATATATTCATCTATGACTAGCGCAGCAGTTACGAATGTGATATCTTCGAGCATGCGCAGTCTAATCCTCAGTAGCTTGGATCACGTGATTTACCGCATAAATAGGCACGCACAGACGCTGAGAACTCAGTCTTGGACTCGCCTTGAAGATGGCTGTAAGGTTTGCAGCCGAAATATCGGAAGAAGAATTGTCGCTGTCCCGGGTGCACTCCCGAAAGATGATGGAATATTATGTCCGTCGGGAAAAATTCAAGAATCACATTTCATCCCGTGCTGGACGGCACTGTTGGCGCAATATTGTAAACATCGGCATGTTGGCCAGGTGCGTGAATGAGCTCTTGTCATTGCACAGTCGTGGCCGCCGCTACAGCTCTGTTTTAGGATTCTGTTGGGTTCTGTCGACCGTTTCGTGGTTTAACGATTTGACGCTACCAGATCGTAGCTAGCGTGTGCGCGCACGCTCTCTCGTTATTACCCGTCGGTCTTCGGAAAAGACTGAGAAGCAGGGTACGTCTGGCATAATCGCAACCGGTAACACATATTTTAGTTCGCGGCCGGTAGCGCATATTTCAGTTCGCGACCGGTAGCGAAGTAGGTCGCTCTTGTTAGTTCGTCAGCTTCCATTCTCGAGACTGTTCGTTATTCGTTAGCTCTTTTTCAATTTTGCAACTGCTGCTCTAAGTGCTCTTCCTTTTGTTATGATAGCTTTTTTTCAAATGAACCCGTATTTTTGTGCAATTAGACATCGAAAACGCAAATAAACCAATTGTTTTCGCAAATGGTTAATATATAATGGTATTCAAATACTGTATATACTGTGCTCGTATTATTTCATTTTTAAAATGGATTTATTTATTAGGTTCGTAGTAATCGATAGTAAGGCATCGACTAAAACAGAGGTGATATCGGGCGTTCCACAGGGTAGTGTTATTGGTCCTCTGCTGTTCCTTATCTACGTAAACGATTTAGGGGAAAATCTAAGTAGCTCTCTTAGGTTGTTTGCAGATGACGCCGTCATTTACCGTCTGGTAAAATCATCTGAAGATCAAAATCAACTGCAGAACGATCTGAATATCACTCGTGTAAAAATTGGCAATTGACTCTAAACAATGAGAAATGTGAAGTTGTCCACATGAGTATGAAAAGAAATCCGTTAAACTTTGTTTACAACATAAATCAATCAAATGTGAAGGCCGTAAACTCCACAAAATACCTAGGAATTACTATTACTTCAGACTTAAACTGGGAAGAACACGTAGATAATATCGTGGGAAAGGCGAACCAGAGACTGCGTTTTATTGGCAGAACCCTTAAAAGATGCAACAGAACTACTAAAGAAACTGCATACACTGCGCTTGTCCGTCCATTTTTGGAGTATTGCAGCCCAGTGTGGGATCCTTATCAGGTGGGTTTGACGGAGGACATCGAAAGAGTCCAAAGAAGGGCAGCTCGTTTCGTATTGTCACGATACAGGGGAGACAGCGTTACGGAAATGATACAGGATCTGGGGTGGGAATCATTACAACAACGGCGCTTATCGCTGCGGCGTGGGCTACTTACGAAACTACAATCGCCAACATTTTCCTCCGAATGCGAAACTATATTGTTGACTCCCACTTACATAGGTAGAAATGATCATCAGAATAAAATAAGAGAAATCAGAGCTCGAACAGAGAGATTCAGTGTTCTTTCTTCCCGCGCGCTATTCGAGAATGGAATGACAGATAAATAGTATAATTGTGGTTCGATGAACCCTCTGCCAGGCACTTAAATGTGATTTGCAGAGTATCCCATGTAGATGTAGATGTAGAAAAATCAATACCTACAAAATATACTAAACGCGTTTATTATGGTGAAAAAAATACTTTTTTTTTAAATAACCGACTTAACTCGAAATGACGGTAACTGGCAGAAGGGAATCACGCGATTCTATGCACTCTCGCGTCCTCTCGCTGTTCCCCGTCTTCTGAAAAGGAGCGGACGAACTAAGAGGCGAGGGATCTGCGAACTAGTTAGCGTAGTTCGCCTGTGGTAGCGTTCTCACGAACTACTTCTTTCGAGGAACTACCCAAGACTACTGAGAACATCCCTTTTCTGAAAAATAGGCCGGGAAGGACAAAACGTCAATAGGGATAAGGAATTCCCTTTAAATAAAACTTTTAAGCCAATTTTATTTGATATTAAACAACTACGGTCTTTATTTCGACCTGCAGTTTCTTTTAACAAGCACATGTTCTTGCCGGTTTTTACTGCCGGTGCACTGCCAGTTGCATTGCGCCTAGATGGCGACTACTTTGGTTACGCGTACGCGCGGCGGACCGTCAGCGGTGTCTAAAGGGGACGCAGGTTCTGTCTCAGTTTCCGGCGAGTTAGTTCAAATCAACATGTTCAAATGTTTTTATAGCTTATGGGACTTAACTACGGCGTCATCGGTCCCTAAACCTACAAACTACTTATGAACTACTTACGAACTAGGACGGCACAAATATCCATGCCCGAGGGGGGATTCGAACCCCCGACCGTAATGGCTGTGCAGACCGTGACTGGCGCGCCTCAGTCCCCTCGGCCACCGCGGCCGGTTGTTCTGTATCAAGCATCCACAATGTGAGCGCGAGTATTTTAAAACAAACTACAGGTTTGTGTCAGTACCAAGTCTCCAGACAAAAAAAAATCGGAGGGGTTATAAGTTGAATGTAGCTCGTTCATGGAGGTGTTGCCCCGTGACATGAGCGTGGAGCAGAGAAATGAAGACGAGGTTTTTTTCCCTTTTTTTCTGGAGAGTGGAAGCATGAAAGACATACTAGTGACCAATTCCTTCTAGTGTCTTAACGAATTTTTAATAGACCCAAACGATATATTTATTCATAATATTAGTATTATTATTTCGGCCTGTAATAGACAAAGGAAAAAATTTATATTGACATGTTGCACATCCACGAGGGTCTCTTCAAATCAAATGTTTGTATAGCTTATGGGACTTAACTACGGGATCATCAGTCCCTAAACTTACAAACTACTTATCAGCTAGCTAATACTAAGGACGGCACAAATATCCATGCCCAAGGGGGGATTCGAACCCCCGACCGTAGTGGCGAGTAAGTGCACTGGGCATACTCACCTGAAGATGGCAGCCAGTTTGTCTGTAGAAATATTGTGTCGAGTTGACGATGTTATCCGGCTTCAGATCGGAGAAGAATATTCTCAGCTATTATGCCGGAAAACTCTACGCAACCAGTATGACAGTCTGTGGCACCAAGAAGATACGTGTTCGTGCAGCAGTATATGGTCGAGGATTGTCTTGCTGAAAAATGACATTTCGGGTTAAAACGTACATGTTAAAATAAAAAATAAATAAAATATTAATTATGTTTGGGATCGGTGACGGTAACTAGCGTGTGTTAGGTTTGTGTGTTGATGGAACAGTACCCGTCTAGATTAGTACGCACTGTGAATGTAAAAACTTATCTGAACGTCTGAACTTCAAGTACGAGTCAACATTATAATTAATCAGGCTGGCATCGACTGATTGCATTGAGTATACCCTGCTAGTGTGCTGAACTATCCAGACCACGAGTGTGGTTAAACAATGGATGACAAGTCCGGTTGTCGCTCAAGTTCTGATTCGTTAATCAGACAGACAAATTATTCATTAATTAAATTACACACTGATTAATGGTTGACACAAATTTGATATTCAGAATTAAAATGTGATCATGGGTTGAGTGATATACAATCTCGAACAGTGACATAGTAGCGGAATGACGTAATAGTATGACAATAAAAACACCAAAGTTAACAATTCTGTGTCTGTTTATTAATTAAAGATTAAAGTTTAGATTACTACAACAACGAACTGAGCATGACATCTATTCGTAGATTGACAAACTATAACAGTAGCTGATAGCAGTGAAAGGAACTTGTAGCCTACAATCTATCACAGAGCAGAAACATCTAAAGTCGATAAATTTGTACTATCTATTCTAGTGTGGAAACGTCTAAGTCGATAATTGTGTGCCGGCCGCGGTGGCCGAGGGAATTGAGGCGCTCCAGTCACGTTCTGCACGGCCACTACGGTCGGGGGTTCGAATCCCCCCTCGGGCATGGATATTTGTGCCGTCCTTAGTCTTAGCTAGTTCATAAGTAGTTTGTAAGCTTAGGGACTGATGACCCCGTAGTTAAGTCCCATAAGTTGTACAAACATTTGAACATTTTTGATAATTGTGTAATTCACTAATTATTTACAGTACGGATCAAAGTTTAGTTTATTAAATGCCAAAACTGTTGCTTCGGTTGCGAGCTTAACAATTATTGTGTGTATCGACACCTTCTGAAATTGTGACCTAATATTATTAACAAACCAATTATTGTGTTGTCAGCAAGTGGTGTAATTAATATCTGTATGAAAAGGCACGTTACACAATAGGCAATTAATATCGGTAGCTACCTGATATACAAGTTGGTTACAACTTCTATAATTGACTATGGATGACATAACAAAAGTGAACAACAAGCAAATGGTGTAATTAATTTGGTATGTCGAGTACTTTCCACGATTGGCCAGAAATATTGGTAGCTACCTGATAAACTAGTTGCGTACGATTCTTGTATCAAAAATCTCTCAACCTCTCATCCGAAGACAGCAGCTTCTTGCAGATCATTAATGATGAAATATAAATAAAGTTGAAACTGGTATCCATCCTACCGTTTAAAAGTTGCAGCCTAAAATAACTTGGGATTAATATCTTTCAGTTTAGATAAAAAGGGAGACATAAAGCTCTCTTGAATTAAAACAAAGTTGTAAGTAATGATGCTTATTATTATTATTGTTACCTTATCAATACTGTCGTGTCGCACAAGTCCAAAGTGCGCGCCACCTACTTTCGCCGCGCCGCCATGCACGCACGGCGCGGCGTTCTTACGACGTCAGCCACGAGCGCCCTCTGCTGCAACTCCGCTCGTGGCCACCACTGAACGACATCGTTCACTTGGGACTGAGATAGGAACCAGTTAGCACTTCGGAATCAGATAGGCACCCGTGAAGACTTGGCTATCGGATAGACACTAGGCAGGACTCTAGCTCAACTATGTATCAACATTCTGCAGTACTGAGCTATGTAAAAGTTAAGTATTGTATAAATTCTGTGCAATATATATATCTCGTTCTAATTTACTCTAGTGTTTCTAGTTTCTGCTGTCCCACTGGCTGGTCACCTCCTACCTGCACAAGCGTGCATCCTTTATTCCTGTGTCGGTTAAATACTACTCGGCTACCGACACCTACGACGGAAACGAGACACAAAAGCGGCGACGAGGCTGGGACACAAAAAATACGACCATTACAAAAAATAATACAAAAATCAAAATCAGAATTATTAACAATCCTAACGGCTTACAACAATACTCTCGCAGTCCTTAGCTCTTAACCAGCACCTAACTTCCACACTCTCACTCACTTTGTCTGTGCCCTGCTCTCGCTACTGAATCAATAGTTCATCTAATAATGTCTTTGGCCAAAGGGACAGAACAATACTGCCACCTTTCAGGGTGTCTTGTGGAAAGGTTAAGGGTACGGGCCGCAGGATGTCGTTCACGTAGCTCAGCTGCTCAGAGCACGCTGTACCGCACATATTCGTAAAGCTTGTCTGCTAGTAGCAATAACTGAGGTCTGTTCACAAGCCTCGCCACTATTTCGAGACAGATGTAGCTCGTTCGTATGCATTCAGTGTCTTTATTAATAGCGAAAACCGCATTGTAGCTCTCATTTCCAGGCGTAACAGTGTCGGTTGAGTCAATTTCACACCAGGAGACTGAAATCTAATACACTTAACACCCAGAAAAGATTCTAACCTAACTTAACCTTCTCCAAGAAAAAAAACCATGGCTCACCAAAGGTATAAAAATATCTTGTAACCGGAAAAGGGAACTGTATCTGACAGCAAGAAAGAGTAGCGACCAAGAAATATTCAACTATTATAAAAACTACTGTTCTGTATTAAGGAAAGTTATTAAAAAATCCAAAAGCATGTGCATCATATCTGAGATTAGTACATCCAATAATAAAATTAAAACAATCTGGAATATTATAACAAGGGAGACAGCATTACCATCAAAGTGAATGAAAAAATTACAAACAAAAAGTCAGAAGTTGAAAACACTTTTATTAATTATTTTTTAAATGTTGTGGAGAATATAGGATCCAAATGTTCATTAGAAGAAGCTAGGCAGTTAATGGAACAGGGCGTACCTAACAGTTTGATACAATGGAAATCCCACCCACCTCCCAATCTGAAATAAGGAAATTAATAGACACTCTCAAGAGTAAAAGCTCTCATGGCATTGATGGCATATCCAGCAGGGTGTTAAAAGCTTGTTCCCAAGAAATATGTAGGATTCTTAGCCACATTTGTAATAGCTCACTGGAGCAGGGTATTTTCCCTGATAGACTGAAATATGCTATTGTCAAACCACTTCATAAAAAAGCTGATACGTTGGATGTCAACAACTAACGCCCAATCTCACTTCTGACCGCTCTATCAAAAATTCTTGAAAAAGTAATGTATTCTAGATTAGCTTCATATATTAATAAAAATAAAGTTCTAACAAAATGTCAGTTTGGTTTCCAGAAAGGCTTTTCAACAGAAAATGCAATACACATTTTCACTAATGAAATATTAAATGCTCTGGATAACCGTAAATCACCCGTTGGGATTTTTTTTGATCTATCAAAGGCCTTTGACTGTGTTAACCATGGAATTATTCCAGATAAACAAGTATTGTTGTTATGAGTGGGAAACTGCACAAATGTTTTAAATCATACCTAAATGGAAGACTTCAGAAACTTGATATAAGTAATTCACATAATATACAAAAAACAGCCAAGTCCTCAAACTGGGGAACTACAAGCATGGGGTGCCACAGGGTTCGGTACTGGGACCTTTGCTGTTCTTAATATATATTAATGATTTCCCTTTCTATATTCATAAAGATGCCAAGCTAGTTCTCTTTGCTGACGATACAAGTATCGCTATCACACCCAAATCACAGGAATTAATTGATGAAATTGTCAATGAAGTATTTCAGAGAATTATTAGGTGGTTCTCTGTAAATGGACTCTCTTTAAATTAAAAAAAAAAACGCAGTATATTCAGTTTCACACAATAAATGGCATCACAAAAGTAATTAATGTTGACTTTAACCAGAAATCTATAGCAAAGGTAGAATATTCAAAATTTTTAGGTTTATGCATTGATGAGGGATTGAATTGGAAGAAACACATTGAAGATCTGCTCAAACGTTTGAGCTCAGCAACTTATGCTATTAGGGTGATTGCAAACTTTGGTGATGTACAACTCAGTAAACTAGCATACTATGCTTATTTTCATTCTCTGCTTTCTTATGGCATCATATTCTGGGGTAATTCATCATTTAGTAAGAAAGTATTCATTGCCCAAAAGCGGGTCATCAGAATAATTGCTGGAGCCCACCCAAGATCATCCTGCAGACAATTATTTAAAGATCTAGGAATCTTCACAGTAGCTTCGCAATATATATATATTCACTTATGAAATTTGTTATTAACAATCCAACTGAATTCAAATGTAATAGCAGTGTGCATAGCTACAACACTAGGAGAAAGGGACCTACACTATTCAAGGTTAAATTTAGTTCTGTCACAGAAAGGGGTTAATTATTCTGGCACAAAAGTCTTTGGTCACTTACCAAGTAGTATCAAAATTCTGACAGATAGTCAACTGGCATTTAAAAATAAATTAAGAGAATTTCTGAATGGCAATTCCTACTACAAATTAGATGAATTTCTAGATAAAAGTTAGTACTTTAGGAATAAAAATTAAAAAGTACAAAATAAATAAATAAAATAAAAAATAAAATATTCGAGTATTGAGTGTCATGTAATATTATGTATAGACACATTTCATTTAACTGACACGTTCCACATCATTACGAAGTGTCGTATTGATGACCTACGGAACAAGTATTAATCTAATCTAATCCTTATCCCGACCAAGTGACTAATTGTATAGGAGAGTAGTACACAGTGAAACACGGTACACAGTGAAACATTCCATCTCAATTGTTTTTAGTATTTTTTTTCTACTTGCTGGTATCCCAGCATGTTTATTATGATAAAATACATCTTTGACTGCAATGGTGGACAGTTTGGTTGATCATTCTTGCTTCTATACGTTATTATTGGTTGTCGGTGGTCAGAAGTTACAGTTAACGTCTCTTTGTAAGTTTAATATTTTCGATATAACATACAGCTAAAAGAAATATTACATTTTGTGATAAGATACACATATCTAGCTATATATTCACCAGTTGTAGATTTGGTAGATACGTAGGTTAAGAGTGGTGACTAACTTTGTAGATTATGGTGACTTGTATGTGGTATACAGTGAAACAGGACCATTGGCCTCAAATGGATGTATAATTAGATTAATACTTGTTCCATAGATCACATATACGACATTTCGTAATGATTTGGAACGTGTCAGTTTAGTATATGTTGTCCATACTTGACAATCAATATTTTAAGGATTTGTTTTTTATTTAATTTAATTTTTAATTTTTGTTTTATCTAAAAATTTATCTACATTGTAGAAGGAGTTGCCATTCAGAAATTCCTTTAATTTCTTTGTAAATACTAGTTGGCTATCTGTCAGACTTTTGATGCTACTTGGTAAGTGACCAAAGACTTTTGTGGCAGCATAATTCACCCCTTTTTGAGCCAAAGTTAGATTTAACCTTGAATAGTGAATATCATCCTTTCTCCTAGTGTTGTAGCTATGCACACTGCTATTACTTTTGAATTGGGTCGGATTGTTAATAACAAATTTCATGAGTGAAGATATGTATTGTGAAACTACAGTGAAGATCCCTAGATCCCTAAATAAATGTCTGCAGGATGCTCTTGGGTGGGCTCCAGCAATTATTCTGTTCACACGCTTTTGTGCAATGAATACTTTTTTACTCAATGTTGAATTGCCCCAGAATATGATCCCATATGAAAGCAGTGAATGAAAATAGGCGTACTAAGCTAATTTACTGAGATGTATATCACTAAATTTTGCAATTACTCTGATAGCATAAGTAGCTGAACTCAGACGTTTCAGGAGATCTTCAATATGTTTCTACCAATTCAGTCCCTCGTCAATGCAAACACCTAAAAATTTTGAATATTCTACCTTAGCTACAGATTTATGTTCAAAGTCTAAATTTATTAATGGTGCCATACCATTTACTGTATGAAACTGTATATAGTGGGTTTTATCAAAGTTTAATGAGAGTCCATTTGTAGAGAACCACTTAATAACTTTCTGAAAGATATCATTTACAATTTCATCAGTTAATTCCTGTTTGCCAGGTCTGATAGCTATACTTGTATCATCAGGAAAAAGTACTAGCTTAGCATCTTCGTGAATGTAGAATGGCAAGTCATTAATATTTATTAAGAACAGTAGCTCCTCTTAACCCCAGAGCGAACAGCTATTGAAGAAAGGACTGAGAAAAAGACCAGAGCTGGAAGAAAACAAGAAGAGAAGTATGAAGAGAGTAAACAATAAAAAAAAGTGGTGTGTAAGTAAAACAGATACAGGTGAAAATGATGAAGGACGTGACATAGATGAAGGCCATCCAGTGAAACAGAGACATGTGTATTATTAAATCTTTTTATCTTGTAACGGGACGCTATGATTGGTGACTACATTTTGATGAAATTACGAAACAATGTACATTTTGCAGCTAAAGTCTTCAAGTCAGTAGTTTGTGGTACTGAGTATGCAGTCTCATACCTTCTGAAAAGCAAAAAAAGTTACTGTTTTTGTATTCCCTGGTACAGAAGACATAGCCTGACTTTCACATAAGGACATTGCAATGATTTTTATCACCTGCGTTGCCTATGGCTACTAGGAGACTCTCCAACCATCAGCATATTCGTTTTCCAAACAATTTTGGTGGACTTAATATTCACTGAACAAAATTTAGTATATGTTAATCTTTGTACTTTTATTTAACCAACATATTTATGTTTCTTAAGTCACTCACAAGTAATAAATATAAAAAATGGCAGCTGTTTCACTGGGTACTATACACGGTACACAGTAAAACATTTGCGGAGGTTGTTTAAAATTGTTATTTCACTTACTAATTAGTAGCAAAATTGTCATTTGTGGATCCAAAATATTGACAAAGTCTTATTCTTTCAAGTAAACAAAGAAAATTTGTTTTGTGAGTGGTATTTTATACGAAATAATCAAAAGGGTAATTTTTGTTTCACTGTGTACTATACTACTCTCCCCTACTCATTGTCATAAATTAAGGATATCACCCCAAATTTGCGACTGAATAGGGGATTTCCTGTCAGAGAGGACACAGTTCGTAATAATCGATGGTAAGGCATCAACTAAAACAGAGGTGATATCGGGCGTTCCACAGGGAATTGTGATTGGTCCTCTGCTGTTCCTTATTTACATAAACAATTTGGGAAAAAATCTAAGTAGCTCTGTTAGGTAGTTTGCAGATGACGTCATTTACCGTCTAGTAAAACATCTGAAGATCAAAACCGACTGCAGAACGATCTGAATAAGATATCAGTATGGTGTAAAATTTGGCAATTGACTCTAAATAATGAGAAGTGTGAAGTCGTCCACAGGAATACGAAAAGAAATCCATTAAACATTGTTTACAAGATAAATCAATCAAAAGTGAAGGAGGGAAATTCCAAGGAATATCTATGAATTACTATTACTTCAGACTTAAATTGGAAAGAACGCGTAGATAATGTCGTGGGAAAGGCGAACCAGACAATGCGTTTCATTGGTAGAACTCTTAAAAGACGCAACAGAACTACTAAAGAAACTGCATACACTACGCTTGTCTGTCCTTTATGATTGGTGCACGTACACCCCTGTATGTCTTTGACAGGAGGTGTAACAGGTCAGATGTATCGGGACGACATTTTGCACCATTATGTCCGCCTCTTCGGCGGTGCAGACGGTCCCAACTTCCTCGTGACGGATAATAACGCGCGGCCCCACCAAGCTACCATCTGGAGGAGTGCCTCGACACAGAAGATATCAGGCGAACGGCCTGCCTGTTCTCTGGACCTAAACCCCATCGAGCACGTCTGGGATGCTCTTGGTCGACGTATCGCTGCACGTCTTCAAACCCGCTAGCCACTTCAGCAGCTCCGTCAGGCACTGGATCGAGAATGGGAGACTGCACCCGAGCAGCTGCTCGACCACCTGACCCCGAGTATGCCAACCCCTTTTGGGGCCTGTGTACGTATCCACGGTGATCATATCCCGTATCGATGTCGGGCTACATGTGCAGTGGCGTGGCGCTTTGTAGCACGTCTCTGTACTGTACTTATCACCAGTACCGTCGACCTGCAGATCACGTGAGTGTTCCCCATGTGCCAATGCTGTTGGAGCCAGTTTTGGTAGTGCTGCGTCGTGTGGCACCGCAGTCTGCAACTATCCTTAATTTATGAGCACGAGTGTATATCGGATGCAGTGTGACCACAGTCTAGTATATACAGTCACGACACTCACTGCTGTAAACGTTGTTACCAACTGACAGTTGCTGCGACACTAGCGCTCCTAGCGGAGGGTAAGCTGCCGAAGTAGTGATATTTGTTTATATTCTTTTTGTACGTAATTAACGAAATACTTATTATGATTTTTGCGTTACAAGCGTTATTAAAATATCGAGAGACAAGCATAATACGGAAATTAATATAATAACAGCCTAATTTAAATGATTCAATGGTATAAAGAACAATTCCGTCTTGAACAAATACTTACGAATATGTGTTTATTTGCATCTTATTCCGCTGAAAGTAAGTTGCATATGAACATAATGGTATAATAAATTTGTATTATTGTCTGTTATTACTATGACAGCCAGTTTTTGACGTGTTTCAATTCGGTTTGGAGTCTAGTGATTCTCACATTTTTACACGTCACTCGTCTTTCTTATACAAGCATATTCTTTTAAGTATAATTACTTTAGCTTTAAAAAACAATGTTCTTATGATTCTTGCCGTTTGTGGTTCAGATGTAGCAACAATTATGGAAGTGGGTTGTTCTTTGTTGGAAAACAGTTTGGTTGCTTTTACCGTTATATTGCCACGTCTGTGACGTTCTTCCTTCAGCTGCAGCTGTAATGGTTTATTTGGTATGTTAAATACCGTATTTATTGCATTCTATAAACGTTTCCTATGTTGCAACCTCACCGATTTTACTGGAATTGTAATGAAGAATACTTAACGTTCCTGCATATAAATTGAAGTCTCTCTACTAAAGGGCATGTCTCCTGGTGTTTCCTAGACATTTTTATTTTTAATAGAAAATGAAATTACTGATTTATAGGCTGTATGTTAAAGGATGATTGTAAATTAACTGCCCTGTAATGTACCGTTTCGTACCTTATCAGGGATCTTATGAAACCTAAGAAAGACAAATGGGGAGCTATTTTTAAATTATTACCTATTTATAAGGAAATAAAAACATTGCGTTTTGCTGATGACATTGTAATTCTGTCAGAGACAGCGAACGACCTGGAAGAGCAGTTGAATGGAATGGACAGTGTGTTGAAGAGAGCGTACAAAATGAACATTAACAAGAGCAAAACAAAAATAATGGAATGCGGTCTTAGAAAATCAGGCGATGCTGAAGGAATTAGATTAGGTAACGAAACAATGAAGGTGGTAGATGAGTTTTGTTACTTAGGTAGTAAAATAACATGCGATGGTCGCAGTACAGAGGATATAAAATGCAGAATGGCAATGGGAAGAAAAGCAATTTTGAAAAAGAGAAATTTGCTAACATCGAATATTAATTTAAGTGTAAGGAAGTCTTTTCTGAAGGCATTTGTGTGGAGTGTTGCCTTGTATGGGAGTGAGACATGGACGATAAACAGTGCGGACAGGAAGAGAATAGAGGCTTTTGAAATGTGGTGCTACAGAAGAATGCTGAAGATTAGGTGGGTAGATCGCATAACTAATGAAGAGGTACTGAACAGAATTGGTGAGAAAAGGAATTTTTGGCATACCCTAACTAAAAGAAGGGATCGCTTGGTAGGACACATTCTTAGACATCGAGGAATCGTAAATTTAGCATTGGAGGGAAGTGTGTGGAGTAAAAATCGCAGAGGGAGGCCAAGAGACGCGTATAGTAAGCAGATTCAAGTGGATATGGGTTGCCGTTCTTATGAGGAGATGAAAAGGCTTGCTCAGGATAGAGTAGGGTGGAGAGCTGCATCAAACCAGTCTCCGGACTGAAGACCATAACAACAACAAGGCACTACATACGTTCCCTAATGTAAAAAGTATGCTGTAGTCAATCTAAACGATACTATTCGCACTCATCAGCTATCGTATTCAGGAACGTAGCTTGCCGGCCGCTTGGAGCGCTGGTATCGCAGCGTATAACAAAAATCTGTGGGAGTGTCGTGACTGTATATGTTAGACTGTGGTGTGACCACGTCGTCGGCCGATGTTTTCGGTCAAACTCTTACGACGGCGTCTGACGTCGGTGGCACTGTGCACACCGCCTGAAAAGAACGTGACGGCGGCGTAACGTGGCGCAGGTTGTCGGGTCAGTGCACGCGGCTAGAGCAATGACGCGCTGTCTCCAACCAGCAGTGGATGTACGCGCAGTCGGAAATAGCCGGGGGGCGGTCGATGTCGCCGAAATACCGCCGCGCCAGCTCTAGCTGGACACATCGACCAGCGGCGAAGCCACGCTGACGCGGATTATCCACGTGGGCGGAGTGACGTCAACACTGCGCACTAATACTACGTCTTGTCTCGAGTTGGCACCACTGCGTACATGTCAACAGTCACCACCGCCTCCACCATAGGAGCACCAGGGGCACAGGCCCAGGGCCCCCAGCGTGATGGGAGCCCCGAGAAACTCGTTCCTTTCTCCCAGGCAATGACTTGTTTTAAAATGAATTTTTGTCGCACTTATTCATTATGAAGGCTCAGAATGCGCAGAAAGCAAACGGAAAGCTGAAGTTCTAAATTTAACCTTTAAGAAATCTTTCACGCAGGTGGACCGCACAAACATACCATCATTTGATCAACGTACTAATTCCGAAATGGGGGACATGGCAATAGGTATTTCCGGTGTAGAGAAGCAGCTGAGAGAGGTAAATACGAAAAAGTCTGCTGGTCCGGATGGAATACCAGTTCGGTTTTACAAAGACTATTCTGCGGCATTGGCCCCCTACTTAGCTTGCATTTATAGCGAATCTTTAATTCAGCGCAAAGTTCCTAGTGATTGGAAAAAAGCGTAGGTGACTCCCGTGTATAAGAAAGGAAAGAGAACTGACCCATACAATTACAGGCCAATATCGTTGACATCAGTTTCATGTAGAATTTTGGAGCATATTCTCAGTTCGAATATAGTAAATTTCCTTGAAACGGAAAAGCTTCTTTCCATGAATCAGCACGGGTTTAGGAAACATCGTTCATGTGAAACTCAACTTGCCCTTTTCTCACATGACATCTTGCGAGCCATGGACGAAGGGCAACAGGCGGATTGTGTTTTTCTCGACTTCAAAAAGGCGTTCGACGCGGTGCCACACTGCAGACTGCTAACGAAGATACGAGCTTATGCAATAGGTTCACAGATTTGTGACTGGCTGGAAGACTTCCTAAGTAATAGAACGCAGTACGTTGTTCTCGACGGCGAGTGTTCATCAGAGACGAGTGTATCGTCAGGCGTGCCCCAGGGGAGTGTGATAGGACCGCTATTATTTTTTATCTATATAAATGATCTGATGGACAGAGTAAGTTGTAATTTGCGGCTGTTTGCTGATGATGCTGTGTTGTATGGGAGGGTGTCGTCTGTAACTGACTGTAATAGCATACAGGATGAGTTAGACAAAATTTCTAGTTGGTGCGAAGAATGGCAGCTAGCTCTCAATGTAGAAAAATGTAAGGTGATGCGCATGAGCAGAAAAAACAATCCTATAATGTTCGAATACAGCATTAGTAGTGAGCTTCTTGATGCTGTCGCGTCGTTCAAATATCTAGGCGTAACAATGCAGAGCGATATGAAGTGGAACGAGCATGTAAGGACAGTTGTGAGTAAGGCGGACAGCCGACTTCGGTTTATTGGGAGAATTTTGGGAAGATGTACTTCACCTGTAAAGAAGACTGCGAATAAAACGCTTGTATGACCACGTCTTGAGTATTGCTCAATTGTTTGGGACCCGCAGCAGATCAGTTTAAAGGAAGACATAGAGGCGGTTCAGAGGCGAGCAGCTAGATTTGTTACCGGTAGGTTCGACCAATGCGCGAGTGTCACGGAAATGCTCCGGCAACTCAATTGGGGATCGCTGGAAGAAAGACGACGTTCTCTTCGTGAATTTCTGTTAAGTAAATTTATAGGGCCGGAATTTGAAGCTGAGTGTAGTACGATCTTGCTGCCACCTACTTACATTTCGCGTAAAGATCACAAAGACAAGATAAGAGAAATTAGGGCTGGTACGGAGGCATATAGGCAATCTTTTTTTTCTCGTTCAATTTGGGAGTGGAATAGGAAAGAAAATGCCTAGTAGTGGTACAGTGTACCCTCCGCCAAGCACCTTACGGTGAATTGCGGAGTATGTATGTAGATGTAGAATTGTCTCTATGGGCCGGTTCGTCCATCTCTTGTTAATCTTGTCGTTAGTAAACGAGAAGATGCCTTTAACGTCTCGTTAAATGCGCTCGTTAAGTGCACTGCGTTTGTCATTGCCACATTTGCTAACCTGGAGAAAACGAGAAGGTACGATATATTTCGACTATGTTGGCAATAGAAACAAATGAAAGTGCAGTCTGAATGAACAGCTGTTCCCCATATTTCACTATCAGGGAAGAGGTTAGCAGACAGTTGTTATTTGGTGCTGTGGCAAACAAACTTGAAAGAAGCTCAAATTTTACAAGAAATTTGTGCGAGAGTCTTGTTCCTTAATAGAGAAATATGACACATTCGAATGTGTAAAAAAAAAAAAATACCGACGCTACGACATGGAACGAAAAGGAAGCAACCTTGCGGCAAATGAATTCAATGCTGTCTGCTGTCCATGGGACATGTAGGACAGCAAAAGTGCTTAGGGCCTAGTACGATAATATACTGCCAAGTGCATAATACGTTAGTGCAGGTTAAATTCTACGACGCTTCTCGCCGGGCTGCAGTGGTTATGTTGGCCCCAATGGTAATGATGGCAACTCAGATGACCAATAAATGTTTTTTCGTGACAACTGAAATTAAAACGAAAATTATTTTTTTCTGAACGGACAAGGGTACATATAAGAACCTGTCGACCATAGAGCAGGTACAGTATTAAATTTGCTGCGAGTGAAACGAGCAGCAATAACATTTATTCTTTAGCTCGTGAAAAATATTAATGCAATTCTACACTTCATTGTTCATCTGTTGCCAACATAAGCACTGGAGCCCGGCGAGAAGCTTCGTAAAATATTACCTTAGTGCAAGCAATAAATTGCACGTAGGCGAAAGTGCACTCTTCCTGTAGATCGGAGGAAGAAATCACATTTTAGGCCTTACACTAGGTGCAACAAGCAAAAGTAAACACTGAATTAATAATTTTGCACACATATATAATGTATTCTTTTTTATTACAACAGATAACTTACAAAATTCATAACTATGTGTTGGTCTCTTCAAATGGTCGTGTAGTTTTTCATGCAGCATTTCGAAAGTGGCTATTTGAAGACGAAGTTGCGTAACAAATTCTGCATCGTCCCAGCATTCAAAATGATTTGGACGAACATAAATACGTCTAGGCACGCCTTGTAGGGGCAATGTCCTCTAGTTCATCCAAAATATTGACATCGTAGTAATTGTCAACGAAATCTTATTCCAGACATTTTCATCATATCGATTCTCACTAAACTAGTCGTTACCCGTAAGTTTGTATTTTGATATCACAACAATATTTTTATGGTTATGTTGCGTATCTGTAATGTATCAAACTCATCTAATCGATACTAACATGGATAGGGCGAGAAATATGACGATACAATTTACCAATAAAGCAGCTTTCCACAACAGTTTTTCATACATGTAGTGCTTCTGTTATTTTGTTCGATAAAACGGACTTTTTCACGTGAATATATTGAAGTATTTTAGCGCTTTGGAATCCTGCCATTTTCATACAGATTCTCACTTAACTGGTCGTTAGCCGTGTAACGAGCAGAATTTTACTCGTTAACTTAACGGCCAGTTTGAGGTCCTTTAACCTCAGATTAGCTCATAACGAAACATTGATAAACGCAATTCTCCACTAACGATGAGTTAAGATCTTAACTGGAACTTAACGAGACGTTGACAAACTGGCCCTAAATGAGTCATATATGTTGTGGTAAGTGATTTGGTTGATTGAGTGACTGAGTAAAAAAGTATTCATTGCACAAAAGCGTGTAATCAGAATAATTGTTTTAGCCCACCCAAGAGCATCCTGCAGACATTTATTTAGGAATCTAGGGATACTCACTGTAGCTTCACAATATATATATTCACTCATGAACACTAGGAGAAAGGATGATATTCACTATTCAAGGTTAAATCTAACTTTGGCTCAAAAAGGGGTGAATTATGCTGCCACAAAAGTCTTCGGTCACTTACCAAGTAGCATCAAAAGTCTGACAGATAGCCAACTAGTATTTAAAAAGAAATTAAAGGAATTTCCGAATGGCAACTCCTTCTACATTGTAGATGAATTTTTGATAAAACTTAAAATTAAAAAAATTAAAAAAAAAAAAAAAAAAAAATCCTTAAAATATAGATTGTCAAGTATAGACAAAATTTACTAACATGACACGTTCCACATCATTACGAAATGTCGTATACATGATCTAAGGAGCAAGTATTAATCTAATGTAATCTGCGTGCAAAATCGTAGTTGTTATTGTGGGCCTTAGCTACAGAACACCCAGCGACACTGTTGTAGTAGACCTTGTGGCAGTGTGTTTCAGATATAATGTGGCGGAACATTGTATCCAATAGCGACCTTCACACGACGCCACGCGCGTCTATTTTTGTAACGTTACGACTTAAACCGTCTTTTATTTGTGTTAAAACAGTTATGCTGACAGAGAGGTAGTAAATAAAATATAGTTCTATACTTGAAAGCAATGGTTTATTTTAATTTTGATAGATTGTTAATATATTACGACACACAGTGCGTTAAAAGTTGCTTTTCTTGATACTATTTACACTAACTAGATAGTTATTCTAAGGTCTATTAATTGTATTTTTGAGTGATGCATGAGTGCAGCTGGCTTTACCCAGTTAATGGTTTTTAAATTATATTTTTTTACATTAGTTTATTCTTTAAATTAAATGTCACTCTCAACACTGGAATATGTAGGCCTAACTGCCTAGCCAAGCTCTGAACACAATGTATGAAAAAGAAAAATAATAAATTGAACTTCGCAGAGAATGGGAACAGGAAATACGGTGTGTGTAAAATATGCGCCGGCCGCGGCGGCCGAGGGGACTGAGGCGCTCCAGTCACGGTCTGCACGGCCAATAAGGTCGGGGGTTCGAATCCCCCCTCGGGCATGGATATTTGTGCCGTCCTTACTGTTAGCTAGTTCATAAGTAGTTTGTAAGTTTAGGGACTGATGACCCCGTAGTTAAGTCCCATAAGCTATACAAACATTTTGTAAAATATGTGAGACATTAGAGGGGGCAATGCGAGAAGTACAATAACGCAATTTAACATTATTTTGTAACTGTTTTCGTATGTAACTCTTAGTTACCGTAAACGTATGTGGATGTACTACTTATAAACTAGAAAATACGATAATTATAACGTATTTTTATTTTTTTTTAACTATATTTGGAACATATTTACAATGGCAACATTTGCTTTAATATGGACAGTAAGTGAATGTATCATATCTCTAAATATCCCTCTACTCACTAACTTTAAGTTGGTAGCCTCTTACAGTCAAGTGTAAGCCAATAAATTTACTGTTGTTGTTGTTGTTGTCTTCAGTCCAGAGACTGGTTTGATACAGCTCTCCACAATACCCTATCCTGAGCAAGCGTCTTCATCCCAACATAGGAACGGCAACCTACATCTGTCTGAATCTGCTTACTGTGTCCATCTCTTGGTCTTCCTCTGCTGTTTTTACCCCACACACTTCCCTCCAACGCTAAATTCACAATTCCTTGATGTCTAAGAATGTGTCCTACCAATTTATCCCTTCTTTTAGTCAAGGTATGCTAGAAATTTCTTTTCTCCCCAATTCTGTTCAGTACCTCCTCATTAGTTACGCGATCCACCCACCTAATCTTGAGCATTCTTTTGTAGGACCACATTTCAAAAGCCTCAATCCTCTTCCTGCCCGTACTGTTTATCGTCCATGTCTCACTCCCATACAAGGCAACACTCCATACAAATGCCTTCAGAAAGGACTTCCTTAAGTTTAAATCAATATTCGATGTTAACAAATTTCTCTTTTTCAAGAACGCTTTTCTACCCATTGCCATTCTGCATTTTATATCCTCTGTACTGCGACCATCATTTGTTATTTTACTGCCCAAGTAACAAAACGCATCTACCTCCTTTATTGCTTCGTTACCCATATTACTATGCTGTAATATTTCTGCCCTAGGAAAGTATATTTAATGGCCGTAAGAGCATATTAAAAAGCGTAAGTGTGCCGTAGCCTTTAAATGCGCACCTTCATTGTGGGATGCAAAATGGCGGATTGTTCTGCTTGTACTGTACAGTGCTGTAGGGTAGGCGCTTACGTCACGAGACGTCAGCGCAGATAGGCCCAGTAGAGGCGGCATCGAAGTTGCCCACAACGATACAGCAGCTGCAGCGTATGGCGTCGCGCCGTGGGAATGCAGAGTGTAAAGGGATCCAGCAATCACACACTTCTGCACACTTAGACGTCATGTCATGTGAGAAAAGGGCAAGCTGAGTTTCATATGGACGATGTTTCCTGAACCCGTGCTGGTTCGTATAAAGAAACTTTTCGGTCATGCTGCTGACTGGATCGTCGTTCCTACCAGAGTTTTGCGTCCTCCGTCGGGAAAGTGTGTGTGTGTGTGTGTGTGTGTGTGTGTGTGTGGTGGTGGCGGTGGTGGCGGTGGTGGTTAGTGTAAGTTTAAGTAGTTTGTAAGTCTAGCGACTGACTACCATAGGAGTTTGGTGCAATAGGTTTCGATACTGCGAGGAGAATTTGACAGATCAATAAAATATTTGAGTAGAAATAAGGCCCCTGGTGTAGATGATGTTCCGTCTGAAATGCTATTATCGCTAGGCGAGCCAGTCATGAACAAATTGTTCCACCTGGTATGCAAAGTGTGTCAGACAGGGGAAATACCGTCTCTGTTCAAGAAGAATATAGTGACTAATTCGGAAGAAAACAAATGCAGAAAAATGTGAAAGTTATATAACTATCAGTTTAACAAATCATGTTTGCAAAATACTAACATGATTTATTCATAAACGAATGCAAATAAACTGATGGAAATCCACAACCGGGAAGATAAATTTTGGGAGAAATGTAGGAACATGCGAGGCAATACTCACATTACGACTTATCGTAGAAGATAGGCTAAGGAAAGGGAAACCTAATTTTTTTGCGTTTGTGGAACTGGAGAAAGCTTTTGACAGTGTCGACTGGAATACGCTCTTCCAAATTCTAAAGATAGCAGGGTAAAATATAGGGAGCGAAAAGTTATATTCAATCTATACAAAAACCAGACTGCTGTTATTAGAGTCGAAGGGCAAGAAAGGGACGCAGAGGTTGGGATGGGAGTAAGACAGGGTTGTAGCCTTTTCCCAATGTTGTTCAATCTGTACATTGAGCAGGCAGTGAAGGAATGGAAGGAGAAATTTGGAGAGGGAATTCAAATTCAGGGAGACGAAATAAAAAGTTTGCGGTTTGCCGATGAAATAGTAATTTTGTCAGAGACTGCAAAGGATCGAAGAGCAATTGAATGGATTGGACAGTGTCTTGAAAGGAAGATATAAGATGAACATTAACAAGAGTAAGACGAGGGTAATGCAATGTAATGTCAGAAAATCAGACGATGCTAAAGGAATTAGATTAGGTAATGAGACAATAAAAGAGGTAGATGAGTTTTGTTATTTGGGTATTAAAGTAACTTCTGAAGGCCGAAGTAAAGAAGATATAAAATGCAGAATGGTAATGTGAAGAAAAGCATTTCTAATGAAGCGAAACTTGTTAACATACAACATTAATTTAAATGTTAGGAATTGCTTTCTGAAAGCATTTGTCTGGAGTGTAGCATTGTATGGGAGTGAAACGTAGACGATAAAGAGTTCAGACAAAAAGATGATAAAAGAAAACGTAATCACGGTTTGAAATAGTATATTTCCTCTTTATTTTTGCGCAGAACTGTGTAACATGAACGAAGTCATATATGAACTACAGGTAAGGTAATACCATCTCCGTTAAAAGCGTCCAAGACAAACATTTCAGTAGATGCATTGATTCTAATTAATGACTTTCAATATATTCCACAAATAGTGAATAAACGCTAGGAAAAAAATAAAGAAGGTAATTTGTTACAATGTATACACTTCCCTTCTATTTGATTAAGGAACTACACTTTTCACAGAAATCTGAGACTTCCTTTATATACGAAACTAACTGTATCAGCACTTTGTGCGGAATGTTCATTCTTACAGTATCCTCCCAGTTTACGTGCATATGCTTCAGAAGACCATGGTTTAATTCGTTGTTACGTATTTCACGAAATAGAACTAACATTATTTTAGAGGGAGCATTCTTACATATGCACAACTCCAAATATGGAAGAACATAGCTCTATTTAATTAATAAAAATTCCTTCTAGGGAAAAAAATGGATAGTGGCGGGTTCCGAACCACTGACCTTCAGCATCACAAGCCAATGCATTGCCCACTACGCTATGGCTAATACTTAGAAGTTGCGTTCTTTAATCTCGTAGTATTGATGGCAGTTGTTATCTAATGCTACTATGACATTTTTAGAGTCTAGATTATCATTTATCGTACGAAGAACGACGTGTTTTTCTTAATTCCTCAGTGCGCCACTGCTTTGAAATGATAACGTGTAAGTTACAATAAGAAAATCATCAAATACGCAACGCAAGATGGCGTATGCCAGAGGAATGTCACGTGACATCTGCGTACGGCTGGTTTTCGTTAATTCAATAGAGGGTGTCAAATCTCCGTTATTTTTGCAAATATCTCTCAAACGATACGAGATACGAAAAAAAAACATAAGAGAGCAAAGTGTGGAGAATATTCTCCTCTACAAATTCGGTTATTCAATTTTCGTGTCAGATGAGCGGTTTATTTGCAATTATAATTACATTACAAACGACTTTTTTTGGTATTACTACCGTATTTTTTGTCCGAAAAATTTGAAAAGGGAGGTTCTCGTCTCTTGTCGCCTACAATTATGTCTGTAACATTTGGTGCTCATGGGTTCAACGGTTCGTCTTAAAAAGTGGGAACACATTACGGACAGACACAGACATCCCAAAATCGCCGTTATTTTTGCAAATATCTCTGAAACAATACGAGATATGAAAATAAAACATAAGAGAGCAAAGTTGTGGAGAATATTCTCCTCTACAAATTCGGTTATTCAATTTTCGTGTCAGATGAACGGTTAAGCCGTTATTTCGATTTAAATTTCGAGCTGTCAAAAGACGTTCGCAATGGCCCACTTTTAGTGTTACTACCGTAACCTAAAGTGGGCCAATACGTGTCCTATGTGTTGACCTGGGCTACAAACGTATTCGGAGTGACTCGGCGTTTGGCACTTGAACGATGCCACTTGTCATTATCCGCCACATTGCTTCGTGTCACACCACGCTCACTGAAGCAGTTCCTACAGATGGCTTCACCTGATTCCAGAGCACTGAATGGATGCTCTTCTTGCGCTGCTGGGTTACGCAAGCTGCTGAAGCCCACGCAGACGCTGGCTTATCGACACGCATGCTCGGACAATTCTACACGGGAAGCGGATAAATACAGACATGGGCTCTCTTCTCCGAGAAATCGCCTCCCGATCTGATCTTCACTGCTGGTTGCTCCTCTTTCCGCGAACTGCGCGAATAGTGACGATGACTGTCTGGTGGCTCTCAGAAACTGAGAGTTTCTCAGAAACGTCCAAACATTTCGCCGTGTGTAGTGCCTGGCGAGCGTTTACCACAGTTAACGTACTCCACGCCAAGCAAACTCACACTCCTACTAGCTGTCCATTCTGCTCTCTGCACACGGTACCATGAAATATTGCCACACGGCGTAACAATAAGTCGCAGGAGGCTGATTGTTGCTGTGTTCTCAGAATGTAGTACCTTACCACTTAACACGAATTATATACAGAAGGATGCAAAAGCTGGTAGAAGCCGACCTCGGGGAAGATCAGTTTGGATTTAGCAGAAATGTAGGAACACGGGAGGCAATACTCACTTTACGGCTTATCCTAGATGATAGGTTAAGAAAAGGCAAACCTACATTTCTAGCTTTTGTAGATTTGGAGAAGGCTTTTGACAATGTTGATTGGAATAAACTCTTTCAAGTTCTGAAGCAAGCAGGAGTAAAATATAGGGAGCGTAAGGTTATTTACAACTTGTACAAAAACCTGACAGCGGTTGTCAGAGTTGAAGGGCATGAAAGGGAGGCAGTGGTTGGAAAGGGAGTAAGACAGGGTTGTAGCCTTTCTCCATTGTTATTCAATTTGTACATTGAGCAAGCTATAAAGGAAAGCAAGGAGAAATTTGGAGAAGGAATTAAAGTTCAGGGTGAAGAATTAAAAACATTGCGTTTTGCCGATGACATAGTAATTCTGTTAGAGTCAGCAAAGGACCTGGAAGAGCAATTGAACGGAATGGACAGTGTGCTGAAAGGTGCATATAAGATGAACATTAATAAGAGCAAAACTAGGGTAATGGAGTGCAGTGTAAAAAAAATCAGACGATGCTGAAGGAATTAGATTGGGAAAAGAAGCAATAAAGGAGGTAGATGAGTTTGATATTTGGGCAGTAAAATAACAAATAATGGTCGCAGCACAGAGGATATAAAGTGCAGAATGGCAATGGGTAGAAAAACGTTCTTGAAAAAGAGAAATTTGTTAACATCGAATATTGATTTAAGCCTAAGGAAGTCCTTTCGGAAGGCATTTGTATGGAGTGTTGCCTTGTATGGGAGTGAGACATGGACGATAAACAGTGCGGACAGGAAGAGGATTGAGGCTTTTGAAATATGGTGCTACAGAAGAATGCTGAAGATTAGGTGGGTGGATCGCGTAACTAATGAGGAGGTACCGAACAGAATTGGGGAAAAAAGAAATTTCTGGCATACCTTGACTAAAAGAAGGGATATATTGGTAGGACACATTCTTAGACATCAAGGAATTGTGAATTTAGCGTTGGAGGGAAGTGTGTGGGGTAAAAATCGCAGAGGAAGACAGTAAGCAGATTCAGACAGATGTAGGTTACCATTCTTATGTGGAGATGAAGAGGCTTGCTCAGGATAGGGTATTGTGGAGAGCTGCATCAAACCAGTCTCCGGACTGAAGACCACAACAACAACATTTATACTACAGACATGTACGTAGCATCATTGGTGTCAGTGAAGTCTCGCGGCCATACTGTAACGCATAGACCATAGATAACAGACTGCGCGTGACGTCATTATACTGAAACCCACATCTAAGTCACGTGACTCGGGGCAGGATAGGCCTACCGGTTTCATCATTAAGAGTAATGCGAAATATAGCTGACAGTTTTAGTTCTTACTCTTTGTAGTGGAAATTACGCGTATATTTGAACAATAAAACGTATTAGCGTATTCTTATTACATCTTTAGTAGTAAAATTGGCTTTAGCTCTCCGCAATTGCAAGAATGCGATAGCTACAGTTTTTACATGTGCCTAGATGAAACGTATTGATAGTCTCTTTTGACTGTAACACGTATGATAAATCACAACATAACTATAATTTGCCAAGCACAAGTGAACGTGACAGTGGGTTGCCAACGTGATGCCGACACTGAGAAATCGTGTGCTGGTGTTACTGTGAGCGGTTTTAACGCCGCCGCGACCAGCTTTGATGTCGCCGCTATTGTTACTGCTGTGCTGAAGCACAGACAAATATGTTACTCTGTGGCTGAAGTCATAAGCCAATTGTCCATATGCGGCGACCCGATGCTTAGCTGGACAGCGTCGACACCGAGTGGAATCTTACGAACAACGGAAGTGTTATTTTAGTTCAATTTTTACACATATAGTCACATGTTAATTAAACTGTAAAGACCTTTCTCTTTGGCTGGTAACATACAAGTTGCTTAATTATTTTACGAGCTGATTATAATACACTCCATTTCACCACGTTGCTCCTCTTTCACTTTCAAATTAATGCGAGCCTACTCATTTTATTTCTTGTGTGTTTTCGTAGTATAATTGTTTATATTATAAAAGGTGTAAAAATAAGTCTTACATTAATAAATTCAATGGGCTTTATTTTTAAAACATTAGCCCCCCGAGAACCAAATCCTGGCTTCGCCGCTGCCTTTGTGTAAGCTTGAAATATCCTAATCCTTAATTTTTTCATCACTTTATTCACTGTCCTGGATGACTTTTTCTATAATGCAGGTATAAACGGTAATACACAGCACACATTCGGTTTTTCTTAGTTTTTCGTAGACGATATAGGCTGTTAAGTTGAAAGGAACATCAGAAGATAAATATTTTAATACTTTGATTCACTACCACAACATAAGCCTACATAGAACAACGAAGATCTGCTATAACAGCGGCTACAGAAGTCTGAACATCAAGGACATTTCTGAACAATCGTCACAAAATTCTTGAAATGTTTATCTTTCAAAATTTTTACTTTTGTCACTTAACAGCCATGCCGCTGAACCGTTGCTTTTTCATGAACCATATTTTTCACAAATTTCGTTCCGTTTCTCAAACTGGCTCAACTTGCCGTTGTTAGACAAAACTTTCTCTTGTGTTTCAACACACTGTCCACTCCATTCAACTGTTCTTCCAGGTCCTTGGCTGTCTCTGACAGAATTACAATGTCATCAGAAATACTCAGTGTTTTTCTTTCTTCACCCTGAACTTTAATCCCTATTCCGAATTTTTCCTTGCTTTCCTTCACTGCTTGCTCGATGTACAAATTGAATAACATTGTAGAAAAGCTACAACCCTGTCTTATTCCCTTTCCAACCAATCCTTCTCTTTCATTCCCGTTGACGCTAATAACTGCGGTCTGGCTTTTGTACAAGTTGTAAATAACTCTCCTTTCCCTGTATTTTACCCCTGCTGACTCCAGAATTTGAAAGAGTGTATTCCAGTCAACATTGTCAAATGCTTTCTCTAAATCTGCAAAAGCTAAAAATGTAGGTTTGCCTTTCCTTAATCTATCTTCTAAGATAAGCCGTAAAGTGAGTATTGCATTCCGTGTTCCTCCTGAATCTAAACTGATCTTCCCCAAGGTCTGCTTCTACCAGCTTTTCCATTCTCCTGTAAATAATTCCTTTTAAAATTTTGCAACCATTACTTATCAGACTGATGGTTTTCTAATTTTCAGGGAAGGAAATTCTTTCGTTTTGTCACTTTTCCTATTTTTCAATTTCATTTATTTCATTTTTTCTATGAATAAAAATTGTATTTTGTCCATTTATGTATAATTTCAATATGGTTACCATATTAACTTATCGTACTGGCGAGAGCAAAGATTTTTCATAAATACTGGGCAATAAATACTGTGCAAAATGTGAAGACTAAATGGTCTTCAGTTTTTCATAAGGGACTATAAGAATCACCTTTTGTTTCGGAGTCGTTCTAGAAGCCTGACGCGTCGTAGTGTGTGTGTGTGTGTGTGTGTGTGTGTGTGTGTGTGTGTGTGTGTGCAAAATATATTTGTTCAGTGAACTGTGCCAGTACGAATAAAAGGTTAAGCGAATACTGAGTGTGTGCCCCCGTTTCTTTACAAGCCGGAGCATAACAATAGCGCACCATAATGAGTTTGGTATTTCATGGATATAACAAGACCGACCCCTTAAGAACTCACACTGCGATTTGGTGCTGATATTTATTCATGTATTCAAGAGATACTGACAACTCTGCTGGCTGAGGTAAAGAAGGAAAACGTATTTCATAACCAGAAAAAGAAGACCGTGAGCTTCTTTACATTGATATCTTCGTGAACATTTCAATTTTATGTGCCGATAGTGGTTAATAATAGTAATGATCTTTATTCCTTGTCATGGAAACAGTGTATTTCCTTTTTTTCTTACAAAACTAAAAACTTCATTTATTAATTCTCTTCTTAAATAATAATAATAATAATTAGAGACTGATTATGCCTTTCATCGTCCAGGCCCCCCTAATAAAATTCCCCCCATGATCCCGTATTCAATGCTAACATTGATGGCTAGTCTGATGTTACTCTTTTTACTTCATAATCATTCTTCACCTAATCTAAGTACTTTCTCCTTGGTCTACCTCGGTTCCTCTTACCCACCGCTGCCGAGACTATGGGCCATATGTATAGAACAGAGTATTAGCTCTACGAATATCAAGAACTCAGATGGAAAAACCAGTTCTCAGCAAAGAAGGGAGAGCTGAAAGGTGAAAGAGTATATAGAGGTGCTCCACAAAGGAAATGATCTTAGAGACAATGCTGTAGGACCGGAATAGGAAATAGATGAAGATGAAGTAGGAGATACTATACTGAGAGATGAATTTGACAGAGCCCTGAAAGACCTACGTCAGAGCAAGGCCCCGGAGTAGACTTTAACAATGGCAGATCGCAAACTTAATCTCGGTTTGAACAGTTAGAACTTTTCCCCATACCGTCAGTTTCTAGAGAGCAATGTTGGCCGGACGCTCATGTAAAATAACAGATATTTTAAAAAGATATTAATACTTGAAAATCTAAAACAATGTGCTGCAATTGACGAATTTCGTATTTATACTTCCATATTACGAAAGTTTGAACGGTAGATCAAACAGCGTATTAAAGGTAGGGGATCTATGCCTAATATCGCAACAATTTTTGGTTTTGGGTGTAATTTTGCAATTATTACTTGTATTAAGTTGCTTTGTGAATTTTTAAGGACGCTGGTTATTGCTGTTCCTTATCCAGAATAATTTAAGTAAATATCTCAGCTAATACATTATTCAAAAATATAAAAAAAACCACACCAAGTACAATTACGCAGTTTGGCAAAACGTATTCCTAATATGGCACCAGGTGTTCTAATAGTGCCCTGTGCGAAATTAGGGATACTAGCTCTAACAGTTTTAAAACTGAATGAAGGAATGAAAATAAACTAATTCAACATTCTACAATTTTTATTATATGACTTCCACACATTATACACAGTGTAATATTAGGACGACGGCATAGGCGCGATATTAGGAGCAAAGCAACATTCCATCATGGCCGACTCTACTCAGAAAACTAACAATGCAAACGACAATATGCCAGTGTCTAGTTAAACTACATTATTCTGTGGGTCCGTTTTATGCTGCACCGTATAAATATAGCTTACCTTTAAACACAGATGAACCTAATCCCTCCATATGGCAGCACCTACTTTCTGTTATTTAGAAGGGTACGATATTAGGCTGAGGTGCGATAATTAGCCAGACTTTCCCTATCACCAAAGATAAGGTTTATATTACTAAAGTAGGCAGTGCGATAACGATGCATAAAAACTTAACCATTCCCAAAATGTTAGCTCAATAAATGTTATGTGATAATATGCCTTTTGAATATCACATGTAGGTTAGCACACCCAACACCTATCAATATTAGGCACTAGAATAAAGAAAAGCGAAATGTATTAATTACATCTACTTTGATAAAAACCAACATATTAGACATAAAAACGTCAGCGCTCGACTAATGGGAAAGCAGGAACGACACTTATTGCGAAAGAAGTGCAATTTGGTACAATGTTTAAATTTTACTTATCGTCCTAACGCCCTCGCATAATGATGTTGGCAATCGTGTGACGTTGGCATTAGCGAATCGCGTTACAATGCTTATGTTTTGTCACTAAATCTTCGTTGTACGAGAACGAGGACAATTATTTTACTGAGTGGACAAGGGTACATACAAGAATCTGTCAGCGACAGAGCAGGAAGAATATGAACATCTTGGGAAAGATTTTCTACAGGGTTCTTGATGTTGCCAACATAACCACGTGAGGCCGCCGAGGTGATAAGTAAAATTTTGCCGGTGTAGGAAATACATAACTGACAAGGAATCTGATTAAAATTTCATTTGTTTTTCTCCTACAGTTGCTGGCCTGAAACTATTTGGTTCTATAGCAATACTTATACACTACTTATTGACAATGTAACAATAAACAGGCCTATACTATTACAAAATACTGTTTCATGGTTTAGAAACCTCATACTAAGGCTCCTATAACACCGAGCTGAACTGTCCGCCATTTTTCTCCAAGCTGTAGGAGTTGCCACGTTCCGGACGAAGCTCACTCGTTACCTCGCGTTTCATTCAACTCGCAAACTACTCACTGTATCAACGTGAAACTTTCATCAATGTCTTCGTTAAGAAGTACACTACATTTTCATTTTAGTCTTATTTATGGCAATAATTTATAAACAGCATATATTGATAGTTTACGAACATGCACCTTCTGACGACTTACGGGATTTTCGACATGCGAGGAACTTTTTTTCTGTTGAAGTTAGGTGAACACATTAAGCGAATGAAATGTTCAAAATACATCAAATTTTCATCCTCTCCAAACAGCAACTCTGTGAGAAATGTGTAACTTCAGATAATATCAGTTAAATGTAACGCACTAGGATCCGCCCGCCCGTCTAGTAGTAACACGTCTTCCGTATTAGACCTCCTAATAATTAGGCACATATTGTTACTGCATAACACCCTTACTTAAAGATACTGGTACTGACTTCTTTTAACCCATTAATTTTAATAGTTGCACACTACAAAAGTGCTGTGTCTCTATGTCCTATGCAATTTCAATTTTTTCAGTTATATGAAAAGGATATTCTAAATATCTCAATACAGAGTGCTTTATTATGTGAGGAAATGAGAACAAATCAGTTCGTTAGCTAGTGAAGAGATCCTTGCTGTCATTTTCAAGTATTCTCACATAAAATCCTCCTTAGATCTAGTAACTTCCGTTCTGTTACTGCCAGGCTTTAGACTGAAGGAAATTTAACTCCCTGAAAACGGAGTAGTGGCTCAAACACAATGGAGAAGAAGCAAAAAATAAACATTTGTGAGTGACCAAGAAATATCTGCAAATCGAATAATAAATCGCTAACTTTACTCTTTTTCATTCTACAACTGTGTGTTTCCTTGAATAACGCGACAGTTAAAGAAGTTTTGCGTAGTAACGACGTAGCAAAATACTCCCCGCTTTGCATGTTATCATTTGTCAAAATATCATTTTGATACCTCTATCCGTGTGTGAGATACGCAATGATTCATTCTGGCTTTATCGCCATCGGAAATGAGTGCGCAAAAAAATAAAATAAAATAAAATAAAATAAAGTTTAGCGGTATGAGTGAGAAGTAAAGATCTCCTAAGTCGAAAATAAAATTCAATCCATTGGGAAAGTTTCATCCGCAGCAACATATGGTGCAACATGCACCAAACGGAATATAGCAGCCTCTATTTTTTACTGCAAACTTTTCCTAACGTAGCGCAGTCTCTTATTTCGAAGACAATATCTTATTAAGACTATTAATGAAATGACGAGCATTTCGTCACAATGCTGACATATAAAGATTTAAGTAGCGGAAAAATTAAATATTTCTACCAGTTAGTTTTCGCGAAATCGTTTGTGAAAGATGGCAGGGCATGCGCCTCTACGCTGATAGTGCAGCGCGAGTCCAGCCATGTTGGGGAAAACATGGCGGACGATTCAGCCTGGGTATTAGCAGCTCTACCTCACACTGTACGGTTTAGTTTGTTCCGAAACCATCAGATGTTTCAATTTTCCCATTTCTGCTGACAGACATACAATAGTGAAACTTCCGGCAGCGATACATCAAAACAGCCGTGTACACGGATGCTAACCGCACTTCGATCCAAAACTCCACTGAGACGAAATTACGAATACTCCTGGATTTTCTGAACAGACGTCGTGGTTCGCGGAAAGAACGATTGCAGGTAAGCGTCCGTGTGAACTTCAGTCTTTCTATTTTTACGCCCGGGGTCTTCTCGCGAGATACATTTGGGGGGAAGCAATATAGGAACTACTGCTTCTGCGGACGAGCGCTCTGGGAATTTTAGGAGTAAACTAAACTACTGCGTTACGCTAAGGACACTTTTAGAGCTTGTGTCAGCGGATTTCAAGTATGCGCTGCACTGTTTGGCGGAAAATGTATCACAGCAAATGACTTGCAGAACTTCATACTTTCCTACGTTACATACAGTCTCTCAAAGTATGCGTCCATAATCAAGAATTAGGTGAAAACTTATTTATTTATTTACGCGCTGAGTTAGTACTTCTGTTATCCTTTCTTTCTCCGTCCATGTTCTTTTTTTTTCTAACAACATGTTATATTTATAGAAGAAGATATTACAAATCAGGTTGTCTTGCGTAGTATACAAAATTATAAGTTTAGTATCCAAACAAGTAATGGTTTCAAAATACTAACAATAATTATTTACAGACGAATGGAAAAACTAGTGGATTCCGACCTTGGGGTAGATTACTTTGGATTTAGAGGAAATGTAGAAACACGCGAGGCAATACTCACATTACGACTAATCTTAGAAGGTAGATTATGGAAAGGGAAACTTACGTTTTTAGCATTTGTGGATCTTGAGAAAGCTTTTGACAATGTCGACTGGAATACACTGTTTCAAATTCTGAAGTTAGCAGGGGTAAAATATAGGGAGTGAAGAGTTATACTCAACTTATACAAAAACCAAACAGCGGTTATTAGAGTCGAAGGGCATGAAAAGGACGCAGAGGTTGGGAAGGGAGTAAGACAGGGTTGTAACCTTTCCCCAATGTTGTTCAATCTGTACATTGAGCAAGCAGTGAAGGAATGCAAGGAGAAATTTCGAGAGGGAATTAAAGTTCACGGAGAAGAAATAAAAACTTTGCGGTTTGCCGATGACATAGTAATCCTGTCAGTGACCGCAAAGGATCTGGAAGAGCAATTGAATGGAATGGACAATGTCTTGAAAAGAGGTTATAAGATGAATATCAACAAGAGTAAAACAAGGATAATGGAATGTAGCGTCAGAAAATCAGGCGATGCTGAAGGAATGGAATTAGGTAATGAGGCAATAAAAGTAGTAGACTAGTTTTGTTACTTGGGTAGCCGTTCTTTCCGGCTGCTCCCGGTTACAACAGGGCGGAGATTGTTGTTGTTGTTGTTGTTGTTCTGAGGGGACTAAAGTTCTAGGTGATCAGTCCCCAAAGCGGACTGCCTGGCCTCGCGCAGGGCCACGCCCCCTCGTCGCTATCCGGCGTATCCCCTGTGAGTTTTCTAGAGACCAGAGTATTCCGGCTGGCGCTGGAATATCCGGCGTGTGTCTGGAGAGCACTGGAGAATCCGGCACTAGAGGGGGACGACGTTACGACACCAGGAGGGCGTCGTGTGGCGCGGCTGGAGGCTGTGTCACGAGAGCGCTTTCTGAACAGCGGCAGGGCACAAAAACAACGGCGTACGTCGCGTCTACTGTGGCGGGGCAACTTTGGGGGAACGGTACACGAGATGTGCGCAGCAACCCTACTGCCGTTACTACGAGGGGCGTCTGAAAAGTCCGTACAAACATATAAACTACTAACGTGTTTATTATTCGACATAGTCTTCTTTTAGACTTACGCACTTCGTCCAATGCTGTTCTAATTTGTTGATCCCTTCCGAACAATAGGGAATTGTCCAAGCCTGCAAAATACAGGGCTACCTGATTTAAAAATTAAATATCTCGAAAACAAAGATCGATGGAGGAATGCAGTAAACGGTATGTTTATTGTGAAAGCTGTAAGAAGTTTATACAGCAGTTTGAAATAATAGTTACAAAAGCTGCTAACAGATGGCGCTGTAATCGCCATACGTAATGCCTAGTATAAATAGTGATCCGAAGCCCAGAGCGATCGCTTTATGGCAGCTCAGTCTGGGGACTGGCCAAATTCAACGGCTGCAGGCGATACAGAACAAAACCTTACGATGGACCCTCAGGGCAAACAGGTACACACGGAACACCCACATCCCTGAGGCGCTTCACATGGATACTATCATGGAAGCCGTCCAAAAAAGAGCGACGAAGATCCACCACAAGATGGACCAACTACGGGATACCGTACACAACGTCCGCACAGTGGAGAGAACAATGCCACTTCCATGGCATAGATACAAAGTGCCACCGGACTTGAATAATCGATAAAGTCTTAAAAAAAATGTTCAAATGTTTTTAAATCTATCGGACCAAACTGCGTGGTCATCAGTCCGTAGCTTACAAACTACTTAAACCTAGGTAAACTAATCTAAGGACAAACACACACACCCATGCCCCAGGGAGGACTCGAACCTCCACGGGGAGCAACCGCGCGCTCCGCAGCGAGACGCTTTAGACCGCTCGGCTACTCCACCGCGGCAATAAAGTCTTAAATTAGATGTAAATACAAAGTTTAATTGAAATTGTTATTAATACATCGAGAGGGGTACCTTACGGACCAAAATAAAGGTCCTTACAAGTTCACCCCTAAACTTTATTGTCATAAATAAAGTTATAGTTAACCCCCATATCCTCAACTGTGAAGTGAAAATCGTCCATGACGATATATATATAAAAGAGAGAGAGAGAGAGAGAGAGAGAGAGAGAGAGAGAGAGAGCGATCAGTTCCACTACTGAAACGTGAGAGGAGGTTAGCGTACCGAAAGAAGAGATTAAAACTATGTTCTCCATTGAACAACGCGTTTTTCTGGTGCTAGAGTACCACAGGTTAGAAGAGAATCCTACGGCAACAAGGCCAAGTTTTCAAGCACGATTTAATGTTCCAGAAGGACCCGATGCGAAAACCATTCGTACGCTCTTCGCAAAATTTCAACGGACAGGCAGCGTAACTGACGATCTAGTGGGGCATGTTGGCCGCAAGCAAACCGCAGTTACGCCTGAAAATATCGCCACAGTTTCTGGAATTATTCAGCAAAGTCCAAAGTCATCCGTCCGCAGAATTGCATCTGAGACGGTTTGAAGCGTTCCAGCACACAGAAAATACTGAGAAAGTGCCTACACATGTTTCCATACAAAATTCAAACGCACCAGGCCATACCCCTACGAGCTGTGCAACAAAGGGTTGCCTTTGCTAATCACATGATCACAATGATTGATAGTGAAGGATTTGATGTTGGCTGCATCTGGTTTACAGATGAAGCATACTTCCACCTGAATGGATACGTGAATAAGCAAAACTGGCGATTTTGGTCCCGAAAAGCCACATTGGTGTGAAGCGAAACCCCTGTATTCTCTTACAGTTGCTGTGTGGGCTGCAGTATGCAGCAGAGGCATTATTGGCCCTTTTTTCGTTCGAGAAACGGTCACTGGTGCACGTTACGTTGCAATTTTGGAACAATTTGTCGCCACGCAGCAAGCATTAGGCGATCGACCAGGTACTGAATGGCTCATGCAAGATGGAGCCCGACCACATCGGACCGAACAAGTGTTTCGCTTTCTTGAGGAATACTTCGTGAATCGAGTCATTGCTTTGGAATATCCCAAATTTACTGGTGCAGGCATGGATTGGCTCCATATTCGTTGGATTTGACTCCCTGTGACTTTTTTGTGGGGCACAATGAAAGACATGGTCTACCCGAAGCATCCCGCCACGCTGGACGAGCTTGAATCGGCGATCTCTGTGGCATGTGAATCCATTTCGGTTGAGACACTACGAAATGTGATGGCGAATTTCATTCTTCGTTTCCGCCACCTCTGTAGTGCCAATATGAACATTTTGAAAACATTGTGATGTGATTGTTTTCATACGATTATTTCACTTATGTATGCTGATATGAGCTGTACAGCGTACAGCGCCATCTGTTAGCAGCTTTTGTAAGTATTATTTCAAACTGCTGTATAAACTTCTTACAGCTTTCACAAGAAACATACCGTTTACTGCATTCCTCTATCGATCTTTGTTTTCGAGATATTTAATTTTGAAATCAGGGAGCCCTTTTCTGGTACCCTGTAGCTTTTAGTTTGAATAAAATCGTAGTCCCGCCAGCCATTTCTTCAAATTGGGGAACAAATATTAGTCCGAGGGAGCCACGTCTGGAGAATAGGGGGGATGTAAACGAGTTGGAATCCCGTTTCCAATAATTTAGCGACCACAACTGCTGAGGTGTGTGCTGCTGCATTGTCGTGATGGAAAAGGACTTTTTTGTGGACCAATCGCGAGCGTTTCTCTTACATCTCCCTCTGCGATTTTTACAGCACACACTTCATTATAACGCTAACTTAACGATTCCTTGATGCTGCAAAGTGTGTCCGACCAACCAATCTCTTCTCTTAATCAGGATATGCCAGAAGCTTCTTTTCTCCCCAATTCTGTTGAGCACCTCAGTTACGTGACTTACCCAACACATTTTCATCATTCGTCTGTAGCACCACATTTCTAAAACTTCTATAATATTTTCAACTACACCTAAGTACCAATAATTAAAACAGTTCCAGCCCCTCTCGATATGGCTCACGTGATAGTGTTTTGGCCTCCCAACCACAGAGTCAGTGGTTCCAATCCCCCTGTGACAAATAGTTTTTGTTTTCGAATTCAGTTATATAAAAACTTTGGCATGTTTAATTCCACATGTGTCAGTTTTTGTTTATGTGTATGTAGACGATCTAAACACCTTATCGTCACCTAGAACGACGGTTCAGCAGATTAACTGCTTGGAAAGCTGTTGGTAGCCATGGAGATGATTTTCGAAAAAAAAAAAGCTTCGTAGCTCTTCAGAAACTGAACTACCGTCGACAACTAATAGTGAAACCAAAATGTAAAAGATGTAACTTATGTTTTTTATTGAAACCATCATTAACAACCTTTTATAAAACATAGAAATTCGAAAAAATAAAAATACGTGCATTTTTCGTAAAAATTGCCATTAGGTAGTAAAATTGTGTAAGTACTCGAACATAACGTTTGAAAAACTTATAATTACAATACAAGTCATCCTACATCAGGTCTGAAAATAATTGTCACTGCACTCGGTATGTTGACCAAAGCAACCAATTTTTTTAGACTCCTTCATATTTTGACAATGCATGTACTCTCTTGATATTCTTCGTCTACTTCTGAGTCTTGATTTAAAACGGCAATTAAGAATCTCTAAAAAGAGTTTATATTTAAAATGCCTCCTCAAAGAAAAATGCTCTTCATTGAAACATTGTATGTAGTCTTCTAAATTTGGATTTCCCTTCTTAATTGCATACAAAAACATACTGTCCAATGAGCTATTTATAATTATTATGTTTTGAATTAGGAAATAAATTGTATTCTGGCTGAAGTACACGTTTTATTGGAACATAATTTTCAGGTTCTATTCATGATGGCTAGTTTTTTCCTTGTCCACTTCCACTTCCAAATCAAAATCTTTTCTTTACAGATAAGAACATGTTCTGAAGTTCCCAATAGTTGACAACAATCACAAAAAGGAGTGAGTCGTAAGTTTATTCTGTGTAACTTTTCCCCCGTGGGAACTTTCACGTTAACTATATCATACCAGACAGAGCGAACATTTGATCTTAACATTCCATTATTAATATTACGCCAAATTTGTTTCCAATTCTTACGTTCATATTTCATCTCAATAATGTTTCTGGGATGACCTTTCGTAAGTGCGCAGTATAATTGTCTAGATTTTTTTTAAACATTTTGATGTACATAAGTAATTTTGAACAAAGTATTTTCGAACACAATCAAATACTGGGTTTATTTGGCCAACAATTATAGGTGAACATCGATCATTAGGATCTAACACATGAAATAGGTTTCGTGAAATGCTGGGGTGATTACTGTGTAATAATTTGCCACTATGATTAACGACAGTACCAGACATTGTGCTTGTACGTCTTTGACACCTAGTCCTCCATTACATCTAGGCAATGTGGCAGTTTCAAAAGAAACTTTGGAAATATTACTCCTCCAAATATACCAGCACACGACCGCAAGATTTTGTTTCGCAATATCAGTGGGTATTGGTAGCACTGCAGCAATGTGGTATAACCTACTGATCACAAAACAATTAACGATTACTACTCTCTGCAGTCTATCTAATGTTGTGACCTTTTAGAATAGCTCTTATAACTTTCAGTTTCTGAATCCAATTTGATTGATACATTTCTTTAAGGTTTGATGTAAACGTCATATCTAGATGCATGTCATCACCTTTTTGAAGCCAGGGCATTTCCAAGTTTCCTGCATATGGTGCTAAAGTCACCGACAGACACTGAAATTATTGTAAATATTAGTACTTATGTGCACATTGCGAAACTTCAAAGCCTCATTGGAGTAGCCGAGCGGTCGAAGGCGCCTCGCTGCGGAGCGTGCGGTTGCTCGCCGTCGGAGGTTCGAGTCCTCCTTAGGGCATGGGCGTGTGTGTTGTCCTTAGGTTACTTTACCTTAGTTTAAGTAGTTTGTAAGCTACGGACTGATGACCACGCAGTTTGGTCTGATAGATTTACAAACATTAACAGTAAAACTTCGAAGTCGGTTTTCTCGAGAATTTTTGAGAGTTGCGTCTAATGGCTTTGGGTGACTGTTAAGTGAGTAGTCTATTATCAAAGACGGACATCTTCCGTTTGCCAGAAACTGAGATAAACTTCATTTTTTATTGCGAAACATAGAGCAAATATATTTACAGGTTGATTTGAGCATTATCAACTTTAATGCTCGGGGATTTATACCTGTAAGGGGCTAATATCAATTTGATTACTAAAGCACCTTCAAATTGTGTTTCAAAACACAGATGTCCCTCTTTGAAATTAAAGCATGTAGGTGTCCGCTTTTGATGTGAACACGCTTTCAGATGTCCGTTTTTGATACACAGAGATTCGATTACTGCAGACGAGAACCTTTTACAGGCGTAAAATCTGGGAAATTATAGGCATATCGGCGTAAAGTGGAAAACATTAAATTTTGAACTCTATTACATATTGGAAAAATGAAGAACTACAATAATCGTAATAATCTTCTTAATTTTATATACAAAATGAAATGTTACGTTTACAGTAATTTGAGTGGTAATAAAACTCTTTGTATATCTGAAATTACTATAATGTGTGGAAATTCCCAAGCAAATTAAAACTTTATATTTGAAGATATGTATCTAATTTCAAATTGCCGTTAAAAAGAGATAATCGCCAAAATCGCTCTTCTCGATTTGACATTCACACTGATCGTCAGCCAGATCTCAGTGACAAATTGGTTCCTGTAGTAATTTTTTGTACCACTCAAGACTGAGAAGAGTCTTCCAGTTATCTCCAAAATGTTTTGTTAGCGACTTCTCAACATCTCGAAGTTTTTCTGCCTTCATTGGTACATCAATTGTAACAGTCTGAAGATTTATATTTTCTGGTTTGCTGTTCACTCTGTAGATTGGTCTCTCCGCTCCCACATCTAAGTACGCGAGTTCACCTCTGACCACAATATTCCCTGTCTTCATTTTCTGGAAAATTATCCGTTTACATGTTGTCATTTTGAAATTGAGCTGATATGCTGTCTTTATATGCTGTCTGGCTTCTTGTTCCAGTCTTGAGGTACCCAATGTCTTCCAATTAGTTTTACCGTTCCATACTTCTCAAAAACTGTATATTCTTCTTTATTAATGATGAGACCCTTTTTTCTTAAATCTCGTTCTAGTAGGCCGAAGTATCTGAAGCTAAGAAAGAGTGGCCAATTTTTTCCGTAAACATACTTACGTTATTTCTGACATCGATCTTCTTTCAAACACCTTACAATAGAACAGTTTAGTTTACAAGCTAGTCTAAACTTTCTTTTCAATGCTTATTTTCCACTTTTGAGGTTGTCTCAACCGCATCGTATGTTTTCCTTCGGACGGTGTGATATATTATGTCCTATTTCACTGGTTTTAATATGGTTACTAGTAATACTATAAAAAAAATACTGAAAAACTTAAGTACGGGTAATACGTCTTAGTACCTGGCACATACTGTCGCCATGTCTGATTTTCGACGTCGTGTGATCAAATACTGTGTTCCTATTGGTGCACACTGCTTTATTCAACAGGTGTCAGAATTTGATATCAAGTTATTACGTAGGGGTCCGCTTTTGATGTGAATAGTCAAATTTAACGTGTGATTTATCACATTTACGTCAATTTTTGAAGGATAAAAAAAAACGGACTTCACGAACAAAAAGAACAGAAAAAACTTCCTTTAGGATCGACTGCTAACTAAATTTCGACAATTAAGTCAGATGTCCAGGTTTGATATTAAGCTACTCATTTGTCCTCTGAACTTCACGCAGCATAAATGTAAAAGAAAAATAAATAAATAAAATAAATAAATAAGACTACCTGCTGCACTGTCTGCATGTAGCCCCTTTATAGAGCTCAGACAGTGTCCAGAACCTGCTGTGTGACGTACACCTGCCCCGAAAGCTGGTGTACCTCGCCGTTGCCAGACACTCGTGATGCATTGACGTCGCCATCACGCGGTGCTGCTTAGTGCTCGGTCACGAGTCCCGCACATCGTACGCTTAACTCGGTGTTCCGAGCGGCTCCATTCTGTGTACGCGATTGCGCAATGCTTCCACTCTCCGGATCTCCAAGCAAGGATTAGTTACAGTCAACCGCGACAACCTGCAAGACAATAGCTTTCATGAAATTTGCTCGGTGCTGTAAACCGTTTTCAAATTTTTTACTGAGATGCATGTTAACAGAAGTAATATCTATACAGGGTGTAACAAAAAGGTACGGCCAAAGTTTCAGGAAACATTCCTCACACACAAAGAAAGAAAATGTGTTACGTGGACATGTGTCCGGAAACGCTTAATTTCCATGTTAGAGCTCATTTTAGTATTTCTCTTTAAATGTAAATTGAAATAATTCGTGCAGACAATTGTCAAAATACCCAATTGTTTCGTTAGTATGTACTATACTCCCTCGATTCACCGCCAGTTGGCCCAATTGAAGGAAGGTAATGTTGACTTCCGTGTTTGTGTTGACATGCGACTCTTTGCTCTACAGTACTAGCATCAAGCACATCAGTACGTAGCATCAACTGGTTAGTGTTCATCAAGAACGTCGTTTTGCAGTCAGTGCAATGTTTGCAAATGCGGAGTTGGCAGATGCCCATTTGATGTATGGATTAGCACGGGGCAATAGCCCTGGCGCGGTACGTTTGTATCGAGACAGATTTCCAGAACGAAGGTATCCCGACAGGAAGACGTTCGAAGCAATTGATCGGCGTCTTAGGGAGCACGGAACGTTCCAGCCTATAACTCGCGACTGGGGAAGACCTAGAACGACGAGGACACCTGCAATGGACGAGGAAATTCTTGGTGCAGTTGACGATAACCCTAATGTCTGCGTCAGAGAAGTTGCTGCTGTAAAAGGTAACGTTGGAGAGAGCTACGGGAGAACCATTTGTTTCCGTAGAATGTACAGCGTGTGCAGGCACTATCAGCAGCTGATTGGCCTCCACGGGTACACTTCTGCGAATGGTTCACCCAACAATGTGTCACGCCTCATTTCAGTGCAAATGTTCTATTTACGGATGAGACTTCATTCCAACGTGATTAAATTGTTAATTTTCACAATCAAAATGTGTAGGCTGAGGAGAATCCGAACGCAATTGTGCAATCACATCATCAACACGTGAACACGTGAACAAAATTTGAGTGTTTTGTAAGCTGTCATGTTTTTAACTTGGGTATTTTTTATATAGTGACTAAGTGCAAAGTTGCACTTGTTATTTCATACCCAATTTTTTTTAACAAGATGACCAGATTATAACATATATGAGACCAGATGATGGTGACACAGTGCACCGAAACCGGTCGTCGTGTAATAAATTTTTAGTGTGCAATCTTGGCTGGTCATTTTGAAAACTGAAAAAATTATGTATTTTTATAAGCCTTAACACATTTTGTAGCCATATTTTCACAGTTTCTATGACTACACACAGTACAGAGTGCCAAAGATGATGTGTATGTAGTTTTATTCGTGTAACTTTTTATGTTAACCCTGCGCCATCTGGTGGTGAGTGGGCCTAGTTTACCTGTTACGGTGTCCCCCCCCCCCCTCACCACAGATGGGCATGTGAGTCTCGTTCAACACCGTCACTAGACGTCCACGATGGTGTTTTAAGTTTTAATCAAGCATCTATACTAAGATGGTTGTAATTCCCGTCCTTTCTTTTCAATTGTAAGTATATATGTTTTGTACTCCATGTAATACTGTAATTACGTGCTTTAAACATCTAAAATGTGATTTTCTTCTTTTATACTACAGATCTGATGATGATGTACTCTAAACGCGTCATGTGAAATAAACCTTATTGCGACCGAGATTTTCAAAAAAAATTCATGCATTCCAACGTATGGTCGCTTGTCCACATAATGGAAGATTTCATTAACCAAGTGAGTTATGGCTTTACTAGGACATCCTGGGTTCGACTCCCGGCCGGGGACAAATTTTCATTCGCCGCACTTCCATCTAAACCTATTACAGCGAAGCCATAACAGATCGCAAATTGCGATTTATTTTATAATTACTTTTGATTATAATGCGAATATCATGATGATTCTAGCCGTTTGTGGTTCAGACGTAGTAACAATTACGGAATTTATTTCTGCTTTATTAGGAAACTGTGCTTTTTGCTTTCGATGTTTTATCGTCACGTTTGTGAGTATTTTCCTTCAGCTACCGAGCGAGGAGGCGCAGTGTTAACGCACTGGACTCGCATTCGGAAGGACGGTGGTTCATATCCACCTCCGGCCATCCAGATTTAGGTTTTCCGTGATTTCCCTAAATCACTCCAGGCAAATGCTGGGATGGTTCCTTTCAAAGGGCACGGTCGATATCCTTCTCCATCCTTATCCAAACAATCAGAGCGTAAGCTCCGCTTCTAATGACCACGCCGTCGACGGAACGTTAAACATTAAGCTTTCTTCCTCCCTTCCGCTACAGCTATAGTGGTTGATCTGATACATTCAATAATGTAGGTGTTGCATTCCACATAAGTGTCTGATCTTCAGCACGTACTAATTTGGCTGGAATTCTAGTAAAGATATCCTGACGTTTCACGTCTTTCTGTAGAAGGTTGGGTCTTCCGTTGTTTATTAGCAATTTTTGCTATTAATAGGAACTGAAATTATTGATTAAAAAGTCGTAGATTTCAATATAATGTTAAGTAAACTGTCGTGCAAAGTATCCTCCCAGGAGAGTCTCGGTTCTTTTATGAGTACGTGCGTGGCGAGCACGGGGCCCCTAATGCAGTCTTCCTTCCTTCTTTACTTCCCGGACTGCATTTCCTTTCCTTTCCTTTCCTTTCCCCTCCTTTCCTATTCTCACGCCTTCTCCTCCGAACCTTAGCAGTTTGCTCTCCTTATACCAAACAACTGAAATCACTTAACCAGTCTTCTGGTCCGGACTGTATACCCATTCGATTCCTATCTGATTATGCTGAAGCGATAGCTCCTTACTTAATAGCCATATACAACCGCTCTCTCTAAGAAGGATCTGTACCAAAAGATTAGAAAGTTGCACAGGTCACACCTATATTCAAGAAAGGCAGTAGAAGTAACCCACTAAACTATAGGCCTATTTCATTGACTTCAATTTGCAGCAGGATTTTGGAACACATCCTGTATTCAAATATTATACATTATCTCGAACAGAATGATCTATTGACCCAAGGTCAACACGGATTTAGAAAAATACCGTTCATGCGAAATACAAGTAGCTCTTTATCCACTCGAAGTAATGGGCGCTATCGACAAGGGTTCCCAAATCGGTTCCGTATTTCTTGATTTCTATAAGGCTTTTGACACCGTACCTGACAAACGGCTTTTAATCAGATTGCGTGCTAATGGTATATCCCCCCAAATTTGCCATTGGATAGGGGATTTCCTGTCAGAGAGGACACAGTTCGTAGTAATCGATAGTAAGGCATCCACTAAAACAATAGTGATATCGGGCGTTCCACAGGGTAGTGTTATGGGTCCTCTGCTGTTCCTTATTTACATAAACGATTTAGGGGGAAATCTAAGTAGCCGACATTTATTGTCTAGTAAAGTCGTATGAAGATCAAAACCAACTGCAGAACGATCTGAATAAGATTTCACTATGGTGAAAAAATTTGCAATTCACTAAATAATGAGAAGTGTGAGTCGTCCACATACGAAAAGAAATCCGTTAAACTTTGATAAATAAAAGATAAATCAATCGAATGTGAAGGTCGTAAAGTGCACTTAATACCCAGGAATTACTATTACTTCAAGACTTAAACTGGAAAGAACACGTAGATAATGTCGTGGGAAAGGCGAACCAGAGACTGCGTTTTATTGGCAGAATCTTTAAAAGAACTACGAAAGAAACTGCATACACTACGCTTGACGGTCCATTTTTGCAGTATTGCTGCCCAGTGTGGGATCCTTATCAGGTGGGTTTGACGGACGACGTCAAAAGAGTCCAAAGAAGGGCAGCTCGTTTCGTATTGTCACGATACACGGGAGACAGCGTTACGGAAATGATACAGGATCTGGGATGGGAATCATTACAAGAACGGCGCTTATCGCTGCGGCGGGGCTACTTACGAAACTCAAATGGCAAAGATTCTCCTCCGAATGCGAAAATGTATTGTTGACTTCCACAAACATAGATAAAAATGATTATCAGAATAAAATACGAGAAATCAGAGCTCGAACGGAGAGATTCAGGTGTTCTTTCTTCCCGCGCACTATTCGAGAATGGAATGGGAGATAAATAGTATAACGGTGGTTCGATGAACCTTCTGCCAGGCACTTAAATGTGATTTGCAGAGTATCCCATGTAGATGTAGAACTGCAAAGTACCGTTTTATACCTTCCAATGGTTCTTTGGAAACCTAATAAAGACATATTCACAGTTATTTTCTGGTAATTACCTATTTTTATGGCACTACATACGTTCCCGGTTGTAAAATGTATGTTAAACGCTCAAACCGGGAGCCCGAGTATGTACTCGCGCGCTGTCGGCATCCCCACCCCGTACTCGCCATATGCAGTGTCGCAGGCTGCATTTCTCTGCCATCTGTTACCGGCGGGCAATATTATTTTGTTAGCCAACTGTAGACATAACTGTGTTGGCCTGTGAGGGAGATGTTAGTCAGGAATTGAGCAAGGCGGATGAAATCACTCGTCTGAACGACACTCTAACCGTGAGAGACGATGCAGCCAAGCAATTCGCGCCATCTTACGTCGGAACAAATTCTTGCGATTCCGAGTGAACCGATGGGTCAATTAGATGGTGTAAATGACTGCGAAAGTGATCTGGATACTGATGATGATAACGGTACGGGCTTTTTGGAAGAAACACCGGAAAAAGTGAAGAAAAACAGATAGTGAAGAGGAGCGAGATTGAACGTGTATGTTTTTAACGTAATACAAAAATGTGTACTTAACAACGCCCGAAAATATCATTACTTATTAACAAATTATTTACTCGTCAGAGCAATTTCACTGTATTCCGGCGCCAGCCAGCAGCCTTAACTACCACCAATAAGCTCGACTTGAAGGGTTAAAAATTTAAACGACACTATTTATACTCATCCGATATAGTATACAGAAATGTAGCTTGCCAGCCGCTTGGAACGCTGCTTTCGTGGCGTATAACAAAAATCAATGGATGTGAACAGTGTAGGGTAAGGTTAGGACAAACGGACACGCTAACCAGATTTTTTAAAATAACTATTAAAAAATCTAATGCCAGATGTTTATTTTATATCACTAAGAAGCTTATAGAATGAAACTTTCACTCTGCAGCGGAGTGTGCGTGGATACGAAACTTCCTGCCAGAACCGGGACTCGAACCTGAGACCTTTGCCTTTCGCGGGCAAGCGCTCTACCGACTGAGCTATCCCGACACGACTAACGATGCCGCCTCACAACTTTACTTCATATCAGCGCACACTCCGCTGCAGAGTGAAAGTTTCGTTCTGGAAACATCCCTTACACTGTGAGTGCTAGTTTTGCGTGGTTCGCAGGAGAGCTTCTGTGAAATTTGGAAAGTAGGAGGCGAGGTACTGGCGGAAGTAAAGTTGTGAGGCGGCATCGTGAGTCGTGTCGGGATAGCCCAGTCGGTAGTGCGCTTGCCCGCGAATGGCAAAGGTCCCAGGTTCGAGTCCCGGTTCCGGCACATAATTTTAATCTGCCAGGAAGTCTCAAGAAGATTATACCTTATGTCAAAGTAATACATGTTTTTTTTTAATTATTTTCAGCCCAGGATAATTGATACAAATGGATGGAGCGCCAATGTACGTTTGCCCCCAACTGTAGGACCAAACGGACACTCCATATGGGACAAATGGACACTTTAATTTTAATCACTGTCATCATTGTTACAATTATGGCAAACAAAGTAAGGATAATTTACATTTGGAACACACACAACGTGAAACCAGAAAGAACAGACTTCATCCAGTTTTCACCATACTTGTATAGTTTTTTTACCCACATTACACATGTCATTCTTACGGTTATCACATTTGGTACTGTTCGCTGCATTTTTGTTTGCCGTCCTTGCCTTTTTGTCTTTTTGATCAGAAATAAAACTAGGATCTGTCAGAATGGGTAATGTTCCCATCTTGCGTTTGTTTTTGGCAGATCCTGAAGCCGACGATATAGCACTGAGGTCCTGGAAACTTCTCTCGTTCGCAGCACGTTCGGTGACCATTGTTGTTGGTTGTGCATTTCCGCCACTCGATTATGCCTATTTCCTGGTACAGTTGTCATCTGCACGTTTGCTGTTTGATTCTCAGGATTTCCTACCGGATTATTAGAGGGGTCTTCATGCAGTTTATTTGCGGGAAGAAACGCGTGCTCAGGCAAGCGATAGGGGTTGAAGGGATGAATCCCACCACCACTGAAGCCATTTACAGCGTCCCAGACTGTAGCTGCACGGTTCCATGCTACAGCGAAAACAGCTGCTAATGCCACTTTATTAATTCCTTTCCCTGGATTTCTCCTGACGTACAACTTCTAGGCTTCAATGTAAAATGTCTTCACTGAAGCAAAGAAAGAGACATCAAGGGTCTGTAGCCTGTGAGTACTGCGTGGGGGCAAACACAATAGATGCAAACTGTTGGCTGCGGCCTTCCGTCTGTGTTCCTTTTACGATTACGGACATTCTGTAAATGAGAATAGTATTCAGTCACAACTACTCAGATTTGCTAAAAATTAAATTATAAGTCAGTTAAAGATATTTTCTACGCCTGCATAACTGTTTTATTAAGAAAAACTGCCGGTCGCGGTGGCCAAGGGGACTGAGGCGCTCCAGTCACGGTCTGCACGGCCACTACGGTCGGGGGTTCGAATCCCCCCTCGGGCATGGATATTTGTGCCGTCCTTAGTCTTAGCTACTTCATAAGTAGTTTCTAAGCTTAGGGACTGATGACCCCGTAGTTAAGTCCCATAAGTTCTACAAACATTTGAACAAGAAACTAATGTGTCCGTTTGCCCCCACGAACAAGTGCCCGTCTGCCCCACCTGAGCAATATTTGTGTTAGTGTCGTAAAGATACAACGGACGGCACCAGCAAGGCATATGGTGGAGGGAAGCAGGAGCCCGCCACCGCACCAGGGTAGAGAGCCTCCGCGAATTCAATGAAATACCAACAACCCTTATTTCCCGAACAATATTTGGAACAAAGTCATTGCCTACACAGCGTATGTTGTTTACCTGCGTTTGTTTACAAGCCAGAAGGACGTTCTGAATAAGTTATTTGAAGCAATACTTGTCACAAGATACACAACACTGCAACAATCTGAGTCATAAGAACGGCGTTGACAACTTTAACGAGGTAAATACACCACATTTGCTTACGTTCTGTACGTTTGCCCCCGTGGCCGTTTGCGCCAACCTTACCCTATGTGTCAGACTGTGGTAGAACACTCCGGTATCGGAGCCAGTGCACAGCTGAGTGGCGGGTCCCCGCGGTGGGAGACGGCGGTGCGGACAGAACAGAACAGGAGGGAACAGAACGGAACGGGACAGAAATAGCCTCCTGGCTCTCCGGGAAGACGCGTCTCGCTGCTGGAGACACATCACACACACACACACGCACACAGTCAGACTTCCGGGAGGTGTCAGGAGCCGGGAATACCTGGAGAGCAGCACGGGTCGAGGCGACTTCGGGGCAGAGCACCGCCTAGCGCTTACACAGCCTGCTATATCGGACGCAACACTCAGCCACCAGCTGACGCTCGCGTTTAAAGCGCCGCATCGGCACCAAACCTGGCCTCGCCTCGCCTGGCCTGGCCCAGATATCGCCAGCCCGTTGCAAGTGTCGATGCGCTCATTACCACACTCCAACATACCGGGTGATCAGAAAGTCAGTATATATTTTAAAACTTAATAAATCACGGAATAATGTAGATAAAAAGGTAAAAACTGACACACATGCTTGGAATGACTTGGCGTTTTATTAGAACCAAAGAAAACAGTTCAAAAAAAATGTCCGACAGATGGCGCTTCATCTGATCAGAAAAGCAATAATCAGCATAAGAAATTAAGACAAAGAAAAGATGATGTTCTTTACAGGAAATGTTCAATATGTTCACCATCGTTCCTTAACAATAGCTGTAGTTAAAGAATAATGTGAACACCACTGTAATGCATGTTCGGAACTACTATGGTGAGGCATTGGCGTCGGATGTTGTCTTTCGGCAACCCCTAGAGATTTCGGTCGATCACGATACACTTGCGACTTCAGGTAACCCCAAAGCCAATAATCGCACGGACTGAAGTCTGGGGACCTGGGAGGCCAAGCATGACGAAAGTAGTGGCTCAGCACACGATCATCACCAAACGACGCGCGCAAGAGATCTTTCACGCGTCTAGCAATACTTTGTTTTTCTTCCTCCCCCCCCCCCCCCTATTAAAACCCCATGTCATTCCAAGGATTTGTGTCAATTTTTACCTCTCTACCTACATTATTTCATTATTTATTAAGTTTACACATTCGCATACGAAAATGTATCATCTACATCCAGACTCCGTAAGCCACCCAACGGTCTGTGGCGGAGGGTACCTTGAGTACCACTATCGGTTCTCCCTCCTATTCCAGTCACATATTTTTCGCGGAAAGAAAGATTGTCGGTATGTCACTGTGCGGGCTCCCATCTCTCTGATTTTATCTTCATGATCTCTTCGCGAGATATACGTAGGAGGGAGCAATACACTGCTACAATCTTCGGTGAAGTATGTTCTCGAAACTCCGACAAAAGCCCCTACCGAGCGACAGAGCGTCTGTCCTGCAGAGTCTTCCACTGGAGTTTATCGATCATCTCCGTAACGCTTTCTCGATTACCAAATGATCCTGTAACGAAGCGCGCTGCTCTCCGTTGGATCTTCTCCACTTCCTCTATCAACCCCGCCTGGTACGGATTCCACACCGGTGAGCAGTATTCAAGCTGTGGGCGAACAAGAGTACTGTAACCTACTCCCTTTGTTTTCGGACTGCATTTCCTTAGGATTCTTCCAATCCATCTAAGTCTGGCATCTGCTTTATCGACAATTATTTTATATGGTTGTCCCATTTTAAATCCCTCCCAATGACGACTCCCAGATAATTTATGAAATTAACTGCTTCCAGTTGCTGACCCGCTATAGTGTAGCTAAATGATACAGGATCTTTCTATCTATGTATTCGCAGCACATTACAGTTGTCTACATTGAGATTCAATTGCCATTCCCTGCACCATGCGTCAATTCGATGCAGATACTCCAGCCTTTCGATACAATTTTCCATTGTTACAACCTCTCTATATACTACAGCGTCATCTGCAAAAAGCCTCAGTGAACTTCCGATGTTATTCGCAAGGTCATTTATATATATCGTGAACAGCAACGGACCCACGACACTCCCCTGTGGCACACCTGACATAACTCCTAGTTCGGAAGACTTCTCTCCATTGAGAATGACATGCTGCATTCTGTTATCTAGGAACTCATCAATACAATCACACAATTGGCCTGATAGACCATATGTTCTTACTTTGTTAATTAAACGTTTGTGGGGAACTGTATCAAACGCCTTGCGGAAGTCAAGAAACACGGCATCTACCTGAGAAGCCGTGTCTATGGCCCTCTGAGTCTCGTGGTCGAATAGCGCGAGCTGGGTTTCACACGATCGCCTTTTTCGAAACCCATGCTGATTCCTACAGAGCAGATTAGATTAGATTAATACTTGTTCCGTAGATCATATATACGACATATCGTAATGATGTGCAACGTGTCAGTTTAGTAAATTTTGTCTACACTTGACAATCAGTATTTAAGGATTTTTTATTACATTTATTGTTTTTTTTTTTTTCTTCTAAGTTTTATCTAAAAATTCATCTACATTGTAGAAGGAGTTGCCATTCATAAATTCCTTTAATTTCTTTTTAAATACTAGTTGGTTATCTGTCAGACTTTTCATGCTACTTGGTAAGTGACCAAAGACTTTTGTGCCAGCATAATTCACACCTTTCTCAGCTAGATTTAACCTTGAATAGTGAATATCATCCTTTCTCCTAGTGTTGTAGCTATGCACATTGCCATTAGTTTTCAATTGTGTCGGGTGAGTCAATATACATACATTGTGAAGCTACAGTGAAGATCCCTAGATCCCTAAATAAACGTCTGCAGGATGCTCTTGGGTGGGCTCCAACAATTATTCTGATTACACGCTTTTGTGCAATGAATACTTTTTTACTCATGTTGAATTGCCCCAGAATGTGATCCCATATGAAAGCAATGAATGAAAATAGGCGCAGTAAGCTAATTTACTGAGATGTATATCACGAAATTTTGCAATGACTCTGATAGCATAAGTAGTTGAACTTAAACGTTTCAGGAGATCTTCAATATGTTTCTTCCAATTCAGTCCCTCGTCAATGCAAACACATACAAATTCTGAATATTCTACCTTAGCCACAGATTTATGTTCAGAGTCTAAATTTACTAATGGTACCATGCCATTTACTCTATGAAACTGTATGTACTGGGTTTTATCGAAGTTTAATGAGAGTCCATTTGTAGAGAACCAATTAATAACTTTTTGAAAGATATCATTTACAATTTCATCAGTTAATTCCTGTTTGTCAGGTGTGATAGCTATACTTGTATAATCAGCAAAAAGTACTAGCATAACATCTTCGTGAATGTAGAATGGCAAGTCATTAATATATATATTAAGAACAGCAAAGGACCCAAGACCGAACCTTGTGGGAGCCTATTTTTGGTAAGTCCCCATTACAACAATTGTTTCATCTGCATCACGTGAACTGCTTATTTCAAATTTTTGCACTCTTCCAGTTAAGTATGATTTAAACCATTTGTGCACTGTCCCACTCATACCACAATACTTAAGTATTTTGCAAATAGTGAACTGCCAAGATCTCGCTACTTCGTCTTTATTTATAACAGACGACCGGTTTTGATGTACACGGACATCTTCTGGTCTCTAAAGGTGAACATAAAATGTATGGTTAAAAAAACATGCCATATAACTGTATGTATGGGTAATCATATGTCAACAGTTTTCTTCACATACCTGCACTAAATTGTAACATTATTACATAAATGCATATTGTAGCCAGTTGGATTGTACTGGTGGGTTGTCACACATTAAAATATGCCGTTTAGTTTCAGATATAAAACTCGTATAGTCATACCTATAACCAAGAGACATGCCGTATCGTACAGATGTGCTGGGTACTATTTTTATTCTTCAGTTTATCGTAATTTTAAATAACTAAACCTTTTCTTGGTTATAGGTAAATTAAAATTTTGTGTAAGTTGACGAAACCTCAGTAGATACTCCTGCAATTTTAAATGTTATTATCGACAATTGATAACAGTTGTAAGGATTTCACATACAATAGCGCACTCTAGCGGCATGTTAACATAGTGATCACAACGCCGCCTGTTAGTAGCTTGTTGTCACACACAACTGTACAATATGGTGGTTCTTTATATGACTATACGAGTTTTATATCTGACAACCAAAAGGCATATTTTTATGTGTGACAACCCACCAGCAGTACGGTCGGGGGGTTCGAATCCGCCCTCGGGCATGGTTCCGTCCTTAGTATTAGCTAGTTCATAAGTAGTATGTAAGTTTAGGGACTGATTGTAATGCAGGTTCGAGTCCTGTCACGGTCGCCAATTATTCTTGTAATGTTGCTTTCGTATGAAAATGGATGTTGCGTATTAAAGTTGAGGTTGGGGACCGCAAATGAAAGTTTACCAGCTAGTGAAATATTTTTAAATGAAAATACTGAGCAATTTTGACAAGGAAGGGACAATTTAAACAAAATTGTTGGATTCCGCCATTAAATGGTAGCGGTCGTAATGAAAGCAACACATTACAGAAGAAGTCGGCGGAATCTAAATTTGAAGTTATAGAAAGCTGGTAGTAATATTTCGGTCATATTCTGTAGTGATTCTAGCTGAGATGACTGGACTATTACTTCGATAAATTGATGCTGGGATTGTGCATTTCGTTTACTATTGTTCCACGACCGTGTTGAAAATTAATCATGATAGTCCCCAAAAATTGCAAAATTACTTCATAATTGCAAAATTACTTCATAATTGCAAAATTACTTCATAAACATCGCGAAGATTTTTCTGCGGGCATTAAAATGTAATGAACCATTCATAGGCAGGAAATAAATAAAAGTTGCTCAGAGAATGTTCTAGTACAATCGCTAAACAAATCGCAACAATACCCGAACATCACTTTATGAAGTACTGGATCTGCTGAAAGTAAATAACTTTAAAATTAGTGAAAATGGAGAAGGGATTGTAAGTAAGTAAGATATTTCAAATTAACTGTGGGGGTTTATTGAAATTAATAAAAAAGGGAACGGGCTCACACTTACAATAATTGGGCAAAATCCTGGAACACGTCCTAGTACATCGAGGAGAAGACAGTAAGTGACGAACAGTTCCGCTCTCTTCCTTCAGCTTGTTGCAAAAAAAGTTGAACGTGACAAATGACAAATGTTTATCGATACGCTGGCAGATAGAGGGCAGACATCAGCGACAAGCATCGCACAAGTTATTTTTAAAAAATTCATTAATGTATTACTACATGATGACCCCGTAGTTAAGTCTCAGGGAGCTGTACAAACATTTGAACATTTACAAACAACCCACCAGTACAATCCAACTGGCTACAATATGCGTTTATGTAATAATGTTACTATTTAGTGCAGGTATGTGAAGAAAACAGTTGACATTATTACTTATACATACAGTTATATGGCATGTTTTTTTGGAAGCATCGATTTTATGTTCACGGTTAGAGACCAGAAGATGATGTCTGTGTACATCGAAACCGGTCGTCTCTGATAAATAAAGACGAAATACCGCGATTTTGGCATTTATTTAATTAATTCACAAAATACATTTATATGATCGCTCCCTGTCATGAGCAAATTGTACAATACTTAACCCTAGCACTGCTACCGGGGGGGGGGGGGGGGGAGAATTGCCCGCGGTATTTGTTTCATTTGTTTATTATATCTAGTTGTTGGAGTAAAGAAGCAAGAATTTAGGTAGTTTTGGAAAAATATCTAGGGTATATGCTGTCACGGTTTTATAATTTTTGAGAATTATTTCAATCTGCCCATTACATTTAATTTAAGTGCGGGCAGTTTTTGTCCCCCCCCCCCCCCCCCCCCCCGTAGACATCGGTGAGACAACTTTTCTCTTTAAAATATTTCTCAGTACGACAGAAAGAAATGCAGTTTCTGACTGTTGGTACCGCTGTATTACGTTCCCATTGTTTTGAAATAAATCTCCATTGCTGTCAGAGCAGTTCTGCATTACTCGCAGTTCTAATAAAATGTCTCGTCAGTATCAGAATTACTGAAACTGTTCAAGCTGTTGACTTTTATTCAAGAGAAAGATGTCACATCTGTCTGAAGACAAAAATCTCTGAAAGGGAAAAGGACAAGATGACAAAAGTGTCTATTGTTCGTTGCAGGGGTTCCAAGTATGTGTGTTCCATTCATCCTACGAAAACAATCGTATGCACAAATTGTGAAACTGAAAGTGGGTAGGAAGGGAAACTTCAGTTGTAATTTTTACTTTTTCTGTTTTCGTATTTGTGGTTTGGTATTGTACGTTCTTTATGATTTCTTAATACTAGTGTGATGTATATCTAAGTGTTAGTTTCATGTTAAAAATATAATAACATTTCTTATATTCATTACTTTATTTGTTGTGTTTGCATCTGTTATAATGTTCCTGATAACTACGGAAAGGGTGTTGCAACCTAATAAAAAATTCCTAGTTCATTAAATAATAAAAAATAAACAAAATGTAGAAAGATATAAAAAAGAGCCAAGATCGCTGATCATCATTTTTTTTTTACGACAACCGGTTTCGCTGAACTATGTCAGCATCATTTGGCGAAATAAAATATTTTACAAAGCCATAATCTTGTAATGTCAATCAGTTGTTATATAACAATTTACAGTGCATAAGTGTACTATGTCATTATGATAAAACATAATTATCACAGTGAATGACAATAGTAAGTTTGCTATTGTGACTCACTGTGATAATTATGTTTTATTATAATGACATAGTTTACGTATGCACTGTAAATTATGTTATATAACAACTGATTGACATTACAAGATTATGGCTTTGTAAAATATTTTATTTGACCAGGTGATGCTGACATAGTCCAGCGAAACCGGACGTCGTAAATAAAAATTGATGATCAGCGATCTTGGCTTTTTTTAAATATCTTTCTACATTATCGTAATTGGATCGCTTCCTAGAACGAAAACCAACTCAGAAAATAAAGAAACAAAAATAAATTGTTAAAAAACGAAAAGAACGTGAGGGCAATTTTTGCCCCCCCCCCCCCCCCCCCCCCCCCGTCTAGACATCTATGTGACAGATCCGAGCTTAGTGTTGCTGGGATTAAGCTTGTCTACAGGAATCGCATGATTTACACAATCAAAAGCCTTTGAGAGATCACAAAAAATCACAATCCAGAAATGTTGTTTGTATAGTTTATGGGACTCAACTACGGGGTCATTAGTCCCTAAGCTTACAAACTACTTATCACCTAGCTTATCCTAAGGACGCCACAAATATCCATGATCGAGGGGGGATTCGAACCCCCGACCGTAGTGGCCGTGAAGACCGTGACTGCAGCGCCTCAATCCCCTTGGCCATCGCGGCCGGTTTTTTTTTTTTTTTTTTAAACCTAGGTAAACTAACCTAAGGACAACACACACACACCCATGCCCCAGGGAGGACTTGAACCTCCACGGCAAGCAAACCGCGCGCTCCGCAGCGAGACGCTTTAGACCGCTCGGCTAATCCACCGCGGCAATCCAGAAATGTCATTAAACTCGCACTCAATGCATGTTCCAGACGCAGTGTTGTCCACTGGTGGACGTAATACGGTATGAAACGATGCTCGGCTTGCAGGGAATTTCCGGCGCTCGGACTAAATTGAAGAGAAGCGCGCGTGCTACGCAGTGAATGTGATCGGCGTGTCGCGGAGTCATTAGCGGGTAACAAGCGCTAGCGGGGTAGCTGGGTGGCGTGACTCATGCGGGGGCGGAGGGCGGCCGAGCCAAGTATTCCAGGAGGGAGGGGGAGGGGAGGGGAGGGAGTAGTGGTGGGGGAGGAGGCAGGGGAGGGGAGGGGGCGGCAGGCGAGCAGCTGGCGGCGGGCAGAGCAGCGAGCAGTGAGCAGTGAGCAGTGGGCCATCGTCTGCCGCGGCGGCCGGGCTGCGGGAGCAGAGGCGGAGGTAGCCTAGTGGTAGCGGGAGCGGAAGCTAGCTGTGAGCGCGGACATGGTGCAGGCGCTACGCACCTGCTACTGCGCAGCAGAGACCGGCCGCGACGACGCGGACGTCGACGCCGCCAAGGCGCGCAGGTACGACGCTGCTCGTCTGTCGAGACTCGCCAACCCCTTCATTCCCGGCGTTGTCCCTGGACAACAGGCTATTGAAAGCTGATTTATACCGTACTGTACTAGCTAAACACCCGGGGTTGCCCGGATATTTACTTATTTAAGGTAACGAAGATTATACATGTGGCGTCTATTCCGAAAGAACAGACGTCACTTCTGATCCTGCAGTTGTTGTTATTTTAATATTCACAGAATATACGACATCAACTGCGATTGGGCAAAGCTGAAAATGTGTACCCAGCCGGGATTCGAACCCGGGTCTCCTGCTGTCTAGGCAGTTGCGCTGACCCCTACACCACTGGGGACACAGTGATCACCGCACCTGCAAGGACTACCTAAGCACGCCTCCCGTCTGATACAAATTCCCAGCTTCGCCCTGCCCACAGTACTCAAACTCTTAGTCATGAAACTAATTCCCGTAAGAGTAAGGGCTTCAAACTTGCCCACCCCTCCCGAATCCCGGCTGGGCACACATTTTCATATTTGCCCAATCGCAGTTGATATCATATATTCTGTGAATATTAAATAATAACAACTGCAGGATCAGAAGTGACGTCTGTTCTTTCGGAACAGACGCCACACACACACACACACACACACACACACACATATATATATGCCGGTGATGGGCAATGATCCTATCGTTAGTGGCGAGGGGTGGGCAAGTTTGAAGCCCTTACTCTTACAGGAATTAGTTTCATAACTAAGAGTTTGAGTACTGTGGGCAGGGCGAAGCTGGGAATTTGTATCTGACGGGAGGCGTGCCTAGGTAGTCCTTGCAGGTGCGGTGATCACTGTGTCCCCAGTGGTGTAGGGGTCAGCGCAACTGCCTAGAAAGCCGGAGACCCGGGTTCGAATCCCGGCGGGGTACACATTTTCAGCTTTGCCCAATCGCAGTTGATATCATATATTCTGTGAATATTAAATCCGAAGATTGGTTTGAACACCATAGTGCTTTACTAGGCATGGTCCTGTTTGGAGGTGGTATGCCGTTGCCCTCCTCCAACCTTCGAACTGACTTACCCAGCCAGTTATATGGGGACCTACAGTTTAACGTGGGTTCCGAACCACGGTGCTACTCCGTATTTTTCACAGGAGCAATACTGCCAGAGGTGGAAGAAGTGGAAAGTGACAGATATTTACTTATTTAAGGAACACATTATTGCGGCCATCTAGAATAGTTTAATTAGAGGTTTCCAACCAAGATCGCCTTTTTTCCTTTCATTACATGACAGCTTTCGGCGTGCTAGACGCCATCTTCAGACCTAATACATCAAGTTTTTTCTACAGAATGAGCTGTATTATATATAGCAAAAAATCTTATCTATCCACAATTTTTACGTCACTGCTATCTCAATAACTTTTAACATAGCAAATTGGTATACATCCACATTGATGTGTCATTCAAATCAAATTTACACGTGAATAATAAAACGACTGAATTCATCTCTCACGATCGAAGTCAGAGGCACTTCACAATCAAGTTCAGTAACTGACTGAGTTGAAGCACAATATTGACTATTAGGTGGGAAATCGTATACAGAGATGTTACATATACAATAGATTAAATATTACGACTGAGGCGCTCCAGTCACGGTCAGCACGGCCACTACGGTCGGGGGTTCGAATCCCCCCTCGGGCATGGATATTTGTGCCGTCCTAGTTCGTAAGTAGTTTATAAGTAGTTTGTAAGTTTAGGGACTGATGACCCCGTAGTTAAGTCCCATAAGCTTAACAAACATCTGAACATTTTTTTGAAATATTACATATGGTATTTGCCTGTGAAGCAATCGTTTTTCATTTTTACATTAAATATCGTATATACACAAATTACATGAGTACAGAAAATATCATTTCTTATACATTGCACGTTTTACATAAATAATTTGTATAAAGTACAATGGTATGCACCACAGAGTATGGGGTGCTTTGTCAAGTATCAAATGTAGAAGTAAGTGCCATGTCAGTTCAACTAGAAGGAAATTTAAAATGGTTATATTACAATTTTCTTTGTTTGTTTTATAAGCACCCCATACTCTGTGGTGCATAGCATTGGACTTTATACAAATTATTTATGTAACACACGCAATGTATAAGAAATGGTATGTTATGTAATTTGTGTATATACGATATTTAATGTAAAAAAAAAAAGATTGCTTCACAGGCAAAGACCATATGTAATATTTCATCTATTGTACATGAATGGTGACTAGAAAGGGGCATATAAGATGAACATTAACCAGAGCGAAATTAGGGTAATGGAATCTCTCTTTCTTAGAAACTTTGGCCATGTTCCCGCTTTGGCTTTGTTAATTCGGATTTGGCGTGTGTTAATATTTACAGGGTGGACGGATGCCCTTCCTATCGCCACCCCGTTTCACCCCAGGAGGAAATGTCTACCCCAAATACCTCCATATAGTGCTATACACGTGAAAGTGTAAAGTGTTACGAAATCTTTGCGAAGCGTGTCACTGAGGCGGGACTTGGGAACCAGTCCGGCATTCACCTAGGGGGATGTGAAAAACCGCCAAAAAGCCACATCCAGACTGGCCTGCACTCCGACCCCCTTCGTTGATCCGCCGGGCGGATTCGAACCGGGGCCGGTATGATTCCCCGTCTCGGAAAGCGGTGCGTTAGACCACGCGGCTAACCGAGCGGGTAATGGAATGTTGTGTAACAAAATCAGACAATGCTGAAGGAATTAGATTAGGAAATGAGACAATAAAAGGAGGTTATGGGTTTTGAAAACAATTTATTTTTTCGTCACAGTTGCACTATTTAGGAGATGGTAACCTAGTTTCAGACTTAATCGTCCATTTTCAAACCGTTTGGCCTTATTCCAACCGTAATAATACACTGCGTGAAGCAAGTGACTGATAAAATCTGTACGTTGTACACTGTTAATACATGATTACATCCCTTCATGCAGTGTATTATTACGGTTGGAATAAGACCAACGGTTTGAAAATGGACGATTAAGTCCGAAACTAGTTACCAACTCCTAAATACTGTGACGGAAAAATAAACTGTTTTCAATATATTACCAGTTGCTGATCCTGCACCATCTTTACGATGAATTTTCAAAAGATATGAGTTTTGTTTTTGGGCAGGTAAATAACTTCTGAAGGCCGAAGTAAAGAACAATATAAAATGTGCAATGGATATGGGCAGAAAAGCGTTTCTGGAGAAGCGGAATTTGTTGAAATTCAATATTAATTTTGGGAAATCCTTTCTGAAAGGATTTGTATGGAGTATAGCATTGTACGGGAGTGAAACGTGGACGATAAGGAGTTCAGAAGAACAGGTAATACAGACTTTCGAAGTGCGGTCCTACAGAAGAATGCTGAAGATTAGGTGGGAAGATCGCGTAACTAACGAGGAGGTACTTCAAAAGAATTGGCGAGAAAAGGCATTTCCGGCATATTTTGACTAAAAGATGGAATGGATTGGGAGAACACGTCAAGGAATCGTCGATTTACCATTGCCGGGACGTGTGTGAGGTAAAAATCGCAGAAGGAGACCAAGAGACGAATACAGTAAGCAGATTGAAATAGGTGTAGGTTGCCGTTCGCCACGGCGGATTGGCCGAGCGCACTGAGACGCTATGCTCCGATACTCGAGGGCGCTCCCCGTTGGGGGTTCCAATGCTCCCTAGGGCATGTATGTTTGTGCCATCTTTAATATAAGGGTAGTTCATAAGTAGTTTCTAAAATTAGGGACTGATGACCCCACTGTTAAGTCCCATAAGCTTAAACATTTGAACATTTTTGGTTACCGTTCTTATGAAGAGATGAAGAACCTTGCTCAGGATTGCATCAAATCAGTCTCAAGACTGCAGTGCACACTGACAACACAGGTGGACATGTGGTGTACTGCATTTCTTGCTTTCTTGCTGCCATGTGAAATTTCGTTATCACAGCAATAGAGACCACCCAGGGGCCTCACGGTTCTTTGGTGAGTACGTGGGTGGCGAGCACGGGCCCCGAGCTAATGCAGTCTTACATCTACATCTACATGGGATACTCTACAAATCACATTTAAGTGCCTGGCAGAGGGTTCATCGACCCACCTTTATACTATTTAACTACCAATCCATTCTCGAACAGCGCGTGGGAAGAAAGAACACCTGAATCTCTCCGTTCGAGCTCTGATTTCTCGTATTTTATTCTAATGATCATTTCTACCAATGTAAGTGGTAGTCAACAATATATTTTCACATACGGAGGAGAATGTTGGTGATTGGAATTTCGTAAGTAGCCCACGCCGTAGCGAAAAGCGCCGTTGTTGTAAAGATACCCATCCCAGACCCTGTATCATTTCCGTAACGCTGTCTCCCCTGTATCGTAACAATACGAAACGAGCTGCCCTTCTTTGGACTCTTTTGATGTCCTCCGTCAAACTCACCTGATAAGGATCCCACACTGGGCAGCAATACTCCAAAAAAAGGACGGATAAGCGTAGTGTATGGAGATTCTTTAGTAGTTCTGTTGCATCTTTTAAGGGTTCTGCTAATAAAACGCAGTCTCTGGTTCGCCTCTCCCTCGACATTATCTACGTGTTCTTTCTAGTTTAAGTCTGAAGTTATAGTAATTCCTAGGTATTTTGTAGAGTTTACGGCCTTTACTTTTGATTGATTTATCTTGTAAACAAGGTTTAACGGATTTCTTTTCGTACTAATGTGGACGACTTGACACTTCTCATTATTTAGATTCAATTGCGAATTTTTACACCATACTGATCAGATGATTTTACTAGGCGGTAAATGACGGGTCATCTGCAAACAACCTAAGAGAGCTACTTAGATTTTCCCCTAAATCGTTTATGTAAATAAGGAACAGAAGAGGACCAATAACACTACCCTGTGGAACGCCGGATATCACCTCTGTTTTAGTCGATGCCTTACCATCGATTGCTACGAACTGTGTTCTCTCTGATAGGAAATCCCCTTGCGAAACACAGCTTGCGCTTTATTCACATGAAGTGTTAACTGTCATCGACAAGGGATGTCAAATCGATTCCATACTTCTGGATTTCAGGAAGGCTTTTTACACTGCACCCCACAAGCGGTTTCTTATGAAGTTGCGTACTTATGGAATATCTCCCCAATTGTGGGATTGGATTCAGGATTTCCTACCAGAAAGAACACAGTTCGTTGTAATTGACGGTAAGTCATCGAGAAAATCAGAAGTGATATCTGGCGTTCCACAGGGAAGCGTTATAGGTCCCCTACTCTTCCTTGTGTTTATAAACGATTTAGGAGACAATATGAATAGCTCCCTTAGACTGTTCGTGGATGATGCTGTCGTTTATCGGGTTGTGAAGTCAACAGAGGATCAAAAGCAACTGCAAAGCGATTTACCCAAAATTTCTACATGGTGCGAAAATTGGTAATTAACACTAAATAATGGAAAGTGTGAAGTAATACACATGACCACTAAAAAATTCGCTGAACTTCAATTACACGATAAATCAGTCAAACCTTAAGATAGTAAATTCTACCAAATACCTAGGAGTTACAATCACGAACAACTTTGACTGGAGAGAACACACAGAAAATATTGTGGGGGAAGGCTAACCAAAGATTACGTTTCATTGGCAGAACGCTTCGAAGATGCACCAGCTCCACCAAAGAGACTGCCTACATCACACTTGTGCGTCCTCTCCTGGAGATCTGTTGCCCATTGTGGGACCCTCATGAGATGGGACTGACGGAAGATATTGAGAAGGTCCAGAGAAGGGCAGCTCGTTTTGTTTTATCACGTTACCGGGGGGAAAGCGTCACGGAAATGTTACAGGTATTGGGATGGAAATCATTAAAAGAAAGACGTTATTCATTGTGGTGAGATCAGTTTGCGAAATTTCAATCACCGAATTTTAGTTCTGAATGTGAAAATATTTTGCTAGCACCCACCTACTTAGGGAGACATGACCATCCCAATAAAATAAGAGAAATCAGATCGAAAACGGAACGATTTAGGTGTTCTTTCTTCCCGCGTGCTATTAGAGAATGGAACGCTAGAGAAAAGTTATGAAAGTGGTTAATGAACCTTCTGTCAGGCACTTGAATGTGATTTGCAGATTATCTATGTAGACGTAGATCCAGTCGCAAATTTGGGGCGATATACCATAACCACGCAATCCGTTATCAAGGCTAAGTAAGGGTGGACACAGCGCCGTATTAAAGTCCACTGGCAACTGTCCGCAAACTTGATGGGAGCGCAGATACACACGGCGTGAGTTGGCCACACACACACAAACACACACAGGCGTCGCGTACTTCCGGTGTCGCTTGCCCCCGTATAACCGCCCACTACTGCCAGAGGTCGGCCGTTTCATGTCATTCCACCTCATTTCCTGCCGCTCTGCCAAAACCAGCTCCCACGCCCACTGCGTACAACCAACCAGCCGGCCAGCTGACACGAGACGCTCGACCTGCTCTGGAATGGGACAGACACAGCAATTTCTGCCGTCCGCTCTCCTTTCAAATGTCGCGGCTCACATTGCGTCGGACTCCACACAAAGAGAGTCAGTAAAAAAAAAAAAAAAAAGGCCCGAGTTCCGTGTAATAGGTTGGCTAGAGTAATTATGGTACTACTAGCTGTAAACCCGGCGTTGCCCGCGTGTTTATTTATTCTACACTCTCATAGCCCGCCTCCGCTTCCCTCTTTGCACCCATCTCTCTCTCTCTCTCTCTCTCTCTCTCTCTCTCTCTCTCTCTCTCTCTCTCTCTCTCCCATCTCTGTTCGTTTCCACCTTTCCCTCTGTCGGCAAAGTTTTCTGCAATGTACCCTCTCTCATGTACCCTACTAACATTTATGTACCCAGTGATTTCCCTCTTGGTTTAAAGGTCGTGTGTGGAGAAAAAAAAAAAAACCGGTCGTGGTGGCCGAGGGAACTGAGGCGCTCCAGTCACGGTCTGCACGGCGTCTACGGTCGCGGGGGTTCGAATCCCCCCTCGGGCATGGATATTTGTGCAGTCCGTAGGATAAGCTAGTTCATAAGTAGTTTGTAAGTTTAGGGACTGATGATCCCGTAGTTAAGTCCCTTAAGCTATATAAACATTAAAAAGCCAGCCGGTGGCCGAGGGGACTGAGGCCGGTATTACACTGTCAAATTTTTGATCAAATCTTTGACATAAAAATATTATCATAAGTTCTTAAAATTTTTTCATGTAAATCTTTGACGTGACGCTAAAAAGGGGTATTACACTGTCATCATATTTTTGATCATATTTCAGGATGGCTGACAGTAAACTCATGTTATCGTGCGCTCTCATTGCTACTACGAAAACGGCATTTCTGAAAAAAATAAGAGGGGCTTACTTGGGGGGAAACTGTAGAAACCATTTCATGTTGCAGGAGCTGCAAGTGGAGGGTGCCAAGTCATATAGAAATTACTGGAGAATGGATGGTACAACGTTAAAAATCAGTATATGCACGTCAGAAGACTATATCGGCAGAAGACAGGTTTTCAGTGACACCGTAATTTCTTGCTACTGAGGTTAAATTTTACTTACGGCGCGGCGGTGTAACGCGGTCATGTTGGCAATGAAATGTTCGCTATAGGAGAAGGATTAACTTACTGGACGGACAAGAGAGCATACAAGAACTTGTCAACAACAGAGCAGGAACAGCGTCGATCATTGTTAGATTGAGAAGAGTGAAGAGCTTATAAAACCTTCAGCATATATTTCTATTAATTTTGTGTAGATGTAACACACGAGGCCATTAACCTTCTCCTTACACCAAGGCCGAATTTCTCCGTTGAGTACCTCCGCCATTCTCTTGTAACTTTCGAGTCTCCTTAATCTATTCTTATTCAGGGTGTCTGCGATTGTATAGTGCTCCGTCTGCTTCAAATGACAGCACACACCAAATAAACTTCGACGTCATGTTTTGAAACAAGGAGGTTTGTTTTCAAATAAGCGCTGTCCAAGAGCTACAGCGATGCTAGCGTTCCAAGCGGTTACATTTCGCATTGCTGTGAACAGTAGACAAACGACTTTTATGATCAAATCTACTGCGAGGCACTAGATATGATCATATTTTTTGACGAAAGCAGAGATATCTCAAAGTTCCCTATTACACTATCAAATTTTTATGATGTAAATTTTTGACAAAGAAATATGACCGTGTAATACCGGCCTGAGGCGCTCCAATCACGGTCTGCACGGCTACTACGGTCGGGGGTTCGAATCCCCCCCTCGGGCATGGATATTTGTGCCGTCTTTAGTATAAGGTAGTTTATAAGTAGTTTGTAAGTTTAGGGACTGATGACCTCGTAGTTAAGTCCCATAAGCTGTACAAACATTTGAACATTTGAATTGTAAAAAAAAATTATAAATATTGGAGCAAAACTATGCAACTTTGTAAAATTCCGTAAGTTAAGTAGCCTCCATCATGCATCGAACGAAATGTTAGTGACATTCATCTTGTTTTTAAGGCCCGGTGAGCAAAATTGTTTTAATATCGGAACTAAAGTATGGAGGATCACATTGAAAAACGCACTTTGTTGTTCTCAAATTTTCCGGTTTTATTTCATACAACCCTTGTTCTGAGAATAACGAAAAAAAAAAAGGATCTGTGAAATCGGTCGAGCCGTTCTCAAGTTATGGAGCGACTAACGTATTTAGGGATCCATTTTGTGTTCCAATGTACACTCCCCCATGCACCGTATGTGTTGTAAGTGAAGTTGGTAGTAAAGACGTAGTAAATTACAACCTCATGCTTATTAGGACGAAGTTTCAAGCATTTCACTGTCTTTGACGTCATAGCATCTGAACTACACGTCGAAATACGATATTATGTTGAACGGATATCCAGTGGTATATATGTAAAATGTCGGCAAAATATGTCGCGAATGAGATAGTAGGAAAGACGTAATACATCATGCGTGATGAGGCGGTTTTTCATGAACCATATTGCTTATGACTTCATATCTCCTGAACTGTGTGTCGTACAATGATAAATTTTCGAACGTACGTTCAGTGGTATGTGTGTAGACTGTAACACTTCTCGCGAATACAATTAGACTACTGGCCATTAAAATTGCTACACCAATAAGAAATGCAGGTGATAAACGGGTATTCATTGGACATGACATGCGATTACATTTTCAAGCATTTTGGGTGCATATATCCTGAGGAATCAGTACCCAGAACCACCACCTCTGGCCATAATGACGGCCTTGATACGCCTGGGCATTCAGTCAAACAGAGCTTGGATGGCGTGTACAGGTACAGATGCCCATGCAGCTTCAACACGAAACCACAGTTCATCAAGAGTAGTGACTGGCGTATTGTGAAGAGCCAGTTGCTCGGCCACCATTGACCAGACGTTTTCAATTGGTGAGAGATACGGAGAATGTGCTGGCCAGGGCAGCAGTTCGTACATTTTCCGTATTCAGAAAGGCACGCACAGTACCTGCAACATGCGGTCGTGCATTATCCTGCAGAAATGTAGTGTTACGCAGGGATGGAATGAAGGGTAGAGCCACGGGTCGTAACACATCTGAAATGTAACGGCCACTTTTCAAAGTGCCGTCGATGCGAACAAGAGGTGAGACGTGTAACCAACGCATACCATCACGCCGGGTAATACGCCAGCATGGCGATGGCGAATACATGCCTCCAATGTGCGTTCACCGCGATGTCTGCAAACACGCATGCGACCATCATGATGCTGTAAACAGAACCTGCATTCATCCGAAAAAATGACGTTTTGCCATTCGTGCACCCAGGTTCGTCGTCGCGTACACCATCGCTGGCGCTCCTGTCTATGATGCAGCGTCATGGGTAACCGCAGCCATGATCTCCGAACTGATAGTCCATGCTGCTGCAATCGTCGTCGAACTGTTCGTGCAGTTGGTTTGTTTCCTTGCAAACGTCCCCATCTGTTGACTCAGAGATCGAGACGTGGCTGCACGATCTGTAACAGCCATGCGGATAAGATGCCTGTTATCTCGACTGCTAGTGATACGAGGCCGTTGGGATCCAGCACGGCGTTCCGTATTGCCCTCCTGAACCCACCGATTTGATATTCTGCTATCAGTCATTGGATCGCGAGCAGCAATGTCGCGATACGATAAACCGCAATCGCGATAGGTTACAATCCGACCTTTATCAAAGTCGGATACGTGATGGTACGCATTTCTCCTCCTTACACGAGGCATCACAACAACGTTTTACAAGGCAACGCCGGTCAAGTGCTGTTTGTGTATGAGAAATCGGTTGGAAACTTTCCTCATGTGAGCACGTTGTAGGTGTCGCCACCGGCGCCAACCTTGTGTGAATGCTCTGAAAAGCTAATCATTTGCATATCACAGAATCTTCTTCCTGTCGGCTAAATTTCGCGTATGCGGTACGTCATCTTCGTGGTGCAGCAATTTTAATGGCCACGAGTGTAAGTGTGTACGAGTAATAAATTGTAACGTCATGCCAAAAGCCCTAATTTTACTTCAACAACGCCGAAAAAGTAGTAAGCGACAAACTTTTTCCTTTTGTCATTTTACCGGGGTTGTCAGCAAGAAAGGTTTCTTAAAGGTTTGAAATTATGTTTGAAGTTTGTTGCAAGTTGCTAACTGCTCTCCTCCTCAAATAGTGGACTGATAAAGTCACACCATCACGTGCCGCAGGAGGGGGCAATTTTCATTGTTTATTACGTCATATCTCCTGAACTATCGGTCCTTTTGCTTTTATGTAGATATATTTAATCGCGGCGTTAGAAGCAGCCAGCATAGGTTGTAGTCGAGCTGCGTTCTCCAGAATATTTACTGTTTCCCACCGCAATCAGACCGATTTTTTAAAAATTAAAGCTATTCAGGTAGGTCTTTTTATTTATGTAATAGCAAACGCGCAACGCTTGGCAGTATCTTCTTCCTATGTCTCTCCCTTCCTTCCCCTTCCTTTGTCCATCTCCTCCTCCCCCTACCTTCACACCACTCCCTCTTACCCCACACCATATACATCTCCTCCCCTTCCTCTCTGCGTCTATCCAATTTATTTCTCATGTAATGGTAATTCCTAGGTATTTGGTGGACTTAGTGGCCTTCACATTCGATAGATTTATCTTGTAAACAAAGTTCAACGGATTTCTTTTCGTACTCATGTGGACTTCACACTTATTATTTAGAGTCAATTGCTGCACCATATTGATATCTTATTCAGATCGTTCTGCAGTTGGTTTTGATCTTCAGATGATTTTACTAGACGGTAAATGACAGCGTCATCTGCAAACAACCTAAGAGGGCTACTTAGATTTACCCCTAAATCTTTTATGAAAATAAGGAACAGCATAGGACCAATAACACTACCCTGTGGAACACCCGATATCACCTCTGTTTTAGTCGATGCCTTTCCATCGATTACTACAAATTGTGTCCTCTCTGAGAGGAAATCCCCTATCCAGTCGCAAATTTGGGGCGATATACCATAACCACGCAATTTGATTAAAATCCGCTTGTGAGGTACGGTGTCTAAAGCTTTCTGGAAATCAAGAAATACGGAATCGATTGAGATCCCTTGCCGATAGCACTCATCATTTTGTGCGAGTAAAGAGATAGTTGTGTTTCGCATGAACGATATTTTCTAAATCCGTGTTGACCTTGGGTCAATAGCTCATTCTGTTCCAGATAATTCATAACATTTGAATACAGGATATGTTCCAAAACCCTGCTGCATATTGACGTCAATGAAATGGGCCTGTAGTTTAGTGGGTTACTCGTACTGCCTTTCTTGAATATTGGTGTGACCTGTGCAACTTTCCAGTCTTTTGGGACACGTCCTTCGCTGAGCGAGAGGTTGTATTTATTAAAACTGACAATGAAAGTACATGGGTCGAGCAAACATATCTGTATGAACGTTTGGTTGCAGGATCTCTTACAGTCGGGGGGAGGGGGGGGGGTTCGAATCACCCCTCGGGCACGGATATTTGTGCCGTCCTTATCTAGTTCATAAGTAGTTGTAAGCTTAGGGACTGATGACCCCATAGTTCTACAAACATTTCAACAGGATCTCTACGTTCACCTCAATGTGCTGGTGGGTGTCTTTTTTCTGCAAAACTCTGCAATGGTGCTCTAGATAGCACTGTAGATGTAATTGTAGACGCCATACGTAATGCAGATATCTTAACTATAGCTTATGTAATAATCGTACGTGTTCTCAAGCGAATTGTCATCAAAAGCCGTGATGATAGTTACAACTTTAATCTTCTTCCCGAAAGACTGTTGGTATTCACTGCCACTGCTTCCATCGCCTCTTCCCGCACTTGCCGTAGCACTACCGCTAGCAATGAGTTGTTCGTCATTATCATCCCTATTATCATTATTATAAGTTTGTAACAACAGTCTCTAACTTTTGCTCATATTTCTGCACCATAACAGATACGAGAAAGCATGCAAATGATTCATCTTGTACACTATTAGCATCTTCACGAAGAAGGGTTCTCCGTAACTTCATCTCAACTAATCGCAATACATTAGCAGGATTGATTATCAATCACCGCCCCATCTGACACTTCAGCACACAAATAACGTCACAAAACGCAACTTGGGAGGCACACTGCACCGTCCCTACTGGCGAACCGACAGGTCAAAGTGCAATGCGGCATGGCACATGCAGAGGCCTCTAACGGACGACTGCAGAGTTTTGCAGATGCGGGAGTATCACTAGTGCAATAAGGGATGCTTACATTATCTCTCATACGATTTTGGTGTATATGTGTTTGTTCGAGCCCAAGTACTTTTCTTGTGAGTGTTAAAACTGTCCTGTCGGAGATAACCACTTGTCCCGTGAGCCGTTTTTCCGGGAAGTGCTTCAATTACTGCGTTAACATCTGGTTAGTTTAAACCGCAGCTCTCCTTCCTGTATAGGCGGCTTGTGTCATTTGGTGCCATTGTGAGGGTCGACGTACGGCAGCTAGAAGCGGCTACTGTGTGGAGATCACAACGCCCCCACTCGCTCGCACGCCAGCTGTTGCTTCTTGTCTCACGCAGTTGGGGGGAGGGGGGGGGGGAGCCAAACAAAAACTCGCAGTTGTGATGGGGCCTTGCTGAGACGTAAACACAGAGCGCCGTATATCGCGCCGATGACAGCTCGACCCCGCGCCAGTATATCATATCGCTCGCTACGTAACAGCCAGGCTTCACATAACACTCGCTAGCCTAGCCCTCCCCTCCCCTCCTATATTCAGGCGAAAACTAGCGCGTTCCCGCGCACGAGAGCTTGCGGACACACGCATATGAATGTTCGTTTCTTGTTGTAGTGGTCTTCAGTCCGGAGACTGGTTTGATGCAGCTCTCCACAATACCCTATCCTGAGCAAGCCTTTCAACTCCACATAAGAACGGCAACCTACATCTGTCTGAATCTGCTTACTGTATCCATCTCTTGGTCTCCCTCTGCGATTTTTACCCCACACACTTCCCTCCAAATTCACAATTCCTTGATGTCTAAGAATGTGTCTCTTTCTTTAGTCAAGGTATGCCAGAAATTCCTTTTCTCCCCAATTCTGTTCAGTACCTCTTCATTAATTACGCGATCTACCCACCTAATCTTAAGCATTCTTCTGTAACATCACATTTCAAAAGCCTCTATCCTCTTCCTCTCCGCTCTGCTTATCGTCCATGTTTCACTCCCGTACAAGGCAACACTCCACACAAATGCCTTCATGTTATCAAATTTTTTTAAGAACGCTTTTCTACCCATTGCCATTCTGCATTTTATATCCTCTGTACTTGCGACCTTCATTTGTTATTTTACTGCCCAAGTAACAAAACTCATCTACCAACTTCGTTGTTTCGTTACCTAATCTAATTCCTTCAGCATCACCTGATTTTCTTAGACTGCACTCCATTACCCTTGTTTTGCTCCTGTTAATCTTCATCTTATATGCACCTTTCAGCACACTGCCCATTCCGTTCAACTGCTCTTCCTGGTCCTTTGCTGCCTCTGACAGAATTTCTATGTCGTCGGCAAAACACAATGTTTTTAATTCTTCACGCTGAACTCTAATTCCCTCTCCAAAATTCTCCTTATTTTCCTTTATAGCTTCCTCAATGTACAAATTGAATAACATTGGAGAAAGGCTACACCCCTGTCTCACTCCCTTCCCAACCACTGCATCCCTTTCATGCCCTTCAACTCTGACAACCTCTGTCTGGTTTTTGTACAAGTTGTAAATAACCTTACGCTCCCTATATTTTACTCCTGCTTGCTTCAGAACATTAAAGAGTTTCTTCCAATCAACATTGTTAAAAGCCTTCTCCAGATCTACAAAAGCTAGAAATGTAGGTTTGCCTTTTCTTAATCTATCTTCTAGGACAAGCCGTAAAGTGAGTATTGCCTCCCGATTTCCTACATTTCTCCTGAACCCAAACTGATCTTCCCCGAGGTCGGCTTCTACCAGCTTTTCCATCCTTCTGTATATAATTCGCGTTAATATTTTGCAACCATGACTTATTAAACTGATGGTTTGTAGCTTTCACACCTGTCTGCGCCTGCTTTCTTTGGAATGGGGATTATTACATTGTTCTTAAAGTCTGAGGGTACTTCACCTGTCTCATACATCTTACACACAATGTGAAACAATTTTGTCATGGCTGGTTCTCCCAGAGACTTCAGTAGCTCTGAGGGAATGTCATCTACTCCCGGGGCCTTCTTTCGTTGTTTCGATAAATGTCCATATGTTCGTGAATCTGTCGCCATCACTCCCTTGGCTTACAAACTACTTAAACAAACCTAAGAACAACACACACACACACACACACACACACACACACACACACACACCAGTGCCCGAGGGAGGGAACAGTCTCGTAATCCCTTGACCCGCGCGGCGAACACACGTAACTACAAGCAAAAGCTGCACAAATTGCTTGTGCCCCGCCAGTTTGTTCACCAGGAAATGAGCTCAAGGGTCGATTAGTTGGGTTTTGGTGCGTTTTATGTTACGTGAAAAAAAGTCACACGTTTGGCCCACTTTAGGTTACGGTACTAACACTAAAAGTGGGCCTTTGCGATCGTCTTTTGACAGCTCGAAATTTAACTGAAAATAACGTCGTAACTATTCATCTGACACAAAAATTGAATAACCTAATTTGTAGTGGAGAAAAGTATCTACAACTTTGATCTCATGTTTTTTTCCTATCTCGTAGCGTTTCTAAGATATTTGCAAAAATAACGGCGATTTTGGGATGTATGTATGTCTGTCTGTCTGTCCGTAACGTGTTCCCTGTTTTTAAGACGAACGGTTCAACCGATCAGCACCAAATTTTACAGACATGATTTTAGACCGCCACAAAAAATACGGCAGTAAAACAATAAAAAAAATCCGTTTGTAATATAATTTTAATTTCAAACGAACCGTTCATCTGATACGAAAATTGAAAACCTAATTGGTAGAGGAGAAAATTCTCTACAACTTAGCTCCCTTATGTTCCCTTATCTCGTATCGTTTGAGACATATTTGCAAAATAACGGAGATTTGACACCTTCCGTTGAATGAACGAAAACCAGCCGTTCGTAGATGTCACGTGACATTCCTCGCCCAGAACTCTCTCTCGCATACGCCATCTTGTGCGTATTTGATAATTTTCTTATTGTAACTTACACGTTGTCATTTCAAAGCAATGGCGCACTGAAGAATTAACAAAAGCACGTCGTTCTTTGTACGATAAATTATAATCTAGTGTCTACAAATGCCATATTAGCATCAGTTAACAACGGCCATCATAGTATGAGATTATATGACTCATCTTCTGACTGATAGCCGGAGCGTAGTGGGCAAAGCGTTAGACTATGATGCCAAAGTTCGGTGGTTCGGAACCTGTCTCTACCTATTTTTTTTTTTTTTACTAAAAGGGTTTCAGACACTCTTATTAATTAATTTTTTTATTATTTAGATTATTATTTTGGTCGAAAATGTTTGCAAAACTTATAAAACTACAAATCTAAAGTGGGCCGTAAACACGTCAGTGTGATTTTTTTTTTGTAGTTTTATGATTATTTGCAAACATTACGGACATTGTAGCGCTTATGGGACTTAACTACGGGGTCAGCAGTCACTAAACGTACAAACAGCTTATGAACTATCTTATAGTAAAGACGACACAAACATCCATGCCCGACGGGGGATTCGAACCCCCGACCGCAGCGGCCGTGCAGACCGTGACTTGCACGCCACAGACCGCTCGGCCAATGCCACGTAATGAAATGAGACCACGCTGATCCCAGAAGGCCATCACCTATCGGCCTGCTATTGGTGAAAGACTTGGTTTCTTCTTCCGAGGGAACCCAGATGACGCCACTCCACAGATTGGGTTTTGCTCTCAGGTTCCGACAAACGCAACCATGTTTCATCCTGGGTAATAATGCTGTCAAAATACTGTTTAAAGGTCTGAGGCCCTCTCACACATTTTGACTCATTGTTTTGATTTCTCTTGACAGTGATCTAGGCACCCATCGAGGACAGATTTTTCTGAACCCTAGTGACTGTACCACTTACACCACACTATCCAGTGACATACGAGTCATTTCAGTATGCTGTCGTGCGGTCACACATCTGTCATTTCAAATGATTTGATCATTGGTTTTGTTTATTCACATCACTCGCTGTCGTCAATAGCCGATCGCATCGTGGATTGTCCAGCAGAGAGAAATCACTTATTTTTCAGATAAAGTTTGTTGTTTGACCTCATGGTAGTGAGAACTTGAATTATTTTTTGAAACATCTAAATTCAATCCACCCCAACATCGGTTTCACAGTGGAAGTGGAAAAGAATGGTTGCCTTCCCTTCCTTGATGTGTTGGTCATGAGAAAGGCAGATGGTACGTTGGGACATGCTGTTTATACGAAGCCAACGTATACTGATTTGTATTTGCAAGCTGATATTTGTCACCACCCAACTCAACGTGAAGGGGTTCTTCGAACCTTAGTGCACAGGGCTCACGTCATTTCTGATCCTGAAAGTTTGCCCGCTGAGCTGTCTCATCTGCAGGTAACATTTCGATAGAATATGTATGGTGAAGGGCAGGTTAAAAGAGCGTTGCGCTATCGACCACATGTGCAACGGGCTAATGATGATAACACTGAGTCGGCACCCTCGTCAGTGGCTTTTCTGTCATACGTTGCCAGCACTTCTACTAAGATTGGTCGCATTTTGCGTAAAAACAATGTAAACAATGTAAAATTAAGGCACTGTTGGGATCCGTTAAGGATGATTTTGATTTGCGTAAGGCGGGTGTCTACCGTATCCCATGTAGCTGTGGCATGTCATATGTCGGTCAAACTATTAGGACTGTTGAGGACCGTTGTATTGAGCGTAAACGTCACACACGTTTACAACAGCCAAACAAATCTGCTGTGGCCGAACACTGTCTTGACATAGGTCACCCTATGGAATACAACAAAATGGAAATTCTGGCATGCACTTGGGACTGTTATTAACAAGGAAGCGATAGAATTAAACTAGGTGACAACCTTATGAATAGGGATGGAGGCTTCTGCTTAAATTCCGCTTGGGATCCTGCTCTCTCACTTCTCAAAAAACACAGGGACAAAACTAATCCGACCTCATGCGTCCAGATCTGATGTTTATTATCGATATCCTGACCGGTTTCATCTTTGGTCGTGTCGGCACTGTGTGCTTGCTTGTTCGGTGTGTGTTGTCTTTCCTGTTTACTCATTGAAAACCGAGGTTTTCAAGATCGTTTCACATTGCAGTTTCGCCTTGAAAATGGCAGGGTGGTCTCCTGCCGAAATATCGGCCGTCGTCGATTTTGGTACCTGGCAGCATACTCTTAAGTTTTTCGATGAAATCACCTTTCTTAAACCTCTGTAACCACTGCTGCGATCAACGTGCCCTGCCCATAAACAGGGAACAACTTCCTGTGAATCACCGACTGTTGTCGGAACCTGACATGGACTTCACGGTCCGTTATGGCTCACGAGTGAATAAAATACTTTATATATCAACTTATAGCTAAATGCTCCGATTTGTTCACAAAAATGTCATTCTCCTCCTGCAAAAAATAATAAGACAAAAAAAGGGAAAAAAAGCAGGTTTACAAACCTCCTTTGAGAAAACCAAATTTATGACAAACATTAACACAGCTCCAAACATAATGCTATCAGCTCTGAATGGAAGGAGCAGATGGATCTTGGACAAAATGCAGTGGCAGTTTTCCTGGACCTGAAGAGAGCCTTCGAGACTATCGACAGACTGCAACTACTTCGGAAACTGGAAGCCTATGGTATACGTGGTGGTGTGTTAAAATGGTCTGAAAGCTACTCGAGGGGAGGAAGCAGTGTGTGAAATGTGATCAGGTTGTGTCCAAAATAATACCAAATGAGTTAGGTGTGCCACAGGGCAATGTTCTTGACCCATTTTGTTCATGCTTTACATTAATGAAATCCCAAAAATGCTAAAGGATTGTGAGATACACCTATTTGCAGATGACACACTTATGTATCCTTCAGGTACAAACATTGATTGCCTTATAGACAATTTGAACAGCAATCTAGCCAGTGTCAATCATTGACTAAATGGAAATAAATTAAAGCTTAACACAAAGAAGACAAAGTGCATGCTTCTTAGACTAAAATCAGAGGTAGGTGATCTGAACAGTGACATAGTTATTGATGGTAAAAAAAAATTGAATGGGTTAGCTCTTATAAACACTTGAGAGTGATTGTAAAGTTGAAACTAGATGAGCATGTAAATTATATAACCAAGAAGATAGGTAAGAAAATAGGATTCCTTAATAGCATTAGGAAAATCCTAACAGAAAAAAGTAGAATGACAATGTACAACACCATCATAATGCCTCTCTTTTCATATGCTGAATCAATACTGTACCTGTGTAACATGACATTGGTGAGTAGGCTACAGGTATTTCAAAACAGATGCATGAGATTAATACTGAATTGTGATATGTACACTAGAATAGAATATATGTTTGTAACATTAAATTAGTTGTCTTTCACACAGTGCATCACACTACAACCAATGATTTTTATTTATAAGATTAAATTAGGAATGTGTCCAGACTATTTAGACAATTAACTTTAGTGAAAAAGGTCCACAAATATAATACAAGAAGTAGCAATAACTACTACTTGGAGTGTAAAAATAGAAAAATTGGTCAAAACTACATATTTTTTTAAAGGAATTAGCCACTACAACAGTTTACCAAAAGAACTAAAAGATTGTCACTCATTGTCTTTATTCAAAAAAAAGGTTGAAGAAATACATAGGTCTATAGCAGAGAAACCTGTGATATATAATGTGTAATTTATAATACCGTATGTGTTTAAGTATGATGTTTAAACCTGTAATACTGAAACACACAATAGCAAATCAGTGAAGCGGTATGTCAATGAGTGTATGTAAAACATCAGCCTGGGTGCTGAAACAAACCAAACTAAATAAAAATAAATAAGTAACTAAATATGGGAAAATTGAGAGAAGAAATGAGTTCAGGTATCTAGGAGAAGTAATTGAACAACATATTTCAGAGAAAGAAAGAGAAAGCAAGAGTTAGTAAGATGAAAACAGCATAGTACCTCACTAAGGATATATAAAACAAGAAGTCGATATCCATCAATGCTAAACTGGCTCACTACTCTACAGTAATTCGCCCAGAAGCACTCTATACAGCAGAATGTTTGACTCTGAACAAACAGGCAATGATGGAATCACTGCAAATTACTGAAAGAAAAATATTAAGGAAAATCTTGGGTCCAGTTAAAGAGCATACACGATACAGAATGCGTCATAATAGTTAAATCTATACAAATATTGAAAGAAAATCACTGATGTAATTAGGAAAAGAAGAATAGTTTTCTATGCTCACATACAAAGGATGGATCCAACAGACTGACAAAAAGACTGTTCTCTTACTTCAGTAAATTAAAAATGGATGATACATGGTGGAAAGAAGTTTGAAGGGACATGGACGAGCTTCAAATTAGGCAACAAGATATCGAGAAAAGACTACCACTGAGAAAGAAATTGAAGAATGCCAAATGTTTCCAGGAAAAGAGTGATGTCAGGTGTGCGACAGGGGAGTGTCGTGGGTCCGTTGCTGTTTACGATATATATAAATGATCTCGCGAATAACGTCAAAAGTTCACTGAGGCTTTTTGCGGATGATGCTGTAGTATATAGAGAGGTTGTAACAATGGGAAATTGTATTGAAATGCAGGAGGATCTGCATCGAATTGACGCATGGTGCAGGGAATGGCAACTGAATCTCAACGTAGACAAGTGTAATGTGCTGCGAATATATAGAAAGAAAGATCCTGTATCATTTAGCTACACTATAGCAGGTCAGCAACTGGAAGCAGTTAATTCCATAAATTATCTGGGAGTAGCCATTAGGAGTGATTTAAAATGGAACGAGCATATAAAACCAATCGTCGGAAAAGCAGATGCCAGATTTAGATTCATTAGAAGAATACTAAGGAAATGCAGGACCTAAAAACAAACGAAGTAGGTTACAGTACACTTGTTCGCCCACAGCTTGAATACTGCTCACCGGTGTGGGATTCGTACCAGCCGCGGTGGAATAGCCGAGCGGTCTAAAGCGCCTCGCTGCGGAGCGCGCGGTTGCTCACCGTGGAGGTTCGAGTCCTTCCTGGGGCATGGGTGTGCGTGTTGTCCTTAGGCTAGTTTACCTAGGTTTAAGTAGTTTGTAAGCTACGGACTGATGACCACGCAGTTTGGTCCGGTTGGTTTACAGACACTTGAACATTTGCAACTGGAGGAGTGTGCACAGTGTTTGAACGTCCCTTCAGCTGGCACGCCTCGCCTCCAACGTGGCTGCCGCCGGCTGGCGCCTAGCCGCCACGCGCCGTCAGTCACGGTCTGTGTCTGAATGTCAGCCACGGCCACAGCGGCTGTACTGAGGGCCGCGTATTTTTACCACCGTCCACTCTCACCGTCTCCTCTTCTCAGAGTGCGCCCGGCCGTACGACAACGCGCCACAGACATCTCCATCTACATGGGATACTCTGCAAATCACATTTAACTGCCTGGCAGAGGGTTCATCCAACCACCATTATACCATTTATCTCCCATTCCATTCTCGAATAGCTCATGGGAAGAAAGAACACCTGTATCTCTCCGTTGGAGATCTGATTTCTCGTATTTTATTCTGATTATCATTTCTACATCTACATCTACATACATACTCCGCAATTCACCGTAAGGTGCGTGGCGGAGGGTACACTGTACCACTACTAGGCATTTCCTTTCCTATTCCACTCCCAAATTGAACGAGGAAAAAAAGAATGCCTATATGCCTCCGTACGAGCCCTAATTTCTCTTATCTTGTCTTTGTGATCTTTACGCGAAATGTAAGTAGGCGGCAGCAAGATCGTACTAGACTCAGCTTCAAATTCCGGCCCTCTAATTTTACTTAACAGAAATTCACGAAAAGAACGTCGTCTTTCTTCCAGCGATCCCCAATTGCGTTGCCGGAGCATTTCCGTGACACTCGCGCATTGGTCGAACCTACCAGTAACAAATCTAGCTGCTCGCCTCTGAACCGCCTCTATGTCTTCCTTCAAACCGATCTGCTGCGGGTCCCAAACACTTGAGCAATACTCAAGACGTGGTCGTACAAGCGTTTTATACTCGGTCTCCTTTACAGCTGAAGTACATCTTCCCAAAATTCTCCCAATAAACCGAAGTCGGCTGTCTGCCTTACTCACAACTGTCCTTACATGCTCGTTCCATTTCATATCGCTCTGCAATGTTACGCCTAGATATTTGAACGACGCGACCGCATCAAGAAGCTCACTACTGATGCTGTTTTCGAACATTATAGGATTGTTTTTTCTACTCATGCGCATCACCTTACATTTTCTACATTTAGAGCTAGCTGCCATTCTTCGCACCAACTAGAAATTTTGTCTAAGTCAACCTGTATGCTATTACAGTTACAGACGACACCCTCCCATACACCACAGCATCATCAGCAAACAGCCGCAAATTACAACTTACTCTGTCCATCAGGTCATTTATATAGATAGAAAATAATAGCGGTCCTATCACACTCCCCTGGGGCACGCCTGACGATACACTCGTCTCTGATGAACACTCGCCGTCGAGTGTGTAAGTGGGAGTCAACAATATATTTTCGCATTTGGAGGAGAATGTTGGCGATTGGAGTTTCGCAAGTAGCCCACGCCGCAGCGATAAGCGCCGTTGTTGTAATGATTCCCATCCCAGACTACTAAAATAAGCTCTAACAAGGAAATTAAGCGTTTCCGGACACATGTCGACATAACACATTTCCTTTCTTTGTGTGTGAGGAATGTTTCAGGAAAGTTTGGCCGTACCTTTTTGTAACACCCTGTATACATACAATACATACAACCCATAAAATACGACGGCCGCCGGCCGAGGTGACTGAGGCGCTCCAGTCACGGTCAGCACGGCCACTACGGTCGGGGGTTCGAATCCCCCTCTCGGGCATGGATATTTGTGCCGTCCTAGTTCGTAAGTAGTTCATAAGTAGTTTGTAAGTTTAGGGACTGATGACCCCGTAGTTAAGTCCCATAAGCTTTACAAACATTTGAACATTTGATACGACGGCCAAAATGGCGTCTTCACCTTTCTACCGAAAAGAGCTGCTCCCCTCCCGGATAGCCGCATGGTGCGACGTCGGTGGCGTTCTGCCACCTTATTGGTGATGGTTCAGACGCTCGTTGAGAATATCTGGCATGCTCGATACTGCCCCACACGTTGGGAAAGCCTCGCCAACGTGCGGTTCGCTCATTGTGACGTCAGAACCTCGCCACGTAGGCCACACTCGTTCAGATACACACTCCATGTGCCGACGGCTTTAGAGCCACTGAAAAATAAATATCTGAATCCCTTCGTTAAATGGTTGCCGACTGGAGTAAATTGTGTGACGGCGACCACGGGAACAAAGACAGAAGTCGTAACTTGTGACACGTGACTGCTAACACACACCAACCAGGCATTAGTCAACTATGAGCTGCGGCTTATTACGCAGAAGAATGGCCTTAACTTGCCTCGTACTGCCGAGGTTACGCTATGACGGCTGAGAGCCTATAAAGATAAGCGATTTCTTTTGTTCTGCTGCTACGAACATAAATGTTGTTCATTCCCACAGTAGCAAGTTCTTGAACAATGCGTACTATGAAAACATTGCCGGATGGACACATCAAAACAGTCGTCACTGGATAAAAGCATAAAAACAAGAGTGTTGCTTTCTACAACGTTGACATACGACTTCCATCTTGCCGGTTTCCTACCGTTACCCACTGTTGACATTTTTATTTGCTGGAAACACGTCTTCTTCTTCTTCTTTGTTTATCAACCCGTAGTTTGGTTTCCAGCATTTCTGGATACTGTTCTGTTGTTTTCTATTTGTCTGATGTCAGCCGCGGCGGAGCGGCCGAGCGCATTGAGGCGCTATGCTACGATACGCGAGGCCGCCCCCAGTCGGGGGTTCTAATCCCCCCCTCGGGCGTGGATGTTTGTGCCGTCTTTAATATAAGCTATTTCATAAGTAGTTTGTAAAGCCCTTTCAATACGAGACTTGCAACACGCACAAGGAAGTCGTTGTCAGCTGCAGCGCCCCTTGCGGTAGACCGTCCAACTACAGAGAAGCGTTCAAACGGTACGCAGTTGTTGAGTGATCTGCTTCACGCGTCTACTTGGTTTGTTGCCAACTTACAGCAAATGAATCGCCGCGTTAACATCACTTTTCGAAACTGTAAGCTATATTGAGATGATTAAAACATTTGTTTTTGTTTTGATTGCCACTGTGAAACTGTATTGTATTGTTTTCATGCATTTGATGCGTAACTACGTTGCTCATATGTGTTAACGTCCTCATTATAAAATGCGATTACATATTTCCAGCCCCTGTCGTTTGAGACGCCTATGTGTATTATGAACAAGCTCAAGTGTCTATACATACACCTTTTAGTTTTATTAAACTTCAAATAATGCTCACCAAAAACAAATATTTCATCTGTTAACTACAGAAAGTTTCATGAAAAATAGAAAATATTTTAGAAGATGGTAATAAAGACGATTTGCAGTTAAAGTTTCATATAACGTGTCTAATTTTTATTGGGTACAGAGATACAGCTCTTGGTATGTACAACAAACTGATTTGGATACTTTGACTGATTCTCTCGTCGGTTCTTGGTAGAGCACCATATTGACTTTTATTTAAATAACCGGTTTTCGACGTAGTTTAAAGTCTGAATATGTACTAGTAAGCTGAAAATCGGGTACCTAAGATAGCAGTTATCGGAATTGAACGGCATGAAAGGGATGCAGAGGTTAGGAAGGGAGAAAGACAGGGTTGTAGCCTTCTCCACTGTTATTCAATTTGTACAGTGAACAAAGTGAAAAGGATAGTAAGGAGAAATTTGGAGAAGGAATTAAATTTCAGGGTGAAGAATTAAAAACATTGTGTTTTGCCGACGACATAGTAATTCTGTCAGAGTCAGCAAAGGACCTGGAAGAGCAGTTGAACGGAATGGACAGTGTGCTGAAAGGTGCATATAAGATGAAGATTAACAAGAGCAAAACAGGGGTAATGGAGTGCAGTCTAAGAAAATCAGGTGATGCTGGAGGAATTAGATTAGGTAACGAAGCAATAAAGGAGATATATGGGTTTTGTTACTTGGGCAGTAAAATAACAAATGATGGTCGCAGTACAGAGGATATAAAATGCAGAATGGCAAAGGGAAGAAAAGCGTTTTTGAAAAGGAGAAATTCATTAACATCGAAAATTAATTTAACTGTAAGGAAGACTTCTCTGAAGGCATTTGTGTGGAGTGTTGCCTTGTACGGGAGTGAAACATGGACGATAAACAGTACGGACAGGAAGAAGAGAGAGGCTTTTGAAATGTGGTGCTACGGAAGAATGCTGAAGATGAGGTGTGTTGATTGCATAACTAATGTGGAGGTACTGAACAGAATTGGGGAGAAAAAGACTTTCTCGCATACCTTAACTAAAAGGAGGGATAGATTGGTAGGACACATTTTCAGATATCAAGGAATCGTGCATTTAGCGTTGGAGGGAAATGTGTTTGGTAAAAATCGTAGATGGAGACTAAGGGATGAAAACAGTATCAGATTCAATGGATGTAGGGTGCAGATTTTATGAGGAGATGAAGAGGCTTGCTCAGGATAGAGTAGGGTGAAGAGCTGCATCAAACCAGTCTCCGGACTGAAGACCACGGCAACAACGATAAACGAAGTGCTCGCTTTACGGAAATAATTAATTTACTGGCCGGACAAGGGTACATAGTTCATAGCGATACAATAGCTTTCCAACAAGCGAACGTTAAGATTTTTACGAGTGTTATGACTTTAAGGATGTGGTGAGGTAAGAACCTATTAGTACAGTTTAAATTGCTGCGAGTGAAGAAGCGAATGTTATGATTCGGCATAATTGTGAAGACCGGAGTACAACCCGTCGACTTTGACCCATGATGTCATATCTGAGTCTCAAAAGTTCCGCTACTTAGATATACCAACTAGCAAAACAAACACTATCAACGAATATAAACACACGGGATAATACTGTCATACTTATGTTTTTTAGGTAATAAATAATTTCTTATTATCCTCGTAAATTACAGATTGCGACAATAGAATGTACTATCGATCACAGGTCTCAGCACAAAAAATTCGCGCCTTCAACGCTCACTTGTGAAAATAATCTCTGTTAACCCTGAGTTACTATCGTGGGGTCATCTTTGACCCCAGAATAAACATGATCTTATTTATCTCTGGTATGGAGCCACGCTCGCGCCAAAGATTTTATGTATTCTCTTGAAACTCAATTGTCTTCAAGGAAACGTGGTAGTGTTAATTGTGGCATTGTTTGTTACTGAGTACTTCGATTTTGTGTTCGTTGAACACCAGGTTAGTAATTACGTGCACATTGTTTCTCAATATTCCATGGTGTTCCGTAAGTTTGCCGCGGTGGAGTAGCCGAGCGGTCTAAGGCGCCTCGCTGCGGAGAGAGCGGTTGTTCACCGTCGCGCGCGCGCGCGCGCGCGCGCGCGCGCGCGCGCGCGCGCGCGCGTGTGTGTGCGTGTGTGCGTGTGTGTGTGTGTGTGTGTGTGTGTGTGTGTGTGTGTGTTGTCCTTAGGTTAGTTTACCTTAGTTTAAGTAGTTTGTAAGCTACGGACTGATGACCACGCAGTTTGGTCCGATAGATTTACAAACATTTGAATTTCCTCAGTTTGGTATGTAATCTGAGTATTTATCCGTATCGACAGACATTTTATGATGGTGAAAGAGGTTATGGACAATTTAGACAATATAAAAAAAATGAATCTGCCACAGAAGCACGAAGCCAGGAATACGATTCTGATACAAGTGATGCTGAAACCGAACACAGAGTTCAGCATACAGACAGAACAATTTCTGATTTGGATATCTCAAAAGAGGAAATGTCGGAAGATGTTCTAGTAGTAACTACTATGGCGAAAACAGGTCGCACTCAGAACTTCTAGAACGAGAAAATCTAATACTACTGTTCATGGCTGTTAATTTCTTTACTGTGAATTAAAAAATTAAATTTCTCCTTTCAGAGAATAATTTGGACCTTAATCAACAAGGCAGGTGAAGAAAAAAGAAGAGTTACTACGAAAATGAAAAAAAATTCACTTTTAAATTACTTACGCATTAAGAATTGAGAAATGTAGGCATTAAAATAAATATGTTTTTTATGCCTGGATTTCTTATACATCATATTTAAAGCAGTTGCAAACAAGTTCAAATGAATTTGTATAAAACAATTACAAAAAATTGTAATCCAAGTACATGGAAATACTAATAATTTTTGGGGTCTCTAATGATCACAAGATAGTAGTTGTGATAGTGAAAAATATCGATATTAACTTAGGGTTAACCTGTACTTCATCGAGTAAAGCTACAGATCACTTTTTAAACACCAAATCTTAATCTATAAGATATGTTCTGTTTGATTAAAGTTTCTAGGAATCGTGTTCTATAAATGACCCACAACCTTTATCCGTTGTCAATGAAAGACTTTTCAGCCAAACGCATGTAATCGAAACAAACTGTTACACCCGTGCATTGACTTGTTCTCCAAGTACTTTTTCGATTCACGCTAATGACAAAATTCTCACAATCTACATAACCTTCGATATCTATCACTTGCAATCATTCTACGAAATTAGCGCAAGTTCTTTTTATTTTCTGAATCGTTATCTAATTTATCTCAATAGAGTTTTGCGAGAAGGACGGCAATTTCAGTAATAGAATTCCAATTTGATATAACGAGCATCTCCGCCAAGGACGCAGGTTCATTAACTCAAACATGAACAAATATGGCAGCCTGATTCTAAATTTCTTCCACTTCTTTCCGTTAATCTAGTAATACTCAAGAATGGGTCGCACCACTGTTCAATATACTGTCTCCTTTGTACGTAATCCACACTTTCCTAGAAGTCTCACACTGTACCGGCGTAGACCATTAGACTTCCAGGAAATAACTGTCTTCAAGAGATAAGATCCTTCTCCTATCCTTCTCTCTTTGTTGTTCTTATTTCGATTTGAAACCCTTCCAACCTTTGTGTCGTGTTTCGAAACATGTCTCGATCTCACACGAAGAAGTCGGCGCTGTTGCAAATCTCGAGCTCTTACTTTTGTGCAGCACGTCGTGATCGTCTTCTTTCTCAAGAGGCAAACAAATATTTCTCTGGATGCTCTTTCTTTATTATTCATTGCGTACAGATGATCAAGAAATGTCAGCCTGCCTCTCCTAATCGCCTCAGACGTCCCCTCCATGTGCTGTGAGACTTCTTTGTTGCTCACAAGTATCCAATCCGGATCACACCCACGATTTTTCATAGGCTTATCCTTTTCCAGGATCTCTAGCTTCTGATGTTTGTACTTGATCGATACGCAGGGCGTACGTATTCTGTTTTGACCAGAGTATTATGCTGTACTGTGCAGGGCATTTTCGCCGGCCGCGGTGGCCGAGGGGACTGAGGCGCTTCAGTCACGGTCTGCACGGCCACTGCGGTCGGGGGTTCGAATCCCCCCTCGGGCATGGATATTTGTGACGTCCTTAGTCTTAGCTAGTTCGTAAGTAGTTTGTAAGCTTAGGGACTGATGACCCCGTAGTTAAGTCCCACAAGTTCTACAAACATTTGAACATTTTTAGGGGATTTTTTTATGTTATAAGTGAAGTAGTAGGAGTCGGGGTTTAAGTTTTCATATTCAGAAAGGTCTCCACAACGAGTACAACCTTTCACAAGAACTCAAACCATCCGATTACATACAAACTAGCCAGTTTCCAATACATGCTGCCCAGATTGAACAAAACATGGGCTCGAACAAACATATCTGTATGAACGTTTGGTTACAGGATCTCTGCGTACACCTCAATGTGCTGGTGGGTGTCGTTTTTATGCAAAACTCTGCAATGATGCTCTAGATAGCACTGTAGATATAATTGTAGACGCCATACGTAATGCAGATAGCTTAACTATAACTTATGTAATAATCATCGTACATGTTCTCTAGCGAATTGTCATCGAAAGCCGTGATGATAGTTGCAACTTTAACCTTCTTCTCGGAAGACTGTTGGTATTCACTGCCACTGCTTCCATCGCATCTTCCCGCACTCACCGTAGCACTACCGCTTGCAATGAGTTCTTCGTCATTATCGTCCCTATTATTATTAGTATTATTATTATTGTTAGTTTGTACCAACAGTATCTAACTTATACTCATATTTCTGTACCATAACAGATAAGAGAAAGCTTGCAAATTATTCATCTTTTACACTAAGACCTTCTTCACGAAGAAGGGTTCTTCGTAACTTCATGTCAACCAATCGCAATACATTAGCAGGATTGATTAGCAATCGCCGCCCCATCTGACGCTTCACCACACAAATAACTTCACAAAACGCAACTTGGGAGGCACACTGCACCGTCCCTACTGGCGAACCGACAGGTCAAAGTGCAATGCGGCATGGCACACGCAGAGGCCTCTAACGGACGACTGCAGAGTTTTGCAGATGCGGAAGTCTCACTAGTGTAGTAAGGGATCTTTACATTATCTCTCATACGATTTTGGTGTATATGTGTTTGTTCGAGCCCGAGTACTTTCCCTTTTAGTTAAGAACCCTACAAAAATGAGGTACAGATCATCAAATAAATCGCTGTGGAGAACGGTTATAATACAAACATTATAGACAAACTGAATCACAAAATTAAAACAAAATATGAAGGTCAAAACACCTGCAATAGCAACCAAATGGAAAACTCTCAACTACAACAACAACACACAGACAGACAGAATAGGCAACATACTCAGAAAACAAGGATTAAAAATAGCATAGAGTACTGACAAATTAATACAAAGGAAAATAAGATCGATCAACACAAACACCAGACATCTGGCATTTACCAACTGGCATGTCAGGACTGCAAATCCATTTACATTGGACAAACATGCTGAATCTTTAACACAACAAATACAGAACACAGAAGAGCTCTAAAATAGTACTAGACCTAACCATAAAAATTAAATAAGAAACAGACCAAATATTTTGATATAAACCAGTTTTGTACATAAGTGCCATTTAGTTGCAGATGACATACTGCAACAAGGACCTAACCAGATAATGTAGGAAAACTATAAACACGTTTAAATGTAATAACATGTACAAACTAAAATATTTCTCTTGTTCAGTTTAAGCAATGATGCTACAACTGTAGCGAGCATGTATGGGTATAAAAATAAAAACAAGGGTATTGTTTAAGGCAGATTCCCATAGAGAATCTTTCATACTATTCCTGTGGACTTGTTTTATGCCTTGAGACTATTTTGTTCCAGTCTTCGTCTATGCTTACTGCTGCAGTAGCTTAAAACAGTCCTGATTTTGGGCTGATGAAATGTCGGGAGTTAATGTTGCTAAACTGCCCGGAAACGCTTGGCAATCTATAGACAGCGAATGGCTGATCAGTTTTGAGATTCTTTTTGCGAACGTCTTGGCATTCTTTCTCAAGGACGAAGCTGAGGTGTAGTTGAGACAGATCATTGCCTTGTCTCCGTTCCATTTTGATGTTGAAAGGATTTGACAGTTCCCCAATACATTTAACCCGCGATTTCATATCTGTCAGTGTGCGGTTTGTGTGGCCACCGTCCGCAGCGAACACAAATATTCGTTTTAAAAATAAAAATCGCCTTTTTCTTGCTGTAATATTTTGATTTCATTTCGGCCGTAGGCGTTCCGCCTTCGTAAGGAATCCTCATTGGGATCGAGAAATTACGTTTTTGTTTACCTATGTAGTGTTTGTAGATTGTAGGACAGATGTATGAGATATGCAAAATAGCTACCCTCCGACTTAGTAGTAATTAGTAGTAATTCCAATTCCAAAGAAAGAGCAGACAAGTATTAAAATTACAGAAAAATCAGTTTAATAAGTCATGGTTGCAAAATAATAAATCGAACTAGTTACGAATGGAGGAACTGGTAGAATCTGACGTCGTGGAATTTGGGGTTTAGGAGAAATGTTGGAAAATGTGAGGCATTACTATCTTAGACGATAGTTAAGGTAAGACAAATCTTCGTTTTTAGCATTTGCAGATTTGGAGAAAACTTTCGTCAATGCTGACTGGAATACTCTTTCAAATTCTCGTGGTATCAAGGGTAAAGTTCAGGGAACAAAAAGTTATATACATTTTGTGTAAAGACCAGACAGCAGTTATAAGAGTCTAAGGACATGAAAGGACACAGTGGTTGGGAAGGGAGCCTTTGCCTGATATTATTCAATCTGTACATAGAGAAAGCTGTGAAGAAAGCAAGGAGAAATTTGGAGGAGGAGTTAAAGTTCAGTGATGATATAAAAAACCGTGCGGTTTGTCGATGACATTGTGATTCTACCAAAGGCAGCAAAGGACCTAGAGGAGTAGATAAGTAGAACGGATAGTGTCTCGAAAGGAGCGTATGAGATGAACAAACAACCGAAATTATTTGATATTTGAGTTTAGCTTAGACAAACATATACTTTTTAGAACTTTTACGTCTTTAAACTATTATTTTAATATCTCACCCACATTGTCATTATCTTTTTCCGTTAAAATATTATCACCTTGTTTGTCCTCTTTTTTCAGTTTATTTTCTTTCTCTGTACTGATTTACGTAAAAACAAGCGACAATGTCAAATTGCCGTAATTTTTGCAACTATCTCTCAAACGATGCGCGTTATGGAAATGACATAAAATAGCAAAATTGTTGAGAATTTTTCCCACTGTAAATTCGTTTATTCAGTTTTCATGTCAATTAATGGTTATTTGGAATTAAGTTTCCTGCTGTCAAAAGGCCATCACAAACGGCTTATTTTTTAGTGTCACCTATTCGACATAACAACAGAGACCAAAATACAGATTCCACAACACAAAGAAATGAACAAACTGTAATCATAGTGCATCGCTGGAGGATCTGTTAGTGACAAGTGTCAGAACAAGCAATAATAAATTCATGATTTGACGAGCGTGAAGTTATATAAATACGACCTAAAAATATTTTGACTGCAATTATATGCAGATACTTAAAATTACACTTCCACAATGCAATATTGACTAATATGTCACGGAAAAAAATGTACCAACATGGTAAGTCGGTGTACTTTAATCATTTTAACGTAAAAGATATCCTGACGATGGCCAAAGAGCCGAAACACTACTATTGCTGAATATTAAAGCATTAAATAACATCACATAATGCAGCATTTTAGTATCATGAATGTCATGAATATTAGTATCATTTGCGTTATAAACCTATTTTTTGTCCGAAATATTTGAAAAACAGAGGTTCTGGTCTCTGGCGGCCTACAATTATGTCTGTAAAATGTGGTGCTGATCGGTTGAACGGTTCGACCTAAAAAGTGGGAACACGTTACAGATAGAGACAGACCAATATCGCCGCTATTTTTGCAAAATGACGTGAGATTCGAAAAAAAAAAAAAAAAAAAAAAAATAACAACACAAGAGGGCAAAATTGTAGAGAATTTTCTCCTCTGCAAATTCGTTTATTTAATTTTCGTGTCTGATGGAAGGTTAAGCAGTTGTTTTATTTTATATTTTTTGTTCTCAAAAGGCGATGGCAAAGGCCCACTCTAAAGCCTTGTACAGACGAAGACACTTATTGTGCCACAAATGGTGCAATGGGATGGTACAACCAAGAGATGGCATACCATTTGGCAGTTGTGTTTGAACACACAATGACTGCAGATGGCGCAACGTAGCTTAAGAAAATGGCTGACGACGAACTAAAAGTGGGAACTGCTGTTTATGCAGGCATCGCTGCGATTATATCTTGGCAATTTCGACGAAGAAATTTACGTTGGCAGAATACTGGTGCAGTAGACCGTGGATATTAAGACGACGACGGCGGTCGGAAATGTACATCTATATCTACATGGGACATTCTGCAAATCACATGTAAGTGCCTGGCAGAGGGTTCCTCGAACCACCGTTGTACTATTTATCTTCCATTCCATTCCCAAATAGCAGGCGGTAAGAAAGAACACCTGAATCTCTCCGTTCGAACTTTGATTTCTTGTATTTTATTCTGATGATCATTTCTACCTATGTAAGTGGGACTCAACAATATATTTTCTCATTTCGAGGAGAATCTTGGCGATTGGAGTTTCGTAAGTAGACCACGCCGCAGCGATAAGCGCCGTTGTTGTAATGATTCCCATCCCAGATCCTGTATCATTTCCGTAACGCTGTCTCCCCTGTATCGTGACAATACGAAACGAGCTGCCCTTTTTTTGGACTCTTTCGATGTCCTCCGTCAAAACATTTGATAAGGATCCCACACTGGGTAGCAATACTCCAAAAAAGGACGGGCAAGGGTAGTGTATGCAGTCTCTTAAGAAGTTCTGTTGCATCTTTTAAGGGTTCTGCCAATAAAACGAAGTCTCTTTTACTCCTTTCCCACGCCATTATCTACGTGTTCCTTGCAGTTTAAGTCTGAGGTAATAATAACTCCTAGGTATTTTGGGGAGTTTACGGCCTTCAATTTTGATTGATTTATCTTGTAAACAATGTTTAACGGATTTCTTTTCGTACTTATGTGGACGACTTGACACTTTCATTATTTAGAGTCAATTACCACTTATTCAGATCGTTCTGCAGTTGGCTTTGATCTTCAGATGATTTTACTAGACGGTAAATGACGGCGTCATCTGCAAACAACCTAAGAGAGCTACTTACATTTTCCCCTAAATCGTTTATGTAAATAAGGAACAGCAGAGGACCAATAACACTACCCTATGGAACGCCCGATATCACCTCTGTTTTAGTTGATGCCTTACCATCGATTACTACGAACTGTGTCCTCTCTGACAGGAAATCCCCTATCCAATCGCAAATTTGGGGCGATATACCATAACCACGCAATTTGAGTAAAAGCCGTTCGTGAGTTACGATGTCAAAAGCCTTCTGGAAATCAATAAATACGGAATCGATTTGCGAACCCGTGTCGATAGCACCATCACTTCGTGTGAGTAAAGAGATAGTTGTGTTTCGTATGGACGATATTTTCTAAATCTATGTTGACCATGGGCCAATAGATCATTCTGTTCGAGATAATTCATAATATTTGAATTACACAATTACGTTCAAAATATTCAAATGTTTGTAAATTTGTGGGACTTAACTACTCTGGTTAGCAGTCCCTAGGCTTACAAAATACTTTAACTTATGGTAAGGATGAGAAATACACCAATGTCCGAGGGAGGACTCGAACATCCGACGGCGTGCAGCGGCGCGCCCGGCAACGCTCGGCCACTACACCGCGGCTGTCTATTAGTCAGGTTAGAGGACAAGGAATCCTACAAAAGTTTTCTGAGGAAGAGCGAGACAGAATTCATGATACTGCTTCGTCTAGTAGGGCAAAGAACAACAAAGAAAAACACTGATAGGTTCTGTGAATGAGTACAAGACATAGTGCACGACCTCCCCAAGTTCACGCGACATTTTATTATTTAAAAATGTATATAATCACCACCTGAATTCGAACCCACATTCTTACAAATGAAAACAAGATGTGAACTATAATGTTGAGTGTCTTGTGAATTGCGTCATGATAAACCCAAGTTATCAGCTTAATCTTCCCACCTACTATGCTAATCATAGGAGAAATTGAAAGACGAAAGTATTACTAAAAGGTGTATGTGATCTTTGAAGTTGAATCTATCGTTTAATTAGACAACAAAAGTAGTTTATTTTAAAGTTACTCATTCAAAACTTGATCTGATATTAGTTACAGTCCAAATAGTTGTCATATATTGATGTTTAACAGTCAAGATCATTAAGCCATCAAATAACTTCATCAAAATTTATCTTAACAGACACATTGTTCATTAACACAGTAATTTGGTTTAATTATGGCCCTGATATTGATGTATATATTGATAAATGAGAAACAGTGCATTGAACTGGTTATGTGCGCAACAGATGTTTTGACAAAGCAACTGTGACAAATAACCTGCATGAAACACACAGACTATACTAAAAAAAAAACACACAGACTATACTAAAAAAAATTGACTGCGAGAAAGATATTAAAAACACAAACCACTTTCTTAATTTTCGACTACGAGAATTTTATGCAGATCAGTACCTGATTATCAAAACTAAGTATCCATACTCAATTATTACAGTGTTTCTTAACAATCATTTACTACGTTACCAATAAATAAATCTGTTCAACAAGATTATCAAAATCAATGCTGCACTTTAAATCCACAAATAACTAATTATCAAATGAAGGAAGTAGATTAATCTTCTAACTACGTAAATGAAACAGGAAAGAAAGGTCAACTTTGTTACTTATTACTAATAATCACAATTACACTACCTAAATGATACAACCTTTTCATAATTACATGAAATGCTATTACCCTCATTCCAGGGGTGGTACAACCTTTTTCACAATTATATGAAATGCAGTATATTACAAATACACTCAAACCAACTTGCTGGCACAGCAGCCTCTGCTCTACATCGGAGCCACATACACAACACAACTGCTCTCTAAGCGAGCTGAACCACAAGTCTGTCTCTCTGTCTGACTGCACGAGGTACAATGCTATGCGATACATAATCTTTGCCAAAGATGAAACTTCACAACTTGACAGATTTATGTACACATATCGATACACACAGTAGAAGCGATATTATACATTTTCTTGCAAGCAAGTTACTCGACACAAAACAGGAGGCACGATATTAGACATTTTCTTACAAATTCTGCAATATACATTTCCTATGGACATGTTTCATTACTTTCTATGCCGTTCGTGCTCTTAGCATAATACTCGGTTTCCCGTGAAAGTGGCTTTTCTTGTCTGAACGTGGTCTCGCAAGAACAGGAGTTTCTTACAATACCAGACCGTAGGTTGATACAGGTCTGTAGATCCCATACCGCTCTTCGTCGAAGTTTTAATTTTGTGAAGTTCAGACACAAACGTTGTTCGAAGACGTTTCATCTAGGCTATAATTTGAACATGGAATGAAAACCTAACCTACTTCAGTGCATCGAGTGCAGATTTCCCGGAATGTTTCTTATGATAAAGTAGGCGATTTAGTATCATAAAGACATGTCTTTGTCTGTAAGCATCAATAAGGATGTCTATCGCTTCTTTAGACCACTGGCATGGATACACAGTGTATTGCAGACGACATAAACAGACGTACACAATGAAATGGCAGCCATATGGTGTACAATATAGCTACATTCGATTGCGTGTAATTCAGTAGCAATACAATGGCACGCCACCAGATGGCATTCAAGGTTACTTTTCGCACCAATGTCTATATAGGAGATGTCTGGCGACGCTACCGTCATCTTTTGCTATTATTATTGTTATTATTATTATTATTATTATTACGTAGTATTCTGCCTAGTGGCAGGTCCATGTCTTCGTACGGAGAATTTCTGATTCCACTGTTCCCTGTCTTCAGCTTCTTCCTTCAGCCTGTTGTATCTCCTTCCATCCTTCATGTCGTCCAGATGCTGAATCCTCCTCCTTCCTCGTCCTGTGTTTCCTCGTATTTTCCCTACGATGACATCGCGTAGGAGTCTCTCGTGTCAAAGTATGTGTCCAATCCAGTTGGCCTTTCTCTGTAAAGTTGTATGCAGAATACTTCTCTTCTCTCCTACTCTTCTCAGTACATCATCATTTTTCATGCGATCTGTCCATTTGGTCTTTTCCATTCTCCTCCAGCACCACATTTCGAAGCTCTCAAAGTATTTTTTCTCCTTCTTTCTCATGCTCCACGTCTCTGCTCCATACAGTGCAATGCTCCAAATGTAGCACTTTACCAGTTTCTTCCTTAATGCCAAGCTCAACTTGCTGGTCAGCAGAGTCCTCTTCTTGTTGAAAGCAGCTTTGGCCATGGCGATTCTTGCTCCGATTTCGTTGGTGCAGTGGGCATCCTTTGTGATAAAACATCCCAGGTACTTCAACTGATTCACATTTTCCAGTTCCCGATTGTCAACAATTACCTTCACGGCCGGCCGCGGTGGCCGAGGGGACTGAGGCGCTTGTCACGGTCTGCACGGTCACTACGGTCGGGGGTTCGAATCCCCTCTCAGGCATGGATATTTGTGCCGTCCTTAGTTGTAAGTAGTTCATAAGTAGTTTGTAAGTTTAGGGACTGATGACCCGTACTTAAGTCCCTTAAGCTTAACAAACATTTGAACATTTTGTTTCTCACGTTTTGATATTCGCATCACTTTTGATTTTTCGATATTGATTTCCATACCGTATTTTCTTCCCATTTCCACCAAACGGTTCACCATGTTTTGCTATGGCGTCCATTTTGGTTGGAAAACGCGGCTGTAGCAGACTGTAATGTTTGTCCCTAGAAAGTGTTAGGTGCTTAAAGCAGCGAATGTATGATTGCGACAGAGTATGCAGGTTAGAGAGAATGTTGCTACAACCATTCATTACAAACTACAGGGTGTCTCGTGAAAGACGCCCGCCAGTCGTCCTCGTACCGCTGTGTTGGGTTCTGTTCGGCTCCCGGCCGCCGCCACCGCATCCGCCGGCCACGGCAGCGACACATTCTATATAGCACTCTGTTGTGCCGCGGGCGCATACACTGAGTTAAAGTCTGAAAAACACTGCCATCTGAGTAACCTGAGCTTACCTTTGTTTACAGTACATGTTCAAAATGATGTCCCTCTATGGAAAGAGCGGTCTGACATCTCTCGAACACGTTTGCGAACACTCGACGAATTTCGGCTGCCGAAATTTGGGAAATGTTGACATATATTATTATTATTATTATTATTATTATTATTATTATTATTATCGATAACTGGTGAGTGAAGTACAGTAGTAATAAAAAATCGCACTGACGTGTTTTACGACCCACTTTATAATTTGTAGTTTTATAAGTTTTTGCAAACATTTTGGACCAAAATAATAATAAATTAATTAATATGGGTGTCTGAAACCTTTTAGGAAAAAATTTCTTTTAGGTAGTGACGGGTTTCCAACCACCAACCGTTCGCGTCACAGTCCAGCACCTTGCTATAAATCAAAACAGGGGTTCGTTAATATCATACTATTGATGGCCGTTCTTAACTGATGTTAATATGGTATTTGTAGACATTAGATTATCATTTATCGTACGAAGAACGATGTGTTTTTGTTAATTCCTCAGTGTGCCGTTGCTTTGAAATGACAACGTGTAAGCTACAATATCAAAATCATCAAATACGCGAGGAATGTCACGTGACATCTCCGAACGGCTGGTTTTCATTAATTCAATGGAGGGTGTCAAATCTCCGCTATTTTTGCAAATATGTGTCAAAGGATACGAGATATGAAAAAAAAAAAAAAAAAAAAAAAAAAAAAAAAAAAAAAAAACATAAGAGAGCAAAGTTGTAGAGAATTTTCTCCTCTACAAATTCGGTTATTCAATTTTCGTGTCAGATGAATAGTTAAGCCGTTATTTTCATTTAAATTTCGAGCTGTCAAAAGACGATCGCAATGGCCCACTTTTAGTGTTACTACCGTAACCTAAAGCGGGCCAATAAATGAATTAAAAATTTAAAAAATAAAGAAAAATAAAAGAAAATTGTAATAAGTCGGAGTAACAACCTAGCATTCCAACAGACAATCCAACTAAAATTCAGAGCCCATCTATTCAATACGGATTAAAAAAAAAGCTAATGCAGAAGAAGCAAGTTACACAAGTTACTCGCTACGTCAGAAATGTCTCCGTCTGTACAGGGCAAAGTGTTAGAACCGTAACGCAAAGTGGGCCAAAATGATTCGGAACTAGTCTTGTGTAGTTCGCGAACGAACTAGTCAGGAAGAGCGCTCCCACAGGCGAAGTACGCGAACTAGTTCGCAGATCTCCCGCCTCTTAGTTCGTCCGCTCCTTTTCCGAAGACTGACGGGGAACAGCGAGAGGACGCGAGAGCGCGCAGAATCGCGTGATTACCTTCGGCCAGTTACCGTCATTTCGAGCTGAGATGCAGCTCAGCTGTAGTTTCATAGGTTAGTACCAAACATTTTCTTTTCTAACGTATTCATTAGTGTTCAAAATAATAACTGGTTTCTTTGCTTAAGTATTTGATGTCTAATTGCCCAAAAATACGGGTAATAGCACACGCTTGGGCAACACTGATGATTATATAAAAAAGTTGTCATAACAAAAGAAAGAGCTCTTATAGTAGCGGTAGCAAAAGCCAAAAAGAGCGGACGAACTAAAAAGAGCGACCTACTTCGCGGCCGAGCTGTGCACTAAAAGGAGAACTACCGGTCGCGAACTAAATTATGCGCATTCGGTCGCAAACTAAAATATGCGCGATCGGTCGCGAACTAAAGTTCATTGGATTCTTTTCCGAAGACTGACGGGCAATAGCGAGAGGGCGCGAGCAGACTTAAAAATCACGTGTTTGCCTTCTGCCGATGAGAACCATTTCGAAGTTAGCGTCCGCCTGGTAGATTACATAGTTCAGTGCTACAAAATTTCTGCTTTGAAGTATTCTGCACTCTGCAGTATCTGACTAATAAATTCCACAATGCCAAGATATGGAGATAACTGTAAACTTAAACGCGAGAAATTATCCCCAAACTGTTTCTTTTGGTTTGCGTGATATCGTTAGCGGCTCAAGCAGCAAGCGCATGAAGCAGCTAGGTGGGGGAACTTCTCCCTCCACCCGCATGCGCAGACCACGCCGCTCAGCCGTCACTGGGAGCGGACGAACTAAAAGAATGAACTAGTTCGCGGCAGAGCCGCGAACTAAAGTGAGCGCTCCCGATCGGGAGCTATTATGCGCAAGTCTATTGGGAACCGGTGCACCACAACGTTGGGGGCTGTGGGGGCAGACAGAGGCGATAAGATAATCGACTGTCTGCTCCGTCTTCACTGGAGGCGGTGGCAGGATGTGGGGGCGGAAGGGGTCTGACGCGATGGCGGTGCCGGAGGGACGGAAGACAGGACAAGACAAGACAAGACAGGGCCTGAGAGGCAGCAGACACAGACGGCCTCTGTGTGGGGTGTCTGGCGCCAGTGCTACTGCTGCTGGGTCGCTGCGTGTCAGCGCCTCCACAGATAACGACCGCCTGCCCATATACACACACAACCGCTGCCTTCTGTCTGGAGATACCGCAAGTCACGCGGCTCCCATCCACAGGCACGCTACACGCGCGGTCCTTCGTGGCATCGGCCGCTAGTACACTCCAAGCTATGGATGGGCGAGAATCACGTACTCGTGAAAAATCACGGTGATTGAAAATTCACTGTTTTCACGGTCGCGGCGATCTGGAATCTGACCGTGATTTCAGTCACGGTCACGGTTGGGTAGCGACGAGCAGGAATAGCAGCGAACAGCAGTATAAACTAGAGATGGGCAAGAAATCACGTACTCGTGAAAAATCACGGTGATTGAAAATTCACTGTTTTCACAGTCGCGGCGATCTGGAATCTGACCGTGATTTCAGTCACGGTCACGGTTGGGTAGCGACGAGCAGGAATAGCAGCGAACAGCAGTATAAACTAGAGATGGGCAAGAAATCACGTACTCGTGAAAAATCACGGTGATTGAAAATTCACTGTTTTCACGGTCGCGGCGATCTGGAATCTGACCGTGATTTCAGTCACGGTCACGGTTGGGTAGCGACGAGCAGGAATAGCAGCGAACAGCAGTATAAACTAGAGATGGACAAGAAATCACGTACTCGTGAAAAATCACGGTGATTGAAAATTCACTGTTTTCACGGTCGCGGCGATCTGGAATCTGACCGTGATTTCAGTCACGGTCACGGTTGGGTAGCGACGAGCAGGAATAGCAGCGAACAGCAGTATAAACTAGAGATGGGCAAGAAATCACGTACTCGTGAAAAATCACGGTGATTGAAAATTCACTGTTTTCACGGTCGCGGCGATCTGGAATCTGACCGTGATTTCAGTCACGGTCACTTGGGTAGCGACGAGCAGGAATAGCAGCAAACAGCAGTACAAAGTACAAACTATAAAGTGCTATCTGGTGGCCGAAATGAGTACTAAAAGCAGCAGCGAATAGCACGTGTAGCAGCGAATAGCGGAAAAGCGAATAGGAGGTGAGGGAAGAGAAGCAGCAAAGGCTAAAAGAGCCATCTGTGGGTCGAAATCTGTACTAATATCAATGCAGCAAATAGCGGGTATAGCAGCGAATCACCGATAAGCGAAGAACGGGTATAGCAGCGAATCACCGATTAGTGAATAGCGGGTGTACCGGCTAAAAGCTGATTATGGACAGTGACCAGTTCGCATACACTTGTCCGTTTTTCCCGGCAGGGAGAGGTTAAAAACTGGAAAAAAAAAAAAAAAAAACATCTCGTCCATTTCGCCGTTCGTCGTCTAAAAGTGTATATCTTGTTTCTGCGGAGATGAAGCGATCGAGGACGAGCGAGATGTGGTGTCATTTCACCGCTCTTAATAGCGACTATCCGAAATGAAATTTGTGCCGCATACAATTATCGCATAAAACTTATACCTCCAACTTAAAGAAGCAACGTGAATAGGCCCATGTAACCGAAATATGCGACGACTTCTTCGAGAGCCATCAAACCTGTGGTGCCAATCAGAGTCCGAGTTGTGCGCTCTCTGCTGCCGTTACCAACGCATGAGCAACTCGAAAAAACGTGCATAAAATCATTCCCCATGGGACTTGCGCTGGAATACTGATATCACATTATATGCTTCTTATTTCATATGTATGCATAAATTTTGAGTTAAAAGTGTATGGCACTGGAAATGAGACTGCAGTAAATTTAAGCATCCAGTTAGCTGTGCATGATACATCTTAAAAACATATGGCACCTAACAGTAAAACTGATACTATATTACTGTAAGTAATTGAAGCGTGTAAAGTAATATGATAACGATTATAGGCCAGTGTATTTAAATAACATCACACTCTAATAACTGCAGTATCAATTACATTAAAGAAACAAGTTATTAAAATTGAGGGCATATATTCATTGACAATGAAATAACACCTACCTTGCAAATAATTTTTACACTTACTAAGAATATTTACTATTCTTTCATTTTGTTTAATGCGGTTAGAAAGTTTATTGTACAGTTATTTTAAAGTATACTTACTATTGACTTATTTGTTGCGATTTACTTTTCTCGGTTTACAACATAACTTTCATAACAACAAAGAGACGATAAATTACTTACTGGCAGATGAAACATTATCACAAAACTATCTAACTCAATTTTTGTCAGTTCCATGGTAAATCATACAAGTCGCCGGAATCGCGGCGATTCAATCACGGAATAGCGAAAAGAGCAGAAATCACGGAATAGCGGAAAGAGCTGAAATCACGGAATAGCGGGAGGAGTAGAAATCGCGGAGGGATACATGTCGTGAAAACCTCAAACAGTGATTCTAAACCGTGAATAATCACGGTTTAGAATCACGGTGATTTAAAAGTAGCAATCATGGAAATCACTGTTAGCGGAAAATCACGGTTTAGCCCATCTCTACTCCAAGCCTTCCAACTGCGCACGGCTTGCGTGTTTTGCAGCGTACATCACAAAGTTACCGCCTTGGCCACTGCGGCGCTAGTAGCGTGCCCTAAATAGAGCCGTCTATTGGGAGAGTAGCGCCAACCTTTTATGTGTGGCTTGCCGACAACCGCTGACTGCTATTGGTCAGTTGAGCGCGGGTGGGGCACGCCCGCCATTTTAGGCATAAGCAGTCCATCAGTGGAAATGGCATATTTCACTTAACTCGTTTAAAAAGGGCTTAAGATGTGCCATGATGGCGCTGCGGTCAGAAGCAGCCCTCTAAACTGGCCAGAGCAGGCGGCAGGTAGCGGCTGCCCCCACCACCACCTCCCCTCACAGCCGTGGCCTCGTGGCAGGCGGCACGAGCTCTCCCCTCAGCCTGCCCTCCACGCTACCCTCCGACGTGCGAGAGGCACCCTAAGCCAGGGAATGGCCTGACACCTGCTAGCATCTTAGGGAACTACGAGGGGAGCGTAGGACAGTGGTTTAGGGGGGGCTGCTCCTCTGTACATCTTACTCTGTGACGACACACACCGACCCCGCAATATCGATTACCACGATCAAAATAGACACTCGCCCTTGCATTAAGTCCCATCAAGCTGAAAATTTCCATCAACGTTATGGATACCACTATAATTAACCCTCTCTTGCATCGCGCCCTCAAATGAGAACACTTAAATGTCTCCTTTCTGTCATCTTTTACATCGGAGGTGACCGTAAAAGCACTGGAATCTCATGTGAGCACTAATAACACCGGTCTGCGACGCAAAAGTTGTTTCTGTCTTCAACACTGATTTCGGGGAAAATAGTAAATGGGGACCAGTCCCTGACAACTGTACTCTAAAATAATTTTTATGATGCATATGCACGAAACTTACGTGCGTTTTAGAGTTTGACGTTGCTCATTGGCAGAATGGTCATTTAATTTATAAGCACTTAAAATGAGACAATGTGGTCTCGAACCATGTCGTGACGACTAAAATATTGTATTGGCAACTGCTGCGAGATTTTGATACAAAGAGCCTGTTCTGTTGGTGGCGCAAATGGAGCGGTGTACTGCCTGTCGAATCTCTGGAACAGTTCTGAAGCGAATGCCATAAAGTGGTTTCTTCATCTTCGGAATCAAATCAAAGTCACAAGGACTTAAGTCTGGGAAGTATGGTGGATGGTACAGTACTTCCCAGTCCCATCGACCGAACAGAGCAGCCACAGTTTGCGTCAACGAATATCAGCGACGAAAGTGGAACAAAGAAAAAAAGAGGTGGTTACTGTTTTTCTTTTGTTGTCACCGAAGTGTATCAACCAAAAAATCAAGAATATTTGGGCGGTAGTTAAACTGGACAGGTCTAGTAGGCGCTTGTGACGTGTACTATCATGCAACCAACGCACCACATACTATTAGGCTGTGTTTGAATGTATTCTGTGTCTGCAATATATTGCATTTCAATTCCCTGCGAAGCAATGGATTCCACCGACATTTTATCCTTCGAAATTAGTGCTGCAATGCGCCTTTGGTTATTAATAAAAACATCTGATGCATACGAGTGAGCTACAACTGTCTGAAGAGAAGAAAGTGGCGAGTATTGTGTACTGTCTTTAGTTATTGCTTCTACCAGAAAATGTTTACGAATATTTGAGGTACCGGTAAAAGGAGAAATTTGTATTACTTACTTTTTATATTATGTGCTGTCATTGACAAGCAATATTACGGTTTTGCTGAATTTGTTTGAAGTAGTCCAGACATATACCAGTTAACCTACATCCTTTAAATAATGAAAAACTACACCAGTTAGAGAAGTTTATTGCTTACCACAACGAATTTCGAGGATTTATTCGCATCTTCTAGTGCATTTGTTTACATAAGTACGCTACTTTTTCGACGTTTCTATCTGTCATTTCCTGACACACTTGCACTGCAGTTGTTTCTTTTAGGTTAGCTACTAAAGTTCGGAAAATCGGACGTAATAAATATTGAGGTGTGTGTTTTATCAGAATGTTTTGCGTGTGCTTAAAGGTATTGTGCATCTTCGATTACTCAGACTATGCAACATAATAATCGTGACTTAGGCCTACCTGTGTACAAAAACCAGTGTAAGTGACCATTTTCTGTGTTGCGATATCCAGTTTAATGGAGCAGACAATACCTGCAAGTACAGACAGGCGTACTATTTAGTATGCAGAAAACTTGTCAAGATTTTATTATATCTGCTACAATTTCCCTCATTACAGTAACCTCAAAAAACTACATCTGTGCAAGAGCTACATAAATTCACACATGGAAACGTATTTATCTAAACAAATGCACTAAAAGAAAAATTCTCGAAATGCGTTGTATTAAGCATAAAAATACCTAATGGATGCAGTTTCTCAGTATTTAAATCCATGAAGAACACAGTCATAGGCTACCCAGAAACATCCGATTATGATACACGAAATGAAGTTACGGTACATTGAACGTCAATGAGTGTCGTTCAATATATTTTTCTGAAAGACTAGTGTGCAATTAAGACTAATTTTGAACACGGAAACCAATGAAAAGCGGAAGCACACGTAGGCCAGCACCACATTTGCAGGTCACTTCACAGAACAGACTCACCACCTTGTTAAAGAACGCCAGAACCAGTAAGAATAATTTGTGGACAGCTAATACCCGATTATCAAAGTGCAAAACAACGTAAGAGAGCCGCTACAATAACAGTAACCTAGCTATGTAGGTGGGAGTCAACAATACATTTCCGCATTCGGAGGAGAATGTTGGCGATTGGAGTTTCGTGAGTAGACCACGCCGCGCCGCAGCGATAAGTGCCGTTGTTGTAATGATTCCCATCCCAGATCCTGTATCATTTCCGTAACGCTGTCTCCCCTGTATCGTGACAATACAAAACTAGCTGCCCTTCGTTTGACTCTTTCGATGTCCTCCGTCAAACCCACCTGATAAGGATCCCACACTGGGCAGCAATGCTCCAAGAAAAGGACGGACAAGCGTAGTGTATGCAGTTTCTTTTGCAGTTCTTTTGCGTGTTTTAAGGGTTCTGCCAATAAAAAGCAGTCTCTGGTTCGCCTTTCCCACGACATTATCTACGTATTCTTTCCAATTTAAGTCTGAAGTAATAGTAATTCCTAGGTATTTTGTGGAGTTTACGGCCTCACTTTTGATTCATTTATCTTGTAAACAAAGTTTAACGGATTTATTTTCGTACTCCTGTGGACGACTTCGCACTTCTCATTATTTAGACTCAATTGCCAATTTTTAGCCGGCCGCGGTGGTCGAGGGGACTGAGGCGCTCCAGTCACGGTCAGCACGGCCACTACGGCCGGGGGTTCGAATCCTAGTTCGGAAGTAGTTCATAAGTAGTTTGTAAGTTTAGGGACTGATGACCCCGTAGTTAAGTCCCATAAGCTTAACTAACATTTGAACATTTTTTTGCCAATTTTTACACCATTGTGATATCTTATTCAGATCGTTCTGCACTTGGTTTTGATATTCAGATGATTTTACTAGACGGTCTTTCTTTCACTAAGCATATTACTTTCTCACTGTCCATGTCTAGCATGTGAGAACGTCGGCCGATTTGACCGAAGAAAACAAACTGGTTTTGAATTTCAGCGACTGTCGTCCGAAGTCTCTATGTTCGGGCGATGAGATCGGCTACACTGTGACCGTGTCCATAGTGGAGTAGGCTACTGATTTGAAGCGATCGGCCGTTTTCCGCCGATGTCGGTCGTCGGTAAAACCCACCGATATCGGACCTTAAATCACTCTCCCTGTCAGACAAAAAATGCCCACATAAATCCTCCACTAACACACACCACAACCACCTCAGAAACGAAAGCAAAACTTAAATACCAACAAACATCTAATAATTTTGCAACATACACACACAGAAAAAAACCACACACACACACACACACACACACACACACAAAGGCAGATAGATATATATGCACATACGAAATGTAAACAAGAAGAAAACGCATCCACAATACTGGTTCACTCCAACTTTCCCCATCAACAGACGAATATAACATGACACTAACAGTAAACACTCGTATTTCGCGCGCAACTCTTCAAAACAAAACACCCAGACAACAAATGAACAGCTTTCAGCTGTATTCATACGCCGAATACTACCACTGGCGTAACGCATAGCACGAAAAAATGTGTCTTCCACATTATAAAAATTAACAGCAACAACCAGATTCTAAAGAGAAAGAAAAGAATCGTAAGTACTAAAAAGAAAGGACGCGTTTTTCTCGAACCGAAAATTAGAAAGTAAAAAAATTTTAAACTGTTTGTTATGTTTGCAGATGACAAGTTTGTACCAAAACAACAAATAAGTAGGCTACTTAACGAGTTTTATGTGGCCTAATGTAAAAGGTGTGTAAGAAAATGTGAAAATCGTATATCTATAGTCGAGCCGCCGAAAGAAGGACTGTGACAGCTAGCGGCTATGTTGCCAATGCTGCTACGCGGCTGTTTGTTGTTACGCCGTGTCGGTCGCCGGCATACGAAAATCAGGTCCGAATATTTTGGAACCGTTGCTATGTACTACTAGAGTGTGAACGAACGATAACAACCACGAAGTGATGAAAAACACTCTTGTTGCAGGTAAAAAGAAAGGTTTAGAAATATATGTCGAGTTAAAGCTTCATATGTTCCAGTATTTCATTAAATATAATGTATAATTTAGTCTTCAGCCAAAGGTCGTTAGTTGAAGAATTTTTTTTTTATATATATTTCATCTTCTATTACCATTTTCCACAAACTCGGTATTATTACTCTGACACTATTGTGGCAGTCTGCCGAGAGGGTAAACAAATAAGGACTACCACTTTATAAATAGTAAAACCGCCTCTTCCAGTGAAATGATTTGTCTTCTTACATAAAAAGGAGAGTGTTTTTTTTGCCTCATTCGTTTACGGTCGCGGTTGACTGCCACAGTATAGTGTCCGAGTAATATCATCAGATCAGTTTCGACAGCCAGTCTATTGGTCAAAGAAGTGACTTTCTTACGGTTAGAGGAAGAAGCCATCTCACACACGTCTGATTTTAACGGCACGTAACACGGCACGGACAAAACCGGTCACGATGAACACACGACAGATGCTTTGCAGCGACTGAAGCACGCCACCCCGCGCGACCTTGCGTGGCAGGGTGGCAACGCGGCACCGTTACCCTGGCAACGTTTACCAATTCCAAAGCTCAGGTTGGTGCTCGAGTGTCCCCCCCCCCCCCCCCAATCCTCTGCGGCCCAAGTGCGCCAACTGTCAGGGTCGTTCTTTCGGCGGCCCGAAACGCCTAATTTTCACCAAACTGAAATAGTTATATCGTCAGATAACCTAAGTAAATTAAAAATGAATGAACCTACAAAAAACATTTTAGAAGTGCCTGAAAAGCCTATTGTACAGTAATTATAATTTTTCAGGACAAAGAATAAACCATCCCACTGATGATAGCACAAAATGTGCTGAAACATGTTTGGAAAAATTTAAAAATCAGGTGTCTTGCATACGGCGGGAAATCCTCAATACAGCCTTCAAATGTTTCAAATGTTTGTAAATCTATCGGACCAAACTGCGTGGTCATCAGTCCGTAGCTGACAAACTACTTAAACCTAAGTAAACTAACCTAAGGACAACACACACACCCATGTCCCAGGTAGGACTGGAACCTCCGACGGCGAGCAACCGCGCGCTCCGCAGCTTTAGAACGCTCGGCTACTCCACCGCGGCCCACACAGCCTTTAGTGTTGGTATATACGGCGTTACGCTGCGCTTCGGCGTACATCCCTGTCGCGTCTGCACCTGTGAGTTTCCGCTGCCCCCTTCGCCTGCCCCTGTTAGAACGCGCGTGGTCGTGCATTGTGCGTGTGCCGGCCTTGCTTCTCAGGTGGTTGGCCGACCCTCGCCCCGCCTCGGCTGCCTCTAAATCTGCCGCCTCAGCACTGCTTGCTGGCGTTCGCTGTTGGCTAACGCAGCAGCCGCCGACATACGATACCATGCCAGTACCTTCACCGTCTCCCACCACACGGCTTACACTACGTTACTTTCCTATACGAGCTACTCCTAGTGCACATTCTCAAATGAGACAACGTTTAATTTTCTGTTTTGAATTTTTTTTACGGACCGTAACACCTTTCACCTGCCCCCAGTCTACATCTACGTGGGATACTCTGCAAATCACATTGAAGTGCCTTGAAGAGTGTTCATGGAACCACCATTATACTATTCATATCCCATTCCATTCCATTCTCCAATACCGCGCGGGAAGCAAGAACGCCTGAACCTCTCCGTTCGAGCTCTGATTTCTCCTATTTTATTCTGATGGTCATTTCTACCTATGTAAGTGCGAGTCAACAATATATTTTCGCATTCGGGGGAGAATGTTGGCGATTGGAGTTTCGTAAGTGGCCCACGCCGCAGCGATAAGCGCCGTTGTTGTAATGATTCCCGTCCCACATCCTGTATCATTTCCGTAACGCTGTCTCCCCTGTATCGTGACAATACGAAACGAGCTGCCCTTCTTTGGACTCTTTCGATGTCCTCCGTCAAACCCATCTGATAAGGATCACACACAGGGCAGCACTACTCCAAAAATGGACGGACAAGCGTAGTGTAGTTTCTTTAGTAGTTCTGTTGCATCTTTTAAGAGTTCTGCCAAAAAAACGCAGTCTCTGGTTCGCCTTTCCCACGACATTATCTACGTGTACTTCCCAGATTAAGTCTGAAGTAATAGTAATTCCTAGGTATTTTGTGGAGTTTACGGCCTTCATACGGCTTTCGCTTATCATTGATTAATCTTGTAAACAAAGTTTAACGGATTTCTTTTCTTACTCATCTGGACGACTTCACACTTCTCATTATTTAGACACAATTGCCAATATTTACACCATAGTGATAATCACATTGTTATGCAGGTGGTTTTGATCTTCAGTTGACTTTACTAGACGATAAATGACGGCGTCATCTCCAAACAACCTGAGAGAGCTGCTCAGAATTTGTCTCAAATCGTTTATATAAATAAGGAATAGAAGAGGACCAATAACACTACCCTGTGAAACCCCCGATATCACCTCTGTTTTATTCGATGCCTTACCATCGATTCCACCCCCGTGAACCACAGACATTGCCGTGATGGGATGGCTTGCGTGCCTCAACGATGCAGATAGCCGTACCGTAGGTGCAGCCACAGCGGAGGGGTATCTGTGGAGAGGCCAGACAAACGTGTGGTTCCTGAAGAGGGGCAGCAGCCTTTTCAGTAGTTACAGGGGCAACAGTCTGGATGATTGACTGAGCTGGCCTTGTAACATCAGCTAATGTGGCTTTGCCACACAGTTACTGCGAACGGCTGAAAGCAAGGGGAAACTACAGCCGTTACTTTTCCCGAGGACATGCAGCTCTACTGTATGAACATATGATGATGGCATCCTCTCGGGTAAAATATTCCGGAGGTAAAATAGTCCCCCATTCGGATCTCCGGGCGGGGACTACTCAGGAGGATGTCGTCATCAGGAAAGACAATACTGGCATTCTACGGATCGGAATGTGGAATGTTTGATCCCTTAATCGAGTAGGAAAATTAGAAAATTTAAAAAGGGAAATGGATAGGTTGAAGTTAGATATAGTGGGGATTAGTGAAGTTCGGTGGCAGGATGAACAGGATTTCTGGTCAGGCGAGTACAGGATTATAAATACAAAATCAGTTGGGGGTATCACAGGAGTAGGACTGATAATGAATAAGAAAATAGGAATGCGAGTAAACTACTATGAGCAGCACAGTGATCGCATTATCATTGTCAAGATAGATACGAAGCCAACACCGACAAAGTAGTACAGGTTTATATGCCAACTAGCTCTGCCGATGATGATGAGATCGAAGAAATATATGAGGAGCTAAAGGAAATTATTCAGACAGTTAAGGGAGAGGAAAACTTAATTGTGATGGGAGACTGGAATTCGGTAGTAGGAAAAGGAAGAGAAGGAAAAGTATTAGGTGAATATGGACTGGGCAGAAGGAATGAAAGAGGAAGTCGCGTTGTAGAATTTTGCACGGAACATGATTTAATCGTAACAAACACATGGTTTAAGAATCACAAAAGAAGGTTGTACACGTGGAAGAGACCAGGAGACACCGGAAGGTATCAGATAGATTTTATAATGGTAAAACATAGATTCCGGAACCAGGTGATAAACTGTAAAACATACCCAGGGACAGATATAGACTCTGACCATAACTTGTTAGTCATGAACTGTAGGCTGAAACTGAAAAAAACTGCAGAAAGGTAGGAAAATAAGGATATGGGACTTGGATAAATTGAAGGAACGTGAAGTTCTGGAGAAATTCAGAGGGAGATTTAGGCATCAATTGACAGAAACAGGGGGAAATAAAACAGTAGAAGAGAAATGGGTAGCATTGAGAGATGAAATAGTGAAGGCAGTAGAGGACAAAATAGGTAGGAAGGCAAGACCTACAAAAAATCCTTGGATATCACAGGAAATACTAAATTTAATTGATGAAAGGAGAAAATATAAAAATGCAGTAAATGAAACAGGCAAAATGGAGTACAGACGACTAAAAAATGAGATTGACAGAAAGTGCAAAGTGGCTAAGCAGGAGTGGATAGAAGCCAAATGCAGATCTGTAGAAGAATGTATAAATAGGGGAAAAATAGATACAGCCTACAGGAAAATAAAAGAAACATTTGGAGATAAGAAAAACAGCTCTATGAATATCAAGGGCTCTGATGGAAAACCAGTTCTCAGCAAAGAAGGGAAAGCTGAAAGGTGGAAAGAGTACATAGAGCAGCTCTACAAAGGAAATGAACTTAGAGACGATGTTGTAGGAAGGGAAGTGGAAGTAGATCAAGATGAAATAGGAGATATTATACTGAGAGATGAATTTGACAGAGCCCTGAAAGACCTTGGTCGGAACAAGGCCCCAGGAGTAGATGACATACCCTCAGAGCTACTAAAGTCTCTGGGAGAGCCAGCCATGACAAAACTATTTGAACTGGTGTGTAGGATGTATGAGACAGGCGAAATACCCTCAGACTTTAAGAAAAATGTAATAATCCCCATTCCAAAGAAATCAGGCGCAGACAGGTGTGAAAATTACAGAACCATCAGTTTGATAAGTCATGGTTGCAAAATTTTAACACGAATTATCTACAGGAGAATGGAAAAGCTGGTAGAAGCTGATCTCGGGGAAGATCAGTTTGGATTCAGGAGGAACATAGGAACCCGGGAGGCAATACTCACTTTACGTCTTATCTTAGAAGATAGATTAAGGAAAGGCAAACCTACATTTTTAGCTTTTGTAGATTTGGAGAAAGCTTTTGACAATGTTGACTGGAATACACTCTTCCAAATTCTGAAATCAGCAGGAGTAAAATACAAGGAAAGGAGAGTTATTTACAACTTGTACAAAAGCCAGACAGCAGTTATTAGACTGGAAGGGCATGAAAGGGAAGCATCAGTGGGGAAGGGAGTAAGACAGGGTTGTAGCCTTTCTCCGATGCTATTTAATTTGTACATCGAGCAGGCGGTGAAGGAAAGCAAGGAAAAATTTGGAATAGGGATTAAAGTTCCGGGGGAAGAAATAAAAACATTGCGTTTTGCTGATGACATTGTAATTCTGTCAGAGACAGCAAAGGACTTGGAAGAGCAGTTGAATGGAATGGACAGTGTGTTGAAGAGAGTGTATAAAATGAACATTAACAAGAGCAAAACAAAAATAATGGAATGCGGTCTTAGAAAATCAGGTGATGCTGAAGGAATTAGATTAGGTAACGAAACAATGAAGGTGGTAGATGAGTTTTGTTACTTGGGTAGTAAAATAACATGCGATGGTCGCAGTACAGAGGATATAAAATGCAGAATGGCAATGGGAAGAAAAGCATTTTTGAAAAAGAGAAATTTGCTAACATCGAATATTAATTTAAATGTAAGGAAGTCTTTTCTGAAGGCATTTGTGTGGAGTGTTGCCTTGTACGGGAGTGAAACATGGACGATAAGCAGTGCGGACAGGAAGAGGATAGAGGCCTTTGAAATGTGGTGCTGCAGAAGAATGCTGAAGATTAGTTGGGTAGATCGCATAACTAATGAAGAGGTACTAAACAGAATTGGTGAGAAAAGGAATTTTTGGCATTCCCTGACTAAAAGAAGAGATCGCTTGGTAGGACACATTCTTAGACATCGGGGAATCGTAAATTTAGCATTGGAGGGAAGTGTGTGGGGTAAAAATCGCAGAGGGAGACCAAGAGACGCGTATAGTAAGCAGATTCAAGTGGATGTGGGTTGTCGTTGTTATGAGGAGATGAAAAGGCTTGCTCAGGATAGAGTAGGGTGGAGAGCTGCATCAAACCAGTCTCCGGACTGAAGACAATAGCAACAACAACCATCGATTACTACAAACTGTGTCCTCTCAGACAGGATATCCCCTATCCAATCGCGGTAGTTTACGGCCTTCACGTTTGATTGATTTATCTTGCAAACAAAGTTTAACGGATTTCTTTTCGTAATCATGTGGACGACTTCACACTTCTCATTATTTAGAGTAAATTGCCAATTTTTACACCGTTCTGCAGTTGGTTTTGATCTTCAGATGATTTTACTAGGCGGTAAATGACGGAATTGAAGCACGAGTTGGCGTGGAAATCATTGAAAGATCTATTTGCGAAATTCCTTTCGCGAACTTTCTCTTCCGAATGCGAACATATTTTGTTAACACCAATCATAATAAAACAAGAGAAATCAGATTGAAAATAGAAAGATTTTGGGGTTCCTTTTTCGCGCGAGCTATTAAGGTACGGAACTGTAGAGAAATATCATAAAACAGGTTAGATGAACCCTCTGCCATGCACTTCAATGTGACTTGCAGAGTATTTATGTAAATGTATTTACTCATTCGTTGCAAGTCTTCGTCCTTTCATATGTGTCTGCTGTTTTAGGAACAGGAAACTGTCGCCGAGTGCCCAATCCGGTGATATGGTGGCTGAGACGTGACTGTTGTTCCCTCTGGGCCAAGAAATCTCTCACAAACAATGAACAAGCAAGTGCGCTGTCTTGATGCAAGAGCCGTGAACTGTTTTTCCACAATTCCGGACGTTGGTTTGAGTTGACTATTGCTTCTCGCAAACGGCGCATGACGGCAAGGTAATACTCCTCATTGACCGTACGGCCTTGAGGCAAAAAAAAGCACGAAGCACTACGCCAAGGTAATTGTAAAACAAAAACAGTGAGCAAAACATCGATATTTGATCCACCTTGGCTTGCTTTTCGGTCTTGGTCTTCAGGATACTTTCATTGCGACGATTAGGATTTGATACAACGTCATAACCGTAAACCCCTATTTCGTCACCACGTATGACCCTTTGGAGCAAATCAATCATCATTGTCTTCATTCAATAGCTCCTGAACTATGCTGATGCGATGGTTCTTTGGATCAATATTGATAAGTTTTGGAACAAACTTCGCTGACACGCATTCAAGCCCAAAACGCCAGAAAAAGTTGAATGACACGAGTCGATCGATCTGCCAAAATCCTCAGCAACTTCTCTTCCGGTACTGCGACGATTTTCCAAAACAGTTTTCTTAGCAGCTTCGCTGTTATCACCTGTCCTTGACTTTCCGCGACGTCCAGGGCGAGGTTTGTCAGTGGTATCTTCTCGGCCATCTTGGAAGAGTTTTTTCCACTAGTACACACTTTCTTTTTAACTCAGAGCAAATTCTCTGTAGGGCAGTATATTTCAAGTGTTTCAGAGCCCTTGATTCCATTTTTCACACAAAATTTGATGCAAATCCTTTGCTCCATTTTTTTGTAATAATTGCCGCACTAAAACACGTCTAACCTTTCTATCTGTCAAAAACGAACGAAGTATGCTATACACTTGTAACTGTGAACATCTGTTCAAGACATCGAATATCTAATATATAAAGCATAGTGTCCGTATGTTTGTACGTGTTGCATACAAATCTACGGTTTTGTTCCAATCTTTATGAAATTTTGTACACGTAAGCTTCAATCCACGAGGACGGTCGCCGTAAGTCTAAGAATCACGTACCATTTATAGTTCACGAGATATGACGTCATAAACAATGAGATGAGCGAAAAACTGCTGCATTTTGCGACAATGCTGCTCATTTTGTCCTAAACCATGGGACCGATTTCAACCAAACTTGGTACACATCTACATCTACATCTACATCTACATCGATACTCTGCAAATCACATTTAAGTGCCTGGCAGAGGGTTCATTAACCACCTTCATAACTTTTCTCTACCGTTCCATTCTCTAATAGCGCGCGGGAAGAAAGAACACCTACATCGTTCCGTTTTCGATCTGATTTCTCTTATTTTATTGGGATGGTCATGTCTCCCTAAGTAGGTGGGTGCTAGCAAAATATTTTCACATTCAGAACTAAAAGTCGGTGATTGAAACTTCGCAAACAGATCACGCCGCAATGAATAACGTCTTTCTTTTAATGATTTCCACCCCAATTCGTGCAACATTTCCGTGACGCTTTCCCCCCCGTAACGTGATAAAACAAAACGAGCTGCCCTTCTCTGAACCTTCTCAATATCTTCCGTCAGTCCCACCTGGTGAGGGTCCCACAAGGGGCAACAGTACTCCAAGAGAGGACGCACAAGTGTGATGTAGGCAGTCTCTTTGGTGGAGCTGGTGCATCGTCTAAGCGTTCTGCCAATGAAACGTAACCTTTGGTTCGCCTTCCCCACAATATTTTCTATGTGTTCTCTCCAGTCAAAGTTGTTCGTAATTGTAACTCCTAGGTATTTGGTAGAATTTACGACCTTAAGGTTTGACTGATTTATTGCGTAATTGAAGTTCAGCGGATTTCTTTTAGTGGTCATGTGTATTACTTCACACTTTTCTTTATTTATTGTCAATTGCCAATTTTCGCACCAAGTAGAAATTTTGTCTAAATCGCTTTGCAGTTGCTTTTGATCCTCTGTTGACTTCACTAACCGATAAACGACAGCATCATCCGCGAACAGTCTAAGGGAGCTATTCATATTGTCTCCTAAATCGTTTATAAACACGAGGAAGAGTAGGGGACCAATAACGCTTCCCTGTGGAACGCCAGATATCACTTCTGTTTTACTCGATGACTTACCGTCAATTACAACGAACTGTGTCCTTTCTGATAGGAAATCGTGAATCCAATCGCACAATTGGGGAGATATTCCATAAGCACGCAATTTCATTAGAAGCCGCTTGTGGGGTACAGTATCAAAAGCCTTCCGGAAATCCAGAAATATAGAATCGATTTGAGATCCCTTGTCGATGGCACTTAACACTTCATGTGAATAAAGGGCAAGCTGTGTTTCGCAAGAGCGATACTTTCTGAATCCGTGCTGACTATTGGTTAATAGGTCGTTCTCTTCGAGGTAGTACATAATATTCAAACAAAGTATATGTTCCAAAATCCTACTGCAAATCGACGTCAATGAGATAGGCCTGTAATTTTGGGGATCACTCCTATTGCCTTTCTTGAATATTGGAGTAATTTGGGCAACTTTCCAGTCTTTGGGTACGGATCTTTCGCTGAGTGATCGGTTGTAAATTATAGCTAAGTACGGAGCTATTTCATCAGCATACTCTGAGAGGAATCTAGTTGGTATACAATCTGGCCCGGAAGATTTGTTTTTGTTTAGTGACTTAAGTTGTTTTACTACTCCAGGAACATCTACTTCTAAGTTTCGCATGCTGGCAGCTGTTCTTGGATTGAATACTGGAGTGTTCACTTCGTCTTCTTTGGTGAAAGAATTTCGGAAAGCTGTGTTTAGTAATTCTGCCTTAGCAGTACTGTCGTCGGTAGTATTACCATTGCTATCGCGTAGTGAAGGTATTGTTTGTGTTTTGCCGCTAGTGTACTTCACATATGACCAGAAATTCTTTGGATTTTCTACAAGATTACGAGACAGGATTTCGTTGTGGAAACAACTATAAGATTCTCGCATTGAAGTCCGCGCTAGGTTGCGAGTTTCAGTAAAAGATTGCCAGTCTTGCGGATTCTGTGTCTTTTTAAGTTTTGCATGCGTTTTTCTTTGTTTCTGCAACAGTGATCTGACTTGTTTTGTGTACCACGGGGGGTCAGCCCCCTCTTTTATTAATTTATTTGGTATAAATCTCTCGATTGCTTCTGATATTATGTCTTTGAATGTAAGCCACAACTGATCTACACTCGCATTTTTAGTTTTGAAGGACTGGAGACTATCACTCAGGAAAGCGTGAAGCGAATTTTTATCTGCTTTATTGAATAGATATAGTTTTCGTTTATTTTTGGTGCATTTGGGAATTTCGATATTCAGTCTCGCTACTACAACTCGATGTTCGCTAATCCCTGTATCTGTTTTGATGCTCTTTACTATCTCGGGATTATTTGTTGCTAGGAGATCAAGAGTATTTTCGCAACCACGTACTATTCTAGTGGGTTCATGAACTAACTGTTCGAAGTAGTTCTCAGAAAAAGCATTCAGAACTAGTTCGGACGATGTTTTATATTTGCCCCCGGTTTTGAATACGTAATTATGCCAACATATCGAGGGTAAATTAAAGTCGCCACCGATTATAACAGTATGCTTCGGATACCTATTTGAAATATGATTCAAGCTTTCTTTGAACATTTCTGCAACCGCATCGTGTGAGTCAGGGGGCCGATAAAAAGATCCAATTATTAATTTATTCCGGTTGTCAGGTATAACCTCTACCCAGACCAATTCACAGGAAGTATCTGCCTCAATTTCGTTGCAGGATAAACCGTTTGTAACAGCAATAAACACGCCACCCCCTGTTTTATTTATTCTATCCTTTCTGAAGACCATTTGGCCCTTTGAAAAAATTTCGGCCGAATTTATCTCAGGCGTGAGCCAGCTTTCAGAACCTATACGATTTGTGCCTCAGTACTTTCTATCAGCGCTTGGAGCTCTGGAATTTTCCCAACACAGCTACGACAATTTACAACTGTTACACCAATGGTTTTTATGTCTACTTTCTTCCCGTGTCTGACCTGCCCCCTTTGAGACTGAAACCCATTGTGTGTATTCCCGAGGCCATCTAACCTAAAAAAACCGCCCAGTCCACGCCACACAGCCCCCGCTTACCGTGAGATAACAATTTCTGCATGGTTAAGAATCACTTACGGCACATGGTTCAACAGATCTTACGTCATAACCAATAGAAATCGCAAAAAATGCCATATAATGCGGCGAGACTTTCGAAATACACTGTATGAGAATGACAGTATTTAGCGACATGCAACAAACTTTAAACATAATTTCAAACCTTTATTAAACATTTTCCAGCTGGCAACCATAGTAAAATGATGAAAGGAAAAACGTTTCTCGCTTACTACTTCTCCGCTGTTGATGGAGTAAAACTACGGCATTCGGTATGACGTTGCCATTTATGATTTGTACACTTCAAATTCTAGCTGCAGGAAATTTTACGGATACATTCAACTGTATGTGTGTATCCTGTCTAAAATTTCCTGTGGCTATTATTTGTAATGTAGAAATTATATATTCTAACGTCATACCGAATACAGTTGAATGTACCTTCTAAATTGTATCACAGTTCGACACGTAGTTCATGAGATATGGGGACATAAGCAATAACGTTCAAGGAAAACCGCTCCATCACGCACCAAGTTTTAATCTATTTTTTTTTTTTACTATTAATTGTATTCCCAAGAGATTTTACAGACATACAGCCCTTATACAAATGAATATATACCTTAAAATGTCACGAATACATATATTAATACCCGGGAAACGCCGGGTTTTCAGCTAGTAAGAAAATAAAACAGATCGATAATCGAATGTACGTGGCCCAAGCAATTTAAAAAGCCACTTTATGTTTTAAACAACCGTCGCATAAAAGTGGAAGATCTCTTACTCACTACTAAACACGAAACTCAAATGTTCAAGTGTTTGTTAAGGTCAAGGGACTTAACTGCGGGGTCATCAGTGCGCAAACTTACAAACTACTTATGAACTACCTTACACTAAAGACGACGCAAGCATCCATGCGCGAGGGAGTATTCGAACGCCGCGGTGGAGTAGTCGAGCGGTCTAAGGCGCCTCGCTGCGAAGCGCGCGGTTGCTTGCCGTCGGAGGTTCAAGTTCTCTCTGGGGCATGGGTGTGTGTGTGTGTGTGTGTGTGTGTGTGTGTGTGTGTGTGTGTGTTGTCGTTAGAAAAAATCGCCGGCCGCGGTGGCCGAGCAGTCTACGGCGCGCCAATCACGTTCTGCCCGGCCACTACGGTCGGGGATTCGAATCCCCCCTCGGGCATGAATGTGTTGTCGTTAGGTTAGTTTACCTTAGTTTAAGTAGTTCAGCCGCAATGGAGTAGCCGAGCGGTCTAAGGCACCTCGCTGCGGAGCGCGCGGTAGCTCGCCGTCGGAAGTTCGAGTCCTACCTAGGGGTCCAAGTTATCCCTCATGCTACTACAACGACGACAGCTTCCTGTAGACCACATCATCATCAGCAAACAGCAGCAGATTGTAACTCACTCTGTCCGTCACATCATTTATATAGTCAGGCGTGGCGATTGATCTGTGGATATGAGAAGCTGTGTGTGTGTGTGTGTGTGTGTGTGTGTGTGTGTGTGTGTGTGTGCGGTACAAATTTTTCGTTTCATTTTAAACTAACTTCCTAATGAGCTAGAGATTTCAGACTTTTCGACGCAGCTCACAACTGGATTGCAATGCTTTTTTTTTTTTTTTTTTTTTTTTTTTTTTTTTTTTTTTTTTTTGCCTTGTGCGTGTGGACGTGTCTTTTCGATGAGCTATAGTGTTGAAAGTTTCACCACAATTCAGAAGTGGATGACAATGGAATATTAAGTGGTTTTCGTGCCTGGTATGTTTCTACATCTCTCGCGTCTGCAGCATTGTGTCCATATTTTGTGCACTTGATGTCCAAGAAGTTGTGGAAGTGGCGTGAGCAGAGCTGGGTGTGATAGCTTCCTATTTCATTACAACGCCGCCGTCTGTTGTGTGTTTCAGGTGAGTTGCCGCCACTACACTACGCTAGACTGCACTACAATACACTAGACTAGACTAGCCTAGCTGCAGGTAAGGCGTCGCACTGCATACTAGTGATTCGGTTTGACACCCCATCAGAGGAAGCTGTTCGTGGAATGGCCGAGCGCTCTAACGTGCCTTGCTGCGGAGCTCGCGGATGCTCCCTGTCGGAGGTTGGAGTCCTCCCTCGACCATGTATGAGTCTGTGCGTGTGTGCCGTCCTTACTGTAAGTTAGTTTAATTAAATACCAATAAACAATCCCCGAGACGGATTTTCGTCTCGAATATGTCAAAGACATTAAAGATAAATATGAAGCATTAAATTAAATTTTGTGATGCGACCGGGAATCGAACCCGGATCTCCCTGCTAACTAGGCAGACGTCTTACCACCGCATCACTAGCGATTAAGGCGCCTCGGAATAGTCTAAGCACGATTTCCTTCACGTCACAAACTTTAATTCTGCTTCTGTGTTCCATACAACATTGCCACTACTGCCAAGGCTCTCCATACAGCGAAATAGCACCTCGGCGATGGACACATTGGAACATTCCTGTTTAAGGTGATATAAATGTCAATGTAAATACAAATAAACAATCCCCGAGACGGACTTTCGTCTCGAATATGTCAAAGACATTAATGATAAATCTGAAGCATTAATGCGGTTGTCTAGCGGTAAGACGTCTGCCTAGTAAGCATGCAAGTCCGGGTTCGATTCCCGGTCGCTTCACAAATTTTAATTCAATGCTTCAGATTTATCATTAATGTCTTTGGCATATTTGAGACAAAAATCCGTCTCAGGGATTGTTTATTTGTATTCCTTAAACAGAAATGTTCCAATGTGTCCATTGCCGAGGTGCTATTCCGCTGCATGGAGAGCCTTGGCAGTAGTGGCAATGTTCTATGGAACACAGAAGATGAATTAAAAAGTTTGTGACGTGAAGGAAATCGTGCTTAGACTATTCCGAGGCGCTTTAATCGCTAGTGGTCTATAGTGTAGGAGGAGTTGCCATTCAGAAGTTCTTTTAATTTATTTTTGAATGCTATTTGTCTATCTGTCAGGCTTTTGATGCTGTTTGGTTGGTGACCAAAGACTTTTGTGGCAGCATAATTCACCCCTTTCTGTGCCAAAGCTAGATTTAAGCTTGAATAGTGAAGATCATTCTTTCTCCTAGTGGTGTAGTTATGTACACTGCTATTGCTTTTGAATTCGGTGCAATTGGTAATAAATTTAATTAGTGAATATATATACTGAGAAGCTACTGTGAAGATTCCTAGCTCTTTAAATAAGTGTCTGCAGGATGATCTTGGTTGGGTTCCAGCAATTATTCTGATCACACGCTTTTGTGCAATGAATACGTTTTTACTCAATGATGAATTACCCCAGAAAATGATGCCATACGAAAGCAGAGAATAAAAATAGGCATAGTAAGCTAATTTATTGAGATGTATATCAACAAAATTAGCAATTACCCTAATAGCATAAGTAGTTGAACTCAAACGTTTCAACAGATCTTCAATCTTTTTTTTTTTCAAGTTCAACCCATCATCAATGCATACTCCTAAAAATTTTTAATATTCTACCTTTGCTAGAGATTTCTGATCAAAGCGTCGTTTACAATTTCTTCAGTTAGTTCTTGTCTGTCAGGGGTATCATCAGCAAAAAGAACCAGCTCTGCATCTTCATGGATATAGAATGGCAAGTCATTAATATATATTAGGGGAGAGTTGCCGAAGATGGACCGTTGCCTAATTTGGACCACCTACGTATTTCACTGTGTGTTGGTAACTTAAAGTTCTAAGTTCGCTCAACTGATGAGAAACATTGTCGAAGTCACGTGGCTCAGTCGCCAGTCGACAATAGTCATTGGAGTGAGAACAATATCTTTCCATTATTACGTTTTCTTGGATGTCGCTGTAAGTTTTCTGCTACATATCATAAGCTTTCCTCTGCTCTAAAAGCAAGTAAAAATATCATTAGCACTATAGTTCAAAGTGCCATTCATTAGCAAATAACTCAATATCGTAAAACTAGAGTTTAGCGTTTTTTTTTTGTTCCTTCAACGTTATCTTTACTTATGTGGCGTCGAATTGCCGAAGTTAGACCAAAGGCTGTTTCCTAATTTGGACCGGTCCAATTTAGGGATCAATCGTAACAAATAATACTTAATGTCATTCAACAACAGGTAATAGGTAGATGTTACGTTTTTAGGTTTATTTTTCTAGGCTGCAAAACAATTTAAAAAATAAGGGGTACGTATGGTAACCTTTTTAGTTTTGGAAGATGCAATAAGGGGAATGTATGGGAAATGGACAGAAGATGAACTGAAGGTAGCTGTGGAAGCATACAGAAACGGTAGCCATGAACTTAGCGAGTGTGCTCGTATATACCGAGTACCAAAAGCTACAATTAAAGAGAGATGCTGATGGTAAAAGCATGTTCTCCCAAATCAAGTTCTGTTATTCGGAAGACAATCAACCATTACAACTGAGATTGAAAAAATTGTCGCACATCACCTTTTATTTGATGAGAGGTTTTTTTGCATTCACAATCAAAGATGTTCGTAAACTTGCATTCGACATAGCACAGAAATATGAACTGCCTCATTCTTTCAACATAGAAAAGAAAATGGCTGGTAAAATGTGGTTTTCGTCATTTATGAGACGAAATATAGAGCTTTCCCTCCGTCAGCCAGAAGGAATATCAATGGCGAGATGTTGAAATGAAGCTTGTCTTAATATTACGGGTCTTATTTCCTTCTTAGTCATTGTTTTACCGTGCGGTTCAATTTAAGCAACTGAAGGTCCAAATTAGGCAACCGGTTACCTAACTTGGACTGTTTATATATATTTTTAAATTGTAAGTAATATCCATTTATGCTTTATTTTTATTCAAAGTATAAAACTATCAGATGAAAGTGTACAACATAGAGTTTCTTTTAAAGTATATTTTGTTTCGATTAGATAGATAATGTAGACTATGGATCCCAAAATAAAAAAGTGGTCCAACATCGGCACCCTTCCCCTAAAAAAAGCAAAGGGCCCAAGACCGAACCTTGTGGCACCTCATTTTTGATTGTTCCCCAGTTTGAGGAATCAGCTGTTTTTTTGCATATTATGTAAATTAGTTACGTGAACTTGACTGATTTACTGACTTACGAGCAAAAGTAGATGAATAAACTTTCAGAACGGAGAAAGTGTGGCCACTAAATAGGGAATTGCGGGTGGAAAATGTCGCGGTGGCATGGCGCTTGTTTGGGTGAGGTTAGCGTGCAGTCTGTTTGCGGGAAACGTGGTGGTGGTTACGGCAGGTCGCGGTCGCTGTGCGTGGGAGTAGCAGAGAGCAGGAAGGCGTGGTGGGGGGAGGGTGGGGGGGGGGGGGACCGCAGACGCAGGCCTGGCTGGTCTCAGGGCTGCGCCGCGGTGGAGTAGCCGAGCGCTCTAAGGCGCCTCGCTGCGCAGCGCGCGTTCGTTCGCCGTGGAGATTCCAGTCCTCCCTGAGGCATGGCTGTGTGTGTTTTCCTTAGGTTAGTTTACCTAGGTTTAAGTAGTTTGTAAGCTACGGACTGATGACCACGCAGTTTGGTCCGATAGATTTACAAATATTTGAACATTTGATTTGGAGAATGTTGGCGATTTGAGTTTCATAAGTAGCCCACGCTGCAGCGATAAGCGCCGTTATTGTAATGATTCCCATCTCAGATCGTGTATCATTTCCTGTAACACAGTCTCCTCTGCATCGTGAGAATACGAAACGAGCTGCTCTTCTTTGGACTCTTCCGATGTCCTGCGTCAAACCCACCTGATAAGGATCTCACAGTGGGCAGCGATACTCCAGAAATGAACGGACAAGCGAGGTGTATTCTTTCTCTTCAGTAGTTCTGTTGCATCTTTTAAGGGTTCTGCCAATAAAACGCAGTCTCTGGTTCGCCTTTCCCACGACATTACCTGTGTGTTCTTTCCAGTTTAAGTCTGACGGCCGCGGTGGCCGAGGGGACTGCGGCGCTTCAGTTACGATTTGTACGGCTACTACGGTCGGGGGGTTCGAATCCCCCCCCCCCTTGGGTATGGATATTTGTGCCGTCCTTAGTTGTAGCTAGTTTATAAGTAGTTTGTACGTTTAGGGACTGATGACTCCTTACTTAAGCCGCATAAGCTCTACAAACATTTGAACTTTTTTTTAAAGTCTGACGTAATAGTAATTCCTATGTATTTAGTGAAGTTTACGTCCTTTACATTCGATTAATGTTGTAAAGGAAGTTTAACGGATTTCTTTTCGTACTCATGTGGACGACTTCACACTTCTCATTATTTAGAGTCAATTGTCAATTTTTACACCATGGTGATATCTTATTCAGATCGTTCTGCAGTTGGTTTTGATCTTCAGATTATTTTACTAGGCGGTAAATGACGGCGTCATCTGGAAACAACCTAAGAGAGCTACTTAGATTTCTCCCAAATCGTTTATGTAAATAAGGAACAACAGAGGACCAATAACACTACCCTGTGGAACGCCGGATATCACCTCTGTTTTAGTCGATGCCTTACCATCGAGTACTACAAACTGTGTCCTCTCTGAGAGGAAATCCCCTATCCAGTTGCAAATTTCTGGCGATATACCATAACCACGCCATCCGATTAAAAGCCGTTTGTGAGGTACGGTGTCAAAAGCCTCCTGGAAATCAAGAAATACGGAATCGATTTGCGAACCCTTGTCGATAGCACCCATCACTTCGTGTGAATAAAGAGCTAGTCGTGTTTCGCACGAACGATGTTTTCTAAATCCGTGTCGACCTTGGGAATTGCGGGTGGAAAATGTCGCGGTGGCATGGCGTTTGTTTGGGTGAGGTTAGCGTGCAGTCTGTTTGCGGGAATCGTGGTGGTGGTTGCGGCAGGTCGCGGTCTCTGTGTGTGGGAGTAGCAGAGAGCAGGAAGGCGTGGTGGGGGGGGGGGGGGGGGGACCGCAGAGGCAGAGACAGGCCTGCCTGGTCCCAGTCAGTGCTGCGGTCGTAGCCGTGGTGACGTCACACGGCGCCGGCGCCAGGCGAGTGCCGCGGTCTATTTGCGTCGCCATTGTGGCTCCGCGTCTGGACCGCCGCCACCTGCTCCTGCTACTCCTACTGCTACTCCTACTGGCTCACCCGTCTACCTGCTCAACGCGCCAATTCCGAAACTTGGCCGAAACGCCAGTACACCAGCTCCGCATCTAGCCGGATGACTCAGTTGCCCCCTCTGTCATCAGTTGCCCACAATTTTATATACCGGCTGATCAGATGATGTTCTTACCGCAGTCCGGCGACTGGTTTGATGCAGCTCTCCACCCTACTCTATCCTGAGCAAGCCTTTTCATCTCCTCATACGAACGGCAACCCACATCCAATTGAATCTGCTTACTATACGCGTCTCTTGGTCTCCCTCTGCGATTTTTACCCCCACACACTTCCCTCCAACGCTAAATTTACGATTCCACGATGTCTAAGAATGTGTCCTATCAAGCGATCTCTTCTCTTAGTCAAGGTATGCCAAAAATTCCTTTTTTCACCAATTCTGTTCAGTACCTCTTCATTATTCTGACTGATTCTTCCGTCGCTTCTTCTAGAACCTCTCATTAGTTACATGGTCCACCTACCTAATCTTCAGCATTCTTCTGTAGCACCACATTTCAAAAGCCTCTATTCTCTTCCTATCCGCACTGTTTATCGCCCATGTTCCACTCCCCTACAAGGCAATACTCCATACAAATGCCTTCAGAAAGGACTTCCTTGGGCTTAAATCAATATTCAATATTAAATTGGTTAATTTTTTTTTTCAAGAACGCTTTTGTACCCATTGCCATTTTGCATTTTATATCCTCTGTACTGCGACCATCGCATGTTATTTTACTAACCAAGTAACAAAATTCATCTACCACCTACATTGTTTCCTTACCTAATTTCTTCAGCATCCCCTGATTTTCTAACACTGCATTCCATTATCTTTGTTTTGCTCCGATTAATGTTTATTTTATAGGCTCTCTTCAACACACTGTCCATTCCGTTCAACTGCTATTCCAGGTCCTTTGCTGTCTCCGACAGAATGTTGTCAACAAAACGCAATGTTTTTATTTCTTCACCCTGAACTTTAATAACCTATTTCAAATTTTTCCTTGCTTTCCTTCACCGCCTGCTCGATGTACAAATTGAACAACATTGGAGAAAGGCTACAACCGTGTCTTACTCCCTTCCCAACTGATGCTTCCCTTTCATGCCCTTCGAGTCTAATAACTGCGATCTGGCGTTTGTACAAATTGTAAATAACTCTCCTTTCCCTGTATTTTACCCCTGCTGACTTCAGAATTTGAGAGAGTGTACTCCAGTCAACATTGTCAAAAGCTTTCTCCAAATCTACAAAAGCTAAAAATGTAGGTTTGCCTTCTTTAATCTATCTTTTAACATAAGTCGTAAAGTGAGTATTGTCTGTGCAGTGGAATTCTGGGCAGCACGTGCAATATAAATATGCACATATTCTCTGTTATACTTGTAATACAGGGTGAATCACCTAACACTGCACCACAAATATTACGGAAATGGAAAGTGCGACTAGTGTGCGGTTTTCTCAGAATGGATTGGTAGTCAGGGGCTCGTATTTTTAGCCAACAAACAGATTGTATTATTACTTAGAAAGTGTATTTTTGTACAAACATGCCGTTTTTTAAATGGAACAGTAGTCGTTCCTATCATGCACTGGAATTTTTGACTCCAGCTGTGTACAAAGAATTTTGAATGACATTTTTATCATGTTGTATTTGGCAGCTACAAACGTGCAATGTTCCGGGGACGGAGGCTACGACAGCGTAGCTGACTGGCTGGTGGTCATGAGACCGTGGGCTGTGCCCCAGGGGATAGCCACTCGGCCAGTCAGCTACGCTATCGCAGCCTCCGCTCCCGCAACTTTGAAGGGTTGTAGCTCCCAAACTATCCTCATGCCCAACGCCATCTCGCTGCCACATGTGCAACACACAGTTATGTAAAAGACGCGATTTTCTCAGAATTTCTTCACGAGTACGCTTTATCACTTGTACATAGTGTTGTCATAATCCACTACTAAAAGAGTACAAAGTCTGAAGTAAATCCGTGTTGCGAATGTTGTAGCCTCCCCTCTTTGCTACGGAAGTTACTGTTACTGCTGTACGACACTGATAGGCCGAAGACTGACCGATCCTGGATATCAGGTGGACTCTGGAAAAATGTGGACAGCGCAAGACAAGTATTAAGTGTTGCGATCGGTAGACTTACAAATGTGATCCAAGAGGAAGAGTCCGCCTCAGAATAATTCCACGCTGTTGTCTAATCTTCAGACGTAAGATGTTCGCCGAATGCAAACAAAACGGTTGTATTCTTGTTGTACATTTTGGGATGCGTTTCACAAGAACGTAACAACGTACAAATTACTCGGGCTGTTCGTATTTTTTTTTTTTTTTTTTTTTTTTTTTTTTTTTTTTTTTTTTTTCATTCTACACATATGCTGTAGTTTGCTTATTTTTGCTATTAATTTTTAGTTACTTCGTTGAAGACAATCTGTTTGACTGTTTTTAATTCTCCTTTTGATGCCTTGTTTAGCTGTTGATCAGTATTAAAGCTGTAGGCTTTTAATCAAATTGCGTGGTTATGGTATATCGCCCCAAAATTTGCGACTGGATAGGGGATTTCCTGTCAGAGGACACAGTTCGTAGTAATCGATGTTGAGGCATCGACTAAAACACAGGTGATATCGGGCGTTCCACAGGCTAGTGTTAATGGCCCTCTGCTGTTCCTTATTTACATAAACGATTTGGGAAAATCTCTAAGTAGCAATCTTAGGTTGTTTGCAGATGACGCCGTCATTTACCGTCTAGTAAAATCACCTGAAGACCAAAACCAACTGCAGAACAATGTGAATATCACTATGGTGTAAAAGTTGGCAATTGACTCTAAATAATGGGAAGTGTTAAGTCGTCCACATGAGTACGAAAAGAAATCCGTTAAACTTTGTTTACAAGATAAATCAATCAGAAGTGAAGGCCGCAAACTCCACAAAATACCTAGGAATTACTATTACTTCAGATTTAAACTGGAAAGTACACGTAGATAATGTCGTGGGACAGGCGAACCAGAGACTGCGTTTCATTGGCAGAACCCTTAAAAGATACAACAGAACTACTAAAGAAACTGCATACACTACGCTTGTCCGTCCAATTTTAGAGTATTGCTGCCCAGTGCGGGATCCTTATCAGGTGGGTTTGACGGAGGACATCGAAAGAGTCCATAGAAGGGCAGCTCGTTTCGTATTGTCACGATACAGGGGAGACAGCGTTACGGCAATGATATAGGATCTGGGATGGGAATCATTACAGCAACGGCGCTTATCGCTGCGGCGTGGGCTACTTGTTGTTGTTATGGTCTTCAGTCCGGAGACTGCTTTGATGCAGCTCTCCACCCTACTCTATTCTGAGCAAGCCTTTTCATCTCCTCATAAGAACGGCAACCCACATCCACTTAAATCTGCTTACTATACGCGTCTCTTGGTCTCCCTCTGCGATTTTTACCCCACACACTTCCCTCGAATGCTAAATTTACGATTCCTCGATGTCTAAGAAACTGTCCTACCAAGCGAACTCTTCTTTTAGCCAGGGTATGCCAAAAATTCCTTTTCTCACCAATTCTGTTCAGTACCTCTTCATTGGTTATGCGATCTACCCACCTAATCTTCAGCATTCTTCTGTAGCACCACATTTCAAAAGCCTCTATTCTCTTCCTGTCCGCACTGCTTATCGTCCATGTTTCACTCCCGTACAAGGCAACACTCCACACAAATGCCTTCAGAAAAGACTTCCTTACACTTAAATTAATATTCGATGTTAGCAAATTTCTCTTTTTCAAAAATGCTTTTCTTCCCATTGCCATTCTGCACTTTATATCCTCTGTACTGCGACCATCACATGTTATTTTACTACCCAAGTAACAAAACTCATCTACCACCTTCACTGTTTCGTTACCTAATCGAATTCCTTCAGCATCGTCCGATTTACTAAGACCGCATCCCATTATTTTTGTTTTGCTCTTGTTGGCTATACTTACGAAACTGCAATCGCCAACATACTCCTGCGAATGCGAAAATGTATTGTTGACTGCCACCTATATAGGTAGAAATGATCATCAGAATAAAATACGAAAAATCAGATCTCGAACGGAGAGATTCAGGTGTTCTTTCTTCCCGCGCGCTATTTGAGAATGGAACGGAAGATAAAATAGTATAACGGTGGTTCGAAGAACCATCTGCCAGGCATTTAAATGTGATTTGTAGAGTATCCCATGTAGATGTAGATGCAGAAGTAGGTTTTGCCGCGGAAGCCGAACCTCGGCAGGCAATGAACGCTTGGCATTCTCAGCTAGGCTGTGCCCAAGACAGCTAAAAGCAGGGCCAGCCCAACTGTGGTGCCGTGTGCACTGCCACACGTGCAACTAACGGCTCTCATACTGTACTCTGATTAAAATCTACCTTCAGTTTATGTCCGTCGGTTGCTGTAGTAGCATGGTGCCTGCAATGAAGAAGACGCAGCAGTTAATTCCACAACGTATCTGGGAGTACACAAAAGAAGCATTTTGTAATAGAACGACCACATAAAATTAATCGTGGGTAAGGCAAATGCCAGGTTTACAGTGAGATTCATTCAAAAATAGAATGGTTGTAGAGCTTATGGAACTTAACTACGGGGTCATCAGTCCCTAAACTTACAAACTACTTATGAACTAGCTAAGACTAAGGACGGCACAAATATCCATGCCCGAGGGGAGATTCGAACCCCCGACCGTAGTGGCCGTGCAGAATGCCGCAAACCGCTAGACCACCGCGGGCGGCTGAGATTCATTGGAAGAATAGTAAGTAAGGTAGTCCTCCCACAAAGAAAGCTTGCCCCTTTATTCACATGAAGTGTTAAGTGCCATCGACAAGGGATCTCAAATCGATTCCAAATTTCTGGATTTCCGGAAGGCTTTCGACACACTACCTCACAAGCGGCTTGAATTGAAATTGTGTGCTTATGTAATATCGCCCCAATTGTGCGATTGGATTCGCGATTTCCTATCAGAAAGGACACAGTTCGCAGTGATTGACGGTAAGTCATCGAGTAAAACAGAAGTGATATCTGGCGTTCCACACGGAAGCGTTATAGGTCCCCTACTCTTCCTCGTGTTTATAAACGATTTAGGAGACAATCTGAATAGCTCCCTTAGACTGTTCACGAATGATGCTGTCGTTTATCGGTTAGTGAAGTCAACAGAGGATCAAAAGCAACTGCAAAGCGATTTACCCAAAATTTCTACATGGTGCGAAAATTGGTAATTAACACTAAATAATGAAAAGTGTGAAGTAATACACATGACCACTAAAAGAAATTCGCTGAACTTCAATTACACGATAAATCAGTCAAACCTTAAGATAGTAAATTCTACCAAATACCTAGGAGTTACAATCACGAACAACTTTGACTGGAGAGAACACACAGAAAATATTGTGGGGGAAGGCTAACCAAAGATTACATTTCATTGGCACAACACTTCGAAGATGCAACAGCTCCACCAAAGAGACTGCCTAAATCACACTCGTGCGTCTTCTCCTGGAGTATTGCTGCCCAGTGTGGGACCCTCACCAGGTGGGACTGACGGAAGACATTGAGAAGGTCTTCATGGATTGACGCTTACGTGTACAAAATTTCAAAAGATTGGAACAAAACTGTAGATTTGTATGCAACACGTACAAACATACAAACACTCTGCTTTATATACCGGGTTATCATAAACTCAGTATACATTTTGAAAACTTAATAAATGACGGATTAATGTAGATAGAGAGGTGAAAATTGACACACATGCTTGGAATGACATGGGGTTTTATTAGAAGCAAAAAAAAGTTCAAAAAAGTCCGACAGATGACGCTACATCTGTAGCTGTAGCTACAGCTGTAGTCGAGGAATAATGTTGTGAACAGCACTGTAAAGCATGTCCGGAGTTATGGTAAGGCATTGGCGTCGGATGTTGTCTTTCGGCATCCCTAGAGATCAATCACGTCAATCACGATACACTTGCGACTTCAGGTAAACCCAAACGCAATAATCGGACGGACTGAGGTCTGGGGATCTGGGAGGCCAAGCATGACGAAAGTGGCGGCTGAGCACACGATCATCACCAAACGACGCGCGCAAGAGATCTTTCACGCGTCTAACAATACTTTTTAGTTTTTTGTTTGTTTGTTTGTTTTGGTTTTAATAAAACCCCATGTCATTCCAAGCATGTGTGTCAATTTTTACCTCTCTGTCTCCATTATTCCGTGATTTATTAAGTTTTAAAATTTATACTGACTTTTGATGACCCGGTATTACTGGCATGAAACTTATTTAAACCGTAGGAAAAACTGTTGCAAAAATGCATCCATTTTCGAGTCTCTGTTATTAACAAAACAAAATGGCTAAGCGGTTCTATTTCAACAGACATGCCTACAGAGCGCGCTAAGGAAGCAGTACCATAGTGCACGTAGCACCAGCTATTTAGTTATCGGAGAAATTCACAATTCGTCATCTTAGACTCCTCGTCAACTTACCGACCTTCCCCTACACTGTATATAAAGCTTTCTCCAGAAGTGACAAAGTGTGAAATATTAATACGCTATTCTGCTGCATATTGATAAAATAAGAAACTGTACAAAGTTCATAAAAACGAACAATTTTTAGGTACTAACATAAATTGCGCCCTATACGTTTACACTGAGCATTTTGTAATCAAATTTAACAACAAGTGCAGAAATTATGCTACAACTAGTAACTAAGTTGTTTTAAATATGTTCATCTTTGGATAAACCAATACATGGTAACTACAACTTAGTTACGAGTTCTAGCATAATCTCTACATTTTATGTTTAGTTTTATTATGTAATGCTCCGAGTAAACATATAGGGCACAATTTATGTAAGTACCTAAAAAATCTTCGTTTGTATGAACTTAATACTTTGTACAGTCCCTTATTTTATCAATATGCGGCAGAATAGCGTATTAATATTTCACATTTTATTACTTTTCGGGAAGGCTAAATATACAGAGTACTTCTCACCTCTTTAATCCTGTGATTCTACTGCGAATTTTATGTAATATTTGTACTTGTATATAATTCTTAACTGTTTCCTGTACAAATACCTGTAGAAGGGCAATAATTGCTCGAAACCGGTTGTAAATAAATCTGCAACCTTGCAACTGGTCGCTGTTTACTTCTCCAACCTATAGAACACATTAATGATAAAAGGTCAAGCAATTAATTAAAATTTGTGACGCGGCCGGGCATCGAACACAGACCATGTTTACTATGCAAACGTCCTACCGTTAGACCACCACATCACTAACGTGTAATTTAAGTACGACTTCCCTCCACGTCACAAACTTTAATTCAGCTTCTGTGTTCCATATCTATGGAACACAGATGCTGTATTAAAGTTTGTGACGTAGAGGGAAGTCGTACTTAAATTACTCCGAGGCACCTTACAAATTAGTGATGTGGTGGTCTATAAAAAACTGAAAGTGTTATGAAAACCTAAATGCTAAGGTTAACTTATTGAAAACTTGAACTGCAAAATATGAGTAAATCAACATGTTGCTTTTATGATTGTGTATGTATATCATTATGAGTACCCGTATAAAGTGTCTTACTTGTGCATATGTATCCTAAGATGTCATAATTGATGTTCACTGAATGCAGTAGAATGTACAAGAAATAGCGTAAATAAAAATTTATTAAAAAGAAAAAAAAACGGTGAGACGTTTGCCTAGTAAGCATGGAGGTCCGGGTTCGATTCCCGGCCGCGTCACAAATTTTAATTCATTGCTTCACCTTTATCATTAATGTCTTGGACATAGTCGATACGAAAAATCGTCTCACGGTTTCTGAATTTATTTTTAATTGTTATCTACAGAAGACAGTTGCTGCAGTGGATAAAACATTTAGTAGTTTTAGTGTCTGCTCCTGCTGTTTACTCCTTGTAATTTATCACGACTCTCAAACTCGAATTAATTCGCTAACCTAGCAGCGAGGCACGGAAGAGAAAGCGTTTGCGTGCTTCCCAAGGAAGCGAGCATCGCCGAGCAAGCAATCAGTCGGGGCGTTCACGGGTTGCTCAGTGGCGTGCATCACCATCGGACTACTAACCAAGGAGGTTAAAATAAAGTGAGATGGCGTTCTCTATGCCGAGCACATACGTCAGTTGAAACCTGTCCGCCATATTGGTGAGTTGTGAAATGCTATTTCTCCAGTAAAACTATGCAGCAAGTCGACCGTCTTACTGCTAATGCATCCATCTACATCTACATGAGATACTCTGCAAATCACATTTAAGTGCCTGGCAGAGGGTTCATCTAACCACCATTTTACTATTTATCTCCCATTCCATTCTCGAATAGCGCGCGGGAACAAAGAACACCTGAATTTCTATATTCGAGCTCTGATTTATCGTATTTTGTTCTGATGATCATTTCTACCTATGTAAGTGGCAGTCAACAATATATTTTCGTATTCGGACGATAATTTTGGTGACTGGAGTTTCGCAAGTAGCCCACGCCGCAGCGATAAGCGTCGTTGTTGTAATGATTCCTATCCCAGATCCTGTATCATTTCCGTAACACTGTCTTCTCTGTATCGTGACAATACGAAACGAGCTGCCCTTCTTTTGACTCTTTCGATGTCCTTCGTCAAACCCACCTGATAAGGATCCCACACTAGGCAGCAATACTGCATAAACTGACGGACAAGCGTAGTATATGCAGTCTCTTTAGTAGTAATGTTGCATCTTTTAAGAGTTCTGCCAAAAAAACGCAGTCTCTGGTTCGCCTTTCCCACGACATTATCTACGTGTTCTTTCCAGTTTAAGTCTGAAGTAATAGTAATTCCTAGGTATTTTGTGGAGTTTACGGCCTTCACTTTTGATTTATCTTGTAAACAAAGTTTAACGGATTTCTTTTCGTACTCGTGTGGACGACTTCACACTTCTCATTATTTAGAGTCAACTGCCAATTTTTACACCATACTGACATGTTATTCAGATCGTTCTGCAGTCGGTTTTGATCTTCAGATTATTTTACTAGACGGTAAATGACGGCGTCATCTGCAAACAACCTATGAGAGCTACTTAGATTTTCCCATAAATCGTTTATGTAAATAAGGAACAGCAGAGGACCAATAACACTATTCAATTTTAAGTCAGTGCAAAGTTTGTACTTTCAAAATAAATACTAACAAACACTTGTCACAAGATATTTGAAAAATTAATTTTTAACGCTAATTTGAACTCTTTCAACACGTTGTACATAACGCCAATGCCGTCGGACGTATTATTCATGTTTTTAAGTGACGTAAAACATCAGTTCTACAATATGAACACTTCTCTAAATTTTAGCAGTATAGCGGGGACAGGCTTCACTTTTTCAGCGTAAGGTCGTCTCCCTGTATTCTAACCTCCTTGCGACTAACACAATGCACGGAACTGATCTTTTGTCTATTCACAATGCAAGGAGACCAGCAAAATCTTGTATCCCAAAGCACTATTTAACGTACAAGGCAATAATCAATAAATCCTCGCTTTATTTATTTTTTATTTTTTTGCATGTAATAGTCCACTTCATTTATGTCTATATACTTGCACACAAATTCCTTCGAAATGTCTCGACATCTAACGACATCTGCTGCTCTTCTTAAGGTAAGACGGTACGCTGAAATTTATCAAAAAATCAATTTTTAGTTTTTTGCTTAATTAGATACTATGTTCTTTTCTGAACATTTATATGTATTTTGGCCCACTTTACGTTACGGTTGTAACATTAAAAGTAGGCCTTTGCGATCGTCTTTTGACAGCTCGAAGTTTAATGAAAATAACGGCTTAACCAATCATCTGAGACGAAAACTGATTAACCGAATTTGTAGAGGAGAAAATGCTCTGAAACTTTGCTCCCTTATGTTTTTTTCAATCTCGTATCGTTTGAGAGATATTTGCAAAAATAACGGCGATTTGACACCATCCCTTGAATTAACGAAAACCAGCCGTTCGGAGATGTCACGTGACATTCCTCGCCCAGAACTCTCTCTGGCATACGCCATTTTGCGTTGCGTATTTGATGATTTTCTTATTGTAACTTACACGTTGTCATTTCAAAGCAATGGCGAACTGAATAATTAACAAACACGTTATTCTTCGTACGATAAATTGTAATCTAGTGTCTAAAAATGCCATATTAGCCAGTGGCGTAGCTTTATCAGCAAGGGCCCCGGGGCAAAAATGACATTGGGGCCCTCTTTAAACAAAAACTACACAGATGCAAAACTACTTCATCGTCTGCTCCTAACTATCCACTGGAAGACATAATAAGGCAAACCTAAATACCACTAAGTAAATTATTATGTGTCACACAGTAGATAATATTTAATCGTACTCTCTAATATAATTATAACTGTGAACATTTGTTTGTTTGTTATGCTTTCACACAAAAATTACTGGGTGGTTACCGATGAAATTTCCAGAGGGACAGACATGATAAAACGACCCGATGCGATAGTTTCCGAATTTGCTCCGTGTTAGGCGAATGAAGTTACAGGCAGAAACTTCACTTATGATGCGCCCATCAGTAACACAAAGCCGTCCACTATTCATATTTTCTATTCTTCTTGCATGAATTTCAGAATCCAGTTGGTTGGAGCACGTCATTGGGATCTGTTACTAAGGAGAACTCCTTTGGGGGCATTCACTACACAAACAGTTGAGTTAGTGTAACAATACCGTTCTGTAACAATGCATTGCAGAGACATCATATTCAAATGTGGTCACACCGTATATTGTCTCAAACACACTGCTAGAAATTCAGCACCATTGGCTGTTATTTCGCAGAGACTGGCAGCCTTGGCAACAAGGTATACACGTCTTAGGGGACAAGCAACAGACCTTGTTATGTTTGTTTATATTCTGAGATGGAAATAATTTTTGGATTTCACTTCGTGTGTTGGAGGGTTGTTGGTCAGGGTTCAAAAAGTTAAGTCGAAAATACTTCATTCAACTAAAATATTATACACAGTACCACGTCGATTATCCGGAGTAATTGGGGGACATGGATGGTCCCAAAAGCCGGTTTATTTGGCTAATCGTACTACACACTTGTTCATATTTGCCTATAAGGAGTTTGAACTGTATTTGAAGCCGCGCGATCCTTCGCACTGCCACAGAATAGGGAGTATACAGAAAGGAAACTCCCGCTGCAGTCTGTCGTCCAAAATTTAGTGCGCATGCGCGCAATCGGCCATCTTGAAAAGCAGTAAACGTTTGATCACTCCCTACTCTGTGGCGTGGTAATGCGCCGTCTTTGTTTGTTAATTCTGTATTTTAACTGCCTGAATCGCATAAAAGTAAACAAGTATTTGGTACAGTGAAAACAAAGAACTGGAGCTGTTCCGTTGTTATTATGAGCAGCAATAAAAGAAAAGGCGGCCGATGGTGTTCAGCACCTAATTGCCGCAATAATTCGAATACAAATAAGGATATGTTTCTTCACCTTCCCAAAAGATGGTGAGCAGTAAGTGAACGTCGGTACATGTGTAGTGAAAGTTAAATGTCATCAGTTTCGAATGAGAGTAATATGTGCGTAATTATTAAAAGTAGCCTCGCTTCTTCTCTTGACGATAACTCTCGCTGTTACTGTTGCTGCAGCAGTTGAACAGCATCGAAATGTTTAAGTACATTTACATTTTATAAGTTTAACGTTGCAGGGAATAATATAAAATGAATGACAAAGAATAGTGCGTAAGTAGGCAGATAAAATTTTACTTACGGCATTGGAGGCGTAGTGTGCTAATGTTGGCAATGAATGCTCTTCGGATACTCAAACAAATAGATTAAGGGAAATAATTATTTTATGCTGTTCCTGCTCTGTGGTTGACAGATTCCTCCCTTCTCCGATCAGTAAATTAATGATACTCCTAAAGCAAATACAACTTTTATATATGCCCAGACGTCATTAATTCTGTGCAATCACGTTGTACTGCTAAGTCTGACTCAATATTTTGTGTCAAATAAAAACTGGCAGTTGTAAAGTCACTTTCTTGTCTATAATTAATTTCCCACTCATAACTCCGCGTTATTTGGAATTTTTCTAGAGATAAGCACCAAATAAAACGATCATCGATTCCACTGTACATTTTCGTAGTTGTACTAAAATTTAGGTCTATATTTTTCGTTGGGTTACAATTAGGTACAAGAAGATGGCGCAAAATAGATGAAAGCCGTTTCCTTTCGTAAAAGTCGGTGAGATTAGCTGCAGTTCGTAAAAAGTCCATTTCCAGCCAAAGTACTAAGTGGCTATAGTTCCGGGTTTACTGCTTTTCAATATGGCGTCGAGCGCAACGCTTGGTAACATACAGAACAAAGGCGCCGCCCCCAGCTTTCCCTTCTGTATGCTCCCTATTCTGTGGCACTGCACCGAGCGATATGCCGCAAATCTTGGAAGGCTGAGCTGTTGCTGTGAGCAGCTTTGATGCTGCCGCCACTTCTGCCGACTGAATGGTTACAGCGACTGGCGACGTGGCCGGTTAGCAAAGCCACCGAGTGCCGTTTCGTGAAATGAAGGTCCCATTAGAAGCACCCGGTGGCCCAGTGCGGGTACTGTTGGAAACTTGGTTTCAGGGGAGGGGGAAGTAATGGACGTAAAAAAAAATCGACGATCTACTGTAACTTTTTTCGAACGTCGCTCACAGAGGTCGAGGGGCCCCTGGAGCTCGGGGGCCACGGGGCACTGCCCCGCCTAGCCCTATGATAGCTACGCCACTGATATTAGCATTAGTTAACAACTGCCATCAATAGTACGAGATTAAAGAATGCAAGTTCCAATTGTTATCAGTAGCGTAGTGGGCAATGCGTTGACTGTTAAAATCGGTTACAAGCTTCCTGGGGTTTTATTTGCGGACGGAGACGTTAGTACTGCTTCCTCCCACAAGTCCCCTAAAACCTCTGCATCCTTGCGGATGCTGTTGCGTAGCAGTGTGCGTTTGTACCGCCCTACAGTACGCACGAGGTGCCGTAGTTGCTGTCCATGTCGTTATGGAAAGCATAGAGTTGTGACTAACCTGTTGTCTTCTATAGTTGTGTCCCCAGCGCAGAAGACAGCACACAGGTCGTTGGTTCTTCTACAGCATACAAGTGAGGCTAAAATAAATTCTGTAGGATGGAAGCATAAAAAGCGACTCGCGAGATTCTTAATTCTCAGGGATGCCATTTATTAAATAAATAATAAAGTATGAACAACTTTTGTTAATACGACACGGCCTATGCTGCCCGTAGTTCATGTTGAGACCTCGACTGTTATCACAATTATACAAAACTTTACTCATGACCGGCGCGTATAGTGGTCAGCTCGAGACTGAAACTGCGGCGCGTTGCGAGACTAGAGGTAGAGGGCACCTGACGCTCTATTTCGCGCCAAAACATGGCCGTCGCGCGCCTTCTGCAAAATCGCTCTTCTCTTGTTACAATAAGAGAAGGCACCTTAAACTTTTTAAATTGTCAAAACCTAGCCTGTCCTTGAGAGAGATTTATTACAAATTCTCAGCTCTGAATAATTAATATTTAGTTTATAATAAACAAAAGTAATTACGAAAGAAATCACGTGACGTGAAATGCAGCAGCCAATGCGAGGAGAGCACCAGTAACATAGGCGGGCTTTCCCACGGGAACCAGCACCTACTGTGCCATATGCTACTGCTCCCCACCCCACATTTCAACATATGCTGCACATCTGTCTTTCTTCCGCATTTTAAGACACGTACAATGTTAGCAAAGAAACGGCCAGCGGCCAGAAATATGAAGTGGCCACAGGCCAGGAATATCACACGGTCAGAAACAATATCACGTGTTGGGTGCATAGATATTATCACAATAGTAGAGTCGTAATCTTAACATATTTTTTTTTATTATTTAGATTATTATTTTGGTCCAAAATGTTAGCAAAAACTTATAAAACTACAAATCTAAAGTGGGCCGTAAAACACGTCAGTGCGATTTTTTCATTCCTGTCCACCAGATACAACTGCATTTTTTTTTTAATTTCTTAAAAAGGATTATACCTCCGGCACTTTTACAGTTAGAGTGTTAGGTTCTTTTGTGTTTTGCTCAGAAATGTACGGTTCATATGTTGGTTAACTTGCGCATTTCGGTAGTCAAATGTGTGCAGGCGCGTATGCAAACAAAAGTTCTCTTGTAAAAACGTGTTTCGTTGGTTGCTATTGTTTGCGAATACGAAGTTTCTTGAAAGTTTTAGTGCGGTGTGTAGTTAACTGTGTTTCTATAATGGCTAAACCAAAAGGTTTGTTCAAGAAACGTAAATTCCTGGGAAAACAAGAAAACTGTAGAAAATGAAGTCAGAGGTGTACGGTATACTGAGTACCTAGGCGATGGAGATAGCCGAGTATTGGATCCCCTCTGCCAGATTCAACTTTATTATGTTTCAGTAATGAAATTAGAACGTGTGAGGTATGTTTACAGGAGGATGGACACCCGCCTTCGTAGACTCAAGAGCAAACTTGGTGGAAGAAAGCTTTCTGATGGCAAGTCTATGAAGCGTAGGTTGACACATAACAGTATCAATGAGTTGCCTGAATATTATGGGAATGCCATTACGAAGAATTCTAGATATGTGGAGGCAATGAAGAAAGCAGTGTGGGCCACTTTCTTGCACCGTATATCCACTGACGAGAAGCCAACACATTTTCTATGTCCGCCACCCCCTGATATGTGGTGCAATTTTACGAAGGCAGCTGGTAACCTCAAAACATTGACACACAAGCACTATCTATGGATCAATTATGGATCAAATCAATCTACAGATAACTTGCCCGTCCTGATCTACTGAGGGAGTGCTTGCATGGAAAAACTCAAAACGCAAATGAGGCCTTCAACAACATCGTGTGGACTCGCATACCTAAAAAGGTGTTTGTTGGTTACAAAACTTTACAACTAGCAGTGTCAAATGCTGCGATAACGTGGAAGAATGGAAACATTGCCAGATAAAGTTTTAGAACAGTTGGGCATGTCACCGGACAGAATACTGTAACTATTCCAAGAGAACTTGACAGCTTTGCAGCTTCTCTTATGTCTAAAGAGTCAAGAAGCAGGAAAAGGAAACAAACAAATGAAGCCAAAGATAATGAGGACCCTGATTATGGAGCAGTGTGCTTCTAACCACTTCTTGGGGACAGATCTGTAAGTTTTTCCTAGAATAAAGATGTTGTAAAACTTTGTGTTTCATTTTCTCGAAACTATAAATTCTGGAACATTTTCCCCGTTTTCCCAGAAACCATCAGAGAAACTTAATGAAAATTTCACAGATTGTAAACAACACTGCATTACAGCTGTGGAACCCCAGTCATGTTGTTTGCACCAGTAATGAGGCTATAACAAAAATATTTATGACTGTCTTTCACAAAAAACTTTAATGCACGGCAATTTAATAAGTGGAAGGAAGGAAGCTTAGAATTTAACGTCCCGTCGACAGCGCGGTCATTAGAGACGGAGCTTACGCTCGGATTTTCGAGGGAGGATGTGGGAGGAAATCGGCCGTGCCCTTTGAAAGGAACCATTCCGGTATTTGCCTGGAGTGATTCAGGGAAATCGCGGAAAACCTAACTCTGAATTGCCGGAGGTGGATTTGAACCAGCATCCCCCCGAATTTAATAAGTGTATTATAAATTAATCCGCAAAAAAAAAAGCAACCAGTTGCTTGTGATAATTTTATTTTTGACGACCGGTTTCGGGCGCTAGAGTGCCCTTCTCCTGGTCTCTATACAGGCAAGCAAGTGAATTTGTTTACAGTAAAGGATATAAAAAGTATAAACGTCTGTTACATAAATTTGTATTTGTCAGTATAAAAGTATTCGACCTGAGTGTGAAAGTTTATAAAGCTAATAAAATGAGTGATCCAGTTTTGAAACAAATAGACTGTACTAAATATGTTCATATAAAGGGATAAAATTTACACTTACATTTTAGTATTGTATCTTAATCTATGTACATGCTAACAGGTGACTAAACGCTAAGTGCAGAGATTATGCAAGGAATAACAATCAGCTGCTGTAGTATCTATGGCTGAGCCTCATAATGGAAGGGTAAAAGTAAATAAGAAAAAACAGGAGTGGGGTGAAAAACAGTAATAATCGAAGTTGACAATAAAAGCGTAAAAAGAGCAGTAGGTGACAGATAAATCAGTCCCTTAACAGAATAATATTCAGTAGTGTAAGAAGTACAATAATAAGTGACGCCATAGGCGGAATATTTCCTGAACTAGCCACTGACACCCCAGTGCCGGCCGCGGTGGCCGAGGAGACTGAGGCGCTCCAGTCACGGTCTGCACGGCCACTACGGTCGGGGGTTCGAATCCCCCCTCGGGCATGGATATTTGTGCCGTCTTTAGTATAAGGTAGTTGATAAGTAGTTTGTAAGTTTAGGGACTGATGACCCCGTAGTTGAGTCCCATAAGCTTTACAAACATTTGAACATTTTGAAACATATTTGACACTCCAGTAGGGCACTCAGAATGTCGCTATCAGGGCAACTGTCAATATAAACAAAGTGTCATTGTGTCTATGGATCAAATATTAATGGGGATAAACTGAGAAGTGATTCTCATACGAGAACTAAGTTAACAATGTAAGTTATAAGCGTTAAGATATAAGTTATTATAAATTGCAATACCAAAATGATTTTGATTCAGTGAGTTGCACAAAGATCATTTAATTTTCAGTGACAAGTTCAGACAAATCTGTTCAGTAGTTTCTGAGAAATTTGGGCATGAATTTGCTTAATTTAACATTGTCGGTATGGTTCCTACCGTCTCACCATAAGATGGACTACCATTATGTGAAACTTTGAAAACTGTCTCTCGAACCCCCTACCTCCCGCTTTTCGCGAATGGTCGCCTTAACCCCTCCGCCATCTGAGCAAGCTCCCTCGCCCGACCTAAACTTCCACGTGTTACCCTGGCCTCTGTCCCCAAAACGCTCGTGCACATTATGACGTTCAAAAAATGTTTGTAAATCTTATGGGACTTAACTACGGGGTCATCAGTCCCTAAACTTACAAACTACTTATGAACTACTTACGAACTAGGACGGCACAAATATCCATGCCCGAGGGGGGATTCGAACCCCCGACCGTAGTGGCCGTGCTGACCGTGACTGGAGCGCCTCAGTCACCTCGGCCACCGCGGCCGGCCATTATGACGTCATTCCCAACACATCGAAAGACATTTGTATTAAATTACAAAATAGCTGAAAACGATGCTTGTCGGCAGCAGCTAGTTCTACAGCCTCGGAAATACGCTCGTGGAAAATGAAGAAGCCCATGTATTCGCCGACCCAGCAGAGGGAAGTTTTATTGACACATTCTTGATTATGTATACAACACACGATCAACAGGCAGAGCCATACGCATGTGAGTACAGTCACCAGAGAGTCCGCAATGTTGGAGTTAATCTAAGTATACCCTCCTTTTACAACAATGCAAGTTGCAATTCTTTCATGGAAACGATGATAGAGGCTCCGGATTTGGTTGTGTGGAATGGCCTGCCACGCAGTTTCCACCCGGTGCCTCAGTTGGTCCAGATTTCGTGCCGCTCAAGCAGACCGTTCAACATGACGTTTCATGCGGTCCCAAACATGCTCAATGGGGAGAGAACTGGGGATCGTGCTGGCCGGGGTAGTTGACGTACACCTTGAAGAGCACGTTGGGTGGTACGGGATACACGTGGATGTGCATTGTCCTGTTGGAAAAGCATATCACCATCGACGTGGTACTGTGTATAATATTTTAGTTCAATGAAGGATTTTCGACTTAACTTTTTGAACCCTGACCAACAAACCTCAAACGCACGAAGTGAAATCCAAAAATTATTTCCATCTCAGAATATACACAAACATAACAAGGTCTACTGCTTGTCCCCTAAGACGTGTATACCTTGTTGCCAAGGCTGCCAATCTTTGCGAAACAACAGCCAATGGTGCTGAATTTCTAGCAGTGTGTTTGAGACATTATACGGTGTGACCACATTTGAATATGATGTCTCTGCAATGCATTGTTACAGAACGGTATTGTTACACTAACTCAACTGTTTGTGTAGTGAATGCCCCCAAAGGAGTTCTCCTTAATAATATATCCCAATGAAGTGCTGTAACCAACTGGATTCTGAAATTCGTGCAAGAAGAATAGAAAATATGAATAGTGGACGGCTTTGTGTTACTGATGGGCGCATCATAAGTGAAGTTTCTACCTGTAACTTCATTCGCCTAATACTGAGCAAATTCGGAAACTATCCCATCGGGTCGTTTTATTATGTCTGTCCCTCTGGAAAATTTCATCGGTATCCACCCAGTAATTTTTGTGTGAAAGCATAACAAACAAACAAATGTTCACAGTTATAATTATATTAGAGAGTACGATTAAATATTATCTACTGTGTGACACACAATAATTTACTTAGTGGTATTTAGGTTTGCCTTATTATGTCTTCCAGTGGATAGTTAGGAGCAGACGATGAAGTAGTTTCTCTTGAGTGTAGCAAGACGAGTTAAATGATGGTTTCAGTGTATCGCGCACTGTTCAATGTTCTCTAGACGAATGTGGTTGTGTGGAATGGCCTGCCATGCAATTTCCACCTGGTGCCTCAGTTGGATCAGATTTCACGCTGCTCGTGCAGACAGCCCAACATGACATTTCATGAGATCCCAAACATGCTCATTGGAAATCTGGGGATCGTGCTGGCCATGATAGTTGATGTACACCTTGAATAGCACCTTGGGTGGTAAGCGATACATGTGTATCTGCATTGTCGTGTTGGGAAAGCACATCACCTTGTTGGTGCGTGACCGGTAGCAAGACGGGTTGAATGGTGTACCGTGTACTGTTCAACGTTCTCTACACGATCCCTAGAGGAGAATGGTGAGTGAACAATAACGCTCCCCTCACAATGATGCACGATCATGTGTGCCGTTAGAGTGTCCTCCACTTACATCGTCCAGCCCGCCTGCAGTGGTGTCATGGTACGCGCTTATAAAGCGACTAATGGAGACGTGTCGTCTTCAGTGATGAGAGTCGTCGCTGCCTCGGTGCCAATGATGGTCGCACGCGTGTGTGGTGTCGTGCAGGCGAGTGCGAAAATCTGGAGTGTACGCGACAGAGGCAGACGGGACCGACACATGGCATCGTGGGGTGGGGAGCCGTATCCTGCACTGGCCGTTCTCCTCTGATGTTCGTTGTGGGGAAAAATGAACAGTACACAGTACATTGAAACCATCATTCAACCCGTCTTGCTATCGTTCATGAACCAACAAGGCGATGTGCTTTTCCAACAGAACAATGCACGTCCACACGTATACCGTACAACCCACCGTGCTCTTCTAGGTGTACGTCAACCACCCTGCTCATGAAACTTCCTGACAGATTAAAATTGTGTGCCGGAACCGGGACTCGAACCTGGGACCTTTGCCTTTCGCGGGCAAGCGCACTACCGACAGTGCTATCCCGACACGACTCACGATGCCGCCTCACAACTTTACTTCCGCCAGTACCTCGCCTCCTACTTTCCAAACTTCACAGAAGCTCTCTTGCAAACACGCACTCTGCCAGGAAGTTTCATATCAGCGCACACTCCGCTGCAGAGTGAAGTTTCATTCTGGATACACCCTGCTCATCATTATCCCCAGATCTGTCCCCCATTGGGCATGTCTGGGGCCGCATGAAACGTCATCTTGGCTTGGTCTACGCGACCGGCGCGAGGTCTGGTCCAACTGAGACATCAGGCTACGATCGTCTTCATGCGAAAGTTGCACCCTACATCGCTGCGAAAGGAGGGTATACTCAATACCAGCGTCGACAATGTGCACGGTCTGGTGACTGTACTGACGTGCGTATGGTTCTGACTGCGTGATCGTGTGTTGTGTACATCCTCCAGACTGTATCAATAAAATTTCTCTCAGCTGGATTGACGAATTAATGGTGTCCTTTTTCTCATTTTCCAGGAGTGTATGTTGACAGCATCTGTGACAGGTTACTTTGGATTAGATGTCTCCATATTGTAGATTATGCTCTCCATTACTCGGAGTGTGTCGTACCCAGGCTTGTTTGGATACTAGGAGTAGACAGTGTAGTCTGTGCTCGACATACAGATTGATTCACGAAGGTATATAAACATTTTAATACGTTGTTCTAGAAATAGAACTAACGAAAAAAGTTCGAATAAACATAGATCCGCAAATGTTCAGTTACGGTTGATGAGCGATTTTGCCTGAAATTTAGTAACCTCGCAAAACTGTGCGACTTTGCAGTGAAGCACGATTTCCATTTATTTCGTTGTTAATGATCTGTTGAATCTAATAAAACATGTTCCAGTCATGTATCTGGAGTAGTTTTCGAAAAATTCCAGAGAAGGAAACAAAATAATTTGGGAAAATTTGTAATTTGTTAACCACTTGGCGATTTTTTAAATTCCAGATAATTGCAAGAAGTTTTCAACAGAAGTTGTAGAGAATTTAATTTTGGATAACTGTATGAATGTGTTAGATAATCTGCTTTTATTAACACTTGAACACACACGAAGTCATGTTCAGCGGTGGCGCTAGACGACAACTGGGCGTCGGCGAACTCGTGTTTGCTAGGCCCCTTTCATTGTTTCGGTAAAAAGAAAATGTTAAATAAAATGAGCTGAATTATACATCAATAATCATTATACTAAAATTTTATTAGTATAATATGCAAGTATTATTGCAATGACTAAAATTACAATAAACAAACAAATTAAAATAGAGAAACTTTTCGGCTTTTCGTCTCACTGAATTTTTTTAAGATCACATCTTAATTAATACTAGCCGTTATTTCCGCTTCAGTTGATACCACTGACAACGCAGATTGTGTTTCTTGGCTCACAGTGCGTCTCAAGTAAGTCTTTAACAGTTTTAACTTTGTGACGCTTCTCTCGGCCGAAGCTGTACTGACTGGAACTGTGAGCGTGATTCTGATTGTTATATAAACATTTGGATATACGTCTTCCAAATTGTTTTCTAAAATGTACTGAAGAAATTATTTTGCAAGTATTTAACTAAATATTACTTCACTGCTGCACTCATACGGAAATAAATACGGACAACTAATTAGCTGTCGGCCGGGAATGGCCGAGCGCACTAAGGCGTCATACCACGGTGATCGAGATGGCTCTCGTCGGGGGTCGAATTTCACCCTTGGGTACGGATGTTGTGTTCATCCTTTGGTTAAGCTATTGTAAGATGTAGGTCGTCGCTACATAACGTAGCAGTTGAAAAGCGCCGTTAAACATCAAACATAAAGAAAGAAAAAAAAAAGCTAAAATTTAACGACGTTTTGCGAGGCCCCCGGAGGCGCGAGGCCGTCGGCGGTTGCCGACGTCGCCGACGCCTAGCGCAGCCGATGATCATGTTAAATCGAAGAAAAGAACAAAGTCAAAGTTAATTGTTAAGGAAGTTGTACAATGTACATAAAATTTCACAATACATTCCCAATAAATGTCAAAAAGTCTCCTCCGAGTACGACGCATTTAGCTGCACGTATATCAATAGATTCTGTTACTAGTTTCACGGTGTTGTTCTCAATGTCGTCTATGCGAGCAAGTAATGCCTCACCTGTATTGACTTTGTCCTTATAAACTACGTCTTTTATCCGTCCCCCTACACAAAAATCCATCGGTGTTAAATCGGGAGATCTGGGTGGCCAATCGACTTCGGAAATCAACTTTTAACGTCCATTCTTGCCTTCCCCTCAAGTTTCTTTGGGTTACATACTAACAGCCGTATCTCTGGACACATGTTAGGTGGCTATTTTTATTCCACTTCGCTTAAACCGCCACCTCCTGTACACTGTAGAGTTGTGGCGATTCGTCAATGAGTCGTTCATTTGAACGAATACAAATAAAGAATCGTAAGAATCGAATCGTGATCCGGACGTATCGTCGTTCAAAAGAATCGTCTGCCGCGTGACGATTCTAAGTTCCAACGTTTCACGATTCGAAGGCGACTGCCGAATCTTGCCGAATGCCGGAGAGAAGAGGGGGACGAATCGTCGTTCAAAAGAATCGTCTGTCTCGTGACGATTCCAAGATCCAACGATTCATGACTCGAAAGCAAGTGGCGAATCGTTCCGAATAATTACGAAAGCCAGAAGTGTGCGAACAAGGGAAGCACAGAACAAAGATGGTTGAGCTGTTAATTATTAGCCTATTCTATGTAGTGAAATACACAGCTGCTAATACATACGAATATACGTCGTTTATACAGTTTACATATCATGTATTTAAATGAGCAATCCTTACACTTTTGTGTGTTTAGAGAGGTTTAAGCTTTTCGAATTCATCTAGGTAGTTGTAGTTTTTCTAAAAATTCAATTTCACAGAAATATTATTTTTATATAAAAACGCGATTTTAAATGTTTTTAAAGCCACCTCAAAAATCTTTTTTACCTTGGTTTTTACGTTATCAGCTTTCCTGAAAGAAACCGATTTTACAAAAAAGAAACATTTTAATAAACGTGAATTTCTTGCATCTCGAAAGAAATTTAATATTTAGAGACGGATTTTTATTTTTAATGTTCATTTCGTGTTTCCTTAAACTAATTGATTTTACATAAGTATTTTATAATGATTAGATATCTGTTAATTACCATAGATTTAATTAAATGTATATTTAAATGGCTGAAGTATTCAAACAGAACGAAAAAATAATTCATAAGGTTACAGCAGGATTGGAAATAAGTGACCTACGTTTACTAAACCTACAACGCTACTAAGTGAGCTATGATGACAGCAGAAATAGTTGGTAGTGTAATAAGTATTTCTAACCGTTCGCAAAACTTCAGACTATTTACTCGAGAATGTTTGAGAGCTGAATCGAATGGCTTTGCCTCATTATTATTTTAAGCCTGAACTTTACGCACCATAAATATTAAAAAATCCGATAGTCATATTGTCACCTTTTCGGCATTTTGTAAGAATCGTGCCGTCGCAGACGAGAAAGAATCGTGAACGAATCGTAGGAGCAGATGCAAAAGGTTAAGATTCCAACATCCATGACAGACATGTATTGCCATCTATGAGCAAGGTGTAGAAGTACGAATCGCTCCAATGCAGACTAAAGAATCGCAGGAATCGATTCACAATGTGGCATTGAATCGCAAGAATCGATTCCTAAAATAGAATCGTGTTGCCCAACTCTAGTACACTGTGCTCTGTGTGAGGACTGGCACAGCCAAGCGACCCCTCGCTACCCTAGGCGACATCACGTGTTGCGCCACCGCGCGCTGATTGGCTGCATCCTGCCGTGACGTCACGCGGACAGCTGACAGGCGTGCTTCCTGAAAACTCGCCTGGCCCCGTGTCCCGTGAGCCTGACACGCTGTTAACTCGGGCATACGTCTCCCGTTAACTGACTCTTCGGAAGCAGTGTTGCCAACAGTGAAGTAGGATTTCCCACTAAAAAGCTTATTAAAAACCACTACAGTGTTATTTGACGTACTGAGTATCTTGAGTAACCAAAAATATGAGACAATTCAATTTGTCCCTTGTGCTTGAAGCTAGAACAGTTGTTGTTGTTGTTGTTATCTTCAGTGAGGAGTCTGGTCTGATGCAGCTTTCCATCCTACTCTATCTCCTCATAAGAACGGAAACCTACATCAGACTGAATCTGCTTACTGTTTGGTCTCCCTCTGCGATTTTTACCCCACACACTTCCCTCCAATGCTAAATTCACAATTCCTTGATGTCTAAGAATATGTCCTACTAATCGATCTCTTCTTTTAGTCAAGGTATGCCAGAGATTCCTTTTCTCCCCAGTTCTGTTCAGTACCTCCTCATTAGTTCAATCCACCTACCTAATCTTCAGCATTCTTCTGTAGCACCACATTTCAAAACCATCTATCCTCTTCCTTTTCGCAATGTTTATAGTTCATGTTTCACTCCCATACAAGGCAACAGTTGCATCCGGGTTCTCCGCTTCCCTGCTAATTATCTTTGTTGTTCCTCTGTCGACTCTCTCACGAAAAGCGTTTACCATCTGTTGTCAAAGTTTCTTTCCTCTGTTTCAGGAAAAATACGCGTTTGCGGACCTAATACATGATGATGAAAACTGCTCTGTTTACATTTTCTATCGGTCCCTTTATTTCGTGGTGCAAGTCTTTCAATAGGACGCCACTTCGGCGACTTGCGTGTCCCTGGCCTACCCCAGTTATCCAACCCGGGAAAGGAAAGGGAAGGGGACCTACAGCTTAACGTGGAATCCCAACCACGTGTCGTTTCTGGCGACTCCTCACATCGCTGAGAGGCGAAAGTTGGGATAAAATGCAGAATGAAAAAAAATTGGACACTTGACCGGGTTCGAACCGCGACCCTTGGATTTACAGTCAAGCGTTATACCTCGAGACCACCGCGCCCGGAGTTTATAGTAAATTGCTCAAAATAAAATGTTCTTATGTTGGTAAAGCTATGGGACCTAACAGGTGGTCATAAGTCCCTAGATATACAATCTACTTGAACTGACTTATGGTAAGGACAACATACAGCCACGCCCGAGGGAGGACTTGAACCTCCGTAGGCAGCAAGGCGCCTTAGAGCGCTCGGCCACTCCCTCGCGGTTGGATTGCTCGTCCTTAGGGGCGATTTTCTCTAAAGAAAAATACCTGAATCTCTCCGTTCCAGCTCTGATTTCTCGTACTTTATTCTGATGATCATTTCTACGTATGTAAGTGGGACTGAACAATATATTTTCGCATTCGGAGGAGAATGTTGGCGATTGCAGTTTCGTAAGTAGACCACACCGCAGCAATAAGCGCCGTTGTTGTAATGATTCCCATCCCAGATCCTGTATCATTTCCGTAACGCTGTCTCCCCTGTATCGTGACAATACGAAACGAGCTGCCCTTCTTTGGACTCTTTCGATGTCCTCCGTCAAACCCACCTGATAAGGATCCCACACTTGGCAGCAATACTCCAAAACAGGACGGACAAGCGTAGTGTATGCCATTTCTTTAGTAGTTCTGTTCCATATTTTATGGGTTCTGTCAATAAAACGCAGTCTCTGGTTCGCCTTTCCCACGACATTATCTACGTCTTCTTTCCAGTTTAAGTGTGAAGTAATAGTTATTCCTAGGTATTTTGCGGAGTTTACGGCCTTCACTTTTGACTGATTTATCTTGTAAACAAAGGCTCTTACAGTTCGTAGTATATTTGGCATGTTTGTTGTGGACCTAAAGACGAATGACTATCTTCGTACAAGAAGGTACGCAGGATTGTGGAATTAATGGTAGCTAGCTATACAGAAGTGTCATTAGTTCGAGGGGAATGGTGCCGTGATGAAATCGTAATATCGAAATTTAGAAGGGAAAAAGAAGAAAATAGACCTTAAAGAATACACGTGTAAAAATGTGACCTTTCTTTAGAGAGGGGTGTTGAGCCTAAATGTGTTGCGATCGCTCATTTTAGGTTGCAACATAAGCGACCTGCCAAACTCAAGCTGAATCTGTTGGCCGCCGTGGCTGAGGTCTTCCTTTGTGAACGCGACGCCTCGGCGGGAGAGCCGTTCCAGAGAGCTTGACAATGAAGAGGCGGTCGCCGCGGCTGAGCACGACTAACAACGGGACTGCGACTAACTACGGGAAGATCCGGCTAACGGCGACACTCCCACACACACACAGGAAGCGGCGGGGCAGCCAGAGGCCCGCTAACACCCACTGTTCAGTCCTTGGCCCCTTGCTCTGCCTAATATACCGGGTGATCAAAAAGGCACGGCCAAACTTTCGGGAAACATTATCACACACAAAGAAAGAAAATTGCTACGTGGACATGTGTCCGGAAACGCTTAATTTCCATGTCAGAGCTCATTTTAGTATTTCTCTTTAAATGTAAATTGAAATAATTCGTGCAGACAATTGTAAAATACCCAATTGTTTCGTTAGTATGTACTGTACTTCCTCGATTCACCGCTAGTTGGCCCAATTGAAGGAAGGTAATGTTGACTTTAGGGCTTCTGTTGACATGCGACTCATTGCTCTACAGTACTAGCATCAAGCACATCAGTACGTAGCATCAACTGGTTAGTGTTCATCACCAACGTCGTTTTGCAGTCAGTGAAATATTTACAAATGCGGGGTTGGCAGATGCCATTTGATGTATGGATTAGCACGGGGCAATAGCCGTGGCGCGGTACGTTTGTATCGAGACACATTTCCAGAACGAAGGTGTCCCGACAGGAAGACGTTCGAAACAATTGATCGGCGTCTTAGGGAGCACGGAACATTCCAGCCTATGAGTCGCGACTGGGGAAGACCTAGAACGACGAGGACACCTGCAATGGACGAGGCAATTCTCTGTGCAGTTGACGATAACCCTAATGTCTGCGTCAGAGAAGTTGCTGCTGTACAGGGTAACGTTGACCACGTCACTGTATGGAGAGTGTTACGGGAGAACCAGTTGTTTCCGTACCATGTACAGCGTGTGCAGGCACTATCAGCAGCTGATTGGCCTCCACGGGTACACTTCTGCGAATGGCTCATCCAACAATGTATCACTCCTCATTTCAGTGTAAAATGAGCTCCAACATGGAAATTAAGTGTTTCCGGACACATGCCCACATAACATATTTTCTTGCTAGTGTGTGAGGAAAGTTTCCTGAAAGGTTAGCCGTACCTTTTTGTAACACCCTGTATATTAATGACTTGCCGTTCTCCATTCACCAAGATGCTAAGCTAGTTCTTTTTTGTTGACGATAAAGTACAAAATGTTCAAATCTTTGTATAGCTTAAGGGAATTAACTGCGGGGTCATCAGTCCCTAAACTTACAAACTACTTACGAACTACATTGTACTAAGGACAGCACAAACATCCATGCCCGAGGGGGGGGGATTTGAACCCCCGACGGGGAACGGCCTAGCGCATCGAAGCATAGCGCCTCAATGCGCTCGGACACTCCGCCTCGATGACTGATGTTTCTTTATAATTCTTTTGTACGTAATTAATGAAATAGTATAATTTTTGCGTTACAAGAAGAAGTAAAATATCAAGAAACGTACATAATACGGAAATTAATGTAAAAAAAAAACAACGCTGAATTTAACTCATTCATTGGTATAAAGAAAAACTTCGTTAAGAAGAGATAATTACGAATCTGTGTTTATTTCCAGTTTATTCCGCTGAAAGTAAGTAGAAAATATACATAAGAGAAACAAAGTTCTATTATGGTGTGTTCTTACTATGACAGGCACTTTTTTGACGTGTATCAATTCGGTGAGGAGTCGAATGATTCGCAAATTTCTACAGTTCACTCGTCTGTCTTATAAGCACACATTCTTTTGAGTGTAATTACTGTAGCTTGAAAAACCAATGTTTTGAACATTGTTGTCGGTGGTGATTCAGATGTAGCAATAATTGTGTAATTGGGCTCTTCTGTGTTGGGAAACAGTTTGATTGCATCTGCCGTTTTATTGGCGCGTCTGTGGCGTTTTTGTTTCAGCTACAGCTGTGGTGGCTGGTGTGGTACGTTAAATACTGTGGTTATTGCATTCTATATACGTTTCCTACGTTCCACCCTCAAAGATTTTGTTGGAATTGAAGAAACTTCAACGTTCCTGAGTAGTGAGGCGACGTCTTTCTGCCAAATGGCAGGTGTCCCAGAGCTTCCTAGCAATTTTTTATTTTAATAGAAAGTTAAATTATTCATTAGAAGAGTGTAGGTTACAAGATAATTGTAACTAAACTGTCCTGTGATGTACCGATTCGTACGTAGTCAGGGATCTTAGGCAACTTAAGAAAGTCAAATTTAGAGGTTTTTTTTTTTAAGTTTCCGGCTCGGTTGCACAGTGGTAGATTGCCAGACTACAAATCCAAACGTCGCGGCTTTTAGAAACTCATTCACCAAAGAAGTCGAAACCAATATTCCAGATTTCGAAGTGCGAACAGATTGTTTGCAGATGACGCTGTCATTTACCGTCTAGTAAAATCATATGAAAGTCAAAACCAACTGCAGAACGATCTGAATAAGATATCACTACGGTGTAAAAATCGGAAATTGACTCTAAATGATGAGAAGTGTGAAATCTTCCACGTGAGTACGAAAAGAAATCCGTTAAACTTCGTTTACAAGATAAATCGATCAAAAGTGAAGGCCGTAAACTCTACAAAATATCTAGGAATTACTATTACTTCAGACTTAAACTGAAAAGAACACGTAGATAATATCGTGGGAAGGCGAACCAGAGACTGCGTTTTATCGGCAGAACCCTCAAAAGATGCAACAGAACTACTAAAGAGACTGCATACACTATGCGTGTCCGTCCTTTTTGGAGTATTATTGCCCAGTGTGAGATCCGTATCTGGTGGGTTTGACGGAGGACATCGAAAGAGTCCAAAGAAGGGCAGCTCGATTCGCATTGCCACGATACAGGGGAGACAGCGTCACGGAAATGATTCAGGATCTGGGATGGGAATCATTACAACAAAGACGCTTATCGCTGCGGCGTGGGCTACTTACGAAACTCCAATCGCTAATGTTCTCCTCCGAATGCGAAAATATATTGTTGACTGCCATTTACATAGGTAGAAATGATCGTGAGAATAAAATACGACAAATCAAAGCTCGAACGGAGAGATTCAGGTGTTCTTTCTGCCCACGGGCTGTTCGAGAATGGAATGGGAGATAAATAGTATAACGGTGGTTCGATGAACCCTCTGCCAGGCACTTAAATGTAGATGTAGATAGATGTAGATGTAGGTCCTAGGACTTATCTGTCACTTTCCATTTCATTCACTTCTGGGAGTATTTCTCATGTGAAAAATAGCGGGTAGCACCGTGGTTCGGGAACCCAAGATAAAATGTTGGTCTCCCTATAACTGGCTGAGTAAGTCAGTTCGAAGGTCGGAGGAAGGCAACGGCATACCACCTCCAAACAGGACCATGCCTAGTAAAGCACTGTAGTGTTCAAACCAATCTTCGGAATGTTGACTGCTTTACCTGTAGGTATTTTTATGGCACTACATCCGTTCCCTAAAGTACTAATTATGTCAAAATGAATATAAATCATACTATTCGCACTCATCCAATATCTTATTTACTAAGCACCGACCGAAAATTCGCTCACGGTCAGTTTCGACCGAAAATAATTGGTTTCGGCCGCAGTTTAGGTTTCGGCAAGGAATCAGCCCAATCTTAGCTTTCTTGAACTTACTGATACAGCGTTCTGAATGGACTGAGTCAACACTACAGCTTTACCTCAGCTGACGGCGCGCCGTTTAACTGCTAGCAGTCTCTCCTCCCTCGGAGATTTTGTGTCCCGACTTCGTCGCCGCTTTTGTGTCCCAGCCTCGTCGTAGGTGTCGGTGGCCGAGTGGATGAGACCGACACAGGAATAAGATAGCACGCTGGTGCAGGTACGGAGGGGAGCAGCCAGAAACTATAAACACTAGAGTAAATTAGAAAGAGATATATATTGCACAGAATGTAACAATACTTAACTTTTACATAGTACTGCAGAATGTTGATACATAGTTGTTAGAGGCCTGCCTAGTGCCTGTACGATAGCAAAGTCTTCACTGGTGCCTATCTGATCCCCAAGTGTTAACTTGTTCCTATCTCAGTCCCAAGTGAACGATGTCGTTCAGTGGTGGCCACGAGCGGAGTTGTCGCAGAGGGCGCTCGTGGCTGTCGTCGTAAGAACGCCGCGCCGTGCGTGCATGGCGGCGCGCGGCGAAAGTAGGTGGCGCGCACTTTGGACTTGTGCGACACCACAGGAAAAATTGTATTTTGTTGTTAAGAACAGTATTGCAGATTCGTATCTAATAGTGATATACTATGTTAATATCAAATTTATCTTACTTAGTATTGTATGCTGTTCACTTTCATTAATGACTTTCGTTGGTAGCGAAGACCTTTCTGAATAACTAATGTGGGTTCAGGAAACATTGATCGTGTGGTACACACCTTTTCCTGTAATTTTGCTTAAATGCATACTGACAACAGTTATACTATTAGTCGGAACATAGAATTTATTTTTCGAAATATTTTCAAATTCAAATGTTCAAATATTTGTTAAGCTTATGGGACTTAACTACGGGGTCATCAGTCCCTAAGCTTACAAACTACTTATGAACTAGCTAAGAATAAGGATGGCACAAATATTCATGCCCTAGGGGGGATTCGAACCCCCGACCGTAGTGGCCGTGCAGACCATGACTGAAGCGCCTCAGTCCCCGCGGCCACCGCGGCCGGCGAAAAACTTTCTGCAGCACTGATTGAAGCTGCTATGTATTCAGGAAAGCCAGAAAAGGACATATGAAAAGTTGTTTGTCTATTGCAAAAACTGAAGTGAAGATAGCAACAAAGCTAGCGCTCTCAAGAACAAAATAGTAAACGCTACTTATGGAAGCGGACAAATAATTACCTTCTGCGTATTTTCTATTGTGGTAGTCATCTACATGTACATGGGAACTCTGCAAATCACTTTTAAATGCCCGGCAGAGGATTCATCGAACCACCATTATACTATTTATCTCCCACTCCCGAATAGCGCGCGGGAAGAAAGAACACCTGAATCTCTCCGTTCCAGCTCTGATTTCTCGTACTTTATTCTGATGATCATTTCTACGCATGTAAGTGGGACTGAACAATATATTTTCGCATTCGGAGGAGAATGTTGGCGATTGCAGTTTCGTAGGTAGACCACACCGCAGCAATAAGCGCCGTTGTTGTAATGATTCCCATCCCAAATGTTCAAATGTTTGTTAAGCTTATGGGACTTAACTACGGGGTCATCAGTCCCTAAACTTACAAACTACTTATGAACTACTTACGAACTAGGACGGCACAAATATCCATGCCCGAGGGGGGATTCGAACCCCCGACCGTAGTGGCCGTGCTGACCGTGACTGGAGCGCCTCAGTCACCTCGGCCACCGCGGCCGGCATCCCATCCCAGATCCTGTATCATTTCCGTAACGCTGTCTCCCCTGTATCGTGACAATACGAAACGAGCTGCCCTTCTTTGGACTCTTTCGATGTCCTCCGTCAAACCCACCTGATAAGGATCCCACACTTGGCAGCAATACTCCAAAACAGGACGGACAAGCGTAGTGTATGCCATTTCTTTAGTAGTTCTGTTCCATATTTTAGGGGTTCTGTCAATAAAACGCAATCTCTGGTTCGCCTTTCCCACGACATTATCTACGTCTTCTTTCCAGTTTAAGTGTGAAGTAATAGTTATTCCTAGGTATTTTGCGGAGTTTACGGCCTTTACTTTTGACTGATTTATCTTGTAAACAAAGGCTCTTACAGTTCGTAGTATATTTGGCATGTTTGTTGTGGACCTAAAGACGAATGACTATCTTCGTACAAGATGGTATGCAGGATTGTGGAATTAATGTGTCGTTAGTTCGAGGGGAATGGTGCCGTGATGAAATCGTAATATCGAAATTTAGAAGGGAAAAAAGAAGAAAATAGACCTTAAAAAATACACGTGTAAAAATGTGACCTTTCTTTAGAACAAAGTTTTTAAATAGTCATTTACATTGGCAGCCTAAAGGTTTTGAAGTCTTTTCGCTACTTACGTCGGATTATATTGGTGGAGTGCCTTTTTCTGTGAAGGTAGAATGTACCCGCAGTTTTAGTTTTGTTTTATGCCTGTAGTATTTATGGCACAGTTTTAATTCCGATACTCGAAATACGCAAGTTTCGGTTACGGTTTCTGTTTCGGCCACAAATCACGTTTTGGTCGGAGGCTAGTATTGAGAAATGTATTAACAGAATAATTAACTTCAACTGCGAATGGGCGAAGCTGAAAATGTGTATCCAGCCGGGAATCGAACCCGGGTCTCCTGCTTTCTAGGCAGTTGCGCTGACCCCTACACCACTGGGGACACAGTGATCACCGCAGCTGCAAGGACTACCTAAGTCAGGCACAAATTCCCAGCTTCGCCCTGCCCACAGTACTCAAACTCGTAGTCACTGTGTACTAATTCCCGTAAGAGTATGGGCCACAAACGTGCCCATCCCTTCCCACTAACGAAAGGATTATTGCCTATCACTGGCACACACACACACACACACACACACACACACACACACACACACACACACACACATATATATATATATATATATATATATATATATCTCTTACGGGAATTAGTACACAGTGACTACGAGTTTGAGTACTGTGGGCAGGGCGAAGCTGGGAATTTGTGCCTGACTTAGGTAGTCCTTGCAGCTGCGGTGATCACTGTGTCCCCAGTGGTGTAGGGGTCAGCGCAACTGCCTAGAAAGCAGGAGACCTGGGTTAGAATCCCGGCTGGGTACATATATTCCGCTTTCCCCATTCGCAGTTGAAGTCATATATTCTGTGAATATGAAAGAATTACAACTGCAGGATCAGAAGTGACGTCTGTTCTTTCGGAATAGACGCCTCATGTATATTCAGGAATGTAGCTTGTCGCCACTTGGGGCGCAGCTGTCGCACTGTATATCAAACGTCTGTGTGAGTGTTGTGGCTGTATGTGTTTGACTACGGGCATAGCGTTGAGACAAACGCAGTAGGAGGATGAGTAGCAGCGGTTGGCAGTAAAGCCGTGAATACAGGCAGTCTTGCGGCTGCCCTGTGCGGCACGAGACGGCGTCCAGCAGAGCGGCTGTGAAGCCTGGGCGGGCGCCGCCACCGCCTGTGCACGCGCGTGTCGCCACGAGAACAATGGCGTGCGTCACGCCCACCGCCACGCACCGCAAGGCCGCCGACGCCTGCCTCCGCACGACCTCGCAACGCTCTCCGTCCACCACCACGCTGCCTGCCGAGCTCTCTGTTAGGACCTTCTCCGGCTGCATAGCGTATCTCTAGCTGCGTTCTTCGGAAGACGTCGCAGAGGCGTCTGGTAGTGTAATCACATGAAGCATTCCAGACCGCCGTAGCAGAGTTGCCAGGTTCTTCCATTGCTCTGTCGCCAAATTTTAAACAAAACGTAGCCAAAATATCGCCATCTTTTCATCAATAACATGCCAAAATATAACCATTTTTCATCAGTAAAAATAGCCAAATATCGCAACCTTTAATCTGTTAACATTAGTATGCTATGCTAATTATGGAATGTTACTCGACAATAATAATTCTGAAATTCAGGGAGTAAGCTGGTTACTGAGTAAAAAGTAACGCAAATTGTGGCAAACTCGCATTCACAGACATCAGACAACTTTCCAAGGAAACTCATACTTCACATAAACATCGAAGAACTGAATTCAGACACACCACCAACTGACAATTATGGCAGTCAATATATTGTCACATTGTAAGTATAATAGAGAGACTCCGGAAATTCAGTTATATTTAACTATCACGTTTATTAATTTCATAACTTATAAAAATTAAAACACAAAACTGTTCAAGAATCATTCGATCAAACTTTCGCAAGGGATCGAATACTTTCATCTTCTTAAAAACAAATATTTACAGATGTTAAATAGAGTTATTGAATCTTTCAAACATTTCTTTAATACACACAAAATCATTACAACACTTTGAGATGAGGTAATTTATAATAATGCACTAAGCATTTCATACTTTGAGGTGAGATGGACTTTAATTCACAATAATGCATCATGACACACTGAAAAATCAGCCATGAGAACGACTGGGAAATAACCGCGTGTTCTCCATCGACATTTATACTCTGTAAACCATTGTTAACCACTGTGAAGTGCGTAGCAAAGGGCTTCATAGTAGCAGTCGTTACTAATTTCTGTTGTGTTGTCGTATGGAAAGCGGAAAAAAATCTGTTTAAATACCTCCTTGCGTGCTGTAATTTATATAATCTTATCCTCATGTTCTCAGCGGGAGCTATACATACGGTGTTGTAGCATACTTCGATATATCGTTTAAAGCCTGTTCTCGAACCAGTCGGGGGTTCGAATCCCCCCTCGGGCATGGATACTTGTGCCGTCCTTAGTGTTAGTTAGTTCATAAGTAGTTTGTAAGTTTAGGGACTGATGACCCCGTAGTTAGGTCCCATAAGCTATACAAACATTTGAAACATTTGTTCTCGAACCATCGTAAGTACGGTACATGAGATAGACGTAAACTATCTTCAAGAGTCTGTAAGTTGAGTTTGTTTACATCTCTGTGACACTCTCCCACACATTCATGATACTTGAAAACATTTGTGCTAACTTGTGTAGGTTGATTACATTTCCCCAGCATTCTACCGAAGTTTAGCCGGTATCATTGACGCAATGTCTAAAGAATGATTGCTTTACATTCGTTGTATTTGAAGTAAAATATAATAGCCATTAAGTCGCCAACCAACTCCTTCAATAGCCAAATTTAGTCGCCAGTCGCCAGACTGCTAGAATGGCTACTATTATAGGATAAACATAGCCAAGAATGCGAAAAATCGCCACACCTGGCAACCCTGCGCCGTAGCCGGCGATATACGAAGCGCGCGTCTCCAGCTACGCTTGCGTCGCTGCTTACCTCTCCACTCGTGCGCGGTACACTGCACCACAAAGCACGGACAACGAAGCAGCACATCCGGCAATGGCTAGAATGGCCTAAGGGGGGCCGGCCGCAGTGGCAGAGCGGTCTGCGGCGTGCCAATCACGGTCTGCACGGCCGCTGCTATCGGGGGTTCGAATTCCCCCTCGGGCATGGATGTTTGTGTGGTGTCGCACAAGTATGAAGTGCGCGCCACCTACTTTCGCCGCGCGCCGCCATGTACGCACGGCGCGGCGTTCTTACGACGTCAGCCACGAGCGCCCTCTGCTGCAACTCCGCTCGTGGCCACCACTGAACTGCATCGTTCACTTGGGACTGAGATAGGAACCAGTTAACTCTTGGGGATCAGATAGGCACCAGTGAAGACTTGGCTATCGGACAGGCACGAGGCAGGCCTCTAGCTCAACTATGTATCAGTATTCTGCAGTACTGAGCTATGTAAAAGTTAAGTATTGCATAAATTCTGTGCAATATATATCTCGTTCTAATTTACTCTAGTGTTTCTAGTTTCTGCTGTCCCACTGGCTGCTCACCTCCGTACCTGCACAAGCGTGCATCCTTTATTCCTGTGTTGGTCGTTCTACTCGGCCACCGACACCTACGACGGAAACGAGACACAAAAGCGGCGACGAGGCTGGGACACAAAACTTTGTGCCCTGTTTAGTATAAGGTAGTACATTAGTAGTTAGTAACTTTAGGGACTGATGACCCTGCAGTTCAGCCCCGTGAGCTTTACAAACATTGTTATAAAAATAATTTATTTTTTAAATTTTTTAAAAATATATTTACAGTTTAAATGCTCTTAGACTGACGATGCACCAGAAAATGATTGCAGAATACGAACGACTATTATAAAAACATCTATTAGGCAACATAATGTTATTCTTGACCTATAACATATTTGAATAATTTTCCTATTACAACTTGAGTAAATGTCATTCAGTATTGGAACATAATCGCAACTTCCTCCGCATTGTAGATGAAGAGTAATGTGCACCGAAAGCGAGGTATGGAAATGCAGCCCGTTCGCGATCAGGTCTCCTTGACGTCTTTGTGCGGCATGTTCAGCTGCGGAACGCAAGGCGAGTGGTAACGTTTTCACGGCGCGTCCCAACCACAAGGCTAGAGGCCGCGCCTGTACACGGGAGTAGAGTACGGACAGCGGAAGCGCCTCAGACAGCACGTGGAGCGGGGCTGTCCAGCTACTGTACCACCCAACACAGGTGTTCTGGGGCCAACTGTCAACATCTCTTCATTTACTAGCAACTAGCTTAAACCCGCGGCTCCGCTCGCCTGTTGGTTGCTTATGATAGATAAGCTATCTTTCAGTTGCGTGCTACGAGACTGGTTTTCAAGGATGAAATGTAATACAATGCCTTCTTTAGAAACAAACTTTTTTTATCATCATTATCAGGAAAGAAAGTAGTGTAGATCAAATCACATGTAAAAATGATCTCGTTTCGAAGAATCCAATCACGTAAATCAACAATAATGATTGTATTAATATCACAGATCATTTGAAACCTCAAATCGATTTTTTTTAAAGAGGTGTATTAAAACAAATTTCTTTTTTACTGCTTTATTTATTTTTTTCTTATATTTCCTTATTCGTATGCTTACCCTTACAGGGAAAGAGTTTAGGACATTGTAGCACGCATAGACCAAAGATATGGTCTGTGGCATCACGTTTCGCTGTATCTAACCTCCTTCCTAAAGAGTCGCAAACGTCATCGCTGGCCTTCAGTCCAAATTTTTTAATAATTTGACGACTTTCAACCACCATATCATCCACCCCCTTATATCTATCGGCATGGAACTGGTATGGTGTACAACGGGAGACTTCGGAGAACAATTACACACAGACCATTCTTTTACGTTATGTAGTTTTCGCTGCAGAGCGAAATATTAACACACTATACACGTAGAATTTTATATACACCGATAACTTTCCATCCCAATATACTCCACCCTTTTATCATTATCAACCCTCAAGCAACAATGCAACCAATAAAACCATTTTCAAAGAGTAAATATAATTTTGAAACAGTAATTATTGTTCCGCATTTCGCGTTATATTCTTCAAATTACTAAGTAACTATCAGATCGCTATAAAACCGTGCCTAAAACCTTCCTCAGGTATAAATCAGTACTGTACAAATATTTAACTCTGCGTCTTGTCATTCGGACGCGATAAGCGTACACCGAACATTCACCGATCGCCATAAAAAAGTGCCTACAAGCTTCCCCGGGTAGACATTAGCAACTGTACAAATTTTTAGCTCTTTATGTCTTGTGGTTCAGACGTGATAAGCGTACAATGAACAGACATTTACATTTATAGATGACACTAATAGTTTTAAGGGGAATTTTGTAATTGAGATTTGCCTTTTGTAGTGACGTATGTCGAAACGCGCAAGGCCTTAATAAAGTGCAATTGTGGTCAAAATAGTTAAAGTTGTTTTCAAGTGAAAGAAACTAGTTCCCCACTAGTTGACGCTTGCAGTTCCTGAGAAATGTACACACTATTCGGTGTACGCTTATCACGTCCGAACGAGACGCAGAGACTGAAATATTTGTACAGTTACTAATGTATACCTGAGGAAGGTTTTATGTACGGTTTTATAGCGATCTGATAGATATTTAGTAATTTGAAGAATATAACGCGAAATACGGAACAATAATTACTCTTTGAAAATTATATTTACTCTTTGAAAATGGTTTTATTGGTTGCATTGTTGCTTGAGGGTTGATAATGATAAAAGGGTGGAGTATATTGGGATGGAAAGTTATCGGTGTATATAAAATTCTACGTGTGTGTGTGTGTGTGTGTGTGTGTGTGTGTGTGTGTGTGAGTATTTCGCTCTGCAGCGAAAAGTACAGAACGCAAACGAAATGACTGTGTAATTGTTGTCCGAAGTCTTCCGTTCTAAACCATGGCAGTTCCATGCCGATAGGTATAAGGGGGTGGAAGATCACGTGGTTGAAAGTCATCAAATTATTTTAAAAAATCGGACTGAAGGCCAGCGATGACGTTTGCCACTCTATAGCAAGGAGGTTACATACAGCGAAACCATAGGTTTGGTCTATGCGGCCTACAATGTCTTCAGCTATTTCCCTGTAAGGATAAGCATACCAATAAGGAAATATATGAATAAATAAATAAAGCAATAAAAAAGAAATTTCTTTTAATACATCTCTTTAAAAAATAGATTTGACGTTTCGCTCATTACATCGAGTGATCAATCTGTGATATTATTACAATCATTATTGTTGAATTTCGTGATTGGATTCTTCCTACCGAGTACATGTTTACGTATGATTTGATCTACACTACTTACTTTCCTGATAAACGGTAAGTGCATAGACTTCTGCAGTCTGATAAGAATATTTTTTCAGTTCCTTCAAAACCCGTCTCATAGCACACTACTGAAAGATAGCTTATCTATCAGAATCAACCAACACGCGAGCGGAGCCGCGGGTTTAAGCTAGTATGGTATAAAGGATTTGGGCGTTGTTCCAGTGTAAAAATAATTGGTGATGAGACACACTATTATAACAATTGAAGAAATGTGTTTGAAGACTTATATGTGTTTAAGGTTTGTGACGTGGCAGTAGGTGGCACCACAAGGCACCTAATGTGACAACGAGCTAGAATTTCATAGAGTGGCGATAGGTCCGCCATGTTTGAGGCAAACTGAACTGGCGTCCGGCATGTTCTTTGGGGTATCGGCAGACGGCTCGTGTGCCACACCCACTAGACAACTGTACTTATTTACACAGTTCTACGTTTTGAAATAAAGATTCACTATTGAGTACAGATGTAGATGAAGTTGCGTCGGTGTCTCCAGACTTTATGAAAGCTGTGAATTGATGAGCCAGATAGTGTATTTCCTAAAAATGCGGTAATGACATCTCACGAACCTCTCAGTAATACTCTTCCAGTTCCAAGTACAACAGCTGAGGTTTGACCCAACAACGAAAGTGCCGCTTTAAAATATTTGTGTTAATTATAATGCAAGTTCATAGTCTAAAAACGTTGCGAAACTTAACAATCGTCATCCTGGATTTGCATCTGTTGTTAATGTGCTGTAACAACTGATTTTATAAGGTGTAGTACACATTTATCTGGTGCTTATTAAACTATTAAGTCCACATACTCTTAAAATTGCTGTTAAAGGGTTTGGTTGTGAAGTTTGGTTGACGAAATTTGAGTACCAAGACGAAAGTGACAACAAAATATTGGAGTTAAAAATGAACCTGCCTGAGCTGCAACAAAGGCATTCCACGCCGAAGTAAGGCGTCATTAATAAATTGCGTTGTTGTCTTGCCGGAACAAGTAACCATATGTTCCTCACCAAAAAATAGGACAGTTCAACATAATGTAATTTACAACTTTATTAATGAACCACGTAAAACTACTACAAACTAAAACAGTAACCCTGTGTGGTTGTTGGAAATCGAAATATTATGAACTTTGGCAGTTTATTCCTCATCACTACTGTCAATTGTCTCACTCTTGTCTAATTCACTTTTGAACCAACTGTAGTTGGTGGACGACGAAATCTCTCGCAAGAGCTTTTTGTTTTTTTAACAAGTACTGTACACATACAGTATAATTACAGTATATTTTAAATCTATTCCTGTCTTTTGTTCACTGTGTCTTCACAAGAGAAAACACAGCTTCGTTGTCGGCATTATGGCTGGTTATAGGAAAAAAAAAAAGCCTACAATTTTCAGCAGTTCAGAATAACTAACAACACTTAGATGACTGATTTAAATATGCACACCACACTTCAGCTGCTGCTATTTTCTGTTTCATTTGATAATCTTTAAAAAAAAATTATAAAATTACGAAGCTGATCGGAGCAAAATGTATCATTAATTCTTACATTCGTTTTATAATTCTCTTGAATGATTTGTATTTCTCCGGGAGCACATATTTAACACTGAATTTCTCTTCGGTATTACGTTATATTTAAGTTCGTAATTTATTTTGAAGCAAAAGGCTACCTACCATCTCGAACACACAATACAGCTATAACGTAAACCAAAAAGTATATCAAAAGCAACGCCATAGAACGTAATGCAGAAGACAGAATGCACTGGTTGAATTCAGAATAGACAACCGGGTTCCTTCGCAGAGAAGTTCCGAAACTGTCAGACCATTGGAGTGCGAAATTGTGAACGGCAATTTCACTCTGTGTATGCGCGTAAAAGTTGCGAACAGTTTGGAACTGCAGTGCGAACGAACCCGTTGTCGCAAATGACACAAAAATTAAATTTTCTTTTTCGGAACCCAAAAAAAGGACATTTAGTAGAATTTTATAAATTCCGACCGGACACATTTTCTTGCCTCAAAAAGAGGACATGTCCGGGAAAAAGAGGACGTATGGTAACCCTATACAAAGACGAAAGTGACAACAGAATACTGCAATCAAAAATGCGTCTGGGTTAGCTGTCACAAAAGCGTTCTACACCGAAATAATGTTTCGTTAATAACTTACGTTGCTGCTAAGCTGGTATACGTAAATATTTGTTACAAAGAACACAAATGTTTAACATGTGAAAAAAGTGCTTGATCAAGTATTGTCAACAACAAATGAAAATATTTTTTTAAATGTGTAGACACTCAAAATTGTTTATTTTTTATTCAACAGTTGAGATACTCTTTCATCAACGACAGCAGCAACAGAAGAAGAAGAAACACACAGCCGCTAAGCAGAAAACTGAGCCTTTTTATGGTGTGTACTTCAAGGCAACTGCAAGATAGGTCACCTGAAGCTTCACTCTTTGGGAAACTATGTGCCATTAGCCAGACATTTTGTTTGTGTGTAGCCAGACAGAGATCAAACAAGGCGAAAGAACTGGAGTTAGTGCTTCAAATATTTGTCGTTTCAACATTTAGATTTGGGTATTCAAATGCTGAATACACTTTAGACATATTGCAGAAACAAAAATTATAGACTAAATACAGCACTTCTCTTTCAACAACATACGAGGGACAGACTCCTCTCAAGTGTACTGACCACCGCCAGTATGGCAAAGAGCGCTGTAACTCGTGTCTTGGCCACTCTATGAAATCCTAGCTTTTTGTAATGTGAAAAAGTGTGTTTTTGGGGATGTCCGGTGTGACGATACCGCTGGCCCTCTCATTTCAATGTTATCATACGATACCGCCTCCCTGGTCCTCTCATCTAGATGTCATCCTACGATACCGTCTGCGTCGGATCCGGAATCGTGTGGTTCAATAGTGATAAAAGTTGCGTGTGAAGTTAGTTACAAACGAAATAGCCAGCCTAGGAATCAGTGTAGGACAGTGTCTCGGTGATACTGTGATTAAAACAAGTGATAGATTCCATTAATTAAGAGGCAGTTCTATAAACAATAGTTGCGTCATTGTATGTTATTTCAAGAACAGACGAATTTTAAAATATTTTGTAAAAAACAAAAAGAAATGAAAATTAATAGCATTGTATGTATGTCAGGCTCATAAACAAGTTGTGTAGACCAGCTAATTGTATTAATTTAATAGTCGAGATTTGATTATTGTAATTCTGTGTATATATTGACTGACGTAAGATTTAGAATCTTGTTTGAGATTTGCGAAGATATTCAATAGTTTAATATATGTTAGGAACATGTATGATGGACTCATTAACAAATTAATTGATATTTAACATTCCGCTTTGTTGTCAAACAGCAAGATCGGAGATTTTAATTCAAAAAGAAATGTCATCTAAAATTATTGTATGTATAGCTTTCATTTTATATTGTGATTATTTTTGTGTACATGAAATGTTTTACTGTTGTGTTTGGTAATTATAAATTAGTATATTCAACTGTTATGAACAATGTGTAACGTAATGCCATTATTGCCGATGTTATATATTTGCCTCACCGCCTTGCGTGGGGGAGTTTGAGTTCTGGCTTTCGCAAAGTGCTTTGGAATCTATGTCAGTCTGTGTTGTTGTTGTACGCAATTTTAAAATTTGTAATGTTTTGGTGGAGAAGCAGTTTGGTTTTAAATTAAAGAAGAAGTGAAAAATTGTACATACCGAGTATTTATTTCTACCACAACGCCCCAGGAGAATAATGTTGCAGCGAGCAGAACCCCCATACATCGAAATGTTGAAAAGCTGAGTATCGGTAGAATAAACTATAATTACGTAAATAGCACGTATACGTTTCACCGGACACTACGTTGTGCCCGCTGTGACGTGACATTAAGTTTCCCCCGGTGTGCCCCGGTGGGTGAGCGGTGTCCCGGGCTGGCTGCACCTGCGGCAGCGGCAGCGGCAGTGCTGTATTGATCCGCCTACAACCGCTGCTGCCTACACCACTTACAGTGCCTGCCTCGCCTCTGCTCCACCAGCAACAGCTGCGGTGCCCAAGGCCGTAGAACAGGTCGCTGTCCCACGGCACTCACATCGCCAGTGTACACGACGTGGACAAAGCTAATCTTCATCTACAGTGCCTCTCACAACATCGTGCACAGAATGTCTGGGTATCAATGAATTTATGGTGATTAAGGTAAGGTAAGGTAGTGTGCGCCTCGGTTGCACAGTGGTAGAGTGCCAGACTACAAATCCGAAGGTCACGGGTTCGATCCTCGCCAGGTCCTAGGACTGTTATCTGTCTCTTTCACCTCTGGCAGTATTGCTCATGTGAAAAATACCGAGTAGCACCGTGGTTCCGAACCCACATTAAACTGTAGGTCCCCCTATAACTGGCTGGGTAAGTCAGTTCGAAGGTCGGAGGAAGGCAACGGCATACCACCTCCAAACAGGACCATGCCTAGTAAAGCACTGTGGTGTTCAAACCAATCTTCGGATTGTTGATTTCCTTACCTTTTAATACGAACATAAAGATGTACGTCTGCAAATTGGACATGTAATTATAGTCCATCAAACGTGCATTCACGTACATTTGCTTCTTTACAACAGAGAAAGTCCCATCCATTACTCCGAGATATGAAAAATCACCACTTCAAAAGTTTTGGGACAAATATTGGATGGCCGCAGTGGCCGAGCGGTCTGCGGCGCACCAGTCACAGTCTGCACGGCTGCTGCGGTCGGGGGTTTGAATCCTCCCTCGGGCATGAGTGTTTGTGTTGTTCTTAGGGTAAATTAGTTTAAGTTAGTGAAGTAATTAGTGTTTAAGTCTAGTAAGTTTGGTCGCATGAGGCCTCTCTCTCTCTCTCTCTCTCTCTCTCTCTCTCTCTCTCTCTCTCTCTCTCTCTCTCTCTCTCTCTCTCTCTCACACACACACACAGTGTTGGCAACAATGTCAGTGTGCGTCACATCTCTAATTCGTTACTTCCTGTAACGCCAGCCATTTCTTATCGAGAGCTCACAGGAAACAACTGCGTTTGCATACAATGGAACTTACAAGGAAAGTAATCGGGGTCGAACAAACACATACACACCAAAAACGTATGAGAGATAATGTAAAGATCCCCTATTGCACTCGTGATACTCCCGCATCTGCAAAACTCTGCAGTCGTCCGTTAGAGGCCTCTGCGTGTGCCTTGCCGCATTGCACTTTGACCTGTCGGTTCGCCAGTAGGGACGGTGCAGTGTGCCTCCTAAGTTGCGTTTTGTGACGTTATTTGTGTGGTGAAGCGTCAGATGGGGCGGCGATTGGTATTCAATCCTGCTAATGTATTGCGATTAGTTGAGATGAAGTTACGAAGAACCCTTCTTTGTGAAGATGGCATTAGTGTAGAAGACAGAAATATGAGCATAAATTAGATGCTGTTGTTACAAACTCATAATAATGATAATAGGGATGATAATGACGAACAACTCATTGCAAGCGGTAGTGCTACGGTAAGTGCGGGAAGAAGCAGTAGCAGTGAATACCAACAGTCTTTCGGGAAAAAGGTTAAAATTGCAACTATCATCACGGCTTTTGATGACAATACGCTGAAGAACATGTACGATGATTATTACATAAGTTATAGTTAAGATATCTGCATTACGTATGGGATCTACAATTACATCTACAGTGCTATCTAGAGCATGGTTGCAGAGCTTTGCAGAAAAACGACACCCACCAGCACATTGAGGTCTACGTAGAGATCCTGTAACCAAACGTTCATACAGATATGTTTGTTCGAGTCCATGTACTTTCCTTGTTAGAGGTAAAAAAAAAAAAAAAACCATTTTGGAACAGAAGCAGTAATATTCCACCCCGAAAACGGAGGAAAGAGCAGCGTTAATGAATGTGAAGAAAAGTACTGTAGGAAACGTCGTCCGTCGATATTCATATGAAGACAGGATAGAAAATCTACCACAGACAGGCCGTCCAAGGATATTTGTGAGAAAAGAAGAGAAGGCAATAGCACAAAAGGTCAAGAAAGATCCACGAATCGCAGCTACACGCATTGCCATTAACTCTGAGGAACAGATTGGGAAGAAGTCCAGTGCTAGCACAGTCAGACGACTTCTGAACAGAGAAAATCACCATGACCGAACTGAAAAAAAGGAAACTTTACATCAGTGCTGTCAATAGGAAGAAGAGGCTGCTATTCGCAAGGGAACACATGAACAAGAACATGAAGTCTTGGAATTAACTAATTTTTTTTCGGATGAATCAAAATTTAACAATCAGGATTGGATGGGCGAATAACGGTATGGCGGCAACCCAACAAAGAGCGGGAAGAAAAAAATATGGAAGCTACAGTGAAGCATGGCAGGAGCCATGTTATGGTTTGGCCCAAGGAGCGGGTGAGCTAGTCTTCAGTGACGAAACAATGGATACATATGTATACCTGCAGATTCTCAGAAACAATTTGAAGAAGAGCGCAGAAAATATGGGGATAGGAGACTTTCAAATTTATCAGGGCAACGACCCCAAACATACCGCCTATATTGTACCTGTAAAACTGTCCAAAACTTGTCAATCACTCTCCACAAAGTCCGGACATCAACCCCATAGAGAATTTATGGGCTGCGTTAGGGAAAAAAAAAAAAAAAAAAAAAAAAAAAAGGAAAAAGAAAAAATCGGTCGGTCCCCATACAGTGCATACAAGACATCAGGAGACGACTGCAAGAAGAATGGGCAACTCTTAAGTATTTTGTGCTTACAGAGGATTGTACAACGTTTGCCAAAACGGTTGACAACTACTATACAGTCGCGTTAGAAGTACAAAGTAGTAATTCCTCATTATTTACTAGGTTTTGGTTTATTTCTGCACTTTGTCCGTAGACTATCGCAAAAGAAAATTTATGTGATTTCAGACAAATATGAAATTGTTTGTATTTTGTGATTCATTAAATGAAGTTAAATGTTTAATATTTTGTTCTTTGAAAATCATTCTCTCTCTTGCACTAAGAAACCTAATATTTTTAATTGTTTTATTCCTCAAAGTAAATACAAATCTTTTTTGTTTGTCCCAAAACTTATCAAAAAAATGTTCAAATGTTTGTATAGTCTATGGGACTTAACTACGGGGTCATCAGTCCCTAAACTTACAAACTACTTATGAACTACTTACGAACTAGGACGGCACAAATATCCATGCCCGAGGGGGGATTCGAACCCCCGACCGTAGTGGCCGTGCAGACCGTGACAGTAGCGCCTTAGTCCCCTCGGCCACCGCGGCCGGCTGGATTTTTGTGTCGTCTTTAGTATAAGCTAAGTAGTTTGTAAGTTTAGGGACTGATGACCCCGCAGTTAAGTCCCTTAAGCTTCACAAACTTTTGAGCATTTGGTTCGACAGGAGGGGGGTGTCGCCAGAATATTTTTACTTGGAATGGGGGGGTCGTGTATTCCAGAGGGTTGAAAAACACTGCCCTATGGTATACTGATATCGTTTTTTCTTTTTTCCTCTCTATTAACGTGCGACAGAAAACAATGTTTTTCAAGGAAATAGTTTAGATCGGTGTTCTTTTCATGCTGGAGCGTTATTCTGAACATGGCCAAGGCCATGTAAATCTATCGGTCTCAACTGCGTGGTCATCAGTACGTAGCTTGCAAAGTACTTAAACTAACGTAAACTATACTAAGGACAACACTAACACCCATGCCCGAAGGGGGACTCGAACACCCGACGGCGATCGCCGCGCGCACCGCAGAACGGGTCCCCAGTGCGCACGGCTAATCCGCCGCGGCTTAGCATGGTTTGGAGCGCTTTCAACCGTTCGACGTTTGTCCGGCGTGTGGGAAGACATAAGGCTCCTATAAACCCGAGCTGAACTGTCCGCCATTTTTCCCCCAAAGCCGTAGCAGTCGCCACGTTCCTGACGAAGCTCACGCGTTACCTCGCGTTTCACTCAACTAGTTCACACTCGCAAACTACTCACTGTATGAACGTGGAACTTTAATGTCTTCGTTAAGAACTACACTACATTTTCATTTTGTTCTTATTTATGGCAATAATTTATAAACAGCATATACTGATAGTTTACCAACATGCACTTTCTGACGACGTTACGGAATTTTCCACATGGGAGGAACTTTTTTTTCTGTTCAAGTTAGGTGACCACATTAAGCGAATGAAATGTTCAAAATACATCCAATTTGCATCCTCTCCAAACAGCAACTCTGTGAGAAATGTATAATGTGAGATAATGTCAGTTAAATATAACGCACTGGGATCCGCCCGCCCGTCTAGTAGTAACACGTCTTCCGTATTAGAGCTCCTAATAATTAGGCACACGTTGTTACTGCATAACACCCATACTTGAAGATACTGGTACGGACTTCTTTTAACCCATTAAATTTAATAGTTGCAAATTACAAAAGTGCTGTGTCTCTATGTAATATGCAATTTCAGTTTTTCAGTTATATGAAAAGGATGTTATAAATATCTCAATACAAAATGCTTTCTTATGTGAGGAAATGAGAACAAGTCAGTTCGTTAGCTAGTGAAGAGATCCTTGCTATCTGTCATTTTCAAGTATTCTCATATAAAATTTTCATTGGATCTAGTAACTTCCGTTCTGTTACTGCTAGGCGTTAAACTGAAGGAAATGTAACTCAAAATGTTCAAATGTTTGTAGAATTTATGGGACTTAACTACGGGGTCATCAGTCCCTAAACTTACAAACTACGTATGAACTAGCTAATCCTAAAGACGGCATAAATATCCATGCCCGAGGGGGGGGATTCGAAACCCCGACCGTAAGTGGCCGTGCAGACCGTGAGCAAAATACTCCCTTCTTTGCATGTTATCATTTCTCAAAATATCATTTTGATAGCTCTAAATGTGTATGACATACGTAATGATTCATTCCGGCCTTATCGCCATCGGAAATGAGTGCGCTAAATAAATTAAAGTTTAGCAGTATGAGTGAAAGGTAAAGATTTCCTAAGTCGAAAATAAAATGCAGTCCATTAGGAAAGTTTCATCCGCAGCAACATATGGTGCAACAAGCACCAAACGGAATATCATAGCAGCCTCTATTTTTTACTGCAAACTTTTCCTATTGTAGCGCAGTCTCTTATTTCGAAGCCAATATCTTATTGACTACTAGCTTAAACCCGCAGCTCCGCTCGCGTGTTGGTTGATTATGATAGATAAGCTATCTTTCAGTAGTGTGCTACTCGTATGCTTATCCTTACAGAGAAATAGCTGAAGACATTGTAGAATGCAGAGACCAAAGATATGGTATGTGGCATCACGTTTCGCTCTATGTAACCTTTATATACAGTCGCAAACATCATCGCTGGCCTTCAGTCCGAATTTTTTATAATTTGACGATTTTCAACCACCATATCGTTCACCCCCTTATAGCTGTCGGCATGGAACTGCTATGGCGTGCAACGGGAGATTTCTGACAACAATTACACACAGACAATTCGTTTGCGTTCTGTAGTTTTCGCTGCAGAGCGAAATATTGACACACACACACACACACACACACACACACACACACACACACACACACACACACACGTAGAATTTTATATACACCGATAACCTTCCAATCGAATGGACCCCACCCTTTTAACAAGATCAACCCTCAAGCAACAATGTAACCAATAAAACCATTCTCAAAGAGTAAATATAAGTTTAAAAGAGTAAATATAATTTCAAAAGAGTAAATATAAGTTTAAAAGAGTAATTATTGTCCCGCATTTCACCCTTATATTCTTCAAATTACTAAATATTTATCAAGTCGCTATAAAACCGTGCCTAAAACCTTCCTCAGGTATAAATTAGTAACTGTACAAATATTTAAGTCTCTGCGTCTTGTCGTTCGAACGTGATAAGCGTACATCAAACAGACATTCACATTAATATATATAGATAAATAGCTATCCGATCCCCATAAAACCGCGGCTAAAGCCTTCCCCGGGTAGACATTAGTAACTGTACAAAATTTTAGCTCTTTACGTCTTGTGGTTCAGACGTGATAAACGTACACCGAACAGACATTCACATTTGTAGATATAGATGACTATTAACGAAATGTCGAGCATTTCGTCACAATGTTGACATATAAAGGTTTATGTAGCGGAAAAATGAAATATTTCTACCAACTAGTTTTTGCGAAATCGTTTGTGAAAGATGGCAGGTCATGCGCCTCTACGCTGTTAGTGCAGCGCGATTCCAACCGTGTTGGGGAAAACATGGCGGACTGTTGTAACAGTATAATTTATTGAACGCTATTGAACGCTACACATATAAACCAATGCACACGGTACGGTTACGGACTCAGTAATGTTGACATGAGACCGGCGAGAGCTACACGGGAACTGAGGCGCACCTCGCACACCGCGGACGGATGGGACGGGGCTCCTCTACGACCTCATCCCCTTCCCTCACCTCCTTCAACACCTTGAACGCCTCCGCCTCCTGTATGTCACCCGAAAACTCGATTCCCGCAACCCGCTAGTTTACCCCATCCTCACCGCCCCTGGGCCTCTGCCACGCCTCCACCACTGCATTCCTCCCTCTCTCCACCTGCACACTTTACATATCCTCTCCCAAGGCAACTTCCGCACCCTTCCCCTACTGGATGACGCCCTTCGTCCCGACATATACCCCTCCTATCAGCTTTGACCCCTTCCCCGTAGACTTAGCGGCCCCCTCTCCCCGCCCCCTCCTCCTCCCCCTCCCCGCTTGGCTTCCCCCCCCTCCCATCCCCACCCGGAGTCTCAATCGCACCTATCTTTCCGGGCGCAGGACGGAATCCTCCCAACGGCAGGTAGGCGATCAGGGGACAGGACTGAATCCTCCCGAACTACTCTAGCACAGTGGCACCTCCGGCAGGGACCAGCCGCCACCACCGCCGCCCCAAGCCGTTTCCGGCCGTACTTGTCACTTCAGTCCACGCCAGATCGCTTAAAAGTGATGTCCTCCGACGCCCTTGAAGTTTCATTCAGTATAAATGAAGGGAAAGTGTTACTTCTGAAAGGTGACACTTTCGGATTTCAGAAATTGTTGTAAAGTGGTGTAGCGCGATGGACATGCAACATTAAGGGTTGCAAAAGTTTTATTAAATCAATTTCTGTTGAGGAGCTGGATGTTGTGGACATTCATGAAGACCACAACCACGCAGAAGTGCAAGAAATTTAATAAATGAAATCAAGCTTCTAGTGGGAATCGAACCCCAGTCGCAAAAATAGCAGTCTGATCGCTTACCTACAATACCCCAGCACCTCATTTAAGAGTATTGCTCATAATACAGACAATATCCGTGAAAGTCTTTCAGGAGTATTTCCTATTTTCCGATTTCCTATAAAGGCAAGTTTTATTAGAAACTACAGATGTTCATAACTTGCTTCTTCTCACGTTAAGTCAAGCCAGTTCAATGAGACTCATGTCCCGCTCTCCCGTTGAAAGCAGAATTTCTTCTTCCTTAGGAAGAAAATTTGCCTGCCTTGTCCTCTGTTTACAAATTCAACGCTGTATCAAATAAACGTGTATACCAACTGCTGAAAATACTGCACAGATTTATCAATTGCGAGTAAAACGTAATCTTTAGATTGTAAGAATCAAAGTGATATTACTGTACGTTTACTCTGACTCTAAAGTTAACTGGGGCTTAATTCTCACTCTTACTTTACTGTACAATGAAGGAACATACAATGGAACAAATGTGAGATATCTTTGTTTGCTTGGAGTATTCACAAAGGTCTGGCCACACACTCTGGCCTCGGGCCGCCACCAACTACCTGCCTAAACAGGTTATGGAGGATTCAGTCCCCTCCTTTTCCACACCCTTGCAGGCTCGGGAGGATTCAGTCCTATTTTTATGACCGCGGGAGGAATGGATCCTGCGCCCATCTTTCCTCCCCCTTACCTTCTGTCCCCCCTCTCTCTCTTTTCAACCTTTCCCCGCGCTTCCTCGCCTCCCCCTCTCCTCGCCCTGCGGGGGCTGCAGTAACGCATTTTAACACCGGTGTCTTCTAGTGTCCAGTGCATCGTCGTCTCAGTGTGTACATCTCCAGTGCGTCGCAACACTTCTCCTCTTCACCTGTATCGTCGTGTAACTTCTCCGTGTGTCCAGTGTTGTTCCTCAATGTGATTTTATCGCCACCGTGGCACAGACTGCTTTTAACTGTTTATGTGTCAGTCTCTCATATTCATGTGTTTTAAGCCTGCCTTTTATGTCTCCAATGTCCAGTTTATAAGTCTTCAATGTTTCTCTGCGTGCCATGTATTTCGTCCTTTGTTATTATCTTCGTACCATTGTTCATTTTATCTCTCATTATCATGTACGTGTACTCTCGGCTGAAGAGCAGAGCCTAATGCTGCTGCCAGCCTGCCGGCTCCTGTCGGCATAAAATAACAATAAAGGGGAAAAAAAATGGGACGCGGCTTGCAGCGGCGCGCTCCAACAGCGGACGATTCAGCCTGGGTAGTTAGGAGGTCTAGAAACACCCCGTTTACATGGGCTCCCAAAAGCGGATTTCGTAAACCGATTTCCCAGTACCGCTTTTGGTTGCTCAAAGGTTCGTTCCTGCAGCTGCCAGATTGCTCGACGCGCATGCGCAACACTGAATTTGTGTTCGAGCAGCGCCTTCTCCCGCTTCTGGCTACTTGGAGTGTGGCTGTTTGATGTTCCAGCAGTTGCCGCAAGCAGCCAGACGCTACCCGCAAAAATATTTCAGGCGCGGCCAAGCTGTCAATTTGCGCATGCGCAGAAAGGTCTGAGTTAGAGAGTGTTTTATTATTATTATTATTATTATTATTATTATTTCGAAGTCACTGCAATCCCAGTTAAGATCAGATATTTCTCAATTACACTTCTTCGTGATTAAGAAGGAAAGTATTTTAATTATTTATTTAAACTCGCCTTCGCCCGCAGCCAGAAACAGTGCAAAAAGCGTTCCAGCAGTGCAAATACCAAACAAGGGTTTTTTACGTCATGGTAGCTGCGCATGCGCAGTAATAGCTGTTTCTTAGCGCTTGAAATTAGCCGTCTGGCAGCTGCTGGAACGAACCTCATGTAAACACTCCAAAACCGATTCTGGAAATCGGCTTCTCTAAAGCGGTTTTCCAGTTCCACAATCGATTTTCCTGCCCATGTAAACGCAACCGTTTTTGAAGCGTTCTTGGCTTGTCAGATTCTGTTTTCTTGTTAAGAATTTTCGGCGCATATGGAAAGAGTGATATTTTCTAATGTGAAATAAAAGTATAAACGTAGTGAAAGACACGGTAACGCCTGCGACGTAGGCCGACCCGCCGAGCTAACAGCGTGACAGCTGTTGTCAGTCCGCCTTTTGGAGGGCGCTGGAGTCTTCCAGAGCCCAGACGAGGTTCTCCAGACAGTCGCTCACAGGATAGTCAAAACGTCATAACCTCTATTCGATCGTCACGTAAAGTTTCTGCATGGATGTTGTTGACTGGTTTGATGTAGCTCCCCGCGCTACCCTGTCCTGTGCAAGCGTCTTCCTCTCTTGACTAAGAACGTAGTCTTCTGTAGTTCGCGAACGAACTAGTTCGGAAGAGCGCTCCCACAAGCGAACTAGTTCCCAGATCCCTCACCTCTCAGTTCGTACGCTCCTTTTCCGAAGACTGACGGGGAATACCGAAAGGATGAGACAGTGCGCAGAAACACGTGATTCCCTTCTGCCAATTACCGTCATTTCGAGTTGAGTCCGTGATTTACAAAAAAGTATTTTTATTCGCCAAAATAAATGCATTCATCATATTTTATTGCAAATTATTCTTTAATAACCTAATAAATAACTGGTTTGTTTGCCTATTTGATGTCTAATTGCCCAAAAGTACGGGTAATAGCACCCGCTTGGGCAACACTGATTATACTAGGCGCGTCCAGAAAGTAAGTTCCGTTTCAATTTATCTCCGCTGCAGCGCTGCGATTGCAGTTCCGCACATGCGCTGTAGACGATGTGTATCGAGGAGAAGAACGTGCGCCATTTGGAGATCGCTGTCAGTTACGTCCGCTTTGTTGTGCTTGTTTGAAATGTCGGCGTCGATTGAAAATCCCGCCGCCTGTGAAATCAGGTCGGTGGTTCGGTTTCTGAATGCGAGGAAAGTGGAACCGAGTGAAATTTATCGGCAAATTTGCGATGTTTACGGACCAAATGCGATGAATGATTCGAAGGTGAGAAGATGAGTCCGACAGTTCAATGGCGGGCGTAGTGATGTGCACGATGGAGAACGAAGTGGGCGTCCACCCTTGGTTACAGAAGAACTGGTTCACGCGATTGATGACAAGATCCAGGAAAATCGTAGGTTTACAATTAGTGCTCTCGCTATGGACTTCCCCAAAATTTCACTATTTCCAACCGGTTGAAGACACAGGCGGCAGATTTCTATGAAGGAGGAATACAAAAGCTGGTGCCACGCTATGACGAATGCCTGCTAACTTTCGGCAGTTCTGTGGAAAAGTAGTTTAAGAGTTGTAGAATTCTGTGCAATAAAAATTTCTTCTGTATCTGTGTACAATTTCATTTTATTACCAAACGGAACTTACTTTCTGGACGTGCGTCGTAACAAAAGCGCTTACAGCAGCGGTAGCAAAAGCCGAAAGCAGCTGACGAGGAACGATCCGTCACGGGAAAGGGAGCTGACGAACTAAAAGAGCGACCTACTTCGCGACGGAGCTGCGAACTAAAATGAGAGCTATCGATCACAAAATAGAATATGCGTTACCGCTCGCGAACTAAAATATGCGATATCGGTCGCGAACTATTATGCCAAACGTATCCCGCTGCTTAGTTCTTTGGATCCTGTTCCGAAGACCAACTGGCAATAATGAGAGGGCCCGCAGCAGAATTAAAAATCACGTGTTTGCCTTCTGCTGATGGGAGCCATTTCGAGGTGAGCGTCTGCCTGCTAGATTACATAGTTCAGTGGTACAAAATTTTTGCTTTGAAATATTCTGCAGTCTGTAATAGCTGACTAATAAATTCCATAATGCCAAGATATAGAGATAACTGTAAACTTAAACGCGAGAAATTATCCACAAACTGTTTCTTTCGGCTTGCGTGATATCGTTAGCGGCTCAAGCAGCAAGCGCATGAAGCAGCTAGGTGGGGGAACTTCTCCCTCCACCTGCATGCGCAGACCACGCCGCTCAGCCGTCACTGGGAGCGGACGAACTAAAAGAACGAACTAGTTCGAGTCAGAGCTGCGAACTAAAGTGAGCGCTTCCGGCCGCGAACTGTTATGCTCAAGACTATAAGAACGGCAACCCACATCCATTTTAACTGAAACATATATGTTCAAATAAAATAAAAATTAATAACGTGAACTAGTGTGTGTGTGTGTGTGTGTGTGTGTGTGTGTGAATGGGCTTATGTTTGTGACTGCAGTTACAAAACGTTTCATAAGCGTCCTAAATTACATGTAAACTTTGTTGCAGGTTCGTAAGTACTCCCATTGACGCATGAATCTGGGTATTCTCACGCAGTGGCCTCATTATTTATGGCGTCATATCCCCTGAGATACGTGTTGTACTCTTTTTATAATTACTTTTTAAAAATTATCACATTTACAATAAAAAAATCATGGCCTAATGTTTGTTACTTACGGAAATTTTGTCTTCTTTTCGCGTCACGACATGGAATGCCAGTCTGTTTCACGCAATATCGCCGGTTCTTCGTGCTGTGTCGTTTTTCCACTACTTCCGCTGTCACTTTCGCACTGCTCATAGTTGTTTTCCAAAGAAAAGAAGTGTTTGTTTTTGTTTTGACTGAGTCTGCACAGTATGTTGTTGGAGTGTTGCCAACATCAGAAATGTAGTTCTTTTTCTATTTTTTATAATAAATTATGTTTTGGTGTATTTAGTTTTGTTGTACGCGGATTGGAATAGTGGCAAACTAATTATAATAATATAATAGTAATATAAAATTAAATAAAAAATTTAAAAAATAATAACGTTCAAAAACAAACACTTCTGATCTGTGGAAAACAACTATGAGCAGTGTTCAAATGTTCAAATGTTTGTATAGTTTATGGGACTTAACTACGGGGTCATCAGACCCTAAACTTACAAACTACTTATGAACTACTTACGAACTAGGACGGCACAAATATCCATGCCCGAGGGGGGATTCGAACCCCCGACCGTAGTGGCCATGCAGACCGTGACTGGAGCGCCTTAGTCCCCTCGGCCACCGCGGTCGGCTATGAGCAGTGCAAAAGTGACAGCGGAAGTAGTGGAAAAACGACACAGCGTGAAGAACCGGCGATATTGCGTGAAACAGACCGGCATTCCATGTCGTGACGCGAAAAGAAGACAAAACTTCCGTAAGTAACAAACATTAGGCCTACTTTTCATGGTCCGTTTAAGAACTGTTTTCGATCTAAAAACAAAATAAACTGTAGATTTCTATTATTACAGACCACTGAAGATGTTTTACAGTCATTAAAACGAAACTCGTCTGGTAAGAAAAAAATCGCACTTTTATTGTAGTTGCAAAGACGGACAATCACTGCTATTCATAATTATGAAACCAACTACGGACATTATGGCCACACAGACGAAGAAACATCGTTTTTCGTACGATAAATGATAATCTAACGTCTACAAATGCCATATTAACATCAGCTAACAACGGGCATCAATAGTATGAAATTAAAGAACTTTTGTTTTGATTTATAGTCGTAGGGTAGTGGGCAAGGTGCTGGACTGTGACGCGAATGGTCGGTGGTTCGAAATCCGCCACCACCTATTTTTTTTTTCTTTTTTTTTTTTTTTTTTTTTTTCCTAAAAGGGTTTCAGACACTCTTATTAATTGCTGTTGAATCTTTCGAGATGTGGTCGTGGTCTAAGAAACGTATCTGCTCCTGACGTTTCGTCCAGAGCTGCGCTGGACATAGCCGGTCGTGAAAGCCTACACTGCACTCTTATTAATTAATTTATTAGTATTTACATTATACGATTGTGTGTTCCCTCCTCAAAAATGAAATAAAAATGGGAACGACTGCTCCAAACCACACGTTGGGGACGAGACCAGAGTAGTGAGGTTTTTGTTGTTATGGTCTTCAGTCTGGAGCCTGGTTTGATGCAGCTCTCCACCCTACTCTATCCTGAGCAAGCCTTTTCATCTCCTCATAAGAACGGCAACCCACATCCACTTGAATCTGCTTACTATACGCGTCTCTTGGTCTCCCTCTGCGATTTTTACCCCACACACTTCCCTCCAATGCTAAATTTACGATTCCTCGATGTCTAAGAATGTTTCCTACCAAGCGATCCCTTCTTTTAGTCAGGGTATGCCAAAAATTCCTTTTCTCGCCAATTCTGTTCAGTACCTGTTCATTAGTTATGCGATCTACCCACCTAATCTTCAGCACTCTTCTGTAGCACCACATTTCAAAAGCCTCTATCCTCTTCCTGTCCGCACTGCTTATCGTCCGTGTTTCACTCCCATACAAGGCAACACTCCACACAAATGCCTTCAGAAAAGACTTCCTTACACTGAAATTAATATTCGATGTTAGCAAATTTCTCTTTTTCAAAAATGCTTTTCTTCCCATTGCCATTCTGCATTTTGTATCCTCTGTACTGCGACCATCGCAAGTAAGTAGTGAGGTAACGACTTGAAAACGTAACGTGAAGAAGCGTGCTTGGCCCGCCTGTGGGGCTGAGCTGAGACGTTGACGGCATCGCCGCAGGCAGCAGGCAGCTCCCTGGACGTGTCCCAGCCCAGCCTGGCCCGGAGCGGCCGCGCACTCATCCCGGCGTTAAGGATAAGCCGAGGATGAGGACGAGCACGAGGAGGAGCGCACAATGGCGCCGCCATTGTGGCGACGCTGCTGCCACCTATTGTCCGCGCCGGCGGCCAGCGCTGCTCTCCTCCAGGCGGCCAAACAAAAGAGCTGCGCGACGCGTCTCCACACTGTCTCCCCCCCCCCCCCCCCCCACACGACGTAATCCGTCGTCAGCTGTCTGGCGAAGACCGCCATCACACACACAACGTCACTCCTCTGTCTAGAGCACTGTATGGTGCAAGCAGAACAATCCGCCATTTTGAATCCCACGTTGAAGCCGCACATTTAAAGACTACGGATGTCTTATGTTTCTTGATATATTCTTAAGACCATTAAATACGTTTTCCTAACGTAGAAAAAAATTACAGTATAGTAAATTTACCGGCTTACATTCGACTGTAAGAGGCAAGCAACTCAAACGTTAGTGATTATATGGATATTTAGAGGTTTGAAACATTCCTTATTATGCTGCCGTTCTAAATATTTACTACATACAGTTAAAATTCGTTACAATTATCGTATTTTCTGGTTTATGAATGGTAAATCCACATCCGTTTACGGTAACTAAGAGTTGCATTCGAAAACAATGTTAAATTGCGATACTGTACTTACCGTGTTCTCTCTCTAATGTCTCGCAAATTTTACACACACCGTATCTCACAGAATATTTTACCCCAAAATGTGTTTTTTAACTTTCGTTAGATAACTACTAAATAAAGCCTCTCGGGTAGCATGCACTTTGAAATAAAGTCAATGTTGCATCCTGAGTTTTGAATTTCATGCCTTTCACGTACAACTTCTTTCCTGTTCCCATTCGTTGCGAAGTTCAGTTTATTATTATTTCTCTTTCCAGACATCCTGTGCACAGCTTGGCTTAGGCCTACATATTGCCGTGTTAAGAGTCACATTTAAATTAAGCACTGAAATAATGCGAAATAATATAATTTAAAAACCACCACCTGGGCAAAGCCAGCTTCACTCAAGCATCACTTAAAATACCATTAACAACCATTAAAATAATACCTTAGTTGGTCTAAATAAAATCAAGAAACGTAGCTTACTTTAAGCACACTGTATGCCATGTTAATAATCTGATGCAAAATTAAAATAAACATTTGCTTATATGTATAGGCCTATATTTTCATTACTACATTATATATATATATATATATATATATATATATATATATATATATATATATATATATATATATATATATATTAATAAAAGTATTTCAGGTGCGCACACTTCTTATTGAAAGTCAAAAGCATTAACGATCTAGAGTCCTCTCTCGGTAGCGGTGGAATCGATAGACATCTACACAGAATACTCCGTAAACCACATTTGACTGCCTGACAGAGGGTTCATCGGACCACTTTTATACTATTTATCTCCCATTCCATCCTCGAATAGAGCGCGGGAAGAAAGAACATCTAAATCTCTCTGTTCGAGCTCAGATTTCACGTATTTATTCAGATGATCTTCTCTGCTTATGTAAGTGGGAGGCAACAATATATTTTCGCATTCGGAGGAGAATGTAGGCGATTTTAGTTTCGTAAGTAGTCCACGTCGCAGCAATAAACGCCTTTATTCTAATGGCTCCCATCCCAGATCCTGTATCATTTCCGTGACGCTGTCTCCCCTGTATCACGACAATACAAAACAAGCTGCCCTTCTTTCGATGTCCTCCGACAAACCCACCTGATAAGTATCGCACACTGGGCAGCAAGACCAGATAAAACAGGAGGAATCTCACTGTGTTATTGATGTTGCCTTTTTTCTATCTAAGCAAGGAAGTCCTTTTAGAGGAACAAAAAAAGATGGTGATTTTGGTGATCCACATTGCGGCAAAATTCTAAATACAATTGATCTCATATCATACTATAGTGTCCCCCTTCGTCTGCGTATTGAACGCCACAAGAAAGGCTAGATTAGCTATTTTTATAAAAAATATACAAGATGAGTTCCGTGACTTGATTTCTGACAAAATAAAACTAGATATAATTAAAGATATTTTAGCTGCTAAATACTTTTCACTGATGTTTGACTGCACTCCAGATATCAGCCACAATGCGCAGATGACAAGTAATTCGATATGTGAAGTCGAATGACTCAGAGGTTGTGGAAAGTTTTACTGACTTATTTACAGTTACAGACAAAACAGGAGAAGGCCTTAGTCAAGAGATACTGCAAAAAAGGGAACAAGATAGGTTGAACGTTAAATATTGCAGGGGGCAGTCTTATGACAATGGAGCAAACGTGGCTGGAAAGTACAAAGGGGTCCAGTCAAGAATACTTCAGAAGAATGAACTGGCCTATTTCGTACCATGTGCTGCTCACTCTTTAAATTTAGTAGGAGCAAATTCAGCAGACATTCAGCAAGACTAGGTGATCTGCAAGAGTAGATGCGGTTGTAGCTGTTTACAAGCATTTTCATAAAGTTTTGAAGGCCCTGAAACTAATAAATTGTCAACACCAGACACAAAATCAGAGACAAGATCATATTTTTAAAAAATATGAGAAAACTCAAATTCATTACTTTAACTTGTTTCTGGTATGCAATATTAAAATAAATTGCTCATGTTAATCAGTTTCTGTGAAGTTAATATTTTGCAATTGATAAAGCTGTTCGATACATTCAAGGACTTTTGGGCTTTCTCAAAACTTCCCAGGATTCTTGAACCTCTGAAGCTGTTTCTGAGGCCAAAGTGCTAGCAGAAGATAATGAGGTATCAACGGTATTCTCCGAAAAAAAGATTCGAACAAAGAAGAAAATGGCCGATGAGCTTTGTGAAGATGAAGTACCCAACTTTCACAGAAAAAATAAGGAATAATTGACAGACCTTAGTACTAGGTTTACCCCACTTGAGAAAAGTGGTGCAAACATTAGTTTTCTGTGTGGTGTGCAAATACGAGAAATGGAAGTGGAGGACTTGAAGGCCAAAGCAGCGAAACTGGCAGAAGATCTTAGCGAGGAAGAAGTTGAAGTTTCAGACAACATGCGCTGGCAGTAGACAGAACCTTGCAAGATTCCACTGCATCATCAACATTAAGTTTAATTTATATAAATAAATTGGTAGAAGGGTATCCCAACATTACTACAGCGTTAAAATATATCTTACCATTCTAGTTTCTGTTTCGTCTGGAGAAAGAAGTTTCAGCAAACTGAAACTAATTAAATACACTTGAGGAGCACGACTGCTTAACAGATCAGAGTATAATATCCATAGAGCACAAACGAGCTGCTTCTCTAAACTATGATGATATCAAAAACAGTTTTGCAGCAAAAAAATCTCGAAAAACGAAATTTTGAATTGATTTTTGTACGATGAGTAATCTTGTAATATTTTTGTATGTATTAAAATTGTCCTGTTTTCCTTTGATCTTAATTAATTCAATGAAATAAGTTCATGTTGTGAGATTGTGACATTTAAATAGAAATATGTATCCTAATTAGCGTCAAAATGTCGATTCTTACAGGGGGGGGGGGGGTGAAAGAAGGGGCGGCAAATTTAAGCTTGCCCCCCTTGGCAAATGTCCTAGATCCGGCCCTGCTGTAAACACAATGAGAAGTGAATGTTAATACTGCGTCTGGGAGAAAAAAAAATCAAGTGCAGCAAACACACGGCGTTTCTTTCACCTTCATAAACGAAGAACGAGTTTGCAGGTGTTTACTTGCATTTGTCGTGCAAGAATGTTAACAAAAAAATCGGCGGCTGAGTGTATGAGGCAGGGCGCAGTCTGCTAATGCTGTCTACTGAAACCGCCCCCGTCCCTTGTCCATTAGATCTGTTTGTGTAGTTATTTACTTCCAGTGTAGTGGCAGACGTTTGCTGGGATACGCAGCAGGGCGTTCGCCTGTCGAGGACGCTACCCGGTACACCACTGCGCTGTGAGGGTTGCCGGTCCACAGGGGCCGGTGTAGCAGGATCGGTAGCCTGCTGCAAGTCTCCCAACTGGACGCTACTTCAGTGACTTAGGTGTCCCTAACCTACTCCAGTTATCCACCCGGGGAAAGGGGGACCTACAGTATAACGTGGAATCCGAAACACGTGTCGTTTCTAGCGAATACTCACATCGTCGAGAGGTGTAAGCTTGAGAGATAAGGGCCGACCGAATATTCGGTTTCGATTACGATTTCGGCCAAGAGATTGGTTTTGGCGCAATTTCGGTTTCGGCCAAAATATCAGACGAATCTTCGGCTCTGCTGAAACTAGATTTCTTGAAATCAGCTCGCGTTCTGAACGTATGCAGTCAACAATAAGACCTCGGCTGACTGCGTGCGGTTTAAATGCTAGCATTCTCTCTTCGCGCGTAAAAATTACGGGTATTTTGTTGTTAAGCACAGTGTAACGCAATCGTATCTTATACAAATACTAGCTGAAAACTCGGCATTTCCCGGGTATTTATTTACTTATTCCTGTCATTTTTTCAGGTATATATTCATTTGTATAAGGGCTGTGTGTCCGTAAAATCTCTTGGGAATACAATTAGGAGTAAAGAAGTGATAGATTAAAACTTGGTGCGTGATGGGGCGATTTTTTATGAAGGTTACTGTTTATGTGCTCATATCTCAAACTACGTGTCATACTGGGATACAATTTAGAAGGTACATTCAACTATATGTGTGTTTATACTGTCTGTAAAATTTCCTACGGCTACAATTTGTAGTGCACAAATTATAAATTGTAACGTCATGCCGAATGCCATAGTTTCACTCCATAAACAGCAGAAAAGTAGTAAGCGATAAACTTTTTTCCTTTCATCATTTTGGTATGATTGTCAGCGATAAAAGTTTAATAAAGGTTTGAAATTATGTTTAAAGTTTGTTGCAAGTCGCTAAGTACTCTCATTTTCATATAGCGTATTTAGACGGTCGGGGGTTCGAATCCCCCCTCGGGCATAGATATTTGTGCCGTCCCAGTTCGTAAGTAGTTGATAAGTAGTTTGTAAGTTTAGGGACTGATGACCCCGTAGTTAAGTCCCATAAGCTTAACAAACATTTGAACATAGCGTATTTATAAAATCTCGCCGCATTATGTGGCATTTTTGTTGTTCTGATTCCTATTATTTATGACGTCATATCTTGTGAACCATGTGTCGTACATGATTATTAATCCTGCAGCAATTGTTACCTCACGGTAAGGAATGTGTGAACCAAATTTGGTTGAAATTAATCCAGTTGTTTATGGGAAATGAGCAGCATTGTTGCTAAATGCAGCAGTTTTTCGCGCATCTCATTGTTTATGACGTCATATCTCGTGAACTATGTATCGTACGTGATTCTTACACTTACGGCGAGCGTCCTCATGGATTGAAGCTTACGTGTACAAAATTTCATAAAGATTGGAACAAAACTGTAGAATTGTATGCAACACGTACACACATACGGACACTCTGCTTTATATATTAGATTCTTAGACTGACTTATTTACAATTTAGCTCATTCATGATTGTACTTAATGGAATGGGTTATCATATTGTTAAGCTGTAAAGTTTTATTCATACGTTTCCTTGAAAGCGAGGAGTTTTATAATAATAACTAATATGGAATTAGGAAACATCGATCATGTGGTACACATGTTTTTCTGTTCAGTATGCGTGAATTTATACTGACAACACTCATACTGTCAGTCGGAACTGTGACCTTATTTTTCCGGACACTTTCTGGAGCACTGATTGAAGCTGCTTTATTGACTGTAAATTATGTGCATTATGTATTTAGAAATGCCAAAAAGAAGATATGTAAGGTTGTTGTCGATTGCATAAACAAAAGTAAGATGGTAAACAGAAAGCTAGCGTTCCCAAGAATTTTTTTTTAAAGAGGCTGCTTATGGAAGAAATCAATTATTAATTCCTGCGTATTTTGTACTGTGGTAGTCATGTCGTGGTTCTAGAATTTCGTAATATGTTCTTGGCATATCTGTTGTGTACCTAAAGATTGTCTTCCTACAAGAAGATATACAGGACTGTGGAATTTTTTGTGGCGGCTATACCGTAGAGTCTCGATAATTCGAAGTGAACGGTACCGGTACCACGTCGAAATTTGTGGGCGAAAAAGAAGTTAATCGACCTTGAAAAGAATACATGTGTCAAAAAAATGAACTTTTTTTAAACGAAATGTTTAAATAGGCATTTACATTTAAAGCTCTTAACCATTTACTTCGCGATATAAAGGTGGAGTGCCTTCTTCGGTGAAGACAGAACGTATCCGCAGTTTCTGTCTTGTTTTGTGACGCTCAGATTTATGGAAACTCGAAATTCCAATACTCGAAATATGAAACTCCACTGTATCGAGTTCATTTAGGTTACAAGTGAAAGGTAGAATCCAGTTTCGAAGTACCGGGTGATCAAAAAGTCAGTATAAATTTGAAAACTTAATAAATCACGGAATATAGATAGTGAGGAAAAAATTGACACACATGCTTGGTATAACATGGGGTTTTATTACAACCTAAAGTTCAAAAAATGTCCGACAGATGGAGCTTCATCTGATCAGAATAGCCTTAATTAGCATAACAAATTAAGGCAATGCAAAGGTGATGTTCTTTACAGGAAATTCTCAATATGTGCACCATCATTCCTCAACAATACGAGTAGTCGAGGGATAATGTTGTGAACAGCAGTGTAAAGCATGTCCGGAGTTATGGTGAGGCATTGGTGTCGGATGTTGTCTTTCAGCGTCCCTAAAGATGTCGGTCGATCACGATACACTCGCGACTTCAGGTAACCCCAAAGCCAATAATGGCACGGACTGAGGTCTGGGGCCCTGGGAGGCCAAGCATGACGAAAGTGACGGCTGAGCACACGATCATCACCAAACGACGCGCGCAAGAGATCTTTCACGCGTCTAGCAATATGGGGTGGAGCGCCATCCTGCATAAAAATCGTTCGTTCCAGCAGGTGTTTAGCAGCCAGGCTGGGGATGATGCGATTCTGTAACATATCGGCGTACCTCTCACACGTCACGGTAACAGTTACAAAACCAGAATCACGCGCCATCTGTCGGACATTTTTTGAACTTTTTTCCCGGTTGTAATAAAACCCCATGTCATTCCACGCATGTGTGTCAATTTTTACCTCTATATCTACATTATACAGTGATTTATTAAGTTTTCAAATTTATACTGACTTTTCGATCACCCGGTACTTTAACAAAAGTTAGGCTTACACACACTTAAGTAGGCTTAATACAGGCAGGGGATCTTGTGAAATGTGTTGCAACGTAAATTTACCTGAAATTTTAAGTTAATTACGCAAGTTTCTGTTACGGTTTCAGTTTCAGCCGAAACTAGAAGAGGAGCCGAATATTCGGTTACAGTTTCGGTTTCTGCGGAAAATCATGTTTCGGTCGGACTGTAGTTAAAACGGAGAGTGAAAAAACCCGCGGATCCACTGGGTTTCGAACGAGGAGGAAGCCTGCACGGTATTACCAGAGTCTAACACAGGCGAGTGCGACTCCATTACAGGGGCTTCCGGTAACACCGCCTGGGTTCGCCTGCAAGGTTATATCAGCTAAAGCCCCGCATACAGGAAGCAGCGGCAACGTTGTATGAGTGGTCTGCCGACAATCGCGCCTCACCATTGGTCAGTTCCATGTCACGTGGTTCTGGGCAGACATTCCTGGGCCAACCTAGCCGCTGCGTGTATTGCGGAAATGTTCTGATTTGGGGTTTGTTTCTCTATACGAAGGTTGTGTAAAGGGCAAGAACGTTTTCTATTAACTAAAGAAGTTAATAAGCCGTTTCATGATATAGAATTCAAGCCTACATACGCCTGCTTCCTACTTAAATTACTGTGACGTACCGAGAGAAGATCAGTTTGGGTTCAGGAGAAATGTAGGAACACGGGAGGCAATACTCACTTTACGGCTTATCCTAGAAGATAGATTAAGAAAAGGCAAACTTACATTTCTAGCTTTGGTAGATTTGGAGAAGGCTTTTGACAATGTGATTGGAATAAACTCTTTCACGTTCTGAAGCAAGCAGGAGTAAAATATAGGGAGCGTAAGGTTATTTACAACTTGTACAAAAACCAGACAGCGGTTGTCAGAGTTGAAGGGCATTAAAGGGATGCAGTGTTTGGGAAGGGAGTAAGACAGGTTTGTAGCCTTTCTCCAATATTCTCCAATTTGTACATTGAGCAAAGGAAAGCAAGGAGAAATTTGGAGAAGGAATTAAAGTTCAGGGTGAAGAATTAAAAACATTGCGTTTTGCCGACGACATAGTAATTCTGTCAGAGAGAGCAAAAGACCTGGAAGATCAATTGAACGGAATGGTCAGTGTGCTGAAAGGTGCCTACAAGATGAACATTAACAAGAACAAAACTAGGGTAATGGAGTGCAGTCTAAGAAAACCAGGTGATGCTGAAGGAATTAGATTGGGAAACGAAGCAATAAAGGAGGTAGATGAGTTTTGTTACTTGGGCAGTAAAAATAACAAATGATGGTCGCGGTACAGAGGATATAAAATGCAGAAAGGCAATGGGAAGAAAAATATTTTTGAAAAAGAGAAATTTGCTAACATCAAATATTAATTTAAGTGTAAAGAAGTCTTTTCTGGAGGCATTTGTGTTGAGTGTTGCCTTGTATGGGAGTGAAACATGGACGATAAACAGTGCGGACAGGAAGAGGATTGAGGCTTTTGAAATGTGCTGCTACAGAAGAATGCTGAAGATTAGGTGGGTGTATCGCGTAACTAATGAGGAGGTACTGAACAGAATTGGGGAGAAAAGGAATTTCTGGCATACCTTGACTAGAAGTAGGGATCGCTTGGTACGACACATTCTTAGACATCAAGGAATTGTGAATTTAGCGTTGGAGGGGAGTGTCTGAGGAAAAAATCGCAGAGGGAGACCAAAAGACGCATATAGTAAGCAGATTCAAATGGATGTGGGTTGTCGTTCTTATGAGGAGATGAGGCTTGCTCAGGATAGAGTAGGGTGGAGAGCTGCATCAAACCAGTCTCCGGGCTGTAGACCATAACAACAACCCTGCCCTTGAGATTCTTGAAGTTTTCCCGGCAGACATATTCCATCATCTTTCGGTAGTGCACTTGGGACAGCGACAATTCTTCGTCCTATATTTCGGCTGCAAACCTTACAGCCATCTTCAAGGCGAGTCCAAAACTGAGTTCTCAACATCTGCACATGCCTATTTATACGGTAAATCACGTGATGCAAAGCTGCTGAGGATTAGACTGGGCATGCTCGAAGATATCACATTCGTAACTGCTGCGCTAGTCATAGATGAATATATACTTCAAAGATAACCTGTGAGTAGTGAGTGCATACATAAACAGAGCTGTTACGTATCCACAGTGCCTACAAATGAATAATTAATCATTAAAAGTGGTAACATCAATCGGAAGTGAAGACGCAGACATTCTTTCAGAAAGAAGGCGTGATATAAGTGGCTTAGATGCATTGTCAAACAGGTGGTGCGCCAGTTGTATGTGTACAGCTTCCTTTACAATTGAGTCCCAGAAAGTAGAAGCTGTGGTTAAAATCTTTACTTCTTTGTAATTCATGGAATGGCCAGTAGAAATACAATGTTCGACTACTGCAGACTTGTTGCACTGAAGAAGGCGTGTATACCGCTGGTGCTCAACGCATCGTTCCCGTACAGTGCGCGTGGTTTGACCTATGTAACGTTTTCCACATTCACAAGGGATTTCATAAGCACCCGCTTTTCGCAATAACTGATCATCTTTGACAGATCCCAGAAGATCTGAGGTCTTAGCTGGTGGGCGGAAGATCACATCCACTTTATGTTTCTTCACGATTCTGGCTATTTTTGAAGAAACATTAGCCACGTATGGAAGAAAGGCTGTAGATTTCATTTCCCTTTCCTCTTCATCTTTCTACTGTGATTTTTCTGGTGTTTTTATTTTCAAGGCTTTCTTAATCTGATGTTGCGAATAGCCATTTTTCTTGAAAACCGCCTCCAGGTGCAGGAGTTCATCCTGCAGGCTGTCAGCATCAGACACTACCTGAGCCCTGTGAACTAAGGTTTTCAGTACACTCATAGTTTGCGAAAGATGGTGGCAGCTGGACGCCTGCAAATAAAGATCTGTATGGGTGGGCTTGCGATATACGCAATGACCTAGGGATCCATCCTCTTTGCGTCGAACCAGAACATCCAGGAACGGTAAACAGCCATTCTTCTCCCGCTCCATAGTGAAGTTGATGTTTTCATGAATGAAGTTAAGATGGTCTAAAAATTCTGTCAATTTATCCTCTCCGTGGGGCCACACTATGAATGTGTCGTCCACATATGTCCAGAAGACCGTCGGTCTTAATGTTGCTGAATTGAGGGCTTTTTCTTCAAAATCCACCATAAACAAATTAGCCACTAGGTGGAGAAAGAGGACTCCCCATAGCGACACCGTCAATCGGTTCAAAGTTGTTGTTGTTGTTGTTGTTGTTGTTGTTATGGTCTTCAGTCCGGAGACTGGTTTGATGCAGCTCTCCACCCTACTCTATCCTGAGCTAGCCTTTTCATCTCCTCATAAGAACGGCAGCCCACACCCACTTGATTCTGCTTACTATACGCGTCTCTTGGTCTCCCTCTACGATTTTTACCCCACACACTTACCTCCAATGCTAAATTTACGATTCCTCGATGTCTAAGAATGTGTCCTACAAAGCGATCCCTTCTTTTAGTCAGGGTATACCAAAAATTCCTTTTCTCACCAATTCTGTTCAGTACCTCTTCATTAGTTATGCTATCTACCCACCTAATCTTAAGCATTCTTCTGTAACACCACATTTCAAAAGCCTCTATTCTCTTCCTGTCGGCACTGCTTATCGTCCATGTTTCACTCCCGTACAAGGCAACACTCCACACAAATGCCTTCAGAAAAGACTTCCTTCTCTTTTTCAAATATGCTTTTCATTCTATTGCCATTCTGCATTTTATATCCTACGTACTGCGACCGTCGCATCTTATTTTACTACCCAAGTAACAAAACGCACCTACCACCTTCATTGTTTCGTTACCTAATCTAATTCCTTCAGCATCGCCCGACTTTCTAAGACCGCATTCCATTATTTTTGTTTTGCTCTTGTTAATGTTCATTTTATACGCCCTCTTCAACACACTGTCCATTCCATTTAACTGCTCTTCCAGGTCCTTTGCTGTCTCTGACAGAATTACAATGTCATCAGCAAAACGCAATGTTTTTATTTCTTCCCCCTGAACTTTAATCCCTATTCCAAATTTTTCCTTGCTTTCCTTCACCGCCTGTTCGATATTGTTCATAAAATAAAAAGTAAGTGGACTGTAGCGCATGCATAAATAAAGCTGTTATATCATACTCAAACATGTTCCTAAGGAGAGACAAAGAGTTAGCCAAAGGTTACGAATGTGATATCTTCGAGCATGTAGTAGCTTTGCATCACGTGATTTACCGTGTAAATAGGGACGCGCACATAAATTCAAAACACCCAAACACTAACAACACCCACCCAAAACATCCACTCTCCTCTAAAATGCCTCAACACTCAGCGACTAACAGATCGTAAAATACTATAAATTACTGTAAATACCCTCCTCTCTTCTCTGTTGGAACCCTTCAAAATTCAAATCCCTTGTAAATATTTGGAATTCTAACAATGTAACCAAATCATATCATAACATATACAAGTCAGAAATCTATTTAATTCTCTCGCTTTACTTTAGACTTTAAATATATGTTTTTACCTAATACCAGATATCATACTTGAATAAAATCTTTTGTCACTTTTCTTTTCCAATGTATTTTATCTTTCAAAAATGTTCAAATGTTTGTATAGTTGATGGGACTTAACTACGGGGCCATCAGTCCCTAAACTTACAAACTACTTATGAACTATCTAAGACTAAGGACGGCACAAATATCCATGCCCGAGGGGGGATTCGAACCCCCGACCGTAGTGGCCGTGCAGACTGTGACTGGAGCGCCTCAGTCCCCTCGGCCACCGCGGACGACTATTTTTTTTATCTTTTAAAAACAGTTTGTATATTTATATTTTGTTATATATTTATATTATCATAAGTTAAATTTGTACAACCAACCAATATACGAGCAATATTCAAATTGAAAAAAAGTGAAGTAATGTAAAATATTGTAATATAAGATTCTTGCCCTGATGCAAAATATGTGAAATAATAAAAAAATGACCTGTAACACCCTTGGCTGGAAAGGGCAAAGCTGGCCCTCAAACAGCCCGCTCCACCCCGTCAGGGTGGAGAATGAAATGTGGGGGAAAAAAGCTGAGAACTCAGTCTTGGACTCGTCTTGAAGATGGCTGTAAGGTTTGCAGCCGAAATATCGGACGAAGAATTGTCGCTGTCCCGGGTGCACTCCCGAAAGATGATGGAATAACCCTCCCGTTGTTCAACAGGGGCGGCCGAAGGTAGTCGAGGCGCCATGCCACAGTTCTCGAAGCCGCTCCCTCCGAGGTTTCGTTTCGAATCACCCTTGGGCATGAATGTTGAGTTTTTCCTAAAAAATATAAAAAAGGGAGGTTCGGCAGATTTGACGCCCTGTGCGGCTGCAAGGTGCGTAGACTAGAAAGTTGTTCTCCACTGTCACTGGCTAGCGCTGTATTACGTCACTCGGCAGCAAGCCGCTGTATTATAAGGCCGCCGAGAACTCATTTTCTCCGTCTTTTATCGTTCGACAAAAAACATTGCTTTTAAACGATGGAACACGCTCGTGATAAATATATATGTATATTAACATATAAAGGACTGAAAAAGAAAAGCTTCAAACATTATTAACAACTAACTAACCCGTCCAGACCCGCGTCTTGGCACGGGTAATATTTAAACGTCTTTAACTCGAGAATCAATGAACGTATCGTGATGAGGTTTGTTTTTTAATTGTAGAGCTCATAAAGATTTAAAATAAAGTGCATGAGAGCACGTGTGTGACATTTATAGATTTCCGACAATCACTATTTATGTAGTCTGTAGCCATCCGGTGCCAGCGCCTTAGGAGAGAAAAAAATGGTACATATGCTTCACTCGTAAAAGTTAGACATATGCTCTCGCTGACTTCTTTTTAGACCTTCGTGAGATCTACAATTTAAAAGAAACTCCATCACGACACGTTCAGTAGTTCTCGAGTTATAGAAGGTTAAAGGGACAGACGGAGAGAAAATGTGCTTCTGTTTCATGTATCATGATTTCACCCCCTTAGAGTCCGAATTTCGAAATTTTACTATCCTTATAACCGTGAAGCTAGTTCATGCAACAAGTTGACGACTTTTTATCGCAATCGACTGAATGACATTGACAGGCATACCATACGGACAAATAGAGACCTTCATTTTTATATATTAGATAAAGAAAACTTTCGTTAAACGCGAACTTAGCAGCCGATTTACGCATTAACGCTTTTGTTTTAAGTCATTTAATTACTATGAACGTTGAACTGCATACTACTTTCATACATACAATTTATTCAGTAAGAGGTCGATGATGTGAATCCTTACAATTGATTCTGCAAGTCTCTTTTGTAATCGGCTTCACAAAAATGTTCGGAACAAATTCTGGCATTTTTTACATTCATCTCGTCTTGTCGTTTACAGCGAGAGATCCATATGCGCTGAAGTTCATCTTTCGGAAACCGATGGTACAAAGTGCCTTACGTCTTGCGTCCGCTATTATTAGACTCCGCAACAGCACAACCGAAGTTTTCTTACTCATAATTACAGAAAGAATACATGGAAAAATTGTTCCCTAGTGCAAGAAAGCTAGTTTCTATCCGAACATATAGCAGGTCACGAAACGATCGAGCACAAAACACAACTTGCTGCTCGCACGTTTCATAAGGCCGTGTCCTACGTGGGCGACATCTGCAGCGCCGCGCGTCAGACGCGACAACGAGCCACGTTTGAATCTCAAACCTGCTGGAATCTTGTCGCTGTCGCACGCGCGACAAAGTGTCGAGTTCGTAGACTGTCGTCTGCTTGTCGAGGTTATAAAGAACGTCGCCAGAATTCTGCGACCTAATTATCCCTGAAGTTTATGAAAGTGCAACTGTTTCTGCATTAACAGAATGTAAAATTGCAGTTGTACTTGTAATTAGAAGTAAATTTTTAAATTGTTTCTAGTATGACAGTCTTTACTTTTTATTCTGAGTGGTAGTTTGATTTACACAATGACGAACGTGTGTTGAACAATTACATTTGCGTGTTTTTTTAAACATTTGCAGTAACAAACTTACTCGCAAGAGGTGTGTAAAATTACGTTTCTGAATAAAATATGTTGCTATAATGTTTCAGTAGGAATTTAATGTGTTTGGTATAGGGCTTCAGTGGTTTACGTGTGTTTGCAATAAAAATGATTATATTGGTATTAACTTGGTAAAAATATTACAACTTGGAAGCCCACATCACTTCCCACATGTAACGCCCGCTGCTAGCAATTCTGTCCAGAATTACATGATTTACTGTCGTTCTGCAGTAAGACTCATTTTGTACTTATTCAGTTGTTGATGGTTTGTAGTCACAAAAGAAAAACTCTAAAGTATCTGTACTCGTATTGGGCTGGTGATCTACACTGTCTATTTTCGTATTTGAAGTTATGAATGAAATAGTCCACGAACATTCTTCACTTTGTAAATTTAATGCACAGCACTCTTTTTACGTCTTATCTCATACAGTAAATAAAACTTTATTGCCTTAGTCTGTAGCTATCTTTATTCTACGGTTTACGGGTGCCAAATTTTAGAAACAGCTGATCGCTTCTAGCGGCCATCTTGTAGCGAGAAGTTGTCGCTCACGTACGACACCCGGCCATGTCGCCGCTTGTAGCAGCACTGCTGCAGTGTCGCGTCGCTGTATGTCGCGCGCTGTCGCTCGCTTTTGTCGCCCACGTAGGACACGGCCACAGAATAGGGAGTATACAGAAAGGAAACTCCCGCTGCAGTCTGTCGTCCAAAATTTAGTGCGCATGCGCGGAATCGGCCATCTTGAAAAGCAGTAAACGCGTGATCACTCCCTACTCTGTGGCGTGGTAATGCGCCGTCTTTGTTTGCTAATTGTATATTTTAACTGCCTGAATCGCATAAAAGTAAACAAGTATTTGGTACAGTGCAGTGAAAAGAAATAACTGTGTGTCAGTAGTTGGAGCTTTTCCGTTTTTATTATGAGCAGCAATAAAGGAAAAGGCGGTCAATGGTGTTCAGCACCTAATTGCCGCAATAATTCGAATACAAATAAGGATATAAGTTTCTTCACCTTCCCAAAACATGCTGAGCGGTAATTGAAGGTCGCTATCAGTAGTAAAAGTTAAATGTTATCAGTTACGAATGAGAGCAACGTGTGCATAATTATTAAAAGTAGCCTTGCTTCTTCTCTTGACGATAGCTCTCGCTGTTGCTGCAGCAGTTCAATAGTATCGAAATGTTGAAGTACATTTATATTTTATAATTATAAGTTTCATGTTGCAGGGAATAATATAAAATGAAAAACAAAGAATAGTGCGTAAGTAGGCAGGTAAAATTTTACTTACGGCATTGGAGGCGTAGTGTGCTAATGTTGGCAACGAATGCTCTTCGGATACTCAAAAAAATAGATTAAGGGGAATAATTTTTTTTTGCTGTTCATGCTCTATGGTTGACAGATTCTTCTATATACCCTTCTACGATCAGTAAATTAATCCTCCTAAAGCAAATACAACTTTTCCAACATTAAAACACAACTACATCACTGCCATAAGTAAAGCAGTTGCAAAGTCACTTTCTTGTTTATAACTAATTTCCGAAACATAACTTCGCGTTATTTGGGATTTTTCTAGAGATAAGCACCAAATAAAACGATCATTGATTCCATCGTACATTTTCGTAGTTGTATTAAAATTTAGGCCTACTTTTTTTTTCGTTGGATTACAATTAGGTGCAGGAACAGGGCGCAAAATAGATGAGTGCATAATGAAAAGACGTTTCCTTTCGTAAAAGTGGGTGAGATTAGCTGCGGTTCGTAAGAAGTCCATTTCCAGCCAAAGTACTAAGTGGCTATAGTTCGGCGTTTACTGCTTTTCAATATGGCGTCGAGCGCAGCGCTTGGTAACATACAGATCAAAGGCGCCGCCCCCAGCTTTCCCTTCTGTATGCTCCCTATTCTGTGGCCGTATGTCGCGCGCTGTCGCTCGCTTTGGTCGCCCACGTAGGACACGGCCTAAGGGTACTGCGCCACTGCTGCCAGGTGACGTCACAGAAGCAAAGCGCGCGACTCAAATGTGGGGCCGCACGTTTGGCACGTGCCTTGCGGATCGCCGCCACCTGGTGAGGAGCCCCTCCCCCCGGCCTCTACCCCGGTGACGTCACTTGGAGCGGTCACGTGCGCGGGCGCGTTCGGTTCGACCCACCGCGCGGCCGGCCGCCAGCTGTCGACCGGCGTGACGTCAGCAGCTTCCGGCCGGCGCCGCGTGCCGCGCGCTCACGTGGCCCGCGGCAGACTTCCTGTGTGGTGTGTGCCGCCTGCGAGCTGCCGCTGCGGGCTTCTCCGTAACCAGGCTGTACACTGCGTAACACCGCGCTCACGACGACGCTCCGTCTTTGTCCGGTAATCCGGTTCTATTTACTGTTTGGGCATGCAAAAAAAGGCGATACTTCATACACTGTAGTCAACGGTCACCACATTCCCAAAATAAAAGTACGGGACACACAGGGGTTCCTAAAATTACTATATTTAAATTGTTGCATTTACTCGTGACGTCATCAACATGGCGCTTAACCGCTAAAGTAGGGTGACCAGAATTCCAAAATACGGAACAGATGTGGGTACCGATGCGTGTGGCACTGTTACATAGCCGGCCGCGGTGGCCGAGGTGACTGAGGCGCTCCAGTCACGGTCAGCGGGTCTGGACGGGTTAGTTAGGTGTTAATAATGTTTGAAGCTTTTCTTTTTCAGTCCTTTGTATGTTAATATACATATATATTTATCACGAGCGTGTTCCATCGTTTGAAAGCAATGTTTTTTGTCGAACGATAAAAGACGGAGAAAATGAGTTCACGGCGGCCTTATAATACAGCGGCTTGCTGCCGAGTGACGTAATACAGCGCTAGCCAGTGACAGTGGAGAAGACCTTTCTAGTCTACGCACCTTGCAGCCGCACAGGGCGTCAAATCCGCCGAACCTCCCTTTTTTATATTTTTTAGGAAAAACTCAACATTCATGCCCAAGGGTGATTCGAAACGAAACCTCGGAGGGAGCGGCTTCGAGAACTGTGGCATGGCGCCTCGACTACCTGTCGGCCGCCCCTGTTGAACAACGGGAGGGTTATTCCATCATCTTTCGGGAGTGCACCCGGGACAGCGACAATTCTTCGTCCGATATTTCGGCTGCAAACCTTACAGCCATCTTCAAGACGAGTCCAAGACTGAGTTCTCAGCTTTTTTTCCCCACATTTCATTCTCCACCCTGACGGGGTGGAGCGGGCTGTTTGAGGGCCAGCTTTGCCCTTTCCAGCCAAGGGTGTTACAGGTCATTTTTTTTATATTATTTCACATATTTTGCATCAGGGCAAGAATCTTATATTACAATATTTTACATTACTTCACTTTTTTCAATTTGAATATTGCTCGTATGTTGGTTGGTTGTACAAATTAAAGTTATGATAATATAAATATATAACAAAATATAAATATACAAACTGTTTTTAAAAGATAAAAAAAAATAGTCGGCCGTGGTGGCCGAGGGGACTGAGGCGCTCCAGTCACAGTCTGCACGGCCACTACGGTCGGGGGTTCGAATCCCCCCTCGGGCATGGATATTTGTGCCGTCCTAGTTCGTAAGTAGTTGATAAGTAGTTTGTAAGTTTAGGGACTGATGACCCCGTAGTTAAGTCCCATAAGCTTAACAAACATTTGAACATTTGAACTGTTACATAAACCCAAGAACTGATGCTCATAGTACAGCGAATAAAGGCAGTGATTGTGTCTGTCCCCCTCCCCCCCCCCCCCTTCCCCCCACCACCACGCTCAACAAGCTGAAGTTTCGTATTCGGTGGTTCTCGTATTTACATTTGCTTTTCTCAAAATCATCACCACAACAGGAATAGTATGTTCGAAGGGTTGTTCAGCTTATGGGACTTAAGTGCGGGGTCATCAGTCCCTAAACTTACAAACTACTTATGAACTAGCTTATACTAAAGACGACACAAACATCCATGCCCCAGGGGGGATTTGAACCGCCGACCGTAGCGGCAGTGCAGACTGTGACTGGCGGCGCCGGAGACCGCTCGTCCACTGCGGCCGGCTCAGTAATAGTATTTATTGCTTAAAGTAGATGAGAGCAACGTGACAAGCATCGGAATTACGGGTTTTTGAGACGGGACAAAATACGAGGCGCGTGCAGAAAGTAAGTTCCGTTTCAATTTATCTCCGCTGCAGCGCTGCGACTGCAGTTCCGCACATGCGCTGTAGACGATGTGTATCATGGAGAAGAACGTGCGCCATTTGGAGATCTCTGTCAGTTACGTACGCTTTGCTGTGCTTGTTTGAAATGTCAGCGTTGATTGAAAATCCCGCCGCCTGTGAAATCAGGTCGGTGATTCGGTTTCTGAATGCGAGGAAAGTGAAACCAAGTGAAATTTATCGGCAAATTTGCGATGAGTGATTCGATGGTGAGAAGATGGGTGCGACAGTTCAATGGCGGGCGTAGTGATAAGCACGATGAAGAACGAAGTGGGCGTCCACCTTTGGTTACAGAAGAACTGGTCCTCGTGATTGATGACAAGATCCAGGAAAACCGTAGGTTTACAATTAGTGCTCTCGCTATGGACGACGAGCTGAAAAAAACTGTATCCAACTGGTTGAAGACACAGGCGGCAGATTTCTATGAAGAAGGTATACAAAACCTGGTGCCACGCTCTGACAAATGCCTGCAAAATTTCGGCAGTTATGTGGAAAAGTGGTTTAAGAGTTGTAGAATTTTGTGCAATAAAAATTTCTTCTGTATCTGTGTACAATTTTATTTTATTACCAAACGAAACTTACTTTCTGGACGCGCCTCGTACAAATAAGGCAATGTCAATAACTAAGACGTACCAAGTCAGTTCCTAATGCAAATATTTACCAAAGGCAGCTCTTTGCCGCGGTAGAGTGGCCGAGCATTCTAAGACGCCATGCTGGAGAGCGTGCGGTTGCTCGTTGTCGGAGGTTCGAGTCCTCCGTAGGGCATGAGTGTGTGTGTTTTCGTTAGGTAAGTTTAAGCTAAAGTAGTTTGTAAGTCTAGGGACTGATGGCCACAGCAGTTTGGTCCAATTGGTTTACAAACATTTGAACATTTTAACCTAATTACTCGCGCAACTAAAACCCAAATAAATTGCATTACTAATTAAAAAAATACTCTCACATGCAAACAAGCAAGAAGGACTGTCATGATTATTTATGCACTGTTTGTGCACTTCATAATAGCCTAAAAGCCGAAATTCGGATTGTGATAATAAATAATACAATCTTACAGTCAAATGGCGGTCCATTCAGTACTCTATGACTGTGGCTCAACATAAAATATTAAAAAACATAGGTTGCCCAAAAATACATTAAAACTTCTATAATGATTTTAGGCAACCTATGATTTTTTGCATTTAAAATAAAAAGAAGATACCCCGAAAGCTGGAAATATTAGAAATAATATATTAAAAATTACGTCGAAAATCGTGACTCATCCCCTTTGAGTTGAAGCGTATTGATTATGACTACATTTATTGTGTTTGTTTACGCTAACAATAATTTAAAAACATTATTTGAAAATATATGAGACGATCAGTAAACTACGGGACACCATACGTCCCGTATCTATTTTGTCGCGACAACGGGACACTGAGGCTAAATAAGGGACGTCTGGTCACCCTACCCTAAAGCTTATACAATATGACGGCTGCGGTGATACGCACACATACTATAGAATGAAAGAAATCTAGTGTTTCTGTCTCTCTTTTTTCTTCGTACTATTTTACGGATAGAAAATACGATTTAGGAGTACAAAAACAATCATCACAACACGAAAAGTAACTGCAGAAATAACGTCAAACCAACGCTACAACTACACGAATTAGGTTTTTTTTGCGTCGAACTAAATAGATGACAAACCAAATAACGAAATGTTCAAATGTCTGTAAATCTGAGTGATGTAACTGCTGCGGGTATCAGTTCCTACTTTTACAAATTACTTAAACTAACTTACACTGAGGACAACACACACACACACACACACACACACACACACACACACACACCAGGGAGGACTCGACCCTCCGACGGCAAGCAACCGCGCTCTTCGTAGGAATGCGCCACAGAGCGCTAGGTCACTCCCTCGCGGCAATCAAAATAATAACGAAAACATAGTAAGTGAAATGCCAATGCAAAAATGAATCAATAATATTGGACAAAGTAATGTTGTCTTCAGTCTGCAGACTGGTTTGATGCAGCTCTCCATGCTAGCCTGTCGATATGCAAGCCTCTTCATCTGAGAATACGGGCAGAAACCTACATCCTTTTGAATCTGTTTCCTGTATTCGTCCCTCGGTCTCCCTCTACGGTTTTTACCACACACACTCCCTTCTAAGTTGACAATTCCTTGATGTCTCAGAATGTATCCCACCAACCTATCTCTTCTCTTAGTCAAGATATGCCAGATACTCCTTTTCTCCCCAATTCTGCTGAGCACCTCCTCAGTAGTTACGTGATCTACTCATCTAATCTTCATCAATCGTCTGTAGCAACACATTTCGAAAGCTGTCGTATTTTTGTCTGAACTCCACATCGAGCACGTTTCACTCTCATACAATGCTACACTCCAGACAAGGGATTTCAGAAAGCACTTCCTAACATTTAAACTAATATTGGATGTCAACAATTTTCGCTTCTTCAGAAAGGCTTTCCTTCCCATAGCCATTCTGCATTTTATATCTTCTTTACTTCAGCCGTGAGAAGTTACCTTGCTACCCAAATAATAAAAGTCATTTAGTACTTTCATCGTCTCATTGCCCGACCTAATGCCTTCAGCATCGCCGGATTTTCTGACACCACATTCCATTACTCTTGTTCATCTTCTATCTTCCTTTCAAGACACTGTCCATCCCATTTAATTGCTCTTCCAACCCATTTGCTGTCTCTGATTCCACCAGTTCTTCCATTCGTCTGTAAGTAATTCTTGTTAGTATTTTGCAACCATGACTTATTAAATTGATAGTTTTGTAATTTTCAAAAATAAATGTTCAAGTGTTTGTAAATCTATCGGACCAAACTGCGTGGTCATCAGTCCGTAGCTTATAAACTACTTAAACCTATGTAAACTAAACTAAGGACAACACACACACACATATCCATGCCCCAGGGAGGACTGGAACCTCCGACGGCGAGCAACCGCGCGCTCCGCAGCGAGGCGCTTTAGACCGCTCGGCTACTCCACCGCGTCTGTAATTTTCACGTTTTTCTGCACTTGTTTTCTTAGGTATTGAAATTACTATATTTTTCTTGAAGTCTGAGAGCATTTCCGCTGTCTCATACATCTTGCATACCAGGAGGAACAATTTCTTCGTGACTGGCTGTGCTAACAATAATAGCAGTTCAGACGGAACATCATCTACTCCAGGGGCCTTGTTCCTCCTCAAATCTTATAGTGCTCTATTAAATTCTTCTCACAGTATCGTATCTCCTATCTCATCTTCCTCTACTTCGTCTTCCATTTCTAGAATACTGCCAACAAGTTTATTTCCTTTGTAGAGGCCCTCTATGAGTCACCTAACTTTACCATTGGGAATATCTCGTAAATCACAACAAATATTTAGTAACTAATTTCGTAGACTGGTGTAATTGGTTAATACAAACCATTAAAAATTGCACGGAATTATGTTTTAGGTGCCGTACATTTGAAAACATCTACAAACAATTGCGTACAACAGGTATGGCCGGAGCAAGCAAATGGGTGCGTAACAGACGCGTCACAGGAGAAGAAGGTGCAGCTGGTATGGTATATTAGCTGCTGTTGCCGTGAACCCACACACGAGTTTACGTGACATTTTTGGAGGCAGTGCAATGACTCAAAGTAGTGTAATGGGCATACTTCACCGTCACAAATTTCACCCGTATCATGTGTCGCTGCATCATTCATTACACGGAGCAGACTTTATTTTTTGTGTCCCAGTCTCGTCGCCGCTTTTGTGTCGTTTCCGTCTTAGGTGTCGGTGGCCGAGTAGAAAGAGACTGACACAGGAATAAAAGATGGACGCGTGTACAGGTACGGAGGTGACCAGCCAGTGGGACAGCAGAAACTAGAAACACTAGAGTAAATTAGAACGAGATATATAGTTCATAGAGACTTAGTAATATTTAACTTTTACATAGTTCTTGACTGCCGAATGCTGATACATAGATTAGATAGAGGCCTGCCTACTGATTCCTAGTGCCTATCTGATAGTCAAGTCTTAACAGGTGTCTATCTGATTACCAAGTGTTAACTGGTTGCTATCTCAGTCCCAAGTGAACGATGTCGTTCAGTGGTGGCCACGAGCGGGATAGCAGCAGAAGGCGCTCGTGGCTGACGTCGTAAGAACGCCGTGCGTGCAACAAACTTTAAACATAATTGCAAACCTTTATTAAACTTTGTTTCGCTGACAATCATTGCAAAATGATGAAAGGAAAAAAATTTCTCGCTTACTACTTTTCTGCTGTTCATGGAGTGAAACTACGGCATTCGGTATGACGTTACAATTTATAATTTGTGCACTACAAATTGTAAGTGGCGCGCACTTCATACTTGTGCGACACCACATTATTAATCGAGTCAATTTCTGTCAATGGGCATTAAGAGAGAATGCGTTGCAAATCTACCTGTTTACCGATGAAGCAGATTTCAGAAACCACTGCACAGTGAATTTACGAATCATGCATTACTGGTCCGTGAACAATCCTCGCTGGCTCCGACAGGTAGAGCGACAGCGACCGTGGACTGTAAATGTATGGTGCGGAGTACTTGGCGACCACCTCATTGGTCCTCACTTCATTGAAGACATCCAAACAGCTGCAAAATACACAGAGTTTCTACACAATGATCTGCCAACTTTGCTAGAAAATGTCCCTCTGGAATTGCGTAGGCGTATGTGGTATCAGCATGATGGTGCACCTGCACATTCTGCAATGAGTGCTAGGCTGACCCTTTACAGAATATTCGACGGGCGTTTCATAGGTCGTGGCGGACGCGTAAATTGGCCAGCCCGTTCCCCTGATCTCACACCTTTAGACTTCTTTCTGTGGGGTAAGTTAAAGGAGAACATGTACAGTGAGGTGCCTACAACCCCAGAAGGTATTAAACGTGGTATTGAGGCAGCCTGTGCCAACATTACACCAGATGAACTGCGACGTGTACGACATTCATTACGCCATAGGTTGCAATTGTGTGCAGCAAATGATGGCCACCACTTTGAACATGTATTGGACTGAAATGTCAGGGTACACTTTCACATTCTGTAAGTGAAAACAAAAAAAAACCTAATTTGTAAGTTTAACTAAATTCTTGTGTTAATGTACATTTTCTTGTAACTAGCCGGCCGCGGTGGCTGAGGGGACTGAGGCGCTCCAGTCACGGTCTGCACGGCCACTACGGTCGGGTGTTCGAATCCCCCCTCGGGCATGGATATTTGTGACGTCCTTAGTATTAGCTAGTTCATAAGTAGTTTGTAAGCTTAGGGACTGATGACCCCGTAGTTAAGTCCCATAAGTTCTACAAACATTTGAACATTTGAACTTGTAACTAGTCAGTGCAGACAGTGTCTTCTGTACATACGTTGCATCACTGTTCTTTTTGTATCCCTAATTAATTCGGTTCTGTCCGATACGCACGACTGAAATGCTGAAGAGTTACTCAAGCGTCAAATTTAGGTTACAATAACTCTAGATGCAATTAACATTTTACAATGTAACAAACGGCATTACTTAAGTACGTTTCTCTGTTTTCAGTTGTGCTAAAATAATAATAGGTTTTCATTTTAAAAAACCATATGTTAATGTTAAAAAACATACTTCCGTTCATTTTTAATGGTTTGTATTACCCAATTACAACAGCCCCTCTCCTCACGTTCGGTTTGTGGAATTAGTTATTAAATGTGTGTTGTGGTTTAAGAGATATTCCCAGTGGTTAAGTTAGGTGACTCACCCAGTGTATATACATATATCCTTTCAGCTTTCCCTTCTTTGCTTAGTACTGGTTTTCCATCTGAGTTCTTGATATTCATACCGCTGCTTTTCTTGTCTCCTAATGTTCCTTTTATTTTCCTGCAGGCTGTATCTATTTTTCCCCTTTTATACATTCTCCTACGGTCTTCCTGTCAACCTCGTTTTCTTTTGCCTGCTTCACTTGATGAATTTTTTAATTTTCTACTTTCAGTTCAGTTTAGTATCTCCTGTGTTATCCAAGGATTTCTATGAGACCTTGTGCTTCTGCCTATATGATCCTCTGCGCCCTTCACTACTTTATCTCTCAGAGTTTTGCCTTGCTGCGTAGTGCGCGGGTCGTCCCCGTCGGAGGTTCAAATCCTACCTCGGACACGCGTGTGTGTGTGTGTGTGTGTGTGTGTGTGTGTGTGTGTGTGTGTGTCGTCCTTAGCTTAGTTTCAGGAGTTTAGTTGCAGTAGTAATTAAGTCCCATAGATTTACAAACATTTGAATTGAACATTCAGTCAACAAAATGAACAGCATGATTCAATTAGGAAACAGTAATCACTTGACACTTTGATCGTTCGTAATGATACCTGCTTGGCAAAGAACTGTATCGATAGCGTTTCTTTGTGCGTAATGGAAATTTAAATTTTATGAGTTTAGTTCTGTGTTTCTAAATGTTTTTTTTTCCGTTTAGTATGTCCCCGTTGATGACGTCATGGGTCAAAGCAGACAGCTGGTTTCTGAACCATCGGTATTGCCAAGAAAACTTATTGAGGGTGTGATACAAAAAAGTCTTGATGAGAGTAGTAATCTTCAGACATTTTAAAAATAACTGCACTACAAAAAAAAAAATTATGAATTGTCGAATGTGTGGCTTAAGGTACAAAAATCAATCACGGAAAAACATTAATCCTAAAATTAATGAAGTCGGAGATTCCGACAAAGAAAGGTGTTCATTGGCTACGTTAGCTGCTGTGTTGAAAAGTAGTCCAGTGCGTGAAACTGTCGACAAAGAAAATATTTGTGAATGGTTTGACGTGGACTGCACAGAACTGGTTTCGAGTGCCAGTTCTATTGTTCAGCGAGTACGAGCGAAACCCGAGCAGCTGAATGACAGCGGCAAAGATGACGCCCCGCGTCTAATTCCAGAACAATCAGCTATGCATCAGCGCTTCAATGCGCCGGTGGGTTATTGGACTGCTTGGAACAGCAGGAATATGCTCTCCTCCGTGACAAGTCGGTGTTGCGTGAAATTCGTATGTAGCGAGACATGGGCACCGACAGGAATGTTTTCAGGGGGTGCGTCTCGACCTGCAATACCGTAGCTGTCACCAGCTAATGATTTCTTGGAGAGGGGGAAACGACCGTATAAATATAGAGGACTTTTAGCAGACTGTGAGGAGACGTATTTTTGTTTCAAGACATCCGCGGTGACCGAGGGGACTGCGGCGCGCCAGTCACGTTCTGCATAGCCACCACGGTCAGGGGTTCGAATCCCCTCTCGGGAATGGATATTTGTGCCGTCCTTAGTTTTAGCTAGTTCATAAGTAGTTTGTAAGTTTAGGGACTGATGACCCCGTAGTTAAGTCCCATAAGCTATACAAACATTTGTTTCGTAGCAAAAGTCAGTAGCCTAATATTAAATCCGGACATCTGACCTAATAGTCCAGATTTAGTTAGCACAGTCGATTCCAAAGGAGGTTTTTCCGCTCTTTTCATTGGTGAAGTCCGTGTTTTTTTTAAGAATTGACGTGAATACTGACTGTTCACATCAAAAGCGGACACCTCCATAAGAGCTTGATATCAAATTCGGACACTTGTTCAATGAAGCAGTACGTACCAATGGGAACACAGTATATGATCACATGTACTCAAAAATCAGACATGGCGACATTATGTGCCAGGTACTAATACGTATTAGCCCACACACGTTTTTCAGTATTTTTTTATAGTATTATTATTAATAACCTCTCAAAAGAGTGAAATGGAACATAATATATCACAGCGTCCAAAGGAAAAGCTAGGGAGTGGTTGAGACAACCTGAAAAGTGGAAAAGAAACATTGAAAAGAAACAAAGGTAAGACTAGCTCTTAAACTACACTGTTCTATCGTAAGGTGTGTTGTGCAAAATTATCACTTGTTGGAAAGAAGTTCGATGTCAGAAATAACGTAAGGATGTTTACGGACAAATCTGGCGACTGTTTCAACAGACATTACGCTAATAATTTGCTTGGGAAATTTTCCACACTTTATAGTAATTTCAAAAATACAATAAGTTTTATTACTACTCAAATTACTGTTAACGTAACATTTCATTTTGTATATAAAATTTAATATTTTCCACTTTATGTCGATATTCCTATAATTCCCCAGATTATACACCTGTAAAAGATTCTCTTCAGCAGTAAGCTAATCTCTGTGTATCAAAAACGGACATCAGAAAGCGTGTTCACATCAAAAGCGGACACCTACGCGTTTTGGTTTCAAAGACGTACATCTGTATTTTCAAACAATTTGAAGGTGCTTGAGTAATCAAATTGATATTAGCCACTTCCAGGTATAAATCCTGCTCAAATCAGCTTGTAAATATATTATATCTACGTTTCGCTATAAAAAATGACGTTTATCTTAGTTTCTGTCAAACGACAGATGTCCGTCTTTGATAATAGGCTACTCAAATACTGTTTAGTGGTGCGAATCACGGTCAGTTTCGCGAGAATCTAGTGCATAATATTTTGGATCTGTTTGTGACAACGTAGTAGTTTTTTTTTATTATTCTTTATTATGGCTTTTGGTGACAGTGACTATACAGCCAGCGGTTATTACATTGAAAACATTACAATAGAATTGAGATTCTTACAATGTACAGCACAATATTAATAAGTATCATACATCATACAGCCTTAGAATAAAAGTAGAAAAATCACATGTAAAGACATAAAACAATACATATTTAACAGTACGACAGATATTTGTAATACAACAAAAGTGCAAAAAGCATAGGACCATACGAGAGGTGCAAAGACAAATAAAAGTCAAAATATAATATAAAATCACTTATGCAGTTTCCCGCTGTGCATGTTCAAGGTAAACACACTAGCTCTAAAATTAGAGCTGTATGCCAGTGACTTTGAGGTAGTCCTTCAGTAAAGTGTACTTAAGCTTGTCGAATCCATGAAGGAGGACAGTGACACTTGTGGGGAGGGGGTAACCCCTCGCAACCAGCGTTCGGTAGAAGACACTTTGTGCGGCCGTGTACTTGGTGCATGCCAGTATGATGTCAACGTAGTAGTTGTGCGTAATAATTTAAAAACTTAGACAAAACTCAGTAATGTTTGCGTAAAAAATATATATATAAAAATAAAATAAGGTTGAAGACAAATATACAGTATGGCTTGTGGTTAAAAATTACAATAATGCAATAGCCTTTTTCATATTCTTAAAGCTGCAGGCAAACCCAACTAATCTGAAAGCTACCATGATAGACTAAAGCATTATATTTTCTTATCATGGAGTAATGAAGGTGGTAGATGAGTTTTGTTACTTGGGTAGTAAAATAACATATGACGGTCGCAGTACAGAGGATATAAAATGCAGAATGGAAATGGGAAGATAAGTAGTTTTGAAAAAGAGAAATTTGCTTACATCGAATATTGACTTTAGCCTAAGGAAGCACTTTCTGAAGGCATTTCTGTGGAGTGTTGCCTCGAATGGGAGTGAAACATGGACGATAAACGGTGCGGACAGGAAGAGGATAGAGGCTTTTGAAATGTGGTGCTACAGAAGAATGCTGAAGATTAGGTGGGTGGATCGCGTAACTAATGAGGAGGCACTGAACAGAATTGGGGAGAAAAGGAATTTCTGGCATACCTTGACTAAAAGAAGGCATCGATTGGTAGGACACATTCTTAGACATCAAGGAATTGTGAATTTAGCGTTGGAGGGAAGTGTGTGGGGTAAAAACCGCAGAGGAAGACCAAGAGATGGATACAGTAAGCAGATTCAGACAGATGTAGGTTGTCGTTCTTATGTGGAGTTGAAGAGGCTTGCTCAGGATGGAGTATTGTGGAGAGCTGCAGCAAACCAGTCTCCGGACTGAAGACCACAACCAACACCACCACCAACAACAACAACAAAATTTTATTTCTCCACCTTTTTCTGTATGTTTACACCCCTGCCAGGGGGCTGCAAGTGTACCCCTTGCACCCCCCCCCCTCCCAGCGAGATATGTAAAACTGTGGCACCATATTGCAATGCTCACCAGTCCTAGACTTACAAATTACTTAAACTTATGCTAAGGACAAAACTGAAGACTATTTTGTTTCAAAGTATTGTAGTCTAATGTGAATTCGTATTGCATTATATTCTTCGTAACAGCTGTATTTCGTTACAAAATATGACGAAGGAGAATGTTACAAACTTTAGTTAAGTGTTTTGGGTCAAATGTAGACTCCGATACCGCTTTGACCAATGACGTCATTCAGTCCCGTGCGTGGCTTCAATACCCACTGTTTACATGTCTGATATTTTTGAAGACACCTAGGTGGCGTTGCATTATCCTTTGGTGTTGTTATATTTTTGCAATATTTAGGTCTTGTTTGACCTATACCTAACCTAATATTTTAATTTAAAGAAAGTGATCTGTAGCGTAGCCGCGGCCTTCTATCTAGGTGGTGTTGCTCCGATACCGCTTTGATCAATGACGTCACATATGACGTCATACATAATCGAGAGATACTACGAACACATGTTTACCACAACATGGTATCGGTAGTTAGATTTCACGTAAATAGGTCAAATCTACTTAATGATACCACCTCTTCAAAATATATTTAATAAATAGGTAATTTTAAAGAAAGGTTGCACTCGAAGTTGGAGATTAGGGCGCTACGTGTCTCCACGTACTAAAAAAACAAAATTCTTTGTTTAACCTCCAATTCAGAAATAATAGATTTACAGTTGTATCTTCGACATAAATATAGCATTCCAGGTCGTACAACTTCGAGTGCAACCTTTCTTCAAAATTACCTATTTATTAAATATATTTTGAAGAGGTGGTATCATTAAGTAGATTTGACCTATTTACGTGAAATCTAACTACCGATACCATGTTGTGGTAAACATGTGTTCGTAGTATCTCTCGATTATGTATGACGTCATATGTGACGTCATTGATCAAAGCGGCATCGGAGCACCACCACGTAGAGAGAAGGCCGCGGCGCTCTCGTGTGACGTCAGGCAGAGTAGGTTGCGCGCGCATAGCTGACTGGGCAGCCGCTGGGGCACGGCCCACTATGCCGAAGCAGCGAGCCAGTCAGCTATGCGCGCGCAACTTAATAAATTGCCGTGTAGGCCTACTGGACCTGCGACTTATCATGAAAATTCTATTAACCGCAATTCCAAAACTACCGCTGACTATCGAGAATTTTCAGTATTTTAAAATAATTGTTTTGGTTAAATATCTGAACGGAGCGGAAAGAAGTCTCCGCGTAAATTTCAGAATAGGTTTTTGTTCGAACTTTCATAGGAAAAATCGATGATGGGGAAATGGACATTTGGAGGCTTTTTTTTACCGGATTGATCTCTAGTTTGGTACAAAGAAAAATTTAATTGCTTGAAAGTAATCGTGGCAATCACGAAAAACTCAGGTAGTTATTTCACACATTCAGGTGTGGATGGTAGAGGTGCTTCAAGACCATATAATAGCGATTTCGAAATTCTCAGTCGGAAAAGGCACGTTATTTCCCTAATATGTCTAAAAATGGTGAATGGTAGAACAGAAAACAAGGATTACAAACGAAATTCTTGTACTGACCTTCAGAGTAATCGCCATTTGCTCCAATTCACTTCTTACACCGGTTGTACAGCTGTTGAAAACCGTCAGCAAACGCTTCCTGTGGAATCGCTCCAAGTACTGAGGTCGCGCGTTGTTCGATCTCCGCAACCACTCACACACACACTTTTTACTCACTGCTTCGACACCACCCACTTGAACTAACATTCCATGAGTCTCCGTCGCCGTTTCGCCTAATTTGAAGCAAAACTTGATGTTAACGCGTTGGTCCATTTTGCGCGCCACGTTACAATCACACGAGTTCTCGCACTGGCCCTGTTAGCTGGGTACCGCCGCTTCACTGCAGGGCTTTGCACGATAGGGGGCGCTTGTCCACATGTCCTCAGTGTGTATCAGACCCCCACAATCGCGTAATCGGCCGACTGCGAACAGCGGACTAATTGAAGAGCGCCTCGGTGGCCATGGCAAACTTCCGCGCCAACTTTAAATGTACGTAAGAAAAAAAAAATGTTCAAATATTTGTATAGCTTATGGGACTTAACTACGGGGTCATCAGTCCCTAAACTTACAAACTACCTATGAACTAGCTAATACTAAGGACGTCACAAATATCCATGCCCGAGGGGCATTCGAACCCCCGACCGTAGTGGCCGTGCAGACCGTGACTGGAGCGCCTCAGTCCCTTCGGCCACCGCGGCCGGCTGTACGTAAGATTCTTTTGATTAGAGTGAGTATTCAGTCAGTGGCGGATACAGGGGGAGGGTAAAAAAAAACTTTTTTTAGAAGTTTTTATAGGGTTGTTTTTTATTATTTTTATACTAATTGTATACGGAATATTTCGGGAATATTTTTTAAATAATTTTTATAGGTAACATTAACCACTTGAGATATCCTCATTGTATATTTTTCACTTACATTGCCCCCCCCCCCCCCCCTCCCTGCACATAGGCGACAAGTGATCAGCATTTTTCTCCGTAACACACTCTTATAGACACAGTCCTCTTAGTGCAAAGTGAAACACTAAATGCACATTTCGATTTCACACTGTGCATATTGTGACGTTCTCAAGGATCCTATTATAGTTCGTAAATTAATTAAGTGACAGATGTAGTTTGCAAAGATTTGGAGACATTTTTCAAAAACAGTATTTTACAGAACTGCAATTTCTTCATTATTATGCTGAAGAAATGTGGTATTTTTGTCAACGATATGTGCTATTTACTCGTGTAAACAAATTATTAGTTATTATTACTGTCACTGTTAACAGTAAAATGTTCCCCAAAGACATACTCATCGCATACACTCATCAATTTTAAAACCAAAATCGTATTCTAAATGGGCAAGCCAAGTAAAAAGGATTTACATGGATGCTGAAATTTCATTTGAGAACATCCCTGCCGCCAAATGGTCAGAAGAGAGAAAAGAAGCACAGTCAGCCAAAATGAAAACCTTCTGGCGAACGAGGAAAAACCTTAGAGGTCCATAGGAGGCCGCAATGAGAGAAAGTCATATATAATTTGAAAAACATAAATAATTACATTAAAATTACGAGTGTATATTTTACCGTTATTAAAATCGTACACAAATATACGTTGAAAGGGAGTATGATAACAAGGTATATTTTTCTGGAAGGGAAAGGGGAGGCGAGAACACACTCAGTGACCCGTGACCCTCTCCAAAATCGAACCCTCGATCCGCCGCTGTGTTCAGTTGAGTTAAGTCGCGAAAACTATCTCTAATTCAGATATATAACTACAAAACAGCTTCAGACCCCTTGAATATACAGCAAACTATCGATTGTGTGTAAATTTATTACACATACGGTGTAGAAATTGTACAACAGCGTTTTCTCTTCCTAACGAAACCGAACTACAACATGTAGTTTGTTAGCGTTCCAAGTGCAGCGTATGAACGGAATTTATCCTCAAACACGATTTTTTGGCACTTTCTCAGTATTTTCTACGACTGTGAAACTTTTATACAAACATTAATTTCGGATGTCGATTCATAGACATAATTAATTTGCAGTTCACATGTTGTTGTTGTTATGGTCTTCAGTCCGGAGACTAGTTTGATGCAGCTCTCCAACCTACTCTATCCTGAGCAAGCCTTTTAATCTCCTCATAAGAACGGCAACCCACATCCACTTGAATCTGCTTACTATACGCGTCTCTTGGTGTCCCTCTGCGATTTTTACCCCACACACTTCCCTCCAATGCTAAATTTACGATTCCCCGATGTCTAAGAATGTGTCCTACAAAACGATCCCTTCTTTTAGTCAGGGTATGCCAAAAATTCCTTTTCTCACCAATTCTGTTCAGTACCTCTTCATTAGTTATGCTATCTACCCACCTAATCTTAAGCATTCTTCTGTAACACCACATTTCAAAAGCCTCTATTCTCTTCCTGCCGGCACTGCTTATCGTCCATGTTTCACTCCCGTACAAGGCAACACTACACACAAATGCCTTCAGAAAAGACTTCCTTCTCTTTTTCAAAAATGCTTTTCATTCTATTGCCATTCTGCATTTTATATCCTACGTACTGCGACCGTCGCATCTTATTTTACTACCCAAGTAACAAAACTCATCTACCACCTTCATTGTTTCGTTACCTAATCTAATTCCTTCAGTATCGCCCGACTTTCTAAGACCGCATTCCATTATTTTTGTTTTGCTCTTGTTAATGTTCATTTTATACGCTCTCTTCAACACACTGTCCATTCCATTCAACTGCTCTTCCAGGTCCTATGCTGTCTCTGACGAATTACAATTACAATGTTTTTATTTCTTCCCCCTGAACTTTAATCCCTATTCCAAATTTTTCCTTGCTTTCCTTCACCGCCTGCTCGATGTACAAATTGAATAACATCGGAGAAAGGCTACAACCTGTCTTACTCCCTTCCCCACTGATGCTTCCCTTTCATGCCCTTCCAGTCTAATAACTGCGCTCTGGCTTTTGTACACGTTGTAAATAAATCTCCTTTCCCTGTATTTTACCCCTGCTGACTTCAGAATTTGAATGAGTGTATTCCAGTCAACATTGTCAAATGCTTTCTCCAAATCTACAAAAGCTAAAAATGTAGGTTTGCCTTTCCTTAATCTATCTTCTAAGATAAAACGTAAAGTGAGTATTGCCTCCCAGGTTCTTATGTTCCTCCTGAATCCAAACTGATCGTCCCCGAGGTCAGCTTCTACCAGCTTTTCCATTCTCCTGTCTTTGAAAAACCATCTGTGTATATGTAACCTCAATGTTACGTGTGGACTCTCCGTTTAGTTTGAAGTTATCTGACGATGACCTAAGAAGTCCAAAGCTGCTAGTAACAAGCAAATAAATAATATTGTGGAACAAAAATACTACGTATTTAAGTTTTAATATGTTTTTGTTCTTCCAAGCACTGACGGAATATTCCATAAACTTATCCAAAGACTTTACAATCAAAAAAGCCTGTAACTCGTTATTTCAGAAAAGGCAAAACGCACAGAAGATGGCAGAATAAGTGCCGAAACATGTCTGACTGATAAAAAAGTAAAATAAGTGTCTCCCGTAAGGCGGATTTCTTCAGCATTCTATTATAACAAGCACATAAGAAACAAAAACTGCACCATCACAAGATGATCAGAACTTTTTTCATTCGTTTTACTGGTGGTATTGTAGCTGAACGTTATATTATGTGCAAACTTTAAGAGCTAACGTAAGGAGAACCTGGCCAAGGCAGCCGTTAATTATTCTTCTGGCGCGCTTCGCCCCATCTAGCAGCCACAGCGCGACCACAAGATGCCCCGTGCTGCCATCTACTAGCGACTCTCAGACTTAACGCTGCCGTCAGGTCCGATCGTTACGGCATGTGCGTGTTCTGCTATTTTCTCCGTTTCTGGCACGTATGTTGACTAACGGGACTTTTTCCCAACTATTTGTGATATTATGTATCGATTCAGCATACCTATACGAAACGGAAGAATATAAAAAGTTTTCTAATCCATGGCATGGCTCGTACAGCAACCAGTGAAATTTGATTTTGAAATAAAAGCCATCAGCAGGGCAACACAAGAATTACTAAACGAACGGTGAAAAGTGGGGAGGATATACTTATTTTGTTCTGAAGTGGAAAAACCCTCACAAGGCACTCTTCTTGTGGCTCTGTTCGTTGTTTTTATGCTATCAAACCGTTAATGAGTTGTACGAAGGTATGTTTGCCCTTCTTCAGTTTTCATAAAAACCTACAAATGGTCGAATAAAAAGATTAGAAAAGAAACAGATGCGGTATGGATGTAAATAGGACAAAGGTAATGTTAAATTAGCTTAGACAAAACGGTGGTAATTGTAAACACAAAATAAGCAGATGTTTGCAATTTTCAGTCCTAGACACCGAGCGCTCTTGAGTAAGGATGACATCTAGATCTGCATCTACATCTACATGGGATACTCTGCAAACCACATTTAAATGTCTGGCAGAGGGTTCATTGAACCACCGTTATACTATTTTATCTCCCATTCCATTCTCGAATAGCGCGCGGGAAGAAAGAACACCTGAATCTCTCTGTTCGAGCTCTTATTTCTCGTATTTTATTCTGATGATCACTTCTACCTATGTAAGTGGCAGTCAACAATACATTTTCTCATTCGGAGGAGAATGTTGGCGGTTGGAGTTTCGTAAGTAGCCCACGCCGCAGCGATAAGCGCTCCCCTGTATCGTGACAATACGAAATGAGCTGCCCTTCTCTGGACTCTTTCGATGTCCTCCGTATGCAGTTTCTTTTGTAGTTCTGTTGCATCTTTTAAGGGTTCTGCCAATAAAACGGAGTCTCTGGTTCACCTTTCCTACGACATTATCTACGTGTTCTTTCCAGTTTAAGTCTTAAGTAATAGTAATTCCTAGGTATTTTTTGGAGTTTACGGCCTTCACTTTGAATGGATTTATCTTGTAAAGAAAGTTTAACGGGTTTCTTTTCGTACTCACGTGGACGACTTCGCACTTCTCATTGTTTAGAGTCAATTGCCAATGTTTACACCATAGTGATATCTTATTCAGATCGTTCTGCAGTTGGTTTTGATCTTCAGATGATTTTACTAGACGGTAAATGACGGCGTCATCTGCAAACAACGTAAGAGAGCTACTTAGATTTTCCCCTAGATCGTTTATGTAAATAAGGAACAGCAGAGGCCCAATAACACTACCCTGTGGAACGCCCGATATGGATCGAATCCTGCCTGGCCACAAATTTTCAACTATCTCCATTGAATTATTTCAGTTCCCATTACCAGTTAACATCATAAATGCCTTGCGTATGCATCCAGTAAGGGTTTCATAATTTTTATAAATTGTACGAGGTGGAGTACAGTCATGTGAAATGAAAACGATGTTGGGAATGGACTAACGTGACGGTATACTACGTATGAAAGCATTCTATTTAATGTTCTGAAGATTTTATATGCCCGAAACGTGTCAAACATCTTTATATATAAAGCAGCGTGTCCATATGTTTGAGTGCTTGTTTGTGTGTAAGACGCGGCGGAGCAGCCGAGCGCATGGAGGCGTTATGCCCCGATGCGCTGCCGTTCCCCGTCGGGGGTTCGAATCCTCCCTCGGGCATGAAAGTTTGTGTTGTATTTAGTATAAGATAGTTTATAAGTAGTTTGTAAGTTTAGGGACTGATGACCCCGCAGTTAAGTCCCATTTGCTTAACAAACATTTGAACTTTTGTGTGTACATATTGGAAGGAAGGAAGAAAGTTTGGAGTTTAACGTCCCGTCGACAGTGTGGTCATTAGAGACGTTTGGAATGTTTGGGTAAGGAAATGAAAGGAAATCGGCCGTGCCCTTCGAAAGGAACCATCCCGGCATTTGCCCGGAGAGATTTAGGGAAATCACGAAAAACCTAAATCTGGATGCCCGGAGGGGGAGTTGAACCACCATCCTTCCCAATACGAGTCCAGTGTGTTACCACTGCGCCACCTCGCTCGGTTGTACATATTGAATACGAATCTACAGTTTTCTTCCAATGTTCATGAAATTTTGAATGTAAACTTCAATCCATGAGGACGGTCGCCGTGTTAGGATGACGTTCACGTGCAACACATTGTTCATATCATATGACGTCATAAACAGTCAGATGCGCAAAAACAAAACAAAATAATTAAAAAAAGAAAAAAAAAACTGCTGCATGCAGCGACAATGCTGCTCATTTTCTCCTAAATCACTGGGCCGATTTCAACCGCATTTGGTGCACATATTCCATGCGTGAAATAACAATTGCTGTAGGAGTACGAACCTCATATGACACATCGTTCAGGAGATATAATGTCATAAATTATATAGTTGCAAGAAACTGCCACATAATGCGACTTTATTCATACACTATATGAGAATGACAGTACTTAGTGTCTTGCAACAAACTTTAAACGTAATTTCAAACCCTTACTAAACTCTTTCTCGCTGACAACCACATCAAAATAATGAAAGGAAGAAAGTTTCTCGCTTAATACTTTCCCGCTGTTCCTGGACTAAAACTACGGCATTCCGAATGACGTTTAAATTTATAATTTCTACACTACAAGTTGTAGCCGCAGGAAATTGTACAGACAGTATACACACATATGTATATGTATACACACATACAGCTCAATGTACCTTCGAAATTGTATCACAGTGCGACGCGTAGTTCACGAGATATGAGCAAATAAACAGTAACGTTTATGGAAAATCACCCCATCACGAACCGAGTTTTAATCTATTACTTCTTTGCTACTAATTGTATTCGCAATAGCATTTATACAAATTAACACATACTGAGATCGTACGCATTTTATATGTCATTTTTATTTTGATCACTATCTTTCCTTGTTTGGTTACTGCACTTATAATTTTGTACATTATGCGAGACAGCCTTATTTCTTATGTATTCTCCGATAATTATATCATGTTTTTAGGAAAAAGGAGATGGACAGAGAGAGAAGAGGTAGGAGAAGTACCATCTCAAGGGAGGAATAAATACATAAACTCCCGGGCAAAGCCGGGTTTTATACAATACCCCAACGACTATACTCGACTGAGAGACGACTACGCAGTAAAAAACTCCCCAGACAAACCCTTAGCAACGACGTATACTAAATCACGAATAACTCCTCTGTAGACCAGACTAGCTAAACTCAGAGCGAGGTACGGATCACACGTACTGCACAAAAGACCGGACGTGGAAGACTTACTAACTACCAAACCAATTATGACAAGACGACCAAAGTTCAAATACGTATACGCAGCACGAACAGTAGCAAAAAATACCTCTGCAGACTACCCAGACCTAGCTCCCACAATGTCGCAATTGACACTGAACGGAACTCTCCCACCCCATTTGGACGTAACACCCATGAGGGAACCCCCACAGCAGCTTCCAGAACACAAAATAAAACTCACCACACGACGCAGCACACAAACCAGCCACAATTAAGCACACTGTCGCCTCAATAACCACACTCTCAACATGCACTAAAACCACAATCAAGAGCTGGATCAGCCGCGGTGGAACAGCCGAGCGGTCTAAGGCGTCTGGCTGCGGAGCGCGCGGTTGCTCGCCGTGGAGGTTCCATTCCTCCCTGGGGCGTGGGTGTGTTTGTCCTTAGGTTAGTTTACCTAGGTTTAAGTAGTTTGTAAGCTACGGACTGATGACCACGCAGTTTGGTACGATAGATTTACAAACATTTGAACATTTTGAAGATCTGGATCACCTAATACTAATATAAAACCAAAATCTGTAAAGTTGATCTCTTGTAACACAATGTATATCCACCCAAATGTTTGCTGCCAAAAAACATTGTTAAAACCAAATTGTTATCTTAGTTTAAATGATTTTTTTCCTATGTCTTTTCCTATTATGTTATTATGTTTTAAAAATTTTGGAAAAATCCAAATAAATTAAAGCTATTTGTCAAATATATGAATAAATGTAATTAAACATAAATACATGTAAAACCTTTGGCTGATAAAGGGCAAATAAGATAAGCCCTATAACAGCCCGCTCTCCCCCATAAGGGGAGGGAATGAAATCTGCTAAAAAATAAATAAATAAATAAACGGTTTTTCAGCTAGTGTAAATAAAATTCTATTTACTGTTTTGAAGATTTGCTTCGCCCGAAACGCGTCAAATATATTTTTACAAACGACGGATCTTTTGTTTTTGAACGGCCCATTATAGCAATGTATAAGAAGCGCAACAATTGATATGTTACGGTCAAAGGGTTGCGCGACTGCAGTAGCGCTAACTTACCTGACTCGACAAGAAACAACAACGTACTTGTCTCATTAAACTTGCAAACAAAATTTGTAGCCAAGACCGACACCGCCGTAAAATAAAAACATGATAATACTTCGATAAACGCACATGACCCGAAATGTAGGATTGCTGTCAGAATACTTCCGGGAAGAAGAAGGACGCTTTGCTTAGGGTCAGAGCTTTATCTCGTATACACTGTCCCAACAAGAGAGAGACAGAGAACTGAGATTCGTAACGTGGAGATGGGTAGCTGCCAAGTAAACATCATGCATGGCCTTCTCCCCATTCAATACAAATACATAACGATCTGCGAAACGCTGCGTATCTTTTTGACCTCGCTATTCTGATCTGGAGGCGAAGGTCCATAGCCTTCCTCGGTGTTCTGAGGATTATATGTTCTGTTTTCCAGAGGGTCGCAATAAAAAAGTCGCACCGGCGGATTTTACGGCCAACTTAAGGTTTTCCTGCAGACATTTTGGACAAAAACAATAAGAATATAAATAAAATTACAGACGATATGATAACGTCTTTACTATTGTGATACTATCTTTGCACTCAACATGTAATATTCTCTCTGACCGTATTTTAACAACATCCAGAATTATTTGATATTTGAGTTTACTTTGAAAACGTACACTTTTTTGAATTTTTACCTTTTTAAACAATTATTTTAATATCTCTCCCGTATTTTCATTATCTTTTTCCCTTAAAATATCATGTCTTGCCGTGGTAGTTTGTCCTCTTTTTCAAGTTTATTTTCTTTGCCTGTACTGGTTTACGTAAAATCAAGTGACAGTGTTACATCGCCGTTATTTTTTGAAATATCTCTGAAACGGTGCGTGTTATGGAAAAAAAAAACATAAAAGAGCAAAGTTGTTAAGAATGTTGTCCTCTACAATCACGTTTATTCAATGTTTCCTGCACATAATCAGGATTGTTCAAGAGTTCCACGTTCTCTCCAGATGAGGGAACGACGATTGTTCGGATGAACACAAAATCTTGACTCGTCTGTGACCTCCGTCCAGTTTCTGCGGGCCAAACGGTGTCGTGGTTTTAATGGGACTCACACGCCATACGCGTCCGTGTGTAGAGTCCACATTCCCGAAAGCTATTTCGGACTGTTTGTGTTGATAATGCGCTGCCTGGAGGGTGCGTTGCAGCTGGGTTGCATTGGTTGGACTGCATAAAGGGTCATCACAAAATCCATAGCTGTTCAATATAGCGATGGATGTGTTGACGTAAAGAGTGCAGGACCTGGCTTTATTGTCGGGTAGTTTTGCAGATGACTTGATAGTGGAGGAGAACAAAGAGAAGGTAGAAAGAATATCGGAGAGATGGAGGGAGGAAATGGAAAATGGAGGGCTCAACAGGAGGAAGACCGAATAACTGTGGTTTAATGGAGATGGATGAGATGGAAAAATTACGTTGGCAAAAGATCAGTTGGAGAGAGTTGGACAATACACGTACCTGGGTTCCTAAGTAACCAGTAAAGAATATTTAGATAAGGAGGTAAGCCCCAGGATCCAGGTTGGATGGACGAACTGGAAAATGGTGTCAAATTGCTCAGCGACAAAAGAATAAAACCGAAGAGAAAAGGAAAATTTTGGAGATTGGTTGTGAGAGCAGCTTTGTTGTATGGTAATGAGTTTTGGCCGTTAAAGGAAGTGCAGGAGAAGAAATTAAACGGGGCTGAGATGCGTATGCTGAGATGAATGATGGGGATAATGAGGATGGACAAAATAAGAAATGATATTATTCGAGAGCAGACAAGTGTAGTGGATACTTCGAAGAAAGCCCAGGAACGAAGACTACAATGGTACGGGCACGTCATGAGAAGGTTGCAGAGAACAATGAAGTTACAGGTAGAGGGCAGGAGAAAAGAGGCAGACCAAAGACAAGATGGAGGTACTGCAGCACTGAAGACCTGAGAGAGAAGGGACTGAGCCGGGACGACGCGTGGGACCGAGAAGAATGGAAGGCAAACATCAGGATCTATGTTAACCCTTAATCGGTGTTGTGGGGTATGACGATACCCCCTCCAACATTTCAGTGTGCATAACACCGGAATTTTGCGTACTGCGCACTTCCGCTTCTCGGTAGATTATGTTCAAACTGTTGTGAGCAATTGTAGTGAGTAGTCATTAATTCGCGCGCCGTTGCTCGCCGTCGGAGATTCGAGTCCTCCCTGGGGCATGTGTGTGTGTGTGTGTGTGTGTGTGTGTGTGTGTCTGTTGTCCTTGTGGTAGTTTACCTTAGTTTAAGTAGTTTGTAAGCTACGGACTGATGACCACGCATTTTTGGCTGTTATTTCGACGCGGTAAGCGTAATAACTTGCTTCGGATATGTTCAAAATATTTGTATAGCTTATGGGACTTAACTACGAGGTCATCAGTCCCTAAACTCACAAACTACTTATTAACTAACTAAGACTAAGGACGGCACAAATATCCATGCCCGAGGGGGGATTCGAACCCCCGACCGTAGTGGCCGTGCAGACCGTGACTGGAGCGCCTCAGTCCCCTCGGCCACCGCGGCCAGTCGCTTGGGATATGACGCTATTTCACTACACAGTTTACGTTTACGTTACGTTACGAACACAGCATGGCTAACAAGCAGAGGTTGGGTGTTTATGATCGAGATTTTCGGCTATTGTCAGTCAGTGGATACATGAAGTGGAAGATACTGAAGAAAATGTTTCAAATGTTTGTAGAGTTTCTGGGACTTAACTACGGGGTCATCGGTCCCTAAACTTACAAACTACTTATGAATTAGCTAATTCTAAGGACGGCACAAATATCCATGCCCGAGGGGAGATTCGAACTCCCAACCGTAGTGGCCGTGCAGAACGTGACTGGCGCGCCGCTGACCGCTCGGCCACTGCGGCCGGCAGATACTGAAGAGAGTGATGATGAAACTGCCAACGGAAGTGATCGTGAATGCAGAAGTTAAGACGATATTGGATACTCGAGATTCGATTACGTAATGGATCTTCCAAGGCATGTTATCTAAATGAAACTACTTAGAGAACTCAGACATTCTATTGGCTGTATTCTCAGCAATCCATTACTTTCTTCACTGAGAAATGTCGGTCCAGAAAATGGAAGAGGTGTTTCCTGTGTTCATGATCATCGGATAAGAAGACTGAAATGGCCTGTATTATTTGCAAAAGACAAACTTTTGGATCCAGCAAGCACTTAGTCTGTTATTATGTTTGTCAAGCTTAAGGAACTTAACTGCGGGGTCATCAGTCTCTAAACTTACAAACTACTTATGAACTAGCTTATACCAAAGACGGTACAAACATCCATGCCCGCGGGGGGATTCGAATCCCCGACGGGGAGCGGCCTCGCCCATCGGAGCATAGCGCCTCAATGCGCTTGGACTCAGTCTATTTCGGGTGCGAGAATGAATGAAAATTTGCTCATGTTCATGGTTTGTAAGATTACGTTAAATTGAATCTTACCGTCTTAATCTCTGTTTTATTTTATATTTTGGGCGCAATGCACTTAACTGATCTGTCATGTTTACACTGTTTTTCAGTAATTAACAAATAGGTTGCAGTTTTGAAGCTACTGCAGCGAAGAGATATTGATTTTTAGACAGGCCATTGTTATGTTTTGATTTTGCAAAACTGTTTTTATGAGAAGAAATACTAAATGACAATGGTTATATTCTGCATGCATTAGTTTGTGTTTTCAAATGCCTATCTACGAATTGCAATATGATTCTGGGGTATGTAAATTCCCCACGACACAGTTTATTTAAAGCATTCACGACATCGAGTAAAGCCGCGGCACAATATTCACAAGGAGAACAAACACATTACGTGAAATAAATCGCACTGACGTGCCATTGCTTTGAAATGACAACGTGTAACTTATATTAAGAAAATCATCAAATACGCAACGCAAGATGGCGTATGCCGGAGAGAGTTCTGGGCGAGGAATGTCACGCGGCATCTCCGAACGGCTGGTTTTCGTAAAATCAATGGACGTTGTCAAGTCGCCGTTATTTTTGCAAATACCTCTCAAACCATACGAGATATGAAACGGACATACCAGAGCAAAGTTGTAGAGAATTTTCTCCTTTACAAATTCATGTATTCAATTTCCGTGTCAGGTAAACGGTTAAGCCGTTATTTTCATTTAAATTTCGAACTGTCAAAAGGCGATCGCAAAGGCCCAGTTTTAGTGTTACTGCCGTAACCTAAAGTGGGCCAATATATTCATAAGGAGAACAAACACATTACATGAAAAATACACTTACAAACTTTTTAAAAATCAATTGGAATTAAAATACAGCTTAGTGAAGAAGCACAACCAAAAGCATAATCCACCATCGCTGAAGTCTAGTCAAGGTGTTTGACTCACGTCGCACTACCCTGTTTTCGTACACGCAGTCCTAGTAGTATGTTTAACGTACTTATACTGTGCTACTTGATATTACTCATATGACTTTAACACAGTTTGTAGCGATATTCTTTCATAGCTTCTATGTCAGGAAGCAGTACAGCGGGTGCAAGAAGATGTTAATTTTATTCAAATAACTTTTAAGCCTGGGCCATCTGGCGGCCTACTTTACCTGTTACGCCTCCCCCCCCCTCTCACCACAGTTTGGCATGTGTATCTAGTCGAACACCTGGACTAGACGTCCACGAGTGTGGAGTATGCTTTTGTTATGCATCTCCACTAAGCTGTATTTTAATTCCCATTGTTTTTTAAAAAAAGGTTGCAAGTATACTTTTCATGTGATGTGTTTGTTCTCCTTGTGAGTATTGTAATTTCAAACTGTAAACATTGGAAATATAATTATTCTATTATTTGTGCCACAGATCTGATTATGATGTATCGAAACGCGTAATGGTAAAATATATTGCGACCAAGACATTTCACGAATAAAAATTTATGCAGAACCCACAGTTTTTGTTTTATGACGCTCGTATTTAGTGGAAACTCCTAATTCCTTGGTTGGAAATATCGAGACTCCATTAGATTAGATTAGTTGGTTCGTTCGTTCCATATATCCGTGTTAAGGTGATCCTTGTGGATGTGGAACATGTCTTTTTTATATATTTATTTATTATATTTTTTACTTTTCTTTACAAGTTGATAATATAATATTACTAATACAGGTACATACACTTTTTACAAGCTGAATATAATAATACTAATACTATGAATACAGATACATGAATCATTTGCTTCTATTTAAGAATTCGTCAGTGGATTAGGAGTTGGCCACTAACAAGTCTTTTAGGCTCCTCTTATACTGATCTTTATTTCTAGCTAAATTTTGTATGGTTGTTGGTAAATTATTGCAAATGTGTGTTCCTGAGTAGTGGACCCCTGTTTGAACTAAAGTAAGTGCTTTTAAGTCCTTGTGTAGATCATCTTTGTTCCTAGTATTGTTGGTATAAACTGAGCTGTTTGTTGGGAAAAGGGATATATAATTTATGACAAATTTCATTAAGGAATAAATATGCTGAGAGGCAGTGGTTAATATACCCAGTTCCTTGAAGAGGCATCGGCAGGATGTCCGTGAATTTACTCCACAAATAATATGTAATACACGCTTTTGGACTCTGAAGCCTTTTGACTGACTTGAAGAGTTACCCCAAAATATTATACCATATGACATTAGGGAATGAAAGTAAGCAAAGTATGCAAGCTTTTTTATTTTTATCTCTCCTATGTCTGATAACACTTGTATTGCAAATAGAGATTTGTTAAATCGTTTCTGCAGTTCTATGGTGTACTCCTCCCAAATGACTTTATTATCACGCTGTAATCCCGGGAATTTAATACTGTCAACCTCTTCTATCTGCTCTTCTTCGTACTTTATGCATATATTGGATGGGATTCTCTTGCATGTTCTGAACTGCATGTAGTGAGTCTTTTCAAAGTTTAATGACAATGAGTTGGCTTTAAACCATTTATTATTATATCATTAGCAGACCTTTCTAAAACTAAGATCGACATGCTATTTATTGTAATACTTGTATCATCTGTAAACAAAACGAACTCTGCTTCTGGTAGTGTAAATGATGAGAGGGCATTAATGTACACTAAAAAAAGCAATGGTCAAAGATGGATCCTTGTGGAACACCACATGTAATTTCTTCCCAATCTGATGATGAGCGTTGGCTTAATTCACTAGTCCCTTGCACTGACACCCTTTTTTTTTTCTATTAGCAAGGTACGACTTGAAGCATTTTGCAGCAATTCCCGTGACACCACAAAATTCTAATTTACTTAAAAGGATGTTATGGTTCTCACAATCAAATGCCATTGTATTGAGTTCACTTTAGTTATTGCCTAACTTCCTTACATTTATCTTTTTTAGGTAGAAAATGTCACAAGGTTGAGAAAAGAATCCAGTTTGGAAGTACTTCAATGAAAGTACCGTTGATTTGTCTAAACCTGTACGTGATCCCTTGTCATTTGATACAGACTCCTGATTAGGCTCACGCACACTCGAGAAGGCTTAGTACAGGAAGGGGATATTGAAAAAGGTGGAAAAACTAGTGATTTCTGGTGTAAAGTAAATATACGGTTTCAGTTTCGCCCGAAACTAGAAGAGGTGCCGAATATTCTGTTACTGTTTCGGTCACCAATCATGTTTCGGTCGGACTGTAATGATGATGAAATTTCCTGGCAGATTAAAATTGTGTGCCGGAACTGGGACTCGAACCTGGGACGCCGGCCGCGGTGGCCGAGGGGACTGAGGCGCTTCAGTCACGGTCTGCACGGCCACTACGGTCGGGGGTTCGAATCTCCCCTCGGGCATGGATATTTGTGCCGTCCTTAGTATTAGCTAGTTCATAAGTAGTTTGTAAGTTTATGGACTGATGAGCCCGTAGTTAAGTCCCTTAAGCTTAACAAACATTTGAATTTGAACATTTGAACCTGGGACCTAGCGATCTATTGACTGAGCTACCCCGACACGACTCAGTCGGTAGAGCGCTTGCCCGCGAAAGGCAGAGATCCCAGGTTCGAGTCCCAGTTCCGCCATACAATTTTAAACTGCCAGGATGTTTCATATCAGTGCACACTCCGCTGCATAGTGAAAGTTTTATTCTGTAATGATGAGGCGGCAGCGTCCAGACGGTAATGCAGCGTGTTGCGTGGTGTTTCAGGCCCGACGCCGAGTCCGGCCGGGGCAGCGTGGCGACGTCGGCGTCGGCGGCGGGCGTGGGCGGCGGGGGCGTGGCCCCGCTGGGGCTGTCGCTGGGCACGCGCTGCGCCGCGCCCATCTCGCGGCTGCGCGTCGAGAAGATCGAGGGCGGCCTGCTGGTCGCGGGCGTCGTCGTCGCCGCCAACTGCCAGGTACCCGGCCTGCCAGCCCGGCCGCGCACTATAGTCGCCGTCACGTATGCAGGCGCTTCCAAATGATAAATCTGGATAAATCTTGCGTGGTTATGGTATATCGCCCAAAATTTGCGATTGGATAGGGGATTTCTTGTTAGAGAGGACACAGTTCGTAGTAATTGATAGTAAGGCATCGACTAAAAGAGAGGTGATATCGGGCGTTCCACAGGGTAGTGTTATTGGTCCTCTGCTGTTCCTTGTTTACACAAACGATTTAGGAGAATCTAAGTACCTCTCTTAGGTTGTTTGCAGATGACGCCGTCATTTACCGTCTAGTAAAATCATCTGAAGATCAAAACCAACTGCAGAACGATCTGAATAAGATATCAATATGGTGTAAAAATTGGCAATTCGCTCTAAATAATGAGAAGTGTAAAGTCGTCCACATGAATATGAAAAGAAATCCGTTAAACTTTATTTACAAGATAAATCAGTCAAAAGTGAAGGCCGTAAACTCCACAAAATACCTAGGAATTACTATTACTTCAGACTTAAATTGGAAAGAACACGTAGATAATGTCGTGGGAAAGGTGAACCAGAGACTGCGTTTTATTGGCAGAACCCTTAAAACATGCAACAGAACTACAAAAGAGACTGCATACACTACGCTTGTCCGTCCAGTTTTGGAGTATTGCAGCCCAGTGTGGGATCCTTATCAGGTGGGTTTGACGGAGGACATCGAAAGGATCCAAAGAAGGGCAGCTCGTTTCGTATTGTCACGATACAGGGGAGACAGCGTTACGGAAATGATACAGGATCTCGGATGGGAATCATTACAACAACGGCGCTTATCGCTGCGGCATGGGCTACTTGAGAAACTCCAATCGCCAACATTCTCCTCCGAATGCGAAAATATATTGTTGACTCCCACTTACATAGGTAGAAATGATCATCAGAATAAAATACGAGAAATCAGAGCTCCAACAGAGAGATTCAGGTGTTCTTTCTTCCCGCGCGCTATTCGAGAATGGAATGAGAGATAAATAGTATAATTGCGGTTCGATGAACCCTCTGCCAGGCACTTAAATGTGATTTGCAGAGTATCCCATGTAGATGTGAATTGAATTAAAACTTGTGTTGCGACCGGGAATCGAATCCAGACCTACATGCTCACTAAGGCAGACATCTTACCACTAGACCACCACATCACTAGCCATAAAGGCGCCTCGGAATAGTCTAAGCACGATTTCCTTCACGTCACGAACTTTAATTCAGCTTCTGTGTTCCATAGAACCTTGCTACTACTGCCAAGGGCATTCACGCAGCGGAATAGCACCTCGGCAGTGGACATATTGGAACATTCCTGTTTAAGGTGATATCAGTATTAATGTCTACACAAAATAAACAATCCCTAAAATGGATATTCATTGCTTCAGATTTATCATTAATGTCTTTGACATATTCGAGACGAATAACCATCTCAGGAATTGTTTATTTTGTATGCGCTTCCAAATGTTCAAATGTCTGTAAATCTATCGGACCAAACTTGCGTGGTCATCAGTCCGTAGCTTACAAACTACTTAAACTAAGGTAAACTAACCTAAGGACAACGCACACACTCATGCCCCAGAGAGGGCTCAAACCTCCGACGGCGAACAACCACGCGCTCCGCAAAGAGGCGCCTTAGACCGCTCGGCTACTCCACCGCGGAAAGGCGCTTCCTCGCGTAGAGGCGGAGCGATACGGAAAGCGTTGAGGGGAGGAGCTAGTAGGCCAAACATTCTGTCACGGCGTAATGTTAAATTTGCAAAAATTATTACCTGCAAACAAAAAATATGAGCGTGTAGGAAATTAAATTTCAAATGGAGTTTCTACTTCATGAAACTCGAGAGTAGATTTCAAAATTTGCCAAAAATTCAGAAAGTTAAAAAAAAAAAAAAAAAAAAAAAAAAAAAAAAAAAAAAAAAAAAAAAAAAAACGATAACTCCGATGGGAAAATATTAAATTGGAAAGTTGTAGCTCTTAAGATTACCTATCGATTGCTTTTTTGTGTGTATCAATTGTTTTGATAAGTTTACAGTTATATCGAAAAATCACTTAAAATTCATTATATACTATTCCTTATAACTTGACAACATCCACGTTTACAAAATAATTTACAATTTACCACAAGGAGAGCACGAAATAAGTAAAAAAACACCTTTTTCGAAAAAATAAAAAATATTCTGTATTTTTTGCCATATATGGATATTTTTGAAAAAAGAGGCTCCTAGAAAATTGGCTACAGTTGGTTAGGGGATCGACCTAGAGTAACGTTTCTTTATGTGTTTTCGTCGTGAAGAGTTGTAATGTCATACTATTAAACAATGTTTTACATTTTGTTAATTATAAGTATCAAAGAATGACTTTAAAGAACTTGTACGTTTTTGGGCCCGTTTTCTTCAACTGACTATTTCTGTTTTTATGTTATGAAAGGAACTGTTAAAGAACTAAAAATATGTACAAATGTTTGTAAATCTATCGGACCAAACTGCGTGGTCATCAGTCAGTAGCTTACAAACCACTTAAACGTAGGTAAACTAACCTAAGGTCAACACACACACCCATGCCCCAGGGAGGACTCGAACCTTCACGGCGAGCAACCACGCGCTCCGCAACAAGACGCTTTAGACCGCTCGGCTACTCCACCGCTGCTGTTAAAGAACTATGTTGCTGACATTATCACAGATTTTAAAACCAATAATTTTGCTGTAGAACCTCCTGGGAACCGAAATAAATATTTTTCATAAAAAAAAGAAAAAAAATCTAGCCGACGTTATTTACATTTTACAGCTATGTGCTTCAGGGAGCTTAATATTGAATAGTACTACTAGTAAGTGTAAATACTTGGATACGTTGCATTGTTTTCTAGTGAGACTAATCGATTTGTAACATGAAGCGTGCAACCGCGCAGTGCCTTAAGCGAAAGCGGGCGAGCGGCCGTTGTGAAAGGGGGTGGGGGAGGCGGGAGAGATTGTCGCGTATTGTCGGGTGGAGAGCTGCGTCAAACCAGTCTCTGGACTGAAGACAACAACAACAGGAACAACATTACTAGGCCTGCGTTAGAACGTCACATATACTACGGACAAATCTATTTAAAATATTTATATTTAAAATTAAATATTTCACAGATACGTATAGATATGTGATATGTTGAAAATAAACATGACGGCGAGGTGTATTTTCGGGTAGGATTGGGGAGAAGTAGAGGGAGGGTGATGAGGCTGTCCGAAATCCTTGACCCCGTACAGAATCTAACCCTCGATCCTCCCCTGACTAGTAGCACCTCTGAAGAAGTCTGGCACAGCTGTGGACTAAACGTCAGGACCAGATATGTTCCTTAGACCACAACCATACGACCTGGAAGATTCAACCACAGGCGTTGCCCCCCCCCCCCGCCACCACCCCCTACGCCCACCGCCCTAGCAGCTCTTTTCAGTGGGTTTCTTAAGAATGCTTAGCTAATGTGATAACATTGCACTGAGTCTTCAAGACTGTGAGAGTTTTGTTTGAATGCTTTGGTGAGGGGAGTGTCAACAGCCGCAATATATTTAATAAAATGGATTTTAAAACTATCGGCTGTTTATTAATGAGTTTCGGTCAATAGACCATCTTCATGGATAGAAAGGTGCTAAAACTGAATGGTAAAATGCATCAAATCAAATACATCTAGTTGAGATAAACAGGAGTCAGTTTAACTAAAAGTATTTAAAAACACAGTGGTCATCTTAGATAAAACCTAGGCATTAGTCTGTTCTTACCTTTTATGTTGTGTTGACTGATAGGTTTTACCTAAGATGACCACTGTATTTTTAAATACTTTTAGTTAAACTGACTCCTGTTCATCTTAACTAGATGTATTTGACTTGATGCATATACAGTTTTAGCATCTTTCTATCCATGAAGATGGTCTATTGACCGAAACTCATTGATATATATATATATATATATATATATATATATATATATAAATGCATTTTATGAAGACTTTTGTTTGATTGGGCGTGGGGTGAAGAGGGGTGGCCTGTACTAGAGTCTTTGTACTGAGCCAGAGCTTGGCTGACGATGAGTATTCTTTGAATTACCCCCCCCCCCCCCCCATACTTGAGGTGGTAGACGTGTGAAGTGTGTGGTGTTGTGCAGATGGCGCTGCCGGCGTTCGGGGCGCTGTTCGCGCTGGCGGGCTGCGTGCTGACGGCGGCGGCGTACCGCGGGCCCGCGGCGGGCGAGGACCCGGCCGAGTACGAGGCGCGCGTGTCGCTGACGGGCAGCTCGCGCGCGCTGGGGCCCGCCTGCATCGCCGCGGGCGCCGCCATGCTGCTGGCCGGCGCCGCGCTCTGCCTGCTGGCGCGCCGTGCGCGCTCCCGCCAGCGCAGGGTCGGCTTCCACTGCCCGCTGCACGGCGACTTCTACCCGCTCTCACCCGTCGCCGGTACGTGCCGCTACTTATGCCCAGTTTACACGACGATCCAAACTTCACAAGAAACACAACTGTCTGCTGCAGCGCGAAAAGCATACTAAGGGCCTTATTACACTACGCAGCCAGGCTGCGCCGCCAGTCGCGCCACTGGTCCCGCTGCTACCGTCACACAGGGCAGCCAGGCTGCGCGGCCAGCACGGCAGCCAGCAGCGCAGTCAGCTACGCCACCGGTGGCAAAAGTCACTGTTTTCTTCACTCTACGGCATTTTTCGCCAATCGAGCACTGTTTTATTCGTGCAGTGTGTACGTCAGTATGTCGCGTGAACTGCAGATTTCCACGGTAATTATTATTTACAACAGCAAAATGTTAATGACTTACGATTTGTTGGTTTACTCACCTCAAAGTCATTACGAGCTGTTCTTCCGGCTAGATATACTCATCCGCGATTCCTCCGGTAATATCAACTTGTATTAGCGACAGTAATTCAAATAAACATGATTTACACACCCTCAAGTAATTAAAAAACTTGTTTTCGTCCGAACATAGTTCATCAAAAACAGTATAGTACAATCCTTTAGAGTCCCTTAATGATAGCACAGGGTGCACATGCATCATTCTCTTCCTTCGCCGTCTCTTTTTCATAAGTACATTGTATATTTGCTGTCGGGCATGTTCCTTCGTGCTGACTGACGGCGCAGCCTGGCTGCCCAGTGTAATATAACAGGCCCCGCATGACTCGCTGCCCCACGGCGCCACAACCCTCCGCCGCCAGTGGCGGCACGGCAACCAGTCACCACGGCAGCCGAACCGTGGCTGCCCTGGTGTAATAGGCTCCGTAACTATGAATGCCCCACGACGAGCAACGCAACTAGCAGCGTGACTGGCTGCGCAGCCTGGCTGCCTACTGTAATAAGGCCTTGACTCGGTGCTAATGACGTGGATCATACAGGCTTGGTTGCGTTAAACTTTCGCCTGCACGTCTGATTACCACTAACAGCAACGCCTGTGCGAAAATACGGGCTTAGTACTGTTTGTATACGTGGATTGTTCAAGTTTGGGTGTATGTCATAGCTGATGAATATTCAACTTAAAAAGCTTACACTGTCGACAGTATTTGTTAGAACACTACAGTGAAGACGAAATAGAAGTTGGATGTGTCCTTGGAGAGACAAAGAATGAGATATGTACTGCATGCAGATAATGAAGTAATTTCGTGTGGCTCATTGGCCTGAGTTTTGCTTAACGCCTAGACTGTTTATGTATTCCATAACATTAAACCGACCTCCACTGTCAACCTTAATTCTGTCATTAAAAATACACATTGCTTTTGGTATTTATGTGAGAAAGTAACAGAACTGGTGAATCTTAATGTTTTAAAACGACAATTATAAATTATATGTCCTGAAGCAATAACCAGGGCCCAACTGCTCGCCCGTGTGAAAGTATTACATAGTACCAAAGAAAGAACTTGAAAAATCGTTCCTCGTACACTTTGCTTCATCCAAAAATTGTACTTTTCCTTATCATTTGGCTAAGATCACATATCGAGTTCTCCGATTTATTATGGTACATGTTACTTTAAAACACAACGTTTCAAAAATACGGGACGCATACAGAAAAACGGGACAAAATACTTCCCATATGTGTTTTTACAGAACACTTGAGTTAAATAAGGGACGATCCCGTAAAATACGGGACGTTTGGTCACCCTAGTATTCCCTTTTACACGACGAACTTTCTTGTCTCCGTTGACTACTCGAGACGAGTGGGTCTACTGCAGCGCCCCTGGCGTGCCGTTGCCGTACTGCGTCTCGCCTGTGTCGAGTTGTCTTTTTAACACCAAAACTGTAGAGCTGTCTGCTGTGCAGTTCTGGAACTGAATGAAGTAGTGTGGTTACGAGGGCACTTTTTACGTAGGAGAAGGAAAAGGATAGTTGAGTTTATCAATGGTGAAATGGTAATTCGTAGTTGATGTTCTTCTCAAATGACATGTAGCAAATTTTCTACACAGTTGAGAACCTAAATAATATAAAAAGTCTCATTCAAACCTTCGAATACGTACACATTTATTTGCTGAAGAAACAATTTCGAAAATTCAGTAAAAAACGACTATTTAGTTTTTATGTTTTGTTTTCTTGCTACAATCAAAATACCAGCGAAAATAATTATCTCATCTAATAGTTCTCACTCTCCTGTTGATACAACTTTCGGCAGAACACGTTTATATATTTAAGCTCGTATATATAAGAGTTTAAACTGAGGAAGGAGAGGCTAACGAAGGATTAACGATGGATATAAGTAGAGAGGAAGTCGTATGGGCAGTTGAAAAGATGAAAAATGGAAAGGCAGTTGGCCCAGACCAGATCCCCGTCTCGGTAAAAAGGGAATTGAACTCCTTTGGGATTTGATAAAGAAGATTTGGCAAAAGGAGGAGATGCCATACGAGTGGAGAACTAATGTACTGATTCCAATATTTCAGGGGAAATGTGATGTGCAGGACTGCAATAACTACAGAGGTATTGAACTGATGGCACACACAATGAAAATTTGGGAAAGAGTTATAGAGGCAAGAGTACGCAAAGAGACTGTGGTGTGTGAAGAACAATTTGGGTTCATGCCTGGAAGGGGAACGACTGATGCAATACATGCTTTAAGGCAGATAGTGGAGAGACACCGGGAGAGGGAAGCCAATTTACATATGGGTTTCATTGATTTGGAGAAAGCCTATGACAGAGTCCCAAGGGACGAAATATGGAGAAGCATGAGAGAGCAGTGCGCACCAGAGAAGTATATGAGGTGAGTGAAGGAAATGTACAGAGGAGCAATGACACAGGTGAGAAGTAGTGTGGGCGAGACAAAGGAGTGCCCAGTAAAAGTGGAGTTACACCAAGAGTCTGCACTTAGCCCTTACCTCTTTGTCCTGATTATGGATGGGCTGGTGAAAGATGTGAAAAAGGAAGCGCCACGGAATATGATGTTTGCGGATGATGTGGTTCTTTGTGAGCAGAGCATCGATAGACTTGAAGAAAAGCTGGAGGATTGGAGGAAGGCACTAGAAGAAAGGGGGATGAAAATTAGCAGGACGAAATCAGAATGTTTTGCACTGGAGGATAGGCAGATAAGGTCTTGCAAGATCCAGGAGAAGGAACTGAAATTGGTCTGTAAATTTAAATACCTGGGGTCGTACATACAGAGAGACGGAGGACTGGAAAGCGAGGTACAGCACCGAATAAACTGTGGTTGGATCAACTGGAGGAAAATGAGTGGAGTGTTGTGTGACGAAAAGGTGAGCGATGAGTTGAAAGGGAAAGTGTACAAGTCAGTGGTAAGGCCTACTATGATATACGGGGCAGAGAGACATGGCCCAGGAAAGGAACATGGAAGTGGCAGAAATGAGGATGCTGAGGTGGATGTGTGGGGTAACAAGTAATGAATTTGTTAGAGGAGTTGTGAAAGTGGGACCCATGGGGAAAAAGATACAAGAGCGTAGACTAAGGTGGTATGGACACTTGCGGAGAAGAGGGAAAGAGTATATCGGAAACAGAGTTGAAGATATAAAGATCGAAGGAGTGAGAAGGAGAGGATGACCGAAGATGAGGTGGAAGGATAAGATAGCGGGGGACCTAAGGGAGAAAGGATGGAAGAAGGAAGAAGCAATGAATAGAGTATTATGGAGAAGGATCCAGAAGAGCAACGCCAACCATACTTGACGTTGGAAAAGGCTACCATAAAGAATAAGATATATACATAGTATACGCTTTTTCGCCGAAAAAAGAAAATATTTTTTTGCTTACAGATATTTCGCCTCTTTTGTAGAAGAAAACTAGTAGGAAAACAGTATTAGGTTTTGGTGTGCAACTTTTCCGGTGTGATGAAAACATAAAGCAAAGAACAGAAGATGTGAAAACCTTCCTGTAATATGATTGCGGTAGACCAGAATAGATTAATTTCAAATGTTAGAAGACACCACTGCTGTTGCTTGTTTCTGCTCATGCGCATTTTGCAGCACACTCAAAGATTTATAACTCCTCACTCGGCACAATTGATAGATCACTGACGTTATAGACACACTCGCGACGGGCTTGGCTGTTGATTTACACGAAGGCACAAAAGGCGCACGCACTTGGGCTAGTCAATTTTCATCACGAAGTCGATCGTGTAAAACAGGCAGACGAGGATGGGGCTGATGCAACACCACCTAGAAGCCAAGGCCTCACAGCTGGCCGTGCCTACGTCAGGGGTGTGTCTCGCGGCAGTACGCTTAGCTGTCAGAAGTTTACGTCACATGACCAGTCATTTTGTTTCAAGATGTCTTCCTATTTCATTCTTCTACTTTCTTCCACACTGAGCGATCCGTTACTGCTTATTTAGTTTGTTATTGGTGTTTTCTATTATTGGCCCACATTAGGTTACGGTAGTAACACTAAAAGTGGGCCTTTGCGGTCGTCTTTTGACAGCTCGAAATTCAAATGAAAATAACGGCTTAACCATTCATCTGACACAAAAATTGAACAACTGAATTTTTAGAGGAGAAAATTCTCTACAACTTTGCTCTCTTATGGTTTTTTATTTTTTTATTTTATTTTATTTATTTTTTTTTTTTTTCGTATCTCGTATATTTTCAGAGATATTTGCAAAAATAACGGCGATTTTGGGATGTCTTGTCTGTCCGTAACGTGTTCCCCGTTTTTAAGACGAACCGTTCAACCGATCAGCACCAAATTTTACAGACATAATTGTAGACCGCCAGAGACCAGAACCACCCGTTTTCAAATTTTTCGGACAAAAAATACGGTAGTAATACCAAAAAGAGCCGTTTGTAATATAATTGTAATTGCAAACGAACCGTTCCGTTCATCTGACACAAAACTTGAATAACCTAATTGGTGGAGGGGAAAATTCTCTACAACTTGGCTCTATTATGTTTTTTTTTTTTTTTTTTTTTTTTTTTTTTTTTTTTTTTTTTTCTCCATATCTTGCATCGTTTCAGGGATAGTTGCAAAAATAGCGGCGATTTGACGATGTCTGCCTGTCTGTAACGTGTTCCCACTTTTTAGGTCGAATCGTTCAACCGTCGGCACCAAATTTTACAGACATAATTGTTGGCCACCAGAGACCAGAACATCACTTTTTCAAATATTTCGGACAAGAAATACGTTAGTAATAAAAAAAGCCGTTTCTAATGTAATTTCAATTACAAATAAACCGTTCATCTGACGCGAAAATTGAATAACCGAATTTGTAGAATAGAAAATTCTCTACAGATTTGTTCACACGTTGTCATTTCAAAACAATGGCGCACTGAAGATTTAACAAAAACACGTCGTTCTTTGTACGCTAGATGATAACCTAGTGTCTACAAATGCTATATTAGCATCAGTTAACAACGTCCATCAATAGTATGAGATTAAAGAACGTAACTTCTAATTGTTGGCCGTAGCGGAGTGGGCATTGTGTTGGACTGTGACGCTGAAGGTCAGTGGCTCAGAACCCGCCACTACCTAAATTTTTGTTTCCTAAAACGGTTTCAGACACTGGACGACCAAGGCAGTGATGGGCCGATAACCTGCACAGCGACCTGAAAGCTGTAAACCTACATCCAGACATGGCCCATGATCAAATAAAATGGAGACAGGCGGGACAAATGCTAAAGGAAAAGAAGAAGGGAGATAGCTTTACTAGGTGGCACTATCGAAAGTAACATCGCTGTATACTGCAAAGTGGTTTGCAGAATACAGCTGTACATGTGGATATTTGTCAGAATATAACTTTGTGTGTTCAGTAAATTAACAAACTCCTGTACTGTGGTTCTTCGCAAATGGACTGTCATTAGATTTTGATAAAACACAGTAGATACAGTTCCACACAGTAAATGGAATGACACCATCAATAAATACAGACTTTGATCAGAAATCTGTAGCAAAGGTAGAATATTCAAAATTTTAAGTGTAAGCATTGATAAGGGATTGAACTGGAAAAAACACATTGAAGATCTGTTGAAACGTTTGAGTTCAGCAACTTATGCTATCAGGGTAATTGCATATTTTGGTGATATACATCTCAGCAAATTAGCTCACTATGCCTATTTTCATTCTCTGCTTTCATATGGCATCATTTTCTGGGGTAATTCATCATTGAGTAAAAAAGTATTCATTGCACAAAAGCCTGTGATCAGATTGATTGCCGGAGCCCATCCGAGATCATCCTGCAGACACTTATTTAAAGAGCTAGGGATCTTCATAGTAGCTTCTCAGTATATATATATATATATATATATATATATATATATATATATATATATATATATATATATATATGCACTTATGAAATTTGTAATTATCAATTCCAACGAATTCAAAAGCAATAGCAGTGTACATAACTACAACACTAGGAGAAAGAATGATCTTCACTATTTAAGGTTAAATCTAGCTTTGGCACAGAAAGAGGTGAATTATGCTGCCACAAAAGTCTTTGATCGTCTACCAAACATCATAAAAAGCCCGACAGTTAGCCAACAACCACTTAAAAATAAATGAAAAGAATTTATGCATGGCAACTTCTACACAATAGATGTATTTTTAGGTATAAATTAGTAAATTTGAAGGGGAAAAAAAATAACATAAAAAAAATAAAAATTGTGGTATGTGATATTTAGTTCAAAGTAATAATTTGTAAAGACTCCTTTCATTAACCTGACACATTCCACATCATTACGAAGTGTCGTATTCATGATCTGTGGAACAAGTGCTAATCTAATCTGTCCATCATTGATGATATTTTCTTGTCTACACCATGGCTCCACTAAGTCTTCTGTGTTTGAAGGAAAGGCAATGAATTAAAATTTGTGCCAGAGCCAGGATTTGAACACAGGGCTTCCTGCTTACTAGGCAAGCACTATAACCACTAAGCAAGCTTGACTTAATCGATACGGTGATTGCACGGACTGTCTCGGAGTATGTTTGGTTCCACAACACAAACTTTAATTCTGCCTGTATAAATATCTCTGGACAGTTTTATTGTTTGATACTTATGTCTTCTGGTTTTGTGACAGGCCTGCCAGGCAGCCTGAGTGGGGGCGGCAAGCCGCGGTACGGCATGCTGTGCTGCCGGGGCCCCGGGGGGCGGCGGCTGTGGGGGGCGGGGGCGGCGGTGCCCACCCCGCAGTGCCCGCACTCGACACTCAGCTCGACGCGCAGCTCCGTCTCCAGCGCACCCGCCTCGCCCTGCCCGGCTCCCACGCCCTTCCTCGTCACGTCGGGTTCCGTCAGGTAACATTAGTTTCACTCAGATTTAATGTTACCATAAGGTTATTATAATGTTCTGCTGTACTATACTTCCATGTGCTGGTGTGGATACATTGTAGCCGTAGCACCAGTCCTGTTGTGGTCTGATGCCATTACTGTTATGCCCTAATGCCATTTGCACGGTCTCCTAGTAGCATTTCTTTAGTGTCCTAGTACAATTTCCCTGGTGTAGAACTATTGTGAATAAATTTTATCAAATACCTGACATCTGTATTTCATTGCTGTGCTAGTTACAACAGTGTCCCTGCAGTGAGCGTTCCCGACTGGTGTTGCAGCAGCGGCATGCTGCCCTCGGTGGGGGCCAACCTGTCGCCGGACCAGACGTTCGGCTCCATCAAGTCACTGGCAGCGGGCCGCGAGGTGGCCAGCTTCCCCCTGTCCAGGACGCCGTCGCCACCGCCCCTGCCCGTTGCCGACAGGTGAGTGGGGCAGAATGGGCCGGCACACGGCCTGTGTGTTAATAACTGAGGGCTTGAAACAGAACAGGCTCCAAGAGAATGGAACAGTAGAGATATATCTTAAAAGTGTTTCAATGAAGCCTCTGCTATGCACTTCAATGAGAATTGCAGAGTATTATATATGCTCCTGGAAAATGAAAAATGAGCACCATGAATTCATCAACCCAAGACAGCAAAATTTTATTGACACATTCTTGAAGATGTATACAACGGAGTCAGAAACATATGCACGTCAGTACAGTCAACAGACTGTGCCCAATGTTGACGTTAGTATCGTGTATGCCTTCCTTTTGCAGCAATGCAGGGTGCAACTTTCTCATGAAGACAATCGTAGAGGTGCCGAATGAAGTCTTACGGTATGGCCTGTTGTGCAATTTCTGTCTGATGCCTCAGTTGGACCCGATCTCGTGCCGGTCGAGTAGACCGTGCCAAGATGACATTTCATCCAGTCCCAGACGTGCTCAATGGGTGACAGGTCTGGGCAGGGTAGTTGACATACACCTACAAGAGCACATTGGGTTGTATGGGATATGTGTAGATGAGCATTGTCCTGTTGGGAAAGCACATCGCCTTGTTGGTGCATGAACACTTGCAAGACAGATTGAATGATGGTTTCAATGTACTGTGTACTGTTCAATTTTCCCCAATGAACACCAGAGGAGAATGGCCAGTGTAGGATATGGCTCCTCACACCATGATGCCAGGTGTCGGCCACGTTTGCCTCTGCCACTCCAGATTTTCGCACTCCCTGCACGAGACCACACACACGTACAACCATCATTGGCACTGAAGCAGTGGTAACTTTCATCACTGAAGACGAAACGTCTCCATTTGTCTCTTCATAATCACCTATCATGAAACCATTTGAGGCAGGCTGAACAATGTTGGCCCGTGAGAGGAGGACACTCCCAACGGCACACATGCTCATGCATTATTGTGAGGGGAACGATACTCTACACTTGCCATTCTCCTCTAGTAATCATCTAGAGAACACTGAACAGTACACGGTACACTGAAACCATCATTTAACCCGTCTTGCTACCAATCATGCACCAACAAGGTGATGTGCTTTTCCTACAGGACAATGCAGATCCACATGTATCCCATACCACCCAAGGTACTATTCAAGGTGTATATCAACTACCCTGGCCAGCACGATCCCCATATTCCCATTGAGCATGTTTTGCACCACATGAAACATCATGTTGGGCTGTCTGCATGAGCAGCATGAAATCTGGTCCAACTGAGGCACCAGGTAGACATTGCATGGCAGGCCATTCCACACCAACACATTTGGAACCTATACGATCATTTCCATGAAAGAATTACGTTTGTATTTCTGCAAAAGGAGGGAATACATGGTATTCCTGCAAACATTGTGGATGTTCTGGTGACTGTACTCACGTACATACGGCTCTGCTTAAGTGATCGTGTGTTGATATAACCTCAAGAATGTGTCAATACAATTTCCCTCTGCTAGGTCGACGAATTCATGGTGTTCTTTTCTCATTTTCCATGAGTGTAGATGTAGATGTGCCAAAATCATTTATATGGGAAAAATGGGTTTTAAGGATGCAAGGCATTTGTTGTTGTTGTTGTTGTGGTCTTTAGTCTGCATTCTGGTTTGTTGCAGCTCTCTATGCTACCCTGTCCTGTCACTTCATCTCTGAATAAGAAAGACAACCTACATCCCTTTGAACCTGCTTACTGTATTTGTCTCTGTCTTCCTCTGTGATTTTTACCCCACAAACTTCGCTCCAAAGTTAAATTGACAATTAATTGATGCCTCAGAACGTGTACTAACAATTGATCTCTTCTCTTCGTCAAGACATACCAGAAATTTAGTTTCTTCCAAATGCTGTTCAGCACGTCATTAGTAATGTGATCTACCAATCTAATTATCAGAATTCATCTGTAGCAACACATTTCAAAAGCTTTTATCTTCTTTTTGTCTGAACTCCTTATTGTCCAGATTTCTGAACAATGGTATTCTCCAGACAAATTATTTCAGAAAGGACTTCTTAACATTTAATTTAATATAAGGAGAGGCATTGAATTAAATTTTGTGCAGTGGCCAGGATTTGAAGCCAGGAACTCCTGCTTACTAGGCAGATGCATTAACCGGTAAGCTAACACAGACTTACAGATAATGTCATTACATGGTCTTAAAACACGCCTCCCTCCACAAAACATACTTAAATTGTGCCTCAATGTTCCCCTGTGAAATACGCTCTCAAATATTGGAATTGCACTCCAGTAGTGAACATGAATGGGATCAATCCCACCTAGTACCTCAGGCAGGGGTGATATAAATATCCACAATTATTCAAGTCTCTGAGACATATATTGTCTCATTATATGAAAGATGTGGAATATACAGAGTTTTAATCCTGGCCACAGTAAAAATTTTAACAGGTTGGAATCCCAGCCAGAGCCCAAATTTTAATTCAACACTTCTTCTTATAGTCAATATATATGATATAACAAGACAGTATACGTCAGTGAATTAAATTATTCTGGATATTTAAATTAATGTTGGATGACAAAAATCTTCTACAGAAATTCATCTACTGCTTTTATTGACTCGTTTCCTAACCTTATCCCTTCAACAATGTCTCATTTTCTTAGACTACATTCAGTTTCCCTGTTTTGCTCTAGTCAATGTTTATCTTATGCCCTTCTCTCAAGACAATGGCCATTCCTTTCAATTGCTCTTCAAGATCCTTTGCTGTCTATGACATGTCATCAACAAACCACAATGTTTTTATTTCTTCTCCCTAGCCTTTAATTTTTTTCTCCAAATTTCTACATGCTTTCATTAACAGCTTTCTCAATTTAAAGAATGAATAATATTGTGGATATGCTAGAACCACTGTCCCCTTTCATGCCGCATGACTCTATTACTACTGTTTGGTTTCTGTACAAATTGTGTATAACTTTTCCTTCCCTTTATTTTACCCTTGCTATTTTCAGAATTTGAAAGAGTGTATTCCAGTCAACATTGTCAAAAGCTTTCTCTACATTTACAAAAGCTGAAAATTTAGGTTTGTCTTTCCTTAACATACCTTCTAAGATAAATCTATTGCCTCGTGTGTTCCTAAATTTCTCCTAAATACAAACTGATCTTCATCAATGTCTGTAAATAATTCATGTAAGTATTTTGTGACCAAGAATTATTAATCTGATGGTTCTGAACTTGTCTCATTTGTATTTTGAATTATTATAACCTTCTTGAAGTTAGAGTCTGTTTCTTCTGTCTTATATATCTTACACACGAAGTGGAACAGTTTCTTAATGACTTGTTCTCCCAGCGAAATCAGCAGTTCAGAGGGAATATCATCTACTTCAAGAGCCTTGTTTCTACTTAAATCTTAAGTTGCTCTGTCAAATTCTTCTTGCAGTATTGTATCTCCTATCTCATCTTCGTCTAATGTCTTTTTTAGCCCTCTATATTCCTTCTGCCCTCTATATACCTTCCACCTTTCAGCTTCCCTTCTTTTCTTACTATTGATTTTCTGTCTGAGCGATTCAATATTTAAGCAACTGTTTTTATTTTTTATTGTCTCCAATGTCTCGTTCCCTTACAGTACTCTACAGACTTGCATTTGTCCTCTAGCTACCCCTGCTCAGCCAGTCTGCACTTCCTGTCAAACTGTCTGTACTTCCTTATGCCAGCTTAACTTGATGCATTTTTAAATTTTCTCCTTTGATCAATTAATTTCAGTATCTCCTGTGTTATCCAAGGATTTCATTGGCCTAGTCCTTCTACTTATATGATCCTCTGCAACCTTCACTGCTTTATCTCTCAAAGCTAGCCATTTTTCTTCTATTGAATTACTTTCCACTGTTTTGTTTTCAATGCTACTTCTGAAACTCCCAACAGTCTCCAGTTCCTTCAATTTATCCAGGTTCCATCTCCTTACTTTTATACGTTTTTCAAGTTTTTTAAGTTTTAAACTAAAATTCATAACAGTTATGGTCACAGTCTATGTCTGCCACTGGATATGTCTTACTCTAAACCCTGATTTCAAAATCTGTCTTACCATTATAAAATCAATCTGAATCCTTCCAGTGTCTCCTGATCTCTTCCACATATAAAACCACCATAGATCATACTTTAATCAAGTGTTTGTGATGAGTGAATTGTCTCTTTGCAAAATTCTACCAGATGACCTCCTCTTTCATTCCCTTTCTCCAGACTACTTCCACCCACTATTTGACCTTCTACTCCTTTTCCTACAACCAAGTTCTAGCCCCCATCATAATCAAGTTTTCCTCTCCCTCAACTGTCTGAATAACTTCTATTACCTCATTACAATTTATTTTTTTTCTTTTAAATCTCCTCATCATCAGCAGAGCTAAAACTTCCTGGCATATTAAAATTGTGTGCTGGAACCAGGATTTGAACCTGGGACCTCTGCCTATTGTAGGCAAGCGCTATACAATCTGAGCTATCCCGGCATGTTTCACAGTCGTAATCAAAACTATAATTCTGCCATTACCTCCCTTCTACTTTTGAAACTTACCCGCGAAAGATAAAGGCCCCAGGTCCGAATCCCGGTTCCAGCACACAGTTTTAATTTGCCAGGAAGTTTCATATCAGTGCACACTCTGCTGCAGAGTGAAAGTTTCATTCTGGATCAGCATAGATATTTGGCATGTAATGTTATACTACTGTGGTCAATGTTGACTTTGAGTCTAGCTTTGCTACAATTGTGTGTTCACTATGCTGTTCATAGTAATCTACTGGCATTACTATTTTCTCACTCATTATTAGATTTATTCCTGCATTACCCCCAAATGACTTTTGTATTTATAGCCCTGTACTCATCTGGGCAGAAATCCTTTTCATTTTTCCATAAAACTTCACTCATCCCCTCTATATCTAATTCAACCTAATCATATATATATATATATATATATATATATATATATATATATATATATATATATATATATATATACGAAAAAAATAGATGAAGTACACTTACCAGGCGAAGGGGCACAGGCAGTAATAGCAACAAATAAACACACAGACACACACACAAATGCTAGCTTTCACAGCCTAGCTGCTTCATCAGGCAGAAGGGAAGGAGAGGGAAAAGGAAGAGGGTTTTAAGGAAGGGGGTAAGGAGCCATTCCAATCCTGGGACAGGAAAGACTTACCTTGGGGGAAAAATGGAGGGTAAATAAATGCACATACACCCACACATTTACACAGACACAAGTATACTTAGGCAGACATACTGTAGAACTGTTTAGAATGGCTTTCTACAGTTCTACAGTATGTCTGCCTAAGTGTACTTGTGTCTGTGTAAATGTGTGGGTGTATGTGCATTTATTTACCCTCCATTTTTTCCCCCAAGGTAAGTCTTTCCTGTCCCGGGATTGGAATGGCTCCTTACCCCCTTCCTTAAAACCCTCTTCCTTTTCCCTCTCCTTCCCTTCTGCCTGTGTGTTTATTTGTTGCTATTACTGCCTGTGCCCCTTCGCCTAGTAAGTGTACTTCATCTATTTTTTTCGTATACTTTTCCTGTTAGGAATTTTTCCTCTATAATATATATATATAAACACAGGTCACACATTTTATTCATTCAGGCTTTCAGGCTTGTTTAACATTTGGCATCACCCCCAAGGGCCTCACACTGAAAGTTCCCATCTCTGGCTGTAACCCATCCTTTCATCCTGCCTTATACCAATTCCAAACAGAACAATCTACAGCCCTCACCCGCCTGATCCTTAACCTATACCTCAACTCCGCCAATGAACACACCTGTCAACTCCTATCCCTGATCAAAATCCTCAACCTTTCCACTCCCACATCCACACCTAGAGTTCAGAACATCCTTTTACAGGCCAACCACAAATTGGAACAGCATGCCACCCTCCATCTCAAAAAACTATCCAAACTCCTGGTCACCCACCTCCAGAAAGGCAATACACTCTCCCTCAACAACCTCTCCAATAAACCTCAAGCTCCTCTTATTGCACAGAAACCCAGTCTCTCCCATCTACTCAATCTCCCATTTCCGGCTCCACTCCCCCCCAAACCTTACAATCCTAATCCACACAATCCTCAACCACAACATCCCAATTCAGTAGTGAACCTCTCCTCTAAACCTCTCTCCCAATCTGAAACCTCCGTTCTATCCAAAGGCCTCACCTTTAGTCCCACTCCCAAATTCAACCAAACAGCCCTTGTCAAAGACCTACTACCCTATACTCGTAGCCTTGGCTGGAGATATCACTTTGCCACAAAGAAAAATAATCCTACTCCTGATGATCCAGTTCCCCAAGACAACATTCCAATTGAACCCTGCCTGGAACAGTTCCGTCCTCCATCACAGCGAGACCCACCCGCTCTCCCTCAAAATCACCCCCTTCAAACCTTCCAGGAATTCCTTACTTCCAACCTTGCCTCTCAGGCCTTCCTGAAAAACCTTAATCCTACTCCCAACATTACCGCAGCTGAATCCCGAGCTATCCGTGATCTGAAGGCTGACCATTCCATCATCATTCTCCCTGCCGACAAGGGATCCACGACCGTGGTACTTGATCGGCGGGAGTATGTGGCTGAGGGACTGCGCCAGCTTTCAGATAGCACTACCTACAAAGTCTGTCAAGATGACCCCATTTCTGATGTCCAGGCAGAGATTCAGGGAATTCTCAGATCCTTAGGCCCCCTACAAAACCATTCACCCAAGTCCATCAAACTCATGACCCCACCGACACCCCGCACCCCTACCTTCTACCTACTTCCTAAGATTCACAAACCTAATCATCCAGGCCGGCCGATTGTGGCCGGTTACCAAGCCCCCACAGAACGAATCTCTGCCTACATAGACCAACACCTTCAACCCATCATGTGCAGTCTCCCATCCTTCATCAAAGACACCAATCACTTCCTCGATCGCCTGAAATCCTTACCCAGCCTGTTACCTCCTGAAACCATCCTTGTAACCATTGATGCCACTTCCTTATACACAAATATCCCACATGCCCAGGGCCTCGCTGTGATGGAGTATTTCCTTTCACGCCGACCACCCACTTCACTACCTAAAACCTCTTTCCTTAATACCCTATCCAGCTTCATCCTAACCCACAACTTCTTCACCTTTGAGGGCCAGACATACCAACAACTAAAGGGAACAGCCATGGGAACCAGGATGGCCCCCTCGTACGCAAACTTATTTATGGGATGCTTAGAGGAAGCCTTCCTGGATACCCAAGCCTGTCAACCCAAAGTTTGGTACAGATTCATTGATGACATCTTCATGATCTGGACCAACAGTGAAGAAGAACTCCAGAATTTCCTCTCCAACCTCAACTCCTTTGGTCCCATCAAATTCACCTGGTCCTATTCCAAATCCCATGCCACATTCCTCGATGTTGATCTCCACCTGTCCAATGGCCAACTTCACACATCCGTCCACATCAAACCTACCAACAAACAACAGTACCTCCATTATGACAGCTGCCATCCATTCCGTATCAAACGTTCCCTTCCCTACAGCTTAGGTCTTCGTGGCAAAAGAGTCTGCTCCAGTCCCGAATCCCTGAACCAGTACACCAGTAAGCTAATAACAGCTTTCACATCCCGCAGCTATCCTCCTGATCTGGTTCAGAAGCATATTACCAGAGCCACCTCCTCATCCCCCCAAATCCAGAACCTTTCACCGAAGAACCCCAGAAGTGCTCCTTTTGTCACTGGATACTTTCCGGGACTGGAGCGGACTCTGAATGTGGCTCTCCAGCAGGGATACGACTTCCTTAAATCCAGCCCCGAAATGAGATCCATCCTTAATGACATCCTTCCCACTCCACCAAGAGTGTCTTTCCGCCGCCCACCTAACCTTCATAACCTCCTAGTCCATCCCTATCAAATCCCCAAACCACCTTCCCTACCCTCTGGCTCCTACCCATGCAACCGCCCCCGTTGTAAAACCTGCCCTATGCACCCTTCCACCACCACTTACTCCAGTCCAGTAACCCGGAAGGTGTACATGTTCAAGGGCAGAGCCACTTGCGATAGCACCCATGTGATTTACCAACTGACATGCCTGCACTGTGAAGCGTTCTATGTGGGAATGACCAGCAACAAACTGTCCATTCGCATGAACGGTCACAGGCAGACAGTGTTTGTTGGTAATGAGGAACACCCTGTGGCTAAACATGCCTTGGTGCACGGCCAGCACATCTTGGCGCAGTGTTACACCGTTCGGGTTATCTGGATACTTCCCACCGACACCAACCTTTCAGAACTCCGGAGATGGGAACTTGCCCTTCAGCTTATTCTCTCCTACCGTTGCCCACCTGGTCTCAACCTCCGCTAAATTCGAATTCCCACCCACCATCTTAACATCTTTGCCTTGGTTCTCTGGACAGAGCCTGTGCCTCAAGTGGCATCTCTGTCTAACATCTAACTTCTTTGCTTTCTACAGTTCTACAGTATGTCTGCCTAAGTGTACTTGCGTCTGTGTAAATGTGTGGGTGGGTGTGTATTTATTTACCCTCCTTTTTTCTCCCCAAGGTAAGTCTTTCCTGTCCCGGGATTGGAATGACTCCTTATCCACTCCCTTAAAACCCTCATCATTTCCTTTTCCCTCTCCTTCCCTTCTGCCTGACGAAGCAGCTAGGCTGTGAAAGCTTGTATGTGTGTTTGTGTGTAATTTTATTTTATTTTATTTGTTTCTATTGACGAGCCGGTCCTTTTGGTAAGTCATCTCTTTTATATATATATATATATATATATATATATATATATATATATATATAGGTATAAAATAAAGATTTTTGACTGCCTAGGTGTGTTTGGATGTGGATATGTGTGAGTGTGTGTGATTTGTTTACCTTCCTTTTTGTCCCCTAAGGTAAGTCCTTCCACTCCTGGGATTGGAATGGCTTCTTTTCCATTTCCTTAAAACCCGTATCCTTTCCTTTCTCCTCTCCTTCCTTCCTCTTTTTCCCGAAGAAGCTCGAATATATAACAAACAATCGTGATTGTTAGATTCAAATTGATGAAATGAAAATTATAGAGGGAAACTTTGCCCGTGGGATAAACAAAAATTAAAAATAGAAAAGAGATTACTTACCAAAAGGACCGGCTCGTCGATAGACACAAAAATAAAAATCACACACAAACACACATACAAGCTTTCGCCACCACTGGCAGCTTCTTCAGGAAAAAGAGGAAAAAAGGGGAGGAAAAGGGAAGGATATGGGTTTTAAGGAAGTGGAAAAGGAGTCATTCCAATCCCAGGAGTGGAAGGACTTACCCTAGGGGAAAAAAAGGTAGGTAAACAAATACACACACACTCAGACATATTAGGTGTGTTTGCGTTTCGATATGTCTGAGTGTGTGTGTATTTGTTTACCTACCTTTTTTTCCCCTAGGGTAAGTCCTTCCACTCCTGGGATTGGAATGACTCCTTTTCCACTTCCTTAAAACCCATATCCTTCCCTTTTCCTCCCCTTTTTTCCTCTTTTTCCTGAAGAAGCTGCCAGTGGTGGCGAAAGCTTGTATGTGTGTTTGTGTGTGATTTTTATTTTTGTGTCTATCGACGAGCCGGTCCTTTTGGTAAATCATCTCTTTTCTATTTTTAATTGGAAACTTTCCCCATGGGATAAACAAAAATAAAAAATAGAAAAGTGTGTTTGTGTGTGATTTTATTTATTTGTTTCTATCGACGAGCTGGTCCTTTTGGTAAGTCATCTCTTTTCTATTTTATATATATATATATATAATATGAAATAGATGAAGATTACTCACCAGGCAAAGGAGCACAGGTGGTGATAGTGGCACAAATAAAACACACACACACACACACACACACACACACACACACACACACACACACACACAAGCTTTCACAATCCAGTTGCTTCTTCAGGCAGAAGGGAAGGAGAGGGAAAGGAAATGATGAGGGTTTTAAGGAAGGGGGTAAGGAGCCATTCCAATCTCGGGAGAGGAAAGACTTACCTTGGGGGAAGAAAAGGAAGGTAAACAAATACACACACACCCATACATTTACACAGACGCAAACACACCTGTATGTCTGCCTAGGTGTGTTTGCGTTTGTGTAAATGTGTGGGTGTGTGTGTATTTGTTTACCTTCCTTTTCTTCCCCCAAGGTAAGTCTTTCCTCTCCCGAGATTGGAATGGCTCCTTACCCCCTTCCTTAAAACCCTCATCATTTCCTTTCCCTCTCCTTCCCTTCTGCCTGAAGAAGCAACTGGGTTGCGAAAGCTTGTGCTTGTGTATGCGTGTTTTATTTGTTCTACTATCACCACCTGTGCTCCTTCGCCTGGTGAGTAATCTTCATCTATTTATACTGCTAGGAATTTTTCGTCTATAATATTCATATCATAAATTTGAATTCAACCTAATCATATCTATTTTCATATTTTCTAACTTAATTTACCCGATTAAACAATAGAAAATTCCACTCTCTGTAGAATGGCTGTTTTGTTTTGCCTTTTGACATCCTCCTGAATAGTCATCACCCGGAGATCTGAATGAGAGACTAATGTACCTCCAGAATATTTTACCAAGAAGATGCCATAATCATATATTCACACAGTAAAGTGACATGTCCTCAGGAAAATTAATGACAGTAGTTTCCCCTTGCTATCAGCTGTTCACAGTAGCTGCATGCCAAAGCCACATTAGCTAATGTTACAAGGCCAACTCAGTCAATCATCCAGTCTGTTGCCACTGTAACTACTGTAAAGACTGCTGCCCCTCATCAGAAATCACATGTTTTTCTTCCACATTTACCCTTCCACTGTGGTTGCACCTACTGTCTGGCTATATGTATCATTGAGGCACTCGTTTCACTCTACCGCATCAGTGTCTGTGGTTTGGGGTGTGGCCCACATAATTACAGACTAGAATTCTTGAATATATTCTCAGTTCAAATATAGTAAATTTCTTTGAGACAGAAAAGCTTATGTCCATCCATCAGCACTGCTTCGGAAGCATCACTCGTGTGAAACTCATCTCACCCTTTTCTCACACAATATTTGTTAGCCATGGATGAAGGCCAACTGGCAGACCGCATATGTCTTGATTTCCACAAGGCATTTTACACGGTGCCTTACTGCAGATTGCACATTGTACATATGGTTCAAGTCTTCAGTCCTACATCCTAAATTTTTTATGGAGCTATAATGTTACCCTTTCTTCGTATGATGCCATAATTGTTAAAGTAGATTCCGCAATTTATTTTGGATAACTAATTGATGGTGCCAAATTTTTGAATTTGAAATAAGTTAGTTAAAGTACAGCACAAAATGAACATTAAAGCAAATAAACCATGGGTTGCATATTAAAGTCGGGTACCATACAAGCAACAGCACGTTATAAGACTTACGGAAAGCATCTAGCTGGATCCTGTTCTTCATGTTGTAGAAGCTGGAAATGATAACTTTTACTTATTTAATATGTGAACGTTCGAGATACTTTCTGGAGGAGATCAATGTTCAGACTGTTCACTTCGCTTTTCATTGTTGTGTGACTGTGGGTAGAACATGAAGTTACTGATAATAATAGAATAATAATAATAATAAATAAATAAATATGATCGGACTTTGTGAAATTACAAAAGAAATGACTGCAGGTTCTAAAATCAAGAAAAGTATCGTATAAGGATCATTGATTGAAATTTTGCAGACAATGCTAAGTGATTGTGATGGCATCTGAACATTAAACTATTATGGATACAAAGGAGCTGAAAATATTAAGAAATTAAATATTTGACGTGGAGGAGTTTGATTTAAATGAAAACCAAGGAGAGGGAATGCTTTTAAATTTAAATAATATATTTTCAGCAACAGCTTGCACTATTCTTACTTACATGAGTGGATACAGGTATGACAGACGTCTACACATGTCGGATACAGACCAGAGAGTGAGAAAAACTACTATCACTGTTCCGTCTTCTCGCTTGTTTGGAAGTAAAAAATGACGAACGAAATTAAATTAGTTGCATTGTGAGCCAGAGGGAACCAGAGGCGATAAACATCGCTGATCAAAGATAAACGAAAAAAGAATAAAAATAAAAATAATTTAGTGTATTGTTACAGAGCAGGTAAGGAAAGATTTTCCATAAAGACCAAAAACATAAGATTAGAAAATTTATGACTCATATAGAGGCATACAGATATTCCTTTTTTAAATTTTATTATTATTTATTAATTCTATTTGGGATTCAAACAGAAAAGGAATAGGTAGTAGTGGTACATCGTGCCTTCTTCCGCACATCATGAGGTGGATTGCAGAGTATGTAGATGTAATACAGTGAGTTTGTTACACAGCAAGCCAACAGTTTACCATGAGATTAAATTCTATATGGGCACTCATGATGATAAAAAATTATGAATTTTTTATTAAAGTCCTTGCATATTGACAGCCATAAGTAATATTTACAGAGGTGAAGGTTATCATCATACAGGTAATTTCTAAGTGACTTAATCTCTCATTGCAGTGCTCTGACGGATGCAACCACTCCCGAGCCACCAGTCCTGACAGTCGTTGCACCTGCTGACGAAGGTGCCGTATCGCCGTCGCCAACGACTCCACCAAAAGGACCTCGCAAGTCCGTATCCATCGTCTTGCCCGAGGACGACGAGTCAGGTCGCGGCTGAGGAGGTTGCGGTGCGGGGATTGACGTCCATACCACGTGACGTGCGAGCACTGTGGATCTCTCTAGACTCTGAGAACTGGCCGATGCCACAGAGGGGATGTCACGTTCGAGAGTGTGGACAGTTCGATGCCATCTCACTTGTTGTAGAGTGGAAAGAGGGGCAAAGGAGTGTAAGTTAGGTTCACATTCAGATCCACAGTACACATCGAGAGTTAGAACAACTGTCAGCTGCACGAACAAATGCTAATGACTGTACAGACAGGAACTGTTCCGTTGCTGATATAATTTGTGTTTGAGCACTGAATGTGTGTTGGCGGGTTGTGTGTGTCTCACGCATTTCACAGAAGGATCTCCAAACTACAGAAATTGAATGGCAAGCAATTTGCATTGCGTGTTAGCATCTTTGCTGCTTGACCAGAAGTAAACTGCTCCTATCAAATGAATGTATCAGATGATTAGATAAAAGTAACAGCAAAATTTTGATTGACAGGCTCCTCCCACATTATGTTCAACATATGCAATTCAATGTACGAAACACAGTATTACGAGCATAGACAGTACAGTCGATATTCGTGCTCGACGGAAATGTCTGACCCGCCGTCACTTGAGATCCGCCACCATCAGTGTTATCCACATTGACACAAAAACATCTGCAGAGCAACAGAGAATCCCACAATGACCGACTATGGCCCGACATGAAGAAGCCGTCAGTCCTAACAGGTTTCTGAGTGACACTGTAGCACAACTGAATACTCGAAATTCTCAATAAGACCATCCAATTAAAAAAAAAAAAAAAAAAAAAAAAAAAATGTTTCACTGTCAACGACTATTCTTCCTAACTTTCTTCTTTACTATTTATATTCTTGATGAGAAAGACTGAGATTGGAAAATACAGCACTATCATCAGTATTTGAAAACTTTCAAACTACAATGTCCTTTGTTGAAGAAGGCTAAGTAATGATGAAGTTTGACTCAGAAATCTTGTTCTTTTTAATTTTGCTGACAAAAGTGAGAAATCAGGAGTCAGTAAGAGGATTACATTATGAAGCTGAGTTGCATTTGATGTGGTATATACGGGAACTGTGAAGTCTGAAGATCAATATAAATAACATTACTCCACTGTTTGGCAGTTGCACTCGTACATTGTATATCTGGTCCAAGTCTTCAGTCCTACATCCTAAATTCATTTCGGAACAGACAAGGAAATATTTTCCCTTCTATTTTTCTACACCTATACTCTACAGTCTTACAGTGTATGTTGGAATGGAACTTATGAGAAGACAGTATTTTCCCAGCTTTGTCAAAATGGTGTACAGTAAGAACAATTGTCAGTAAAGCCCATAAAAGTTCAAATTTCAAAGTGACTGTCACTTTGGCTTTATTCACTAAACACTTGTGTCAGTGTGGAGAATGCTTGAGATAAGAGTGGTGGACAAATTTCCCCTAAATTTCAAATCTTAAATATGGAGTTCCCTTTGGGGAAACAGCATTTTGTTCCAATAGTTGGCAACCTAATGTCCGTCCTCGGTGTGCCAAGTTTTGAAATAAGAATTTCTGACCTCGTGCCATACTGAAAATGAAATACGTATGCCGGGGGGATAGTTTTCCCGGGACTTACGGTGTGATTAGTTTTGAAAATTTTCTTTTACACATAAATCTCTTAAAATGAATAATGTGGTGCTTAGTATTAAAACCAGTGTGTGATATCACTGCTGATCTGTACGGTCTACACCTCGGAGGCCTAATGGTTAGCTGGTTGGAGAAACTTTCCCTGTGGCTCAATACTCTTTAAATGTTAGTGTGTTGTGTAGTGCAGATAATTTACACATGTATGATTGAGTATATACTTCAATATTCTTTATGATACATAGTTTTAGATTAAGGAATATCATAAATAACAATATACAAGACAGAAGAAGGGCAGCACTCAATTACAGTTGAAACACCACTGGCACAAAATATACTGCTTGGACACTTGTAACGTTTTCTATTATGGCCAGTTTGCTGCAATGTCCAGTTTCCATGATTGGAAAGTGCACAATGTTCTTCTATCTTATATAGTGTTAATTTTCATTTTTACCCTTTTTTTAATGTGATAAACCTAGTATTTCTGGAAAAAAATATATCTACTTAACTCCCTACAAAAACATTTCAAATGAATGCATTTCACTAGGTGTACTTGTTGCAATGTGATAGGTGTTATTTAGTGTGTGCCCTACTGTTGTATGAAATAAGTCTGATGTGTTCTGTACAGTGTGCAAACTTTGATTCATTTTATGTGAATGCTGATTAATTCTTGCACTGGTTTGTTGTATGGTGGTTTCACATTTAAATGTGAAAAGTACACAATAAGTGTTGAGTTCCACTAGTCTTTCGTCACTGCTCTATGCATTTTCCATTGTCAGATGGTAAACAGTGAGTTTTCTTACAACTGTTATCCACATGACTGCAATAACACAGCAGACTGTTTTTAATGACATTCTTTAATGGAGTACAATATTCTTTTCTTATTTTTTGTCCCATTGACACATTGCACTGTTTCTGAGATACGTATTTAGAAATGAAGTCAGCCAATTGGGTCATTGCATATCCAAATATTGTTTGAAGAAACCAACAGCAGAACACACTAGTCAGCACACCGTGACCCAATTGCCTCATTTCAGTGGTAATTATCTCTCAAACAGCACAATGTTTGGAATTTATTCTTAACCTTCTTATATCAGTACAACCTGCCCTACAACATCCTTATAAGCATTTCTAACATGTTCTGATCACCCTAGATATGGACAGACTTGTTATCAGAGGAAAACAATGACTATGAGTTTAGTTTGTGTTCAGTTAGCAATGTAAGTAAAATTATAGATGTATTGGAGTTGTATCAAGGAAAATCAAACTGTTTCTATCATACATGTACTTTAGCAGCTTTGAATTATGTGATGTCCTTTGAAAGTTCAGATCTGTTAGAAACATTAGCCGAATTTCAAATGTGTGTCACGTCAAAATTAAGTCTCCAGTGGCTCATTTCTGCTGCTATTGGATTTGATACACAGAACTGCAAGCCAGTGCATGCCAGTTTGCAGTTGCAACATGCCTGAACTATCAGCAATGTGATATTAAAGAAAGGGAGAAAGTATGACTGTTGTTAGAGACAGCTGTGCTCACGAAAAGGAAATGGCTTGAATTGTGTATAGAGAGCCTTGAAACCATTTCTTTTCACAGGACAAGTGTGACAATAAAAATTACTTGTAGTTTGGTACTTCTGAATGATTAGAAACCAACTGTATGCACCAATAATATGTCAGTGCCCACAGGGTTGTTTAGAATCAGTCCTTTGCCTCATTGTATACTTTCCTGGGTTAACAAACACAGGAGTGCAGTTGCTACAAAAAAAAAAAAAAAAAAAAAAAAAAAAAAAAAAAAGACTGATAAAAGAGGAACACTGTTAAAGACACACTAACATTCATTGCTGCACAGCCAAAAATGTTGGAATGTGTGAAGGACTTTTGGATAATCTGAATTTTATGTCATAGCAGCAAAGGCAATGAAAGCACATAGTCCAAACAGACAGCCGAGATAGATTACCTCCTTCCTCAGTTAAGTCTTTAATTCTGTTGCACATTTTAGTGAATCAGTTTCCCTCTCCATTCTGTAAATATTACTTCACCCTCTGACCACAACAGTTTTTTGTAAATGTAAGGACAATGGCAATAGTGGTCAACAGTAAATCAATTCCAGGAGACATATATTGTCTCATTATATAGAATATATTGAATATATGGAGAGCTGTGGCTGGGATTGAAACTCAAAACCTCATGCTTACAAGGCAGATACTTGAACTTACTATCCATAAGGCTGTGGTAGCTCAGTGGTTAAAGTGTCTGCCTAGTAAGCAGGAGATCCCAGGTTCAAATCCTGGCCACAGCACAAATTTTAATTTGCCGCCTCTTTTTATATGCAATAGTAGTCATTGGTGCTGCCTGCAGGGTTGCCAAATATTTTTAAGTGGAGGCTAGGGATAATAGGGAATAAAAGAAGTGAAAATAAGAGATAAATGCAAAAAATAATGGAGCTAAAGTTTCCTACTCACACATAATAACAAGTGGTAAATAGTATTGGTATTATTAAACAAGTTACTACACTGCCAACACTCATACACACAATCCTGTTATTATTATAATTATAATTTTAATGCACAAATGGCTGAACGCTTCCTTAATTTCATGTTGCAATCCATGCAACTATAACTGAGTTTATATTCTATAGTATGATACAGAAACGGCAGTTCTGCAGTTGCGCTGCATACGTCATGTTGAGTGTGCCACTGAAGAACTTGGATATTTTGTTGGATATGACAGTTTAATTTCCCTTTACCCCTTTTTGTGACCTACTAAAACATAAAAAGAACTAACCATCCACTGCTGCATTTTCTACATTCCAAAATGAATGATGATTATAGCCTACATTTTATTACCTTAATTGGTAGAATTTACTCTTTACTACACTCAGCAGCATCACTATTTCATTACAGAATACTTAAATTCCTAAATTGTACAGTATCCTCATTGAACACAATTACAACAACTGACCAATACTGATAGAGAAGTACCTCATCACACATTAACGTGTATCAGGGCACTGCAGCAACAGATTCCTATTGGTGAGTTCCTGAATCAACATTAGTAGGATGGAGGAAAACCAAGGAAAAGACGTGGCAAAAGGCATAAAAGAAATCACAATGAATAGCAGGAGTTTTGAAAATAAGGGGTGTCTCTTGAAAAATGCAGATCATGGGATTTTCATCCAAATCAAGCGAAAATACAGGATTTCCTGAGAGATACAGGATAGTTGGAAAACCTAGCAAAATGGTAGGATCCTCATTGGGATATGTAATCCTGTTTTCTCCATCAGTGAAATGTGCCTCTCATCTTCTTTTTACCACTTTTAGTCACTGTTTTTGTTGAAAATACGTGCTTTCTTATAACTGATTTTCCATTTGGTTCTTCCTACATGTCAAGTAACACTAAGTCTGCCTTACACACTTGTTGTCAACACTTAGTTGACTTTTTCAAACTTCTCCATTTATTACCTTCTTAGATAATTTGTCTGCCTTTCTTGTTTACAATAATTTATCTCATGTCATGTTTTTTCTGGGTACAAAGATCTACAAAAATTACCCAATTTGTTGCTCACCACTTTTTGTTACTGAGAGCAAAATCGGAGCTGCTTGTCTATTAACTGAACGAAAACAGTCTTTATTGTATTTGGTCTTTCTTTTTGTCTCCTCTAAAAATGTTGACACACAGTTGAGGTGTCTCGCAACCAGGTCTTGAGGTCTCAGATGCACAGTGGGCCAAAATCTTGAAAACCTGGCCAAAAGGAAATAAAATAAATAAATAAAATTCATTTTGATTTACATTTTAAAATAAAAGCCATCTTGTCTCCACAGTATTTTAATAATATTTTATTTCAAAATATAATTTCACTGGTTGCTTTACACACTACAGTTTGGAATTCATAAAAAGAGTTTGGAGTTGAGGAGTTCATTTAATACATTGGCTGCAGTTATGTCGATACTATTCAAGTAATGTTGATACTATTTGGTCTTAGAAGTAGACAGCTGTATCCAAAGGCTCCTGCCGGGCTGGAAGAATATTGTGTTCGTCATATGAAGTATTTTTGCTCAGAAAATTCAGACCAAATTTTATTAAATGCAGGCTCTTTAGTACAAACAGTTTTTATAAAATTACAACATTTATTTCATAACCTAATCATTAATTATCAATTGATTTTTGTTGGCCAACTAAGTTGTAAAACACACAAAAATTAAACCCAAGTTTTAGAGTCTGCAATATTCCACCTTTTTCATTCTATCAACAAGTGAGTATCAATATCTTTGACAATCAGATTTAAAATCCAGCTACTAGCCACAACTCCAGCTTTAACCATTTCTTACACGACAGTTGCAAAATACCATTTTTTTTTTATTTTTGTTACTAATATATATTTTTTCAGTAATGAAGAAATTAGAAGGGCAATTTTGTAATTGAGTTTGCCCTTAAAATTATAAATGTTCATCAATAGTTTTCCCCTGTTCTTTTGCCATCTGAAATCTGAAATTTTAAATTATGGCATATAATCATTATCTGCAAGGTCAGAGACCCTGTTATATGCATTTTTTCCATATTGGACTAGATTTGGAATTTTGCCCGCTTTAGGAAACTGACCCTCTGCAACAGCATTCGTATCCGGAGCTAATTAATATGAAAGTGCACCTGCATGTAATTTTTTCCAGTTTCTGTATGTACATCATCTAGCCATTCTATAACGTGTCAATGAAGTCAAAATATGCTGTAAGAGGCCCGTAATAATATGCTGACTATGATCTATTTTTCCTCAATATATTTCTACATTATCTCAACCTGTGCTGTCAAAAAAAGTATTTCTTTCACAGCCTAGGCTCTGTGCTACCCTCTGACACCTGACAGTTCCTCACAGTGACATACCTTTCATCATTCACCTTTTCATCTCAGATTGTTATGGCGTGCTGTATACGTTACTTTTATGTGCTGTATACATTACTTTTTTGGTGCATACATTTGGTAACTCTGGCTGTAGTAATGCTAATGAAATCCCGATTATCTAGAACTTAAGTGAAGAGGAGACAAATCATGAAGTACAGAAACTGATTTTATAATTCTGTACTGTTTTGTTACCTGTGGCAGAAATACCTTGAGAAAGTGTTCACTGGGTTAATAATATACAGTTTCGTCCATAATTTTTTTCCCAACATTGGTAACCCCTATTCCTGACTTTGATGCTCAGTCTCAAATTAATTGATGTTTTAAATGTCTACACCTAGATTGCTGAATCGATTTGGTAATCACTAGTACCAAACACAATCCCTCAATGGACCATTGCTCATTATAGAAAACCTCTGTCCATTGCAGTATTTAGTCTTAGCTTGTAACCGTTCGGATATATGGTTCCGGTATAATTTTGATACTATATTGATGGTGGAAGTGAATGCCTCACTTTGAAAAGGGTAAATAAAATACAATTATTTTGGATGGCTCGTGGAGGCGAATGGAGAAAAGAGTTTCCAGCTGAGGTAGCGAATGGACAGATTGTATGTGTGTGTGCGTGTCAGATTTACTGACAGACCTAGGGCACTAAAAATGTTTCATGTTCTGTAGGACTGATACGCTTTAATAGACACGACACTAGGGTTTAACCGATCATTCACATGCATTGTGCACACAGTGTCAAAGATGCATGCTAGACTGTCATAATGAAAGACACATTTTGTATCTGTGATTTCTCAAATGAATGTTGTATAATTATTTCTTATTCTCTGCAGTTGTGTACACATTATTCTACAATAATATGACAACTAAGGACTAAATAGCTAATTGTTGCGAGTTTTATGTGTCGGTAAGTTGGAGCATACTTAATAAAACAGAGGAATGGGAGACGTGTCACCAGAAAAAGTCTTGTTTAATATGTGCAATAAGATTAAAGGCACAAGCAGCTGTATGAACTTGTCTATAATACCTGTTGGCACTTTTTTTTTATTTTAAAGGAAGGAATAAACATTGAGGGTACAGTGACACAGTAGAGAAAAAAGGAACCAAAGAGTTATGTAGAATTAGAATTTAAGAACTTACTTGTGCAATTCTAGAGATGATATTTTACACTGTTCAAAACATGTAGCATATGTTTTGTCACAATAATTAAACTTCATAGAAATAATATGGAAAAAATCATTACTGTAAACTTGATCTTTCATGTAGATCTTGTATTGTGATAATTATTATGTAGGTCTGGTTGAATGAAATGTATATTTTTGAGTTTTCATTTTTTTATATCAAATTTTGTGATTGCAAATAAAGTGAATTACAAATTTATCCAACAGCTTTGTTCCATGTGACAAACAAATGAATACCTTTTAAATTGAAAACCCCTCATGTGCACTCATATTTTTTATGATTATGGATACAGGTTAATTTTAAGCTGTGGCCTTTGAGCAAGAAAGCATTGCAAATGTGGCATCACAACTAATAGCTGATATTCACAAACAGTACTTTATCTTTATGACTGAGATCTTTGGAGTCTTCTCCTCCAAGAGCTTCCATGATATTAATGTGCAGATGACAATAAAATGAAGTTCAGACATAAATGTTGTGTTTATTAGGGAATCTGAAGTTTAAAATGTCATAGTGGTGAACCCCTAGAGTTCTTTTTTCCATTTCTTTGTTCGTTTGAAGTGAATTTTGGAACTTTCATACCAGTTTTTCACCAAAATATGCCGTGCCACCAGCCAATGGTCAACAGTCACAATGACTTTACCAGCCAGCCAACACCCGGATTTCATTTCTGACATCATCCCATTTCAAGAGTGCCTGATCTGCATTATTAAACGAGTGCATCATCTTCATCTTCCTGCCACAGTATAGGACTGTAGCTGAATTTTTTTGCTCCTGGTCTACAGATGGTTCACCAGTAGCAACAGGAAACAAATTTTCTACCAAATGAAATCAGAGGTGTTCACTGTATGATTCACCAGGAGAACATATGTGCAAAGATTATTATTATAAAAAATATGAGAAGTTGATTTTCATTCAATCAATTAAATGGAAGCATTTACTGTAAAGCCAATTTAAAACTTTATCGACAATACTGGCATTATGATTTATTGTAGTTGATATGTTAAGGAAAGACTAACCTACATTTTTACGTTTTGTAGATTTGGAGAAAGGTTTTGAGAATGTTGCCTGGAATACATTCTTTCACATACCATCATTTTGTCTTACAATATTATCCAGAATACAACATGCTTTTATGATTATCTCTGAAATACCAATGGCCACATCAATAGGTCGATGATCAGTTGGGGGTATTACAGGAGTAGGTCTGATAATGAATAAGAAAATAGGAATGTGGGTAAACTACTATGAACAACACAGTGATCGCGTTATCGTAGTCAAGGTTGATACGAAGCCAACACTGACCACAGTACAGGTTTATATGCCAACTAGCTCTGCCGATGATGAGGAGATTGAAGAAATATATGAGGAGCTATTCAGAAAACTAAGGGAGAGGAAAACTTAATTGTTATGGGAGACTGGAATTCAGTAGTAGGACAAGGAAGGGAAGGGAAGATAGTAGGTGAATATGGCCTAGGCAAAAGGAATAAAAGAGGAAGCTGCCTGGTAGAATTTTGCATGGAACATAATTTAGTTATAACAAACACCTGGTTTAAGAATCGCGAAAGAAGGTTGTATATGTGGAAGAGACCAGGAGACACTGGGAGATACCAGATAGAATTTATAATGGTAAGACATAGATTCTGGAACCACGTTATTGGTCGTGAATTGTAGGCTGAAACTGAAAAAACTGCACAAAGGTAGGAAAATAAGGAGATGGGACCTGGATAAACTCTAGGAACCTGAAGTTCTTGAGAATTTCTGAGGGAGCTTTAGGCAACAATTGACAGAAACGGGGGAAAATGAAACAGTAGAGGAGGAATGGGTAGCATTGAGAGATGAGGTAGTAAGGCAGCAGAGGACAAAATAGGTAGGAAGGCAAGACCTACAAAAAAATCCTTGGATATCACAGGACATACTAAATTTAATCGATGAAAGGAGAAAGTATAAAAATGCAGTAAATGAAACAGGCAAAATGGAGTACAGACAACTAAGAAATGAGATTAACAGGAAGTGCAAAATGGCTAAGCAGGAGTGGCTAGAAGGCAAATCCAAGGATGTAGAGGAATGTATAAATAGGGCAAAAATAGATACTGCCTATAGGAAAATAAAAGAGATATTTGGAGATAAGAAAAACAGCTCTATGAATATCATGAACACAGTTGGAAAGCCAGTTCTCAGCAAAGAAGGGAAAGCTGAAAGGCGGAAAGAGTATATAGAGAGGCTCTACGAAGGAAATAAACTTAGAGGCAATATTGTAGGAAGGTGAGAAGAAGTAGATGAGGATGAAATAGGAGATACTATACTGAGAGATGAATTTGACACAGCACTGAAGGACTTAAGTCGAAACAATGCCCCTGGAGTAGATGACATTCCCTCACAGCTACTGATGTCTCTAGGAGAACCAGCCATGACAAAACTGTTTCATCTGGTGTGTAAGATGTATGAGACAGGTGAAGTATCCTCAGACTTTAAGAAAAATGTTATAATCCCCATTCCAAAGAAAGCAGGTGCAGACAGGTGTGAAAACTACAGAACCATCAGTTTAATAAATCATGGTTGCATAATATTAAAACGAATTATTTACAGAAGGATGGAACAGGTGGTAGAAGCCTAGCTTGGGGAAGATCAGTTTGGGTTCAGGAGAAATGTAGGAACACAGGAGGCGATACTCACTTTACGGCTTATCCTAGAAGATGGATTAAGAAAAGGCAAACCTACATATCTAGCTTTTGTAGATTTGGATGAAGCTTTTGACAATGTTGATTGGAATAAACTCTTTCAAGTTCTGAAGCAAGCAGGAGTAAAATATAGGGAGCGTAAAGTTATTTACAACTTGTACAAAAACCAGAACGCAGTTGTCAGAGTTGAAGGGCATGAAAGGTATGCAGTAGTTGGGAAGGGAGTAAGACAGGGTTGTAGCCTTTCTCCAATCTTATCAAATTTGTACAATGAGCAAGCTATAAAGGAAAGCAAGGAGAAATTTGGAGAAGGAATTAAAGTTTAGGGTGAAGAATTAAAAACATTGTGTTTTTCTGATGACATAATAATTCTGTCAGAGACAGCAAAGGGCCTGGAAGAGCAGTTGAATGGAATGGTCAGTGTGCTGATAGGTGCATATAAGATGAACATTAACAAGAGCAAAACTAGAGTAATGACATGCAGTCTAAGAAAATCAGGTGATGCTAAAGGAATTAGATTATGTAACGAAACAATAAAGGAGGTAGAGGAGTTTTGTTTCTTGGGCAGCAAAATAACAAATTAATTTTGACAACATTGTCAGAGGAGAAAAACAGCAATCTATTTGCTATGATCAATATTACAAAAAACAGTCTTGATCGCAGAAATTAACAGTTTTTATTTACTGGTTTCAACCTGATGTAGGTCATCTTCGGAATTACAAGTAGCCCATGTGGCCAGTGCTGCACTCGGCTGGGCTGGGCTGTTACCTGCTGGCAGCAGAACAGCCCAGGACAGCCCAGCCGAGTGCAGCACTGGCCACATGGGCTACTTGTAATTCCGAAGATGACCTACATCAGGTCGAAACCGGTTAATTGAAACTGTTAATTTCTGCGATCAAGACTGTTTTTTGTAATATTGAAAATAACAAATGATGGTCGCAGTACAAAGGATATAAAATGCAGAATGGCAATGGGTAGAAAAGCGTTCTTGAAGAAGAGAAATTTGTTAACAACAAATATTGATTTAAGCCTAAGTAAGTCCTTTCTGAAGGCATTTGTGTGGAGTGTTGCCTTGTATGGGAGTGAAACATGGACGATAAATAGTGTGGACAGGAAGAGGATAGAGGCTTTTGAAATGTTGTGCTACAGAAGAATGCTGAAGATTAGGTGGGTGGATCGCGTAACTAATAAGGAGGTACTGAACCGAATTGGGCAGAAAAGAAATTTCTGGCATACTTTGACTAAAAGAAGGGATTGATTGGTAGGACACATTCTTAGACATCAAGGAATTGTGAATTTAGCATTGGAGGGAAGTGTGTGGGGTAAAAACCACAGAGGAAGACCAAGAAATGGATACAGTAAGCAGATTCAAACAGATGTAGGTTGCCGTTCTTATGTGGAGTTGAAGAGGCTTGCTCAGGATAGGGAATTGTGGAGAGCTGCATCAAACCAATCTCTGGACTGAAGACCGCAACAACATTTTGGTAGGCTTTATCTTGCAGAAACATTTATTATAGTGGTTCCAAAACAAATTGACAAGGTTGAAAATAAATTGAATATGTCAAACACAATCAACTAATAATGGCTGGCAACAGATAACACATCTGAAGGGTAATGTGAAACCAGTATATATGCTTTGCAAGAAAGGATACGTCCAGTTTTATAACACATGACAAGATATATGAATTCTATTCCACAATATAATCCCATCAAAAAAAAATGGAAGCAAGAGGGGTTGAATTGCTATTAAGGCACAAGTACACGATGTTGATTTAAATATGGGATTTATTCTATTTCACTAGCAATTTCATTCAACAAACAAACATTTTTATTGAATACATCATTTATAAATGTTGGTTTGAATACCCTTTTTGATTTTTAAAGAAAAAATAGTGAACAGATCAGACTTTTTAATAAAACTGTGCCAACTTTGGCTGTTCAGAATTTACAGGTCTCCTATTAACCATCTGATTGGTAGCTAATTGTATTCAGTGTCACATGAGGGGGAGGGATGGAAGGAAATGCACACAACACTGTCAAAATTATTACATGTGCATGAAATTGCCTAGTGGCATACGATTAACAAATTAAATGCATATTGAGCACAAGCTGGTGCCACTGGTCATGTATTTGGACAGAATGGTATGACCAACGGACAACATTAAAGAAATTATGCTCATTTTTGCTATGTGCAACACTCCGATAATAAAAAACAAACCATGGAGCGTGCGCTGCTTCAGTACGTGCAAAGTTCACACTAAACGGACATCGAACATGAATTAACTGACCCAATATGAGTGCACAGTGATCCACCAGCATCACACTAAGAAATTTATCTCAAAGTTGTTGAAAATTCAGAAAAATATTACACACATGGCAACATTAAAGTAAAACACTTAAATATAACTGTTGGGCTTAGGCACAGCCAACCACAAAATCACATAATTGTACTACTAACTACATGGCTGACCAAACTATCACACAAAGAAAATGAATGAAAATATTGAAAATTCCACCTTGAAAGTAATCTGAAGCGAAAGCATACTTAATATAGGAGCCATTACAACCAACTACAAGAGCATCGGGGCTCAATTACTGTAACTATCTATTTTCTGAGACTGATCCCACCAGAGACTAGGTCCGAATCACACGAAGAAATGTATCCAAAATTTAAATATTTTCTGACAAAATAAACATTAGCATGAAGGTAATGCAAAATACCAACTAATAAGCATGAAATGAAAGCCGTAACTGTAAAGGGAAAGACTTTACGACAACTTGAGCCTACATCACTTGTGAAACAGTGCAGATACTCTGTGCGCCCGTTTCACATTGATTACCCGATTAAAAAAATTTCTTTCAACATACTTATGCCTTCTCTAATAAAAGCTGTCCCTTGACTGTGGTTTGGCCCCACAAATTCTTAATTTCCCGTATTTCTTACCAAAATACTGCAAATTGGCGCAGCAACCACGAACAGCGTCTGGCCGCCTCCTGAGGCTCCCACCAACAGGACTAAAGATGGCTACGGGCCTCTCCAACCGCCGCCAAAATTCAACCTACCCATGAAGACGCACGCTGATTGGTCGAGACAGGAGCGGCCAGAGGGCAGCTTCCAGCTTCCTTTCACGAACTCGCGTTTTTTGACCTGTCCAAGATCGAGCAGAGCCATAGCTTGTGAACTCTTTGCACTACTCACCAACTGTAATCTTTGCTGGTGAAAAGCAGAAAGCTTGCAAACTACTGCCACCGCCACATGTCTATCCCATCAATCACCCTACAGATGTCAATACATGCAAACACTCGCTCACACATGCTGTGGAGGGAAACAAGGAGTCTGGCAAGAATAATTATGGGAGGGGAAAAATGAACACAAATTTGCCATCTCCATTTCTACGTCAATGCCTTGGCCGTATAGTGAGAAAAACCACTGAATGATGTTAGATCAGTTAAATATCCTTTAATTGCTAATGCAAATACTAGTTTAAGTGGTCAGGACAAGAGCAAATGAACACAAAATGGAGGGAGGAGGAGTTGCCACATTTATCAAAATCTGCTTTAAATTCAAGAATATTGATATAAATAAATTCTGTATAGAGCAGCATTTCTAAGCTTATGCAACATAAGTAGAGTTCCATAACAGATGCTATGCTATATAATAGTAACTATTTACTGAGCACCAGCAGGAAATTATAATCTATTTTAAATGGTCTAGAAGCTCTATTGGATTATTTAAGAGGAAGAAACAATGAAATTTTGGTTGCTGGTGACTTTAATACAGATTTTCTTATTCATTCTTCCCATAACATTTATTGCGGTCAGTAACATTGTCTTTCAATCTAACTCATACGTAAACTTTCCAACTAGAATAACTAAATCACCCAGGACAGCCATTGGCAATACTTTTATAGACAAATCAAAGAAACAAAGCCATATCATAAAACCAATACGGCCTATCAGATCATGATATGCAGCTCATTTTTGGGTACAGATTCTAAGTGGATTATGAAGACTGCTAAATCTACATACAGGAGAGTAGTCAATCCACCAAATAATGAGAATTTTAGAAAAATACTCAAAAATATTAACTGGAAAGATGTTTATAGTGCTCATGGCATGAATGAAAAAATAACATATTCATTAATAATGTCAGTATTATGTTTAAAAACTGTTTTCCTCTAAATGTAACTCAAAGCAAACAGAAGTCTATAATAAAACCATGGATTACACAAGGAATAAAGATTTCATGCAAGACAAAAAGGAAGATGAATCTATCAGTTAAGAGTAGTTGCAATTATGATGACTTACCTAAGTGTAAGGAATACTGTAAAATATTAAAAAAAGTAATTCTGACATCTAAACAAATGCACTATGAGAAAAAGATGGCTCATTCAGACAACAAAATAAAAGCAATATGGGATATAGTGAAAGAGGAATTGTGCTAGTGTAACTGGCATAAATTAAAAACACTTTTATCACTCAGTAAACCAGTCAGTCACAATAAAAGGAATGTATATGTTCACCGCGGAGTTCGTCAGGAACCACAGTGGCAACACTAGTCAGGCAGTAGTGATGGTGGGCTGCAACTGCAACTCCGTAATACTGCGCCATGATGTATAGGCACCATGTCGAATCCAAACAGCAACCGCTCACACTTTTTTTATTCTTCTGTTCTTCTAGTGCTAGATTTGAACAAAGGAGTCTCTTCGGTTGTGACGAAATAATGATTCACAGTTTTTTATTTTTGTGAAACTCTTTTCGTGGCTTTTTCACACACTAATTTTGAAGTTTGTGTTGTACATCGGTCGCCACATTGCGTTATTGCAAGATGTCACAGGTGTAAAGAACCCTAATAGTATGTGCAACATCGCCCCATTTCCCTTGGATACCAAGTTGTTTAATATATACCAGGGAAAACGCACTTACAGCCTGTGCGTGCAGCTAGTGAAATTTTGTTGTAGCCACTCAGTATGTCTTGATTAACAAATTGAGGTCCAGCTACACTGTGCCTCCAAACTTCTTCAAATTCTTTCGCCACTAAAGCTAAAAGACTTCGTTTCCTGTTTTTAGATTCCAATGAGAGTGAAAGTCATGTTGAAATATACATAATTAAGAAACTTTCACACAGCTAAAATTAGGTGTTAAAATTGTAATAGTCTGAATGAAAGTCATTGGTGCGCTTGAGCTGTTATTTTATTGGAATCGTGGAGACCCTCACTACCGGTTTCACAACTTACAGTTACATCTTCAGGTGCTTTTTTACTGTACAGGATGATGATTATTTTAATAAAATGAATATTTAGATTGACAATTACATAAAAAAATGTATGAGTAAGTTACATGCAAAAGGTTTTTTTATATAGAAGCCAGAAGGCTAGTAATTGCAATAAATAATTTTTTATGTTACTTACAAAGTTTTCCAAATAAGTCATTTGTGATGGATAACAGGGTTAATGGTGAGGTCGTACTGCAATAAACAACCATTATAATCATTATTCAGAACTGCGGATGTTGTTGGTAAATCAGATTTTTGCGTAGAATGAGAATACATAATTTTTAAAACTTACAGATTGTGGTGAGTGTAGTGAGGTTCATCAACTCCATCAAGGTGATCAAAAATTGCATTTCCATGCTGGGCAGAAGTGCGAATACAACTGAAGTGGCAGGTCACCATGTGTAACGGCCGCTAGACTGAAGCTGACTGGCTGTAGTTCGAGGGGGCGCTAGGTGTGACATCAAGGCTAGTTGCGGTGGTAACCGACTAGTAAACCTCAACCATTTAAGACAAGTATGTATTCTAATTTAGACTAATGATTATGAGCTGAACTCTGAAGTTGAGTTGATATCACAGTTACAATGAGTTACATCTTCGTCTTCCTCTTCCGAATCTGCCGAGACGTTCGGGATGTTAAGGCATGTCTTGCCCTGGCTCATTCGGCAAAGAACAGAGCACCTGAGCCCTGCTCTTTGGAGTGAGCAGCTCCCATCACCACACCCATTCCTACATTTGCATGACATCACCTTCATTAGTGCTGAGGGTGCTGCGTCTTGGATTGTGGTGATAGGAGTTAGCCCTTGCTGGCTTCTTGTCCAACCCCAGTCAGAAGGCTCTTTATCGACTCCCAACCACATCTGAATCTAGTGATATGTCCTGTAGGAGTGCTGGGCTGTTGCTTCTTGAATTGGGGGTAGATGAGCAAGCTGGACTTTTGCACTCGCAGCAGACCTGAGGAAAAGTTCTTAGTGGAGATTTTGAAGGTTGTCGTTCTCTCCACCACCATATATGGCGACCAAGCACTTCCAGCATGCAGAAGCTATCTCTTCTATAGTGGCATGTTGCTTAAGAAACGTCGCAGCCACACCAATCTGCTGGGAATTCTTCTCAATTATACCCATCATTTCTGTTTTTCCTTGCCCGAAAATGGCAGATACCTTGTCGTAACCAGTGAATGCATGGAGAAACAGCTCTAATCCAGGAGGGAGCGACATTTTTCCTCGATTGAAATATACTGACAAGAACTGTTCACAACTAGCTCCACTCCTTCAACCTTCTTGGAGGAATATGTTCCTTGTATTGGAGCCCAACCCATTGAGAAGGAGCAACAAATCGACATCCTCTCTTCATGTTGTCGCCTCTTTTCCAGCGTTGTCATGATGATAAGGCAGTCAGCGTCGTCGGTAGCTTGCTTGGTCTCTAGTCCTTTGCTCTCCGTTCCAGCGCGAATAAAGTTGATCAAGCGCTGCTTGTTGTTTCCGTTGGAAAGAAATGTTTTCTGAGGCACTATGACCACAGTACAATCTTGTAATACTATTCCGCTGTAGGCAGGTACTGCATAACAGCGTAGATGCTCAGCTGCTTTTGTGCTACTGCCAGCCCATCTCATCGAACACCACAGCCACATTCCTCCCATAGCGATGGACAGTGTAGGAAATGTAGGCTCCTACAATTTCACGGATGCTGTTTTTACATTGGCAGATAACTTTGTAGCAGATGCCCTCCATCGACAACAACAAACATACTCTTTATGTGATGGAGATGTTTTCAGTGAGACGAGTGAAAGCACTGAAGAAGAAGGATTCCTTGCCCTTCAGCATATCTTCCTCCGAAAATAGTGCCATGGAATAGGGGGCCAACTTGAAGGCAAAGTGCTCTCTCAAGTCTTGATCTGACTTTTTCGTAATGCACAGCCTTTGATGGATTGCAAGAGGGTCAATAGCGACCACCTTGTTCTGCGCTTTCACTGTAGCTGTAGCTGTAGCCGATGTTCATACCTTATCATTCCTTTTGAAAGTAACATTGCCTGATGGATAGTACTTTCTCATTCCAAGGAAATGGTGTATTGGGATTCAAACCACGTTTTTAGTTTGTCGAAGTAGTATCTCAGTCGATACGAGAGGATCTCATGCAGGGTGGCCACCAAATCTTCATTTCCAATTTCAAGGTTTTTTTTCCAGGTTTTCCAGGTTAAAAATAATTATTTTCCAGGTTTTCACAAAAGGTAATTTTGCTAAAAGGGATTAGCAAACATCTATACCATAAAGAAACTAGTTACATATTTTTAAAACACATTGCATCCAAGTTGAACCATGTAACGTTGTAATAGACACCAAGCAGTGGTGAATCCAGGATTTGTGTTGGGGGGGGAGGGGGGGGGGACAGAGCTCATAAAAATTGTAATATTGTACCTCAAACTGAGCTAAAAAGAATCAGCTCATATTATGAGGTTTTCCTCATGGTTTTGGGGGATCTACAGCCCCACTGACACAATGTATAGTACAGGATGTACATTTTAAGTTGACAAACCAGAATAACTAGAGGGGAAAAACAGTATACATTCAACAACGGTTTTCACCATTATCAACGGATGGCAGAGCCTTAGGAAATGATAAACTTGAACTGTCTTCACTGTTTGGAAGCGATGTGGGTGGCTAGTGTAAAATTTTAAATGGGAACTCCCATTATTATTGCAGATTCAGATTCTACAGACCAAATCATGTAAAGTTTGGTTGAATTTTTTTTCTTTCAATTGGCAACATATTGCACTGTAATGGTAAGAATTATTTGCCATACTTCTGAAGAAATGTACCATCCATGTAAGAAAATAAAGGCGAATCATATTGATGCTTCAGAACCCAACCAAATGATACCAGATGTACATTTCTTCCCAGATAGTTCCGTTAAGTGTTTTTTTCGGCTATTCATAACTGGTATTCAGACAAAGGCAATCTGGACTAAGGTATCACTTTGGAAGACTGCCGTGTCCGCTATGGGGAGAGGGAGGGATCACTTTGGCGATCATTTGGTAGCTTTCTGAAGCATCATGAATATGGTTTTCATTTATTTTATTTCCTGTTTAGTACATTTCTTCACCACTATGGCAAGTATTTCTTATTATTACAGGGCCATCCCAGTTTCTGGCTGAAATTCAAGGTTTTTTGCCGGTTTTCCCCGGTTTTTTCAAATTCAAGGCTTTTTCCCGGTTTTCCCGGTTTCAAGGTTCGGTGGCCACCCTGTCATATCAACGTGTTGCTCAGTGCTGTTGCAGGAGACAACCCAGAATTACTCCAAGCTCTCAGAGATATTCAGCATATACACCGTGTGACCAGTCCAGCGCAGAAGGACACTGCTGGAGATTCCGCGTTTCTTTCACTGTCACTGTTCCCTCTCCAAGCACTTCCCGACACATGAAGCAAACATCCGACGTGGGTACCTCCGACATATTGTAAAAAAGAAAGTACTTAAAACACCGCCACGATTGAGATTTAGACGATTTTTGTTTGAAACATTCTTCACAGATCCGAATTCGGTCATTTCTAAGGGCAGACTAGGTGTAGCGAGGATGACCTTGGAGATAAGTTTGGGAGGGAGGACAGAACAACCACTGGTTCACCACTCGGAATGAGGGGGGAGGGGGCGGGGGTGCCTTCACACAAAAAAAGACCTCGCTACGAACGATAGTCCCAATCCCTTAATGGCTGACCAATACCCACAAACCGAGAGGCTTTCGTTGTTTTTACAGTAATACCTACTTTTAGAAATATATTGGTATGCACTAACACATAAATTACAATTGATATACACTGCGATAATAATCATCATCAATGAGTAATTCCTCCTTTTTCTTTAACATATATAGGATAAGAGGACTGCAATTCGTCTGGGTCAGTTTATTGAATACTCGATTTTTTCAACTTTTCGTTTTTTAACAATAACTAGAAATATATTTGGACTATGGAGCGCATTCTGCACTTAGGCCGGCCGCGGTGGCCGAGGGGACTGAGGCGCTTCAGTCACGGTCTGCACCGCCACTACAGTCGGGGGTTCGAATCCCCCCTTGGGCATGGATATTTGTGCCATCCTTAGTATTAGCTAATTCATAAGTAGTTTGTATGTTTAGGGACTGATGACCCCGTAGTTAAGACCCATAAGCTCTACAAACATTTGAATATTTTTTTCTGTACTTAGATTACAGATAAATAACTACTCTATAACTTTCTTTAGTATGACATTTGCCGTGGAATGATTATTAAAGCTAATATTCTAGCCGAAAGATGACTAAAATAAAAAATTTGAACTTTTTGGAGAAATAAGTCAATTTTTGATGTCCAGTACCTTGGGAACTATTGGACTTACAGAGTTGTGGTTGGGCTTAAATTGTAGAACATTTTATCTACATTAATAGAGGTGTGAGTGACTTTTCATGAAAAAACCACCCTTCACGAGTTATAAGCCAAAACCAGAAAAAAGTACAAAAATTTCGAGGTTTTTTGGCTTTTAAAACTTAAGCTAAAGGATTTCGAAGCTGCAAACTTGGTTTAATATTAGTCTAATATGTCCCAATAACATACCAAAAATTCAGCTTCCTGCAATTTTTTTGGACCTAAGGCCATTTTTTTGTTTACGACGACTGGCCTATATCTGCAACAAAGACAGATTCTCGCAGTATCAACTTCAATGCTAGGCCGCTCATATGCAAATTAAAGCCTTGATAAACTCAAGTCGATCATGAAGGAGAATGTAGTTCTTTTGAGACACTACAGTAGTAACTGACTGACCTATTATCAGAATACCTTTCAATTAACCCTTTCACAAGTGATTCAAAACTTTTTGCATTTTTCAATGTTTCAACCAATTCTACATAAACTCTCATGTCTCTGGAGGGTTTCAGTCACAGCACATTCAATAGTAAAGCATTTGGCCATGCATATAGTTCACCAACATGCTTAATATTCTGCAAAAAAAGCTTCAATGTTCTCCCATGATTTCCCCGAGAAAGAAGGGAGTACAGTGACTGCAAGAAGGGTAGTAGCTATGTTGGATAAAGGAACAGAGACTGCTGGTTCCATTTTAGGTGTAGCACAGCTCTGAGATTGCACTGAAGGTGCTACTTGAACGTCTGCATCACTTGCAGGGGATTTTTCTGGTAAATCTTGTAATCTCTGTAGTAGACTGTCATTATCTAGAATCACCTGGGTGACCTGCACCCAAACTGACACTCTCAGATCAACCTCAGATCGACTGTTCTTCGAAACCTCTTTGTTACAGGGCATTTTTTAGTGTTCACTGAAGGCAAGTCAAAGAAGAAAGTGCTGATGACACTTACTTTTTCACGTGGAGATGATGGAGCCGTAGCCACCGCAGTCGAGACCACCAGGAAGTGGACAGCAACGTGGAGATTGCATCGTGAAGGTGATGTTGACGTGGAGAGGACAGCATCCCCTCAGAGTAAGGGCTCTGACAGCAGACCCCGGACCCTCAGATAGAGTCGTGAAGTCGTGCTGGCAGCGCCGACGGGCATTGCAAAGTCTGCAGCCCAGGCACGGCTGCATCAGGTGACCTGCTTCTCTGCCTGCCATGCTGTTGGCCAAGGTCGGGCAGCTCGACAACAGACTGACACTTTGCACACTGCATTTGACTTGCTGCTCACCATATGTGGCTCCACTGCTTCCTAACGATTTTATCCCATAGCTGACCATATGGTGGGCTGTGCCACTTCTATCACCAAATGAACAAGAAGACTGATGGTGTATGGGCAAGTGGCAATATGTGGAATAAAAACAGAAGGATGTAGGTTAGCTACTCATTTAATGACTTAAAATGTTCATTTTCGAGAAGGCAGTCTGAGTAAGGAAAGAGGAATATCTGCCCCTGTGGAGGATGGCCACAAGCAAAGAGAAATTAGCCAGAGCTAAATATTGGGACATCCTACCAGGGCGGAGGCTCGAGATCGAAAAAGGAGCATGACGGAACTGAGGGTGTGGCAAGGTGTCAGGTCCGGAGGCTACGTGATTACATGGAGCTCACTGGTTGTTGGGCCAATAGTGCAGACTGTTAGAGGGTAGCGTACCCTGGTCAGCAAGGGCTGAGGCTGCAGGCATGTGGATGGACCTGTGATGGACAAAGTCCAATACATGCCGTCACTGCCGACACAGCAGAAAAATAGGAAAAATTTCCATGTTCCTGTAGGGAGTTAAAAATGTACTATGATTTTGGGGGCCATGCTCTGAGAAGAGTGAGATATTCCATTACATTCTTATATATATTAAAATGTGTAGAGGCTAGAACAATGCCCTATGGTAGCCCATTTATTTGTAGTCTCCATGGAAGGAGCTCACCGCAGGGTGTGAATGTATCTGTTTTAAATCATATCTGTGTGTCCCCTGGTAATGGCATAACAGCCGGCTAATCCTTCAACTCCAAAGGTATCAGCATTTGAAATGCATACAATGAGGATGGTATGCTTTGGATTGTCATATCCTTATAAATTATATGGCCTAGTATTATGGGATGGAACAGCCAAAACTCATGTAGACAAGATATTGAAATTGCAGAAAAGATCAGTGAGAATTATGGGCACAGCTAACACAAGAAATATCATGTGAGTTTTGTTTGTAGACCTCACAGTTATCACTGTTTATGGTATTTATATAGATATGAAACAATTATAGTAGCTGTAGAGAAAAAGAAATATACACACAGAAATGTAGAAATGCATGAACATAACAAGAGGCAGTCTCAAGATTTCCATATGATAAACAGGAGACAAAAAAATAAATACATAAAAAATAAAAAAATGGAAAATAGTCATATAAAAGGTGCAAAATATTTTATTGCATTCCCACAGAGATTGAAATGGAGGCTGACAGGTGAAATGCTTAAAAAGAAACTAAAATCATGGTTCATTCAACAATACCTTTACTGCTTACCTCTGTAACTAAAATCTGACATAATAAACAGGGTGTACATAAAGTAGGGAACACTTTCAGTTATATATGGCACAAAAACTGAACATTGTACAGATATCATACATACGTCATTTTGAAGAGAAATCCTGACAGTTCTTTTTAGTTCAGGAGCAGAGCGAGTTTTCTATGTAAAATAGATGTGCAACGGATGCGTAGAACTAAGTACGGTAAGAAGCCACGGACATAAAAGGCCATTCTCCACTGGCACAAAAAATTTGTTACAATGTGTTGCTTGTGTCTGGCTAAGAGAAGCGGATGTCTCTGTGTGATTGAGTGAATCTGGAGCATGTATGAGAGACATTCATGAGTCCAAAGAAATTGGTGTGCTGTGCATCCCATGAAATGGCTCTGATGACAGTGTGGAAAGTCCTGTGAAAGAAGCTGTCTATGAAACAATTCAAACTGGACCTAGGGCAGAAGTGCAATGATGAGGACAAAGACAAACATTTTGAGTTTTATTTGCAGTTGCAACAATTTAATGAGGTGGAGGATGACATTATTGATGGCTTAATTTTTAGCAACGAAGCCATTTTCACACTAATGGGAAAGTGAACAGGCATCTAGGGTACAAAGCATCCATAAAATTGCATTGAATTGAGCGCAATTCCCCAAAGGTACATGTTTTTGTGTCTTGTGACGTCGAAAACTGTACGGGCCATTTTTCTTCTCCAAGTGCACTGTCAATGGATAATCCTACTTGGACATATTGCAGCAATGGCTGATGCCTCGAATGCAATCGGATTCTCCATTCATCTTTCAGTAGCATTTTCATTGTCAAGTTCGTGGGTACCTGAACACAGAGCTGCTGCATCGATGGATTGGCCGTGCTACAGAAGGGGATAGCTTTTTCATGAAATGGGCTCCCTGATTAATAGGACTTAATTACTAATGCCTATTATTAGAATAATATTTCAAATCAGTGAAATATTCAAAGTCTCAAGTTTAGATAGATTTACACTAAGAAATGCAAATGTTACTATATATGTTGCTGAGGTATACAACAGAATCAATAGTATCTTCCCTACAGTAAGGACAAAAACGTAAAATGACATGAACGGACAGTAAGAATAACTTTCCATTAATTAATCAATTACAAAAGTTATTTCTAACATTGCTAACATTTGTGTGAAATCTATTTACAAGGATCGACAAGAACAGAATGTCCATATGAAATAATATACAGAATGTTACGTAATTTCACAATGTCTCTTACTATTTGTATTTCGATATTAACTGATTTTTCACTTATGTACAATTAATCAATCAATGAATGGCCTAACAAGTTTCTATGTAAATGTCTCTCATCATATTCTACTGATATTTGCTCTATTCATTTTCCTATTTACAATTGTTTAACATGGAAACAGTTTGAATGTTCTAGAAATATGTTCTTTATTTTGATAATTATTGTCCAAGGACATTTCTAATCATTAAGACTGACGTAATATTTACATCAGACGCAGTTTCACTGTTTAATAACTCTAGTACTGATTAAGCATTTATAAAATGAAATTTGTCCACTTATTCTCGAGCTCACCATAAGTCAGTAATTATCCCAAATAATTAATATGTAATCTATTACACAGGTCATAGGTCATCATATCTGAGTGGACCAAAGATTACCTAATAGACATCCCGTCTCACACTGATCTGTGAAATCGGGTTGGAGTGTTATGTTCTTGCATTGACAAAGATCTCCTGTACTTCATATTATGTTGAGGACACTGGTATTACCACAATGATTACCAGATACCACTCTGTGTGACTTTTTCCTGTGGGCACACATCAAAATATGGTGTACGTACTGCATCTACCACGTGATGTAGCAGAGCTCCGGGAGGGAATATGGGTAGTGACTGCCACAGCAGACGATGCCATGCTGGGATGGGTATTGCAAGAATTCAATTACTTTGTTGATATCTGCCGGGTCACTCATGGTTCGCATATTGAATGTTAGTAAATAAAACTTTCAGAGTTTCTCTTCAAAAATCAACATGTAAGATATTTGAGGAAATGCATACTGTAAACCATCAGCTGTTTATTATTTTTCAAACTTCTACCGCCTCCTTGGCATCATACAGCTGGGCATTGCTTTCATGTTTTTAATCAAGACTTGACGCCTAGTGACGTCTTATTTATTTTTATTGTGTGACATGCATGCCAGTATGCATAAGGAGGCATATAATGCACCTGTTTAATCAGTCTGTCAAGTTCTCTTTTGTGAAGATGGTTTATAACCGAAACCGGTAGAAGTTTGAAAAATAATAAACAGCTGATGGTTTACAGTATGCATCTTCCTCAAATATCTTACAGCTTTTGAACCACATCTCAATAAAATTTTGAACATTTACGACATCTGTACTTCTTGTGCAATAAATAACATAAGGTGTTCCTGGACTTTATGTACACCCTGTATAATAATTTTAGATTCGGAACTGTTGGAGAGTGTTGTATTTAATGTTTATTATAGATGCTATACATGTGAATACATGTTGCAAGCAAATAAATTACGTTTTACTAATTACATCAGTATGTGCATCACATTCAAAGTAATAAATATAGTTATTACAGGTCTTACATTTTTCAGTTGCACAGTACTTCAGCACATGTCTGGAGGCAGGGATTTCACTGCCACCCTAAGGCGATCGCTGCAGTCGCCACCAGAGGCTGCCTCTGCAAAGTCCACACAGAGGGTGGCTCTAGTCACCGACACTGCCTTTGACAACATGTGGCAGCACGAGCACCACCTGACGTACCTGCATCGCCACTTAACCCACCTGCCACGGACTGCTATCTGCCGGGCGAAATGCGGACCCTCCGACGTTCGTTTGAAGGCAGCCGTCCTTCCTGGGGCCTCCGGCACAGCCGCCATTCTCCTAATGCCGTCACGAGTCCCACTGCCATCATCTCGCCAGTCGCCACATCGACAGCCCTGCAGGCACCTTCACTGTCACCATTCCTGATGTAGCAACCTCGAGAGAATGCCTTCGGCGTCTGCTGGTGACACGCGTCTCAGGAATGTCAACAAAATTGTGTGTGCCAATCGAAGACTGATTGTCTGAGAGTTTGCATAAGAATGTAACATTTCAGTTGGATCGTGTCGCGAAATCTTGACACGGCATCTCAGAATGTATCGTGTTGCCACAAACTTCATCCCGTGACTTGTGAGTCTAACAGAAAAGTTGCCAGCTTGCACTTTGTGAAGAGCTTTTGGAATGCGAAAATGAGAATGAGATGTTCGGTAAGAGCCCATGCAGACTTTTTTTCCAAAGTTGACCTCCCTGTTGAAAGAATGAGTATTTGCAATGACAGCTGGGATAAAAGAAAATATACAGATGGCACTACATGCGAAGAAGTGTGCAAGAAGTGTAACAAGACTGCTTCTGGAAGTGGAAATGGCACTGGGAGTGATGTTTCAGTTGTGGAGGAGACTCTTTCGAAAGAGACCACACACAGTAAAACTTAAGGTTACAGATGATTTAGAATTTTTATATTGCCAGAAACAGAAGTAAAGTAACATGTCAGTACCTTGCATTTAGGCTAAAGTATTAAACAAACAAGTATAAGGTAAATAAAAATTATGGGAGGAAATTTTAATACATTTAATTTATTTTTTAGTGTAAGGTATTTTGTTGTGGATGTGCTGTTTTCTCAGTTTCTCCATGTCAGAGGTGTTGCTATGGGTTTTGTGCCATGGCAAAACAATTGACATCAGACATAGTTTCGCAACCAGACTGCAATGCAGTACGGAGTTCGGGAGGAAGGCTGAGGACTTAGAAAAGAGTGTATAGGATCTTGGAGAGGAGCCTGAATTTGTTGATTTGATTCCTTGACACAGAACTAAGAACATCTGAATGTATTTTATGTTTACCAGTTTGTTAAACAACCAATTAACAAATACGATTTCAGAGATATGTATTGGCATTGCCAATCAGTTCAAATATTTTTAATGGAATTTTGATAAATCTGTAAAATGCGTGCTTTTGCGAAGCTGTGAGACATGCACAATGCCTAAAAGATGAATACCAGACAATATTGGTTGTGCAGACACATCACAAAACGTAAGTACACAAAAATTTTGTGGAGTAGTTTCAGGAATTTTTTGACAGAATTATGAACATTTAATACATTACATACTTACGTGTGACAAAATGCCATTTCTAATGTGAAGGATGTAATAACTGGTATTATGGATAATTATTTCAAACACACATGCAGCAGCACAGGCATCTCCATCTCACTCCTCATCTTGATATACATTCTGCTTGAAAAGTGGAACTAGGTTATTGTGATATTCGTATATGGTTTGTGACAAAAAGAGATGCAGACCTGCACCAGATAGCACACATTTCCAGGAACTGCTTCTATACATATTGATCACAAGCTCAGATTCTTTTGTAATAAAGTAGCAGGACCATTCAAAATAAATATAAAAGTGTGGCAGCCGGAGGTGATAGTTATGTGACTGTGTTGTGTGCCTGTGTGATTGCGTGAATGTTCTGTTTTCTGAAGAAGGCCATGGCCGATAGCTGAAAATGTTGTATGTATGTGTCTTTTGTATGTGCCTCTTTGCAGCTCGTTGCCACGTCTTTGCAGTGTGTTGTAAACTGTCCTTATTACTATATTAAAAATAGATATGGTTTACGTACCAGGTGAAAGAGCACAGGTACGGAGACAGAAACATAAATAAAAAAAATACACACAGAAACACACAAATGCTGAGCTTTCGCAAACCTAAGTTGCTTCTTCAGAAAGGAGAGGGAAAGGAAAGGATGCGGGTTTAAAGGAGTAGGTAAGGAGTCATTCCAATCCCAGGAGAGGAAAGACTTACATTGGAGGAGAAAGAATAGGAAACAAACACACACTCACACACCCATACACATGCACACACACCAAGGTGTAGTTGGACAGAGATGCCAGTTGAGGCAGAGGCGCTGTCCAGAGATCAGGGGCAAAGATGTTGTTGAATGGTGAGCGGGAATTTGAAATTACAGAAGTTGAGATGAGGTAGGCGACAGGAAGAGAGAATATGCTGAAGGGCATGATCCCATCTCTGGAGTTCTGAAAGGTTGGTGTCTGTGGGAAGTATCCAGATAACCCGGAAGGTGTAACACTGTGCCAAGATGTACTGGTCATGCATCAAGGCAAGCTTAGCCACAGGGTGATCCTCATTACCAACAAACACTGGTTGTCTGTGTCCATTCATGCGAATGGACAGTTTGTTGCTGATCATTCCCACATAGAACACTTAACAGCGCAGGCAAGTTAGTTGGTAAATCATGTGGGTGCTATCACAAGTGGCTCTGCCCTTAATCGTGTACACCTTCTGGCAGTGGCGTAACTATGAGGGGGGGGGGATAAAACCCCCACCCCCAGAACCCCCCCCCCCCCCCCCAAAAAAAAGAAAATCGTATAACAGCAATTTGGTAAAGGTAAAGACTGGAAATGTGGCGTGTTTTACTATAAGCTTTCATTGGAAGGGAGTGAATTAGTTTCTTCAACGGGAGTGGTAGATGGTAGTCTGTCTGGAAACTGACTACAATTTTGCTCGTCAAGCAGATCTATCCCCCCCCCCCCCCCCCCCCCCCACCAAAAGCCAAGTCCTAGTTACGCCACTGCCTTTCAGGATACAGGACTGGAGTAAGTGATGGTGGGAGGGTGCATAGGACAGGTTTTACACTGGGGGTGGTTACATGGACAGGAGCCAGAGGGTAGGGACGGTGGTATGGGATTTCATATGGATGAACTAGGAGGTGATGAAGGTTAGGTGGCCGGCAGAAAGACACTCTAGGTGGAATGGGAAGGATGTCATGAAGGATGGATCTGCTCCGATATGAGACAGGAACTTGCCCTTCAGCATATTCTCTCTTCCCGTTGCCCACCTGGTCTCAACCTCCAGTAATTTCAAATTCCTGTCTACCATTCAACAACATCTTTGCCCATGATCTCTGGACAGAGCCTCTGCCTCAACTGGCATCTCTGTCCAACTTCTTTTTACATATGTCTGCCTTAGTGTGTGAGCATGTGTATGGGTGTGTGAGTGTGTGTGTTTACCTATCCTTTCTCCCCCTAGGTAAGTCTTTCCTGTCCTAGGATTGGAATGACTCCTTACCCACTCCTTTAAACCCATATCCTTTTCTTTTCCCTCTCCTTTCTAAAAAAGCAACTCAGGATTGCGAAAGTTCAGCATCTGTATGTTTCTGTGTGTGTGTGTGTTTTTTTTTTTTTTTAATTTATGCTTCTGTCTGTGTACCTGGCAAGTAAACCACACCTATTTTTATATATAGTTTTACAATTTATTTATATCTATATATGCACTTCATGGACTTGACTGTTAGCTTTGACAGGCATAGTAAAATACACTAGAACAACTTTTTTTTACTGGTGAGACTACTGGCAAGAAAAGAATTTTTTTAATCACATTTGACATTCCTGTAAACATAGACAAATGTTCCACATAACATGATTCACATTTTCATGAAATTCATCGAATGGACTCACAAGTTTGACACAATTGTCTTTATTCAGGACCAGTCGGATACCACAATGTCCTCGAATGCCATCACCTACATTATAAATACTAAAATAAATAAATAAATAATAAAGAAGGAGAGAACATTCATAAATCAGTTAAGCATTTCACTAGGTCTCTATTACTTTATATGAGATGAACCATCTTCTGTTCAGCCAACATGGAATCAATTCTGGTCATTCCAATTGTGTTTTCACTGATTACAAAGAGTAAATCGTTCCGAGACTGGCTGTGCCTTTTAATGACGAAGTAAATAATAACTGTATCACGATAACCATATTGCCAAAGAGAGTAATGCTAAATCAAATTTAATCACATTTCAACAGACACAATCTGCTAAGCAATTACAGCTTAGGTTCAGAAAGGGAAGATCTACAACAACAGAAGTAGAAACCTTTATACTCGAAATACCAAATCAGCTGGACGAAGGAGACAAAGTAACAGGCTCTTTCTTGGATATGAGCAAGGCCTTTGATGCTGAGAACTATACCATTCTGATGCATAAATTGGAAAAATTTGGGATGAGAGGTATAGGCCAAAAACTATGTACCTCATATTTAAAAGACAGGGAAATGTTTGTTAATCTAACATATAAACATAATGAACAGCTTCTGACAGGAGTAGAATTTCTGAATAGTTCGATGTGCTGTGCCTCAAGGAAGCATATTAATACTATTTCTGTTCATTGTCAATGTAAATGAAACCTACAACTGCAAGGTCGAAGCTATGCCAAAGACAAATCTTTTGTCAGCTGGGGCAATGATATACAGACTGCAGCTAACAATACTGAAGTAACCTACAACATTATACATACTTAAAATATGCTTCTTGTAAATAAAGAAAAGACAGTAATAATGCAATTCATGCTTTGCTCTAATGCTAATTATAAGTGGTACTCCATGCACACGCTGTTGGATCTTAGCTATGCAAAACAACACAAGTTTGTCAGCATAATAGATGATGAACCCATGTCACGGAAAAAATACATAGATGATATTTGTAACAGAAATCAGAACTAATGTGTATTTACTGAAACAGGTCTTGGCTTTCCTGAGCCAGTACGGCTTAGAGCTGTGGGGTGGGGCACCTGCAGTATATTTGAACAGGCTATTTAGACTTAAAAAAAAAAAAGAAAAAAAGGGGGGGGGGGGCAGTCTGAGTGGTAGCTAAGGTCAAAATGGGAGAGCAATGTAGAGAAAGTTTAATAAAATATATAATTCTGACTGTCTATTCTAGTACATTCTGTGGGCAAACATGTTTGTGAAGCAAAATCCAGAACACAGTGTAATAAACTGTGATATACATAATTAAAGTACCCAAGAAAGGGAAAATTATCACAGAATTTGGAGCAATAAAAATGCCACTACCATAGCCAGCATACAATTAATGCATTATCACATGGCATCAAAAAAACAAAATTAAATACACTAAAGACTAGAACTGAAAAATTTGTTCATGGAGAAAATTTATTATTTTATACAGGACTTCAGATTGTTAAATGCCACTTTGCAGAACATTGTATGTAAGCACAAGCTACATATCTTCAATGTTGGAATCAATTTATGTATTGTATTCTGCAATTGTATGTATGTATGTGTGTGTGTGTGTGTGTGTGTGTGTGTAATGCCATTTTGTAGAACATTGTATATAGGCACAAGCTACAGGTTAGATTAGATTGGATTAGATTAATACTTGTTCCATAGATCATATATACAACACGACATTTCATAATGATGTGGAATGTGTCAGTTTAATAAATGCTGTCTATACATGGCAATTAATATTTTAAGGGTTTTTTTATTTACATTTTTTATTTATTTTTTAAGTTTTATTTAAAAATTCACCTACATTGTAGAAGGAGTTGTCATTCAGACATTCCTTTAATTTATTTTTAAATACTAGTTGGCTATTTGTCAGGCTTTTGATGCTACTTGGTAAGTGACCAAAGACTTTAGTGGCAGCATAATTCACTCCTTTCTGTGCCAAAGTTAGATTAAACCTTGGATAGTGAATATCACCACTTTTCTACTCAATGTTAAATTGTCCCAAAATATTATCCATATGAAAGTAGTGAATGAAAATACGCATAGTAAGCTAATTTACTGACATTTATATCACCAAATTTTGCAATGACCCTGATAGCATAAGTAGCTGAAGTCAAAAATTTCAGGAGTTCTTCAATTTGTTTCTTCTAATTCAATCCCTTGTCAATGCAAACACCTAAGATTTTTGAATATTCTACCTTAACTACAGATTTATGTTTAAAGTCTAAATTAATGGTGTCATGCCATTTACTGTATGAAACTGCATTTTATCAAAGTTTAAAGAGAATCCATTTGTAAGGAACCACTTAATAACTTTATGAAAGATATCCTTTACAATTTCAGCAGTTAATTCCTCTTTGTCAGGTGTGATAGCTACACTTGTATCATTAGCAAAAAGAACTAGCTTAGCATCTTCATGAATGTAGAATGGCAAGTCCTTATTATATATTATGAACAGCCAAGGCCCAAGACTGAACCTTGTGGGCCCCAATTTTTTGATAACTCTCCAGTTAGAGGAATTAATTGTTTCATCTGTATCATGTGAACTGCTTATTTCAACTTTCTGCATTCTTTCATTTAAGTATGATTTAAACCATTTGTGCACTGTCCCACTCATACCACAATACTTAAGCTTATCTAGAATTCCATGATTTACACAATCAAAAGCCTTTGAGAGATCACAAAAAATCCCAACTGGTGATGTCCAGTTATTCAAAGCATTTAATATTTCATTGGTGAAGGTACATATAGCATTTTCAGTTGAAAAGCTGTTTTGAAAACCAAACTGACATTTTGTTAGAACTTATAATTTACTAATATGTGAAGCAACTCGAGAATACATAACTTTTTCAAAAATTTTTGATAAGGCTGTCAGAAGTGAGAAGTAGTTGTTGACATAAGATGTATCCCCTTTTTTATGCAAAGGTTTAACAATAGCATATTTCAGTCTATCTGGGAAAATACCCTGCTTTAAAAGAGCTATTAGATATATGACTAAGAATCCTACTTATCTCTTGGGAACAAGCTTTTAATACCCTGCTGGAATTACTGAAGGACAAGGTGGGTGGAATTTCAGTTGTATCAAATTGTGTAGGTATGGCTTCTTCCATTAACTGCCTTTCTCCTTGTAATGAACATTTAGATCCCATTTTCTCTACAATATTTAGAAAGTAACAATTAAAAAGGTTTTCAACTTCTGACTTTTTGTTAACAAAATTTTCTGCTCTTGGTTGCCCTGTTTCCCTTTTAATAATATTCCAAATTGTTTTAATTTTATTATCAGTGGAACTAATCTCATACATAATGCACATGCTTCTTGATTTTTAATAACTTTTCTTAACGTAGCACAGTATTTTTTATAATACTTTATTTTTTTGGGTTATTACTCTTACTAAATAGATATAGTTGCCATTTTCGGTAACAAGATATTTTTATTCCTTTAGTAGGCCATGGTTTTTTGTATGGTTTCTTACAATTATATTTAACTAATTTCTCGGGGAAACAGTTATTCATTACCCTTACAAATGTAAGTTATACTTTAAATTAACATCATGTTCCTTATAAACCTCATCCCAGTCTAACTGCTGTAGACTTCCTTTGAATTTCTAGTTGTTAAATCATTAATCAAGTGCACAACTCTGGAGGACTGTTTATAATTACTAAACATAGCTATGTCATATACTGTTACTAGCTGTGCACCATTATCAGAAAGACCATTCTCAATGGGACAAGCATTTACGTTGTTACACTTATCCTGGTCTATAAAAAAGTTATCTATCAATGTACTGCTATTATCCAATCAATAATGTATGTCAGATTGAATGAGACAAGTAAGACTTCCAGGTCTTTCTTCCTATTACACTCTTTCAGTGAATCTACATTGAAATCACCACAAATAATAATTTGCTTCCACCTATCTGACAGACAGCACAACAAAGTGTCCAAGTTTTCCAGAAATAACTGGAAGTTTCCTGAAGGGGACCTATATACTGTTGCAAATTATAAGATAATCATCATTGAGTTTAAGCTTGCAGTCACATGCTTCAATATGTTGCCCCACACAAAACGTTTTTGTTTCTAAATTTTTTACACTATGATTACTTTTGACATATATGGCAACTCCTCCTCTTACCTTACTATCTCTACTTACATCTGAAGCTAATTTATATCCACTGACATTCACGTTTTCCATACCAGTGACAATGTGCTGCTTAGACAGGCATAGTATATTATATTATCAGTTTTTATATCATTTAAACAAACCAAAAGCTCATCTATTTTATTCTTTAGTGCTCCAATATTCTGGTGAAAAATGCTAACATTATTTTTTACTTTACTTTCGAGAGAAACATTTGATTTTTCAACATTTTTAGCACCTGCCTGTCTCAGCTTCTCACTGGACACTGATATTAGCCTAAAAAAAGAAGTACTTCCATGAACTGCAGTGTACCCCCATAAGGATTTTGCTATCAACCCAGCCAGTTTCCCCTTCCCTTTCTTTAATGTTGGAATCAGAGTATCTATTTATATATTGTATACTGAATGTGTGTACTTATATATTGTACATTGAATGTGTGTATGAAATCCTTTCAACTTTAAATTTCTAACAATCTCCAAAAACTGTCTGTTATATGGACAGAAAGTACAATAAAATAATTAAATATTTATAAGCAAAAGACATGATAAACCATAGGTAGAGGTTTTGTACATAAAGGCAGCCAGTTAACCAGTAGTTGTTGGTATATAAAATTATGTATCAAAATACAGTATGCAAAATTTCCGCTTAGTTGTGGTGTATAGTTTAGAAGGAGCTGTGCCCACTGGATGAGTGTTAAGTCCTGTTCTCTCTGCAGGCGGCAGAGTTTTCCAGCAGACTCCTGCAGCCTGTCCTCCTGTCTCACCTCTGCCTGGGCTCCACACTTTCTCTGCTCCTCACTTTGATACCTCAAAGCTCAGTTACTTACCTCCCCATCATCTGCAGAGTACACGTGTGATGTTTATTCTCAACTGATAAGTCTGATTATAGTGCCTATATAAAGCTACAGGGAGGTCGACAAAATAATATGAACATCGTGCAGAAAACTAAAATGTTACAAGCTGGTGGCACCACTGTGTATGAGATAAAACTGAGATACGACTGCAGTACACAACTTGAGTACTGAGTCTCAGATATTAACTTGCAGTATGTGATATATTTTGTTCTGGGACGGCCAGCACAAATGATAGGTGAAGAGTGTAATCTGTCAAGACTTCAAAGAGGCCACCTCAATGGTGAGCAAATTCTGAAAGCATCTGTGATGAAAACACCTGGAATGTTTGATGTTTCACTAGCAACAGTATCCTCAGTAATGGCAGTGTATGCGAAACTAGGTGAAACATCACTCCCAAAGAGGAATAGTGGGTGAAACACGGAGATAATTGATGATGTCCAATGAGCACTGAGAATGATTGGGGCCAGACAGTATAAAACTACCGTGGCAAAAGAGACTGTAAAGCTCAACACCCACTATAGGAACACTGTTTCTATAAAAAATAGTGTGGTTGAAGTTTAACATTAATGGAAGGGCTGCTGTTACTAAACTATTAATAATGGAAGCCAACACAAAGCTGTGAAGGAAGTTGTATTACAGTCGTAAAACGTGGACATGACTGGAAGTATACGATATAGTCCAATGAATAATTGTAAACATTGTTTCCTACAAACAACCTTGTTTATGAATCAAAAGCCCCAAAAGAAGCTTCAACTATGGCAGTCAAGTATGGTGGACATTCCATTATGATTTGGTATTTGTAACGTGATATTCAAGTGTTTCTATCATTATCCTCACCGATCAGATAGTAAACGAATATCTCACAATCCTCGACACCGAACTACTTACATCCTGGACCTGTACAAAAAGAATGACCTCTACAACCTATGCTTTGTGCATAATTTGCAATTATAGAAACCATGAAAGCGGCTTATTGTCTTTATTTTCAAGCCATTATGGCAATTTTGGGAGAATCAGCCATTAGCTAATAAAGTCCTATGAGCATGAAAAGAACCATAAAAATGATGAGTGTAATTCATCCTAGAACCTCATGCAGAAATCTTTTTAAGGATCAAGAAATCCTGACAACCACTTCACACTACATATTCTCACTCATGTGCTTTCTAAGGAAACACAAGTCTCTTTTTCAATGTAATAGTGTGTATCCTAGTCATGATACTAGACAGAAAGGTGATATCCACTATACACAAGCAAATCTTGAGTATGGTACAGAAGGGTGCTCATTGAAGTAGTAGCAAAATTTTCAATGACCTTCCTACAGAAATTAGAATTTAGCTGATGATGTACACTCACTTAAAAAGAACTTTGGCAATTCCTATTAAAATGTTCATTTTACCCTAAACTGCAATGTATAGTGTACTTGTAATAAAAACCATCAGATATAGTCAGAGATCCATTTTGTTGTCATTTATGCTTTTATTATATACATTATATTTTCCTATAAGAAATTTTTCTAACGTTCATTCCCTGTAATTAGTTTTATGTAATATTTATTTGTCAATAATAGAACTTGAGTTGTAGACATGTTAATACAATAATTGATTAGTATTCTTTGCAAAATAGCACATTTTCTAACCAAAACAAATTTGTGTGTAACTGACACATTCCATATCCTGTGATATATTCATAAGATGGAGCAGCATAACATTAAATAAATTACTGTGACTAACGTATGGCTAAGAATCATAGCCGCCCCCCCCCCCCCCCCCACACACACACACATCAGGCATGTTTTGCTGCATCTTCAGAAAATTATCAAACATCTCCCCTGGACAGCAAAATCACCATGTTCCAACATTATTAAACCATTATGGAAAATTCTAAAGCACAGAGTGAGGATCCAATTTACAGCTCCAACAATATTAAAGTTATAGGCGAATGTTTTGGTACAAAAATGGATAGCATTCCATTGGAAACCATGAACACACTTTATGACTCTGTTCCTCGAAAAAGTGGCAGACATTCTCAAATCCAATAATGGGCCAACTCATTACCAGTAAATAAATATAAATAAATACTGTTAACTCATTACCATTAAATAAATATTATATCTTTTTCAGGTGTTCATATTACTGTGTCCACCCCCTGTATAATGATCAGTCAAATGAAAACAAGAGAGATGAAAAAACATAAGCACAAGGTTTATTATTTTGAGTCTTTTCACCAGCACTGTTAATACACTTATTGCACTGGCAGAGGAGACAGTCCATTAATTCATGGAAAAATGTTCACAGCTGTCTCTGGTACCAAGAGTGTAGACACTGATGCACTTCTTCATCCAAATGAAATCAACAGATGCAGATTGGTTGTTAATATTTCAAAGGATTTCACAATCACTATTAACACACTTATTCCACTGGAAGACAAGAGTCATTTGGTTCACAGAAAACTGTTGACAGCTGTCTACAGGAATCTTGATTGCGACCACTGATGTGTTGACTCTTCATCCGAAGGAGACTGACGGCCACAAAATGAGGCAACTTTTCTTGCCCTTGTACAGCTTATCTTCCAGAATAATTATCAGCAGCCTTAGTTTATTTACTTGCAAAGTATACAATTCAAAGTATGATTATGGGCAAGACAAGCATGAGAAAGAGGAGTACAACAGGGAAATGGATAGTAATCCAATCCCCCCTGCCCTAGTCCTGTAAAAAACTTATCTTCAAGGAAAGTACTTTAATACTGCCCCACAACAAATATGGACAGTTCGAGAAAGCTGTTATGTGTAATGGATACTAACTAATGACAATTGCACCAAGAATCATTTCTCATAAAATCCAAAACAGCTATTCTGCCATTCACCGTGAAAAGTAGTAATATGTTCTCCCTACCCTGCTCATAGCATACATCCCACAGATTATGCCTATTGTATGTTACATGTTTTATTTCTGTGCACTTGATAATGATGTGGAAAGCAGAAAATTATTCATCAGTCACAGTATCAATGCTAATGAATGAGATCTTTTTATTAAAATCAGTTACTCTCTCATAACTTTTATGTTAATCTCACATCAAATTTGAATGTGTCTAGTTTATTGTGATTGATTGCAGCTCTTGTTTTCAGTTGCAAGCCTACATCCTCAGCCTGAAGGGGTGAACATAAGTGGTCAGACCACTTCCCTTATAGGCTTTTCACTTTTCATGACCAAAGCCATTACTTTTCAACCAAGCAGCTCCTCAATTGGCCTCACAAGTCACTCCACTGGCCTAGGGCATACACAAAACCTGAATGGTGCCCCATATTAATGACAGCCAAGCCAGACTGTGTTTAACTTTTGTGATTTGACAGAAACCAGAGTATTCACTCCATCTCGGTCATTATACTTAAGACTTCATCAAAACTAAATTCACTCAGCAAAATAAAAATTTCCAGACAGAATCGCTGGCCAGTTCTCATGTTGAAGTGGTAATATTTCAGTACTTCCAATAAGCATATATAAAAGGACACTCTCCTAACTTTTGAAAATTCCAGTCTCTCTCTCTCTTTATAGACTTTTTACCTGGCAAACATCCCTCCATTGCCAAAATGATTTTTCTCAATGTGTCAGTATATGTTCTGAAGTCCTTGTTTCATTCAAATTCTACAGTAAAATGTATATTAAGTGCATCTTCATTAGTTGCTCTATCTGAACATGCATTCTTAACCAATCTTCTGAAGCACTGCATTTCAAACTTTTGTGATGTGGCCCTTTCAAATTCCTTTCAGAATGCATTGTGGTCAAGCACAGCACACTCCAGTATTACTCTGGCAGAATTCACATTACCCGGATTTTCTCTCTCTCTCTCTCTCTCTCTCTCTCTCTCTCTCTCTCTCTCTCTTACCTTCCCTTAACCCTCAGTTGCCATTACCTCGTCATGTGCCTTCTGATTTTACATCTTCTCCTGCAGGCAGTATGACTTTGTCACATGCGCATTAGCTTGACATTCTCCCAGCTAGTTGCTCCACGGCAGCCACCTCTTCTCTGTGGAACTGCCGCAGAATATGGAGCTGCAGGACAGCAAGTGTCAGCACTGCCACACAGTCTCAGCTCAGCACTTTTTTAATACTGCTCCTGACATTCTCCAATACTTGCGACATTTTTGGTGGTTAACATAGCAGATTGCAATGAGGCCACCAACTATGTCTCGTTACATAACAGCTCCTATTCTCTTCTTTCTGCACTGTTTGTCATCCACATTTCACATCCGTATAAGGGCGCATCCAAAACAAATACAGTAGAGACTCTGTGAGGCTTTAAGGCCTTTTTATAAATGTATGGGTGGCACTAGAATCTGCATGTAGTTTAAACCACAAACTACTGATGCCGGAAGCCGACTCCACAGTGATACTACGAGTTAAGAAGGCGGTGCGATTGGTGGTCCAGTTAAGTCTGTGGAGCGAGCCGAGTTCTTGAGGTTAGCACGGCTCCATGGAATGTGAAGATCAGTTCGCTCAGCTCATTTGAATAGCTCCTACTTCTTTAATGTCCTGCTTAGTTTTTTTAGAGAACAGTAGACTGCTGAGCTAACCTCCGCTGGAGTCAAGTTGTTTCCTGACACAATGAGCATGCCATTCAGACAACTTCATACGAGGACATTACAAGTTGAATCTCATAGTTAGCGTAGTTATCAAGACACAGTTATGCTGCTGAACTTCTACACAACCTCGTTTTAAATTTGGACGTAGACCGTCATCGGTGTTTTAAGGATGAGTGATGTGTAGTGCTTGTATGCAAGTAATTCTGCTTTCAGCTGGTCATATATTTATGCTTGAGCACAATGGAGTGATGTCAGATTTCCATTTGACATGATTATATAATTATCAGTAATTCCTCAGAGTCTGCAATATGCAATGCCACACAACACGGCCCCTCATAGTGATGTTCCATAGGTTTGGGAACCCAACAATAATCAACACATCTTTGATGTAAGTTCCAAGCAATGACTCTGTAGAAAGCTGCACTTTTGTGAAGCACAATGCAATAATTTTAATGATTACCTGGGCTTTCATGTTATGGTCATAAGTGTAGTCTGATGATTACTGAAGTCTTAGCAGACTTATTCCAGTAACAAACATCAGCAAATATTGTTAACCATGATTCCCTTTGAACCTTTCTAACATATTAATTTATAATAACAGATTTCTTTCTTTCAAGAAAACCTTTTGCTACTGACAGTTTGTATTTTATATACTTTTTACTTCCATTATGATCAGTTATATTGCTCTCTGGTTAGAAACACTTGTCCATTACTTTGGGAGACTTATTTTTCTGATATATTTACTTAATTATTACCTCAATTCATTTACACTCTCTTTTTTCTTTTATTGATGCTTCTCATGTATCTGCTATTTGGGACAAAATTATCATAATTTAACTGATTTTCCAGTTCTTTTGCCATTTATAAACAATTACCAATGTCATTATTGAATAATTAATTGTTTTGTTTTTTTCTTTCTATATTTTAATCCCTTTTCCAAACTTTGTTTAGGGAATTTCAATGTACAAACTCAGGGACAGAATTTGCAGGCCACAACACATTATCAATGTCTTGTTAGTTACTGCATCCCCACCATATCCTTGGACCTTAAGACTGCCGTCCAGCTGCTTTACAAATCGTAGATAAACTTTCACATCCTGTGTTACCCCTCTTATCTTCTAATTTTCTAAGAGTCGCCAAACAACACTGGAAACAACTTTTTCTGAAACCAGTGTGCTGTAAAGATGAGTCTGCGTTTTTTTCATCCCATGCCATATGGTGAGATATGAGATCAGTACTTGATTTTTCTGTAACAGAAAAAGACCTACTTCCAGGTCGGCTTGTACCTATCATCCCACACTTCTGTAAATTTTTTGACTTATTGTGCCCTTTGCCTCACAGCTCATAAGGAGACAAAGATGCAAGACCTGTACCATTTATCCTGACACTGTGCCTTGATGGCAGAGTGCCAGTCTACAAACCCAAAGGTCACGGGTTCAATCCTCACTCAGTCATTAGACATTTATCTGTCACTTTTCACTTCTTTTACCTCTGGTAAAATTGTCAATCTGAAAAATATAGAGCTGCACCAGGATTCAGAATCCATGTTAAACTGTTAAGTCTCCCTTTAGCTGTCTGGTAGAATCATTTCAGACACGGGAGGATGGCAATGGCATACCACCCCCAAACAGGACTGTGCCCAGTAAAATGCCACGATTGATACTAGAAGAGAATAGCAACCAGCCACTGTGAATGTTCAAATCAATCTTCAGATTGTTGACAACTTTACTTTTTTAACATTTATTAAACTCATGTCTCTGGTACCTGATACACAATAAAAGGTAAGGACTGTCACCTCCGGATGCAGCCACATGACCTGCATGCTTTGTTTCATTTGCTGTGCCACTGTCTGTGTGGGCACGACCACTAAAATGCTGTCGGTCTGCTTGCCATTGGATAACTGGGCAGACCACCAAATTACTGAACATGTCAGTTGACAAGATGCCTTCACTTTAATGAAAGATTAAAGGCCTTTGCCATATTGAGATTTTCTGAATTGCACAGGTGGGATTTCTCCCTACAACATATCCTTCATTACATTAAAACTAGTCCTCTTTTATTATAACTGGTTTGCTTTTCAGTAGCACAAGTTATCCATTAGTTTGATCATTTACTAAATAATATATCTCATTAGCGCATAAACTGAATCATTTACATTGCATTACCCTTGCTTTACTTTTGCCAGTGGTTGTCTCAGAACTTCTTTTCAAAATTACTATTGCCTTCATTCACTAGATTTTGCAGTTCCTTAGCTGCTGTTGGCAGACACACAACTCCATACATCAGCATCATTATCTTGCACAGTTTCCAGCCTCAGCTTAATACACAGGGAACATAGGCCTTCCAATCTAGCACCATTTTCCCATCTCTCTGTGTTCACTTTATTCCCATCCTCCCAACTTTCTCCTCTACATTCATTCATCCACCAGTCTCTTAAATACAGAAAATGTATTTGCAATTTCCAATATGAGTCAGCATCTGCTGTATGGTTCTGTGACACATGAAAATGTGTGCTGGACCAGAACTCGAACCTGGATTTCTAGCTTTTCAAAGCAGTCATCTTAAGCACTGCACTACTTGTGTACACCTCCAGAGGGACACAAACCTCTGTATGACACACGTTGTCTACTCCCATGAGTGCTCTTATATTCCACTATGCCTGAAGGACATTTGCATTGGTTTCATTAATAAACATTCACACTGCACACTTCAGCTCTCCTATGGTCTTCCTTGTAAGTTATTACCTTCATAACTCTATTTCATTAATATCCCTGGAAATCCTCTGCAAGGTTTCCTTTTTCACTATTTCCTTTCTTGTTTCAGTCCTCATCCTACCTCTCCTTGTCTCTCATATCCTACTTCCAAGAAACTTCATTCCATATGACTGCAATACACTTACATCTCTATTTTTCATTTCTCCTTGTTAACAAAATAGTAAAAATTTGATTCTGTTACTTACTATGGAGACAAAGTGCTGAGAAGCAATGAGTCACAATAAGATAACTGCTCCAATAAACATTTGGCTGAATCCTTCTTCAGAAAAGGAGGCAAAAATACAAACATTTCTACACTCATACACACCCAACTCCACTACACACAGTCACTGTCTTGAGCAGCATTAACCAAAACATCTGAACTGTGGCAGGGAGAGGGAAGGATGTAGGATACAGGTGGGGGAGGAGGCACTGTGGAGCAAGCAGGCACCAGGGGTCTCATCAAGGCTGCTGGGGAAGTGATGGGAGGTGGCGGATAAGTGTGGAGTGTTTGTTGACAGAGAGCAGAGCAAAACCAGAGTTGGTAGGACAGAGGCAACATGAACTGTTAGGTGGAGTGTGAGGTGACAGTAGGTTACTGTAGGATGAGGCCCAGATGACATGAGGAGCAGAGAATGTGCTGTGAGGACAGCTCCCATACGTGCAGGACAGGAAAGCTGTCGGTGGAGTTTACGATCCAGATGGCCTGGATTGTGAAGCATCATTGAAATCAAACATGTTACGTTCGGTTGCAATATGTGCCACAGGCTGGTCTACAGTTTGGTAGTATCCAACCATCCTGCTGAACAGGCAGTTGGTAGTCAAAAAATTATAAAAGGCCGTGCAATGATTACAGCACAGCTGGTATATGACTTGGCTCGTTTTGCAGATGACCCAGCCCTCTGTTGAGGCAGGATACGCCTGAGATAAAACTGGTATGGGAAGTTCTGGGTGGGTGGATTGGGCAAGTCTTGCACCTTGGTGTTCCACAAGGATATGATCCTTGTTGCTAAGGGTTGGAATTAGGAGTGACATAGGGACGGATTAGGATGTTGTGGAGGTAGGGTGGGTGATAGAACACCACTTTGAGAGGGGTGGTTAGGACCTTAGAAAGGATGTTCTTCATTTTAGGGGAAGATGATAGATAAAGCCCTGACAAAGGATGTGAATCAGTTGTTGCAGTTCGAGGTGGTATTTGGTTATGACAGGGTGCTCTTTCGCAGTTGATTCTTAGGGGTGGAGGCTGGATTGAGGGTGTGTTGGGATATGTCACAAGAAATCTGTTTTGGGGTGTTCCCGTCACTACATGCAGGCTGTCTATGGGTGACCAGGTTGTGTGGAAGTCATTTTGTGGTATGGGTGAGATGGACACTATCATAATAAGTACTGTTGGTAGTTGGTGGATTTAATGAGGGTGGAGGTGTGGATGGAGACATCAGTGAGAAATTCAACATCAAGAAATGTGGCAGGCCAGGTTGAGGAGGACCAGGTGAAGCCAGCGGGAGGTTTTTTGTTCTTGTGAAGGGTGAGAATAAGGTTATCTTGGCAACGAGTACAGATCTTGAATATATTATTGATGAACCTGAATCAGAACAGGGGTTTGAGTTTGGTGAAGACAGAAATGTTTCCTCTAGATAGCCCATCAACAGACTGGCATATGAAAGTGCCATGATGATTCCCATGGCTGTGCTATGGATTTGCTTGTATCCTTTGCTTTAGAGGAGAACTAGTAGTGCATTAGGATGCAGTCAGTAAGGTCTATGTGGAAAGCATAATTGGTTTGGAGTCTGAAGAACATTAGAAGAGATAGTATTCAATAACAGTAAGCCTATGGGCATTAGTGACAATGGTGAACAGGGATAGTGGTGCTAATAGTTTCAAATACAGACCAAGGAAGTACAGTGGTAGGGATGGTGGAGTGAGTGGGAGAAGTGGTTGATAAACTTTCATGGAAGAGGCTACACTTTGGGCAGTTTGTTGGATGTTTTGGTCAATTAGAGGTGAAATTCTTTCAGTGGGAGAACAAAACCAGCTAGAATGGGGTCTGAAAAATTGATGGGTTTGTGGAATTCATGTAGCATGTACAAAGTTGGTGGGTATGTTGCTAAAGGGGTGTGGAGGAACATTGATCCATGGAGGGGTTCTGAAATTGGGCAAAAGGATAGAAGCAGGGATTGGAGGTTATGTTGGCCTTGTGGGATGGGGTCACATTGGCAGAGATTGTAGGTGGAGGAATCTGACAACTGATGGAGGACTTCTGCCAGGTTGTGAGAGTAATTTATCCCAACATTTGTGGAACATTTTGTCTCCAGGGAGAATGATTAGGTTGGAATCTTCTTTGAGGTTGAATATGGCTGTCTTTTCCTGCTGAAACGCTGCTATTCATAGGAAGGAACCTGAGAACAGATGTTGAGGCTAAAATTGAGGTAAGTTATTTGGGATGGGGAAGGCTGACAGTTGGAGAGTGACCACCCTTTCCATTCAACAATATTGCTCCCACATAGCCTGGATATCATGGCCAGCATAGCTGCAGTCAACAACTGCATTGCCCACTATGCTGAATCTGTCACTCAGGTCTGTACAGACTGACACTACCCCAAAGTGTAGTCTACAAATTGATTTCCTGTGGCATACCCCAACACATCCTCAATCACCTAAGAACAACTGGCAAGGATCATCCCATTACCAAATATCACCCTGGACTGGACCAACTGAATCACATCCTTATCTGGAGCTAGTACCTAACATAATGCCATTAAATGAGGGCCATCCCACCCAAAATCCTTTCCGTCCCTCGTAAAGTGATGTTCTGTCTCCCACCAAACCCCTACACCATCCCGGTCGACCCTACGTCCCCCCCCGAATCCTAACCCTTAACCACAGAGACCACATCTATGCGGAAGACCTAGGTACAAGACCTGCCCAATCCATTCAGCCAGACTTCCTATTCCAGTCCTACCACAGGTTTATCTGACCTTATTAGAGGCTGAGACATCTGTCATATACCAGCTCTGCTACAATCATTGCACAGGCTTTTAATATTTCTGTAACTACCGACCAGCTGTCAACCGTGATGACCTGCCACCTCTGGACTGTGGCCAAGATTAAAGCGGACCTGTGGCACATCATGAAGCTGAAAGTAGCCTGATTGATTTCAACATCTGCTTCACAACCATGGCCATCTGGATCCTATCCTACACTACCAGCTTTCCTCCACTGCACAGATGGCAGTATCCTCACAGCATATTCTCCACTCCTGAAATCATCTAGTCCTCACCCCATGAATGACACCCTTCCACCCCACACTCCATCTAACAGTTTCCTCCCCCAGCCCTCTCACCTCCTGGACTGGTTTTGCTCCCCCCCCCCCCCCCTTTCACTCCACCACCAGCCTTTTAGTTCCTGTAACATCTGCTAGGCAGTGCTGCATCTCTCCTCCAAATCCCACTAATGGCTGTTCTTCCATTAGCTGCAGTATATTCTGCCTAGAGCTGCCATGCTCAGAAGTCGTGTGTGTCTGAACGCCTGAGTGTGTTTCCCTTCCTTTTCTGAAGAAGGCTGTCTCAAAGCTTATGTGAACTATATATTTGTTGTGCCCGTCGACAGCTTGGTGTTTTGCCTTTATGATTGAGTAGCAATCCATTCTTTTCACTATGTTGTTGACAATCCAATCTGGACTTTTCGTTGTTGCAATTCACCCATGTTCCAAGATGTAAAGGTCAGTATTTGGATGGAGTAAATTGTTTATATTATTTATTTGCTGCTTTCTGGTTGGTCTTTGTTGGAAACAGGGCACTTAAGGCTTTGCAGGAATGCTTATGCATGTCTGCCACAGTCACTAACCTCTTTTCCATTACTTGCATTTTCCTCTAGCACACTCCCCAATTAGTCAACACTTTTATCTTTAATTTTTTTCTTCACTTAATATTAATGGGTTGACAGGCCATGGTCAATAATTAAAAATACAAAAATCTAAGTTCTACAGTAACTCATTTTCAAGCTCGTGTTCTTTTTCAGATACCTTGGCACAGTTTGATTCACCTGTAGTTTCTGCTCTGCCATTTACTCTCATGGAGTCTTTCTATACCACCTTCGCAACATGGTATATACAATGCTCTCCAACTTCCTCTACTGCTTTCACCATTCCAGCACTTCCTTCATCTATATGTGGCACTTTTCCTGCTTTTGCCATGCCATTTCCATATTTGCTCCCTGCACAGCTTTACTGCCTGTTAACACAGCGTAACAAGTTGTCTGCACGATACCTGAGGAATCGGCAAATACCTGAACGGAGAAGTGGCACGTGCACGCATATTTGCAAGGCACAGATCAGGGCATCATCAGGACAAATGCCACCAGAGGTGCACGTGTTGCACCCTATCTCCTTCCGTCAGTTCTCGGGTACAGAAGCAGTTCCTCAGTGTACTCTGTGCACGCTTATTAATAGGGGCATACCTCTATGTGTCGGCAGTTCTCCACTGACACTCTGGGCCGACTCCTGTGCCAGCTAGTCTGGCTCTTCAGTCAGAGCACAGCAGGAGTCAACACAGCAAGACAGAGGACACCCCCTACTTCCGTCTTTGAAAGGCTTCTGTATCCAGCTACCAAGGAGCCTAGCCAGTTCCATAGGCAGTCTTCAACATTGGTTCACTCCCTACGTCTTGTCATCGATTAGAATTTCTTTCTCAGGCCTGTGCCTGTTATAATACTAAGGATGTCTTGTTATTTCTTCTTCAGTAGTAGTTACGTTTGGTTAATGTATTGTTGTCTACCAAGAAACCTCTGTTTTATTGATACGGTACATATTGTATCCTAAATTCTCAATTCATGAGATATACCACCATCCAAGCACAGATATATGCTCATAGGCTTACACACTCAGTGTCATTTAGAATAAAAAACTTTGCAGACATTGACCTGATTCATTATATAATACTAGAGCAAACAAATCACCAATATTCAGACCACTTTTCAGCAGTCCTATTGAGGATGGCTGATAGATACTGCTGAGCAAGCACACGGGGTTCTCGAAAGTTGGAACCGCTACAACCCTGTCAGTATTCGGCCACAGCTGACTCGTTTATCCTGTCCCAGCTGTATGTAACATTCCCTGCTCCGAAACATGAGTGCTAATGAGTCTCTCAGATTCACAGGCACAGACTTCACCGCATACACATCGGAGTTCACAGACGCCTGCAGTGTGCGGGCACCTGTGGGACCGCTCGAACGCCGTCACACATCTCCGACCTTGTGACCAGTCTGGAGTCCGGGTTCAATACCTGCCTGATGCAGAACCTCACTACACAGTCCGTACACCACTCACATATGGTGAGTGAGCTACTGGAAGAGTTTTTCCCACACCTTTTCCTGTCTTGTCTTTGCTGAACCCTGTAGCCCAATGTGTGTCCTATTGCTGCTATAACCATCTGCACATAACTACTTTACTGCCAGACGTTCTGCACACCTCCACATCATGAAAGGAATAGCTCCATTATTTTCTATTTCTAATGTGAACTCCATATTCTTAGGCAAGCTGTTAAGGTGTGCCTGCAATCTGTGTAGTTCTCCTTCCCCACGAGGCCATATAACAAATAAGTCATATGAGAGGGTAGTTCGGAAAAGTAAGTTCCATTCTCATTTTTCTCTGTGGCCCTGCTAAGATTGCAGTTCCGCCCACATGTAGTAGTGTCACTGGTTTGAGCAGAATGAAATGACACCAGTTGGGGCTCACTCTGTGTTGTGCTACATTTGTAGCAATTATTTATAATGGCTTGGTGATTGAAAATACTGCCACCTGCGAATTGTGAGCTGTAACTCATTTTCTGAATGATAAGTATGTTAAACCAAGTGAATTTTCATTGAAAAATCTGCAAGATTTGAAAGATTGAGACTGAAAACTGGGTTTTCATAAAATCTGCACACTTCACGATTAACACAAACAGCAACAAAAAGGCAGCACACTCGACTTTTTTACATATTACAAGATGATGGTGAGAACTTTTTATCCCAAATAGTCATAGAGGATGAAACTTGTGTGCTTATGACACCCCTGAAACAAAACAGCAATAAATGGAATGCAAGCACACTTTGTCCCTAGAAAAGGTTAAACTCAAGCAATTCTTGACACGCTGGCACAGTCTTTTGGGACAGACAAGTCATTTTACTGATTGACTTTTTACCAAAATGTGAAACAACTGAAACCTGGCCTCTGACAGATAATTATGGTGAATTGCCAGTGCTGGATGTAACAGGGTGGACTCATTCAAATGTGACCAACCATCCTGTGTAATTTGAGGGGCCAGAACGTTTTGCAAGATAATAATGGAGCAAATTTAGGCCACTGACAATCTGCCTCAGAGGACAATCATTCTTGTGAAGCTCTGGTACTTCTTTATTTAGTCTTTGAAACTATCAACTATTTTCTGAAACATCCTATGTGAGCAGATAACACCAGACATATGTAAGGTACTTCAACTGTGCTTGCCTTTGACATGTTTTAGCTGGCAGGCTACCTGTAGCTGCTGACATGTTCTTGGAAGCTTCTGCACTGCTACACCCACACTCCTGGCTGAGATACACAGGAAACAAAAACTTCATACGGCCTGCACAGGAAACCAGACGTCCACAGTTTCCACCTGAACATCAACAGCTTACATTGAGCAAAGATGGCACAGTGGTTACGAGTATGGAAGTGCATTGGGAATAATGGTGGTTGAAATCTGCTTCCATCCATTCAGATTTATGTTTTCTTTAAATCACTTCAGGTGAATAATGAGCTGGTTTATTTCAAAGGGCACGATGGATTTACTTCATAATAAAATAAAATAAATCAGAGCTTCTGCTCTATCCATAATGATCACATTTTCAATTGGACATTGAGTTCTAAGCTTGTTTCCTTCCTCAACAGATTATGTAAAACCATACAGTTAACATTAGAAAATAATGCAGCAATTCCTTGTCCTCAATGTGGAGGCATACAGACTATCTAGTGGCAAACTAGGAAAAATCTACAGGAAACTGATGCTCACCAATAAGTAGTAGCTTTCAACCACCAACCAGCTCAAAATAATGCTGTGCTACATACAGTGCAAGCACAAACTCATAGAATTAGTGACACTGGCCACTTACAACATAAATTGAATTGGTAAAATAAAATGAATTACCCTTAAGTCACGAAATTGTGTTTTATTTTACACAATGCATTTCGGGCCCTGAGGGTTCATCATGAGGTGCCTCTATGATTTATATATATATATGTTTAAAGGCCTGGGCTTATTAAAAGTGGTGCTCATATAAATCTGGTGCAATATGATAATTGGAGTACATTTGCATGTATCCCACAATGTTACTCAAGATGAGAAGTGTTTGTATTGGAGATTATACATACAAATGTGTTCCAATATTATCATACTGTACCAGACATATTTGAGCACCACTTTTAATAATCCCAGGCCTTTAAACATATATAATAAATCATAGAGGCACCTGATGACAAGCCCTCAGGGCTTGAAATACATTTGGTAAAATAAAACACAATTTTATAACTGAAGGCTAATTCATTTTATTTTACTGAAGTACAACAGTCACAGAACATCACTGGCAATAATGGACAAAATTAAGATAAACTGAATCAGCTAAAGCGACATTCAGCACAAATGGATATTGCAACAAGGCCATACAAGGAGCTGTGAGGTGCAGCAAAGACGAGACAGAAAAGGGTGCAGAAGAAGCTCTTCCTGTATCTCACTTACCTTTTGTGGGAGGAGTCAGCGACTGAGTAGGAAAGATTCTGGTTAGGGAGGAATTAAACCCGTATACCAGAGTGGCCACATGACCAGAGGTTTATTGAGGCACACAAACGACCCCCGATGCCCCAAAACTGCTGGCGTCCACGTAATCTGATGTGAATGCGACGAAATCTGTGTCGGTGGAATTGGGAGACCCACTTGGAGCAGGTTTGTTACCTACGGCTGGGACAGAATAACAGGTCGGCAGTGGCAGAATACCACTGGAAATGCGGCAGTTTCTTACTTTTCCCAGAACTTCGTGTGCTTGATTGGCAGATGTGGCTGTGTTAATATCACAGCTGCCGTGAGGCCTCAGCAGGTAAACACCATCCCTGAGAACAAGCTGCCAACTTTTCTACTGCCCTCCAGTTAACTTTGAGAGTGGTCTACCAACCACTTACCATAGCAGCAAAGGCAACCGCCTGCCAATCCACCATTGCCTACTAATCATCTACCAGAGTTGCTCTCCAGCTACCAACCTCAGTAGCTCAGTCCTTGGTATACAACACAGCTCCTCCTATACATTACAACTTTTCTTTAACTGTCCAATAACATTCCAGGAGTGTGACATTGGTAGCAAAAAGATAGATGAAATAAACAGGATATAAAGGCAGACTTTCAGCTGCAGCCAACAGTTAATAGCCTCGAAGAGGACCGCTGCTGAATCATCAGCAACTCATTTCTTTTTGCATTTCTTAATATCACAGCCCAATATCCAAAATTGTCTATTCAAAATATTTTACATCAGACAGTTTTAGATAATTTGGAAAACTACATTGCTACTGACTAATTTATCTTTCATGTTTATCTGCTATGTTCAAATTACATTACAATAAAAAAATCTTTTTAATAAAACATATCCCAAATTGTTAACAATTAGCGGGATAATAAGCACTTCCAGCTTCAAAACAGCCTGTGTCTACACAGGTACTAAAGAATTGTTACAGGAGTATCACAAAAGTATGAAAATGTAGCAGAAGGGTAGATAAATAACAAAGTCCGACTGACAAATCGTTCAGTGAGACAACTAATCAATTCACTTGTCAGAAGCAGAAAAAAGGAAACATTAACAAGTGTGCAATCCTGCAGGTTTTCCACCTTTAGATCCACAGGTTACACAATAAAGGTAATGACGAAACACACGAGGGAGGAGTCCTCTTATGATGTCTTAAGTCAATGTCAATCTGCCTGCTAGTGACTCTTTTACAGAAAATGTAAAAATTTTGGCTCCAGCCAGATTACAACTAAAAACTAAGAAAGTTTTCTGTGTGAAGGGCTATAATTTTATGGCTAATGTGCCATAAAAATAGAAAATAGCATTCCCTTGTTGTTCCAATCATGAATAGGATGGAAAATGAGCAATGTAACTCACAAACTAAGATGCAGATTCTATTGGAAAGCTTCCCAAACACAAAAAACAAAAATGTGCTACCACTTTTCCATCACCAGATGCTACTAACACTTTGAGCAACTATTTCAAATGTAAAGACCACATCACACTGATTGTAAAACACAAATACCTACAACTACTTTCACAAGTTGCAAACAACATATAGTTTCAAGTTGATATGTAGTGAAAGTTCGACTCAAGCTGGTGATGCTCTCTCAATAGAAGTAGAACGCATCTGATGAATGAATTTTTCAATTTGCCTACAGAAAGCTGAAAGGGAAGGACTACGTTGAGGGACTATACAATAGATATATACTTGAAGGCAGTATTGTAAAAAACACAGAAGGAAGTAGATGAAGAAGAGACAGGAGATATGAAATTTGACAGAGCACTGAAAGATTTCAGTCAAAACAAGGCCCTGGAGTAGATGATACTACCTCTGAACTGCTGATATCCTTAGAAGAGCCAGTCATGAAGAAACTGTCCACTTTGTGTGCAAGATCTATGATACAGGGAAAATACCCGCAGACATAAAGAAAAATCTAATTATTCCAATTCCAAAGAATGCAAGTGGAAAATTACAGAACTAGCAATTTAATATTCCATGAATGCAAAATATTAGCAGGAATTATTTACAGAAAAAGGAAAAGCTTATCAAATCCAAGCTTGGGGAATGTCGAGATTAACAACAGACTACTCAGACTACTTGTTTTCACTGCCCGATGACGACGTGCTGTCTGAAGACAAATGTGATGAAGAGGTAGCAGAAGAACTTATAGCATCTGATGACTCAAATGTGTGACAGGAGTACTTGCAAATGACAGTGAGGACTATAAAGAGAAGGGAAAGGCACTCATCATAAAAAACAAACTCAGGAGTTCCTGGCATTCCTGGTGATGTGTGTTTACGTGCAGTTGGAAAACATTTTCCAACAAGCAGCATAATAAGGTGATGCAAACAATGCAGCACATGGCAGCAAGAGACATGGAAAAATTTCATATGTAGCTACTGCATAGTACCACCATGTATTCAGCCAGGTCTTGAAAAATTACACAAAAGTGTTAAGTTCTGAATAAATAAACATGTTTCACATAATAATGGTAATAACATTCTTATTTGTACAGAGCCGCTAATGCCTACTGAAAAATATTGGTTCTCTAAATTTACTCCTCCTGAAGTCCAGTGGAACATGTACATCGCACATTAAATAACTGTAAAACTATAAATACAATGGAAATTTAGAAGCATGGCCTGACATACTACCCATTTCAAAAGCAGGAAACTACTTGCTACAATAATATGTGAAATTTTAATTAATTAGCTCACAAAAGAGTTAACTCCATTGGGTAATGGTGTCTTCTCTTATCACAAATAATACTAAAAATCACTGCCCGCAATAGGCAGCACAGATGAACACTATTCACTGTGGCTACTGACTGTTACGTTGCACAATATGTCATGTAGCTAATGAAATTGGCAATGGGTGTAAACATTGCAGAGTGGTACAAAGTCAGCTGACTCACACTGGGGCAAAGTTCGGGGCCAATAATTTCCCCTGCTCTTCATTTCCGATGTTTGCATTGCAGTCTATGCAATTATTTGTAACTGTACTTGTGACGCAAATCCCAATTACAGAAATGAGAATAAAAGTCATTAGCGAATATTAGGCAGTTCTGCTCCAAATCAACAGAGTGACACTTGGTGCCAGGGCATTTTTGAAGCTTGATCTACATCGGCTCTAGCCAGCACATGGTGCAACAGAGGATCAGCAAATGTATTCTTGCCATCACTAGTCTAATGAGGATTTGTCAACGTTGTGGAAGGCATATGACAGCTGTGTGAGCAGTGATGACTGCCATAAGGCATCAAGAATTATCCTGGTAAATTCACTCAATATTTACTTTTAATGTAGACCAAATATTCTGAGTTATTCTCACTTAAGGGATAACAAGAAGTAGAAAATTTATGTTTTGTACTCTGGAAGCGCTATAAAACAGAACCTGCAGCTTAGTTTGCTATTTATATACCAAATTTTCTGTCTTACTCATTACAGGGGACATTTGCTACTGTTGATGCTACATTAATGGTAAAATTATAACCCTTCAAAGTGGAAGTTGGTTGTACATTTTGGGTTTCAGTCTTCCTGAAACTTTTCTGTGTTCTGTAAAGAAAGCAGTAGGTAGATTAACAGTGAGTAAAGAAATGTTAAGACAACTTCTTCACCACGAGTTTTGTCATTACTTTTATTCTGTACCCTGTAGATTTAAAAGAGGAAAATCTGCAAAATTTCACACTTGGTAATGCCTGCTTAATCTGCTTCTTTCAAATGAACTGACTTAATTGTCACATTGAACGATTTATTAATCAGATTTTGTTAAGTATCTAACCTTCTGCTACATAATGAGGATATCTTCCAGATCACCACAAAGACAATCATCGGGCCACAGACACGTGTAAAAAAGACAATCGCACACACACACAGCTTAGCTTTCGGCCACAGAGTTCATCAGCACAGAACAAACACACTAATTCAAACAATTACACAAGTACAACTCACTAACACACCACAGTCATCTCCGGCTGCCGTGTTGCAAGTAACGGCCTGCAGAGAGAGAAACTTGGAGTGGGGATGGAGGGGGAGGGGGTGAGGAGGGCAGGGAGGAGAAAAGCAAAATGGGGAGGAGGAGAGAAGGGGAAAATTATAGTGCACACTGTGGTTAATGAGGCAAGAATTGTGAGAGTTTAGGGTAGAGGGGACGGGAACAGTTGTGTGTGGAGTGTGTGGGGACAGTACATTACTGTAAGGTTTGGGACCAGAGAATATACTTTAAGGATAACTCCAATCTGTGTAGTGCAGAAAAGCTGGTGGGGAGGAAGCTGTAGAGGGGGAAGATCCAGATGGTCCAGGTAATGAAGATCTCTTCAAAATCGATCTTGTTATGCTCAGCTGAATGCTGTGCCACAGGGTGGCCTACCTTGCTTTTGGTCACATTTTGGCAGTGCCTATTTACCCTAATGGACAGCTGGTTGCTAGTCATGCCAATGTAAAGGAGCTGTGCAATGACTGCAGCTGAGCTGTTAAATAATGTGGCGGCTTTCACAAGAATGGAATAGGAAGTTCTGGGTGGGTGGATTGGGCAGGTCTTGCAGGAATGTGATCCCTGTGGCAGGGTGTGGGTTGGGGATGGCATAGAGATGGACTAGGATGTTGTGGAGGTTGTACTGGCAAAGGAACACCACTTTATGAGGTGCAGGAAGGGTCTTGGGAAGTATGTTTCCCACTTCTGGGCACGGTGACATAAAATCAAAGCCTCAATGAAGGATGTCATTTAGCTGTTACAGTTTTGGGTGGTATTGGTGTTGTAGCTCAAAACGACTACCTCTCCCAACCTCCTTCAAGAACTAAACCTGATGCTGCATTACTCATAACCCTCATAACTTTATCATTAAAAAATAACTACTGCTCCAGTCATGGTAAAATATACAGTCACTTACATGACACCCTACTATGGTAACCTGTTCATGGGCCACCTAGAGGAAACCAAGACTTCAAACCCCTGGTCTGGTTCAGTATTTTTCCAATAATCCTTCCCCCACAATATCAACTCCTTCTGTCTCAACATTTTCGCCTCGTCTTCCTCAACCGAGTATATCACCATCCTCGATGTTAGCCTCGACCTCACCACATTGCTGTCCATGTTAAATCCACTAATCACCACCAATGCCTATAGTTAACAGTTTCCATCCATTCCACATTAAAAAAAAAATCGCTTTCTTACAGCCTAGTCACCCATGTATGGTGTGTTTGCAGTGCTGAGAAGTTCCTTGTTCAATATTCTGACAGTCTCACAAAGTCCTAAGCCCCAGTTCACAATGACATTCCTCATGGCATACCCCCACACACCCCTAATCTTCCTTCCACCCCCAAAAACCAGCTTCAAAACAGTGCTCCCCCCTCCTCACCCAATACAACCCTGCACTGTAACAACGAAACCACACCATTCATCAAGACTTTGATATCCTGTCATTGTACACAGAAATGAGAAAAATTCTGCCCAAGATGCTCCCAACCCCTTCTAAAATGGTGCTCCATTGTCCATTCAATCTCCACAACATCCAAGTCCATCTTTACACCACCAAAAACCGCAACCCTTACCACAGGGATCATATACCTGTGGTGATCCCATTGCAAGGCTTGTCCAATCCACCCACCCAACACTTCCTATTCCAGTCCTGCCACAGGCGTATCCCACTCAATCGAAGACCAGGACTCGTGTGAAAGCAGCCATGTGATTTATCAGCTATGCTGCTATCATTTCACAGCCTTTTAATTGGTGTGATTACCAACCAGCTGCCCATTATAATGAATGGCCACTGTCAAATTGTGTCTAACAGCAAAGAAGATTGCCATATGACAGAACATGCAGCTGAGCATATGCTTGATTTCAATGGCTGCATCACTACCAGCTTTCTTGAACTGCACAGATGCCAGATATCCTTACAGTACATTATCCAGGTCCAATTTATTCAGGCTTCAGCCTCCAGTAACCTACTGTCCCCACATCCAACAGTTCCTACCCCCTCAAACCTACACCTCTCCCAATACTCATCGCATTATTCACCGTGTTTACTATATTTTTCCCCTTCTCTGCTCTTTGCTATCTCTTACTACGTGCCCAAGTTGTCCCTATTCACACCCTTCTAGTACCTATACGTCCTACAAGACAGCACTATTTCTACCCCCAACATCTTCTTCCTGCATCTCCTGACCCCCTTCCCCCAACCCATTTCTCAGAGCACAGAAGCCAGAGATGACAGTTGTGTGTTAGTGAGTTGCACTGTGTGATTGTGTGAATGAGTGTGTCTGTTCTGTACTGACAAAGACTATGGCTAAAAGCTGAGTTGCATGTGTGTGACTGCCATTTTTTACACTGTCCACGGCTCGATGAATGCCTTTGTGGTGAACTGGAAGCTATTGTTTTGCATACTTTTGTGATAGTTTTGTAACACTTCTTCACTTTGAGTGTGGACACTGACCATTTTGTAGCCTAAAGTGCATATTATCCTGCTAATTCTTAACAATTTGGGATACTTTGTTTTATTAAAAAAGTCCTTTTTTTTGGGTAATGTAATCATACTGAGTTGTAATTCATTTGTACTAGTCCAGTATGTGTTAACTAATGTTTTTTGTTAGTTATTTTGAACACAGCAGACAAACATCAAGTTTAAATTAGTCGAGAAAATGTGTCCCACATTACCCGAAACTGCCCAAGAATGCTTGGATGGTTTTCTGAATTAATGGCAGTAAACCTTATGCTGGCAGCGTTTTGCCTCCTTTCATGTTGCCCTGTGTTAACAGACAGTTAGGCTAGTGGCAGACCACCCTAGGCCTCTCATCTTGGGGGCGGCATCCCTTTCATTATTATTAATATTATCATTATCATGAATTTTTCATATTTATTTATTAGTCTGCCACTGAGTAAGGCTGTGCACTAAGGCATCCACCCTTCCTTCCTAAAACATTGGTCTACTCAGAGTCCAGGAAGCCACGTCTACATTCAGCTTTCCAGCTGACAGCAGGGGCTTTCTCACCCAACACCACCTGGACAGCCTCCTGGCACATGTCTGATGGGTGAAACCAATGTTTTGTACTATCCAGCCCTTCCGCTGAAGCTGGTGGCACGAACCTCCCTGGCAGGAAGTGGTTTGCTGAATCACTTCCATATAGGAGTGGGTAGATATAACTACAGGAAGTGCCAATGGGAAATCACATTTGAGAAGTCAGGTGTTTGCGGAGCAGATTTCAAACTGTGGATCACGCAATTATAGACTGCCCCTGCATTCTTTCTTTGAGGGGTTGGCCAATCTTCACAATGTAAGTTAAGCAGAAATCAAATTACGTACCTCATTCATCTTGGCTCTGTGGTGGGAGATCCCAACTACACATAATTTTACACCCTGAATGTATGTACCATGTACTGTAGATACAATAGTTCAATATGGTGACTGATGAAGAACCTAACTCAGTTCTCTACTAGCATTTTCTCTCTGTGGAGCTGCAGTGGCTACTACACTGGAGCAGAAGGGGGCGGTTTAAATCTTCCTCTGGCTATCCAGATTTATGTTTTCCTTGACTTGCCTAACTCATTCCTGGCAAATGCCAGGATGATTTCCAGAGCACAGGCAGTTTCCTTCCTGATCCTAACTCACACAATCTGACCTTATGCTCCGTCTCTAATGGCCAGGCTGTCAACCAGACGTTGAACCCTAATCCCCCTTCCATTCAATCACATCCACTTTTTCCTCTATCTTTTCTGTTACTGTTCCAATGTCCAAAACTTCAGTTCATATTCCATTTGTTTCACAGGTGGTTTCAACTTTTACATCCATCCTTTGTGGTATTGAAGCCTGTTTGTTGATTCAATGTGCGTACTCAACACGAGTTACAGGCTACAACGCCTTTCTTACTTCGTCAGTTACTGCCTCCCTATCACATCTTAGAACGGTATTATTGCAGTCTACTTGTTTTACAAATAGTGGCTGATCTTTTGCTCCTTGAGATGTATCCAAAGTACCAGTCAATATTTTGGAAAACTTTTTCTAAATTTACACATGATCTAATTCAAATAAGGCACTGGGAGTAGATAACAATCCTGAAGATTTATCAATATTTTTGTCCAACTGTACTCTAACCTTATATTCAACAGCACAAACCTGTACCATAATACACACTCTGCTCCTCTCACCATTGTCCCCAATCAGTTTGATGGTGAGGCAGGATAATTGTGACAGAAGGCATTTGATTTAGAAACTCAGTTGCAACCACTGTGCTGCCCTCTACAAGAGCACAACTACTAACATGTTGTTGTCCACATGGCACATTATGATCACTCATTGGTGAACATGTTAACCACACTTTAATGACTGATCAACAGCCTCTGCCATCTGGATTCTTCCAACTAACACCAGCTCCTCCAAGATGTACACATGAGAGCTCTTGACACAACATATTCTTTATTCCTGTAATCTGTCACATTTATAGCCACATTCTGTTCACCACAGCCTCCAGTTGTAATAGCGAGAAGAGAAATGTAAAACGGTAGAAGCTTCCTTGACTAGTGGAAAGACAATTGCCTGCTATTGGCAATTTAATTCACCTTTGGAGAAATTAGTACCAGCTGTGTGACGACATAGAGATCGGACGGCAGGCTCATAGTAAGCAAACTAAATGACGGTTCATGGCCAAAAACAATACACAGGAAAAATACTGACAAAAGACAGAAAAGTCCAAGTTCAAATATGGCCATCAGTGTATTACCCCTATACCGAAATGTTTGCTTTGTGGCTCATATCCCTGCAACAGACACAGATGCGAGAGCTCTTTTGCATTCTCTGCACCGTACCTCTACTTACTCCATATCTGTCACTCATTCATATGTCCTGGTGGATTAGTGGCATGGCCCGTCTCCTGTCAAAAGAGCTGTTTGATCTATAAACTTAGTTACACTGATCACACTCGACTACATGTGCGTGTAATTACTAAATTATGTCGATCCATACGAGTTGCCACTGGCAAAGACACAAGTGGACCACCCATTTGATGAACATGTTATCCAACATGATGCACATCACTTTGTTATCCAATATGCCACATGTCACTTTAATGACTAGCTGATAGTCTTCACCATCAGTATTCTTCCCAGAAACACCAGGTTTCTGAATTGTTCACCCAGAAATTCTCCGTACATCACATCCTTAACTCCAGTAAGAGAGTTTTAACTGTTATTTCCTAGTTTCTTGCCTAATTATTGCAACTTGTCCATAGTTTCAGCAGCATATTTCCTAATGATTTGCCACATTATAACTTATTTTATTCAATTGTATTTCATTACCCTTGTTTCACTTTTGTCAGTGGTTGTCTTGGAACTGCTAGAGCACCTCTGAAGTATTCTGTGTGACTTTTAGATAGTTAAACAGACTAATTGCAATATGTTTGAAACAGTCAAGTGAGGTAAAGATTCACTGCCAGCAATTAGTGTGAGAGAAACATTCCAATTACAGCATCGGCAGCCCTTCTGAAGCAGCAACTTAACCTGCAGTACATAACGACTGAGGTCACTCCACTTTGTTTTCTGGTGTGTGACCTGAAGCTGCACTTTTGGCAGTTTGGGAGTCAGACAGTCGAAGAATTTGAGAGTTCGTTATCTTGTCGCAGTTGGGAATGCTAGGAGCCTCCGAGTTGTCAGACAGGTAAGGCACCATTGTGGGTAGTGTAAGGTCACTATCCCCTGGCACTGAGTCTGTCTCCCATCCTACCACAGGCCTGCACGATTCCCTGACAGCGAGATGCCTTGCAACGGGCTCTGGGTTCACAACCTGTATAGAACAGAGCAGTTTTCCCATCATCATGTGAAGCTGGCACGAACTGTTGCAGCTGACATCGCTTTCCCAGCCGGGTGTGGTATTATGGTGTGCAACACGACGAGAAGGTCACTGTACACCATCTACCGGACTTTGACAGAAGCACTGCTGATGTCAACAGAAATACTGAGCTACTGCAGCCATTTCTGATGTGTGTATGACCAAAAGATAATGATGATTAAACCACAACCGGACTGTCTCCAGTGCCCAATATTACCCTGCAATTAACAACACTATTACCTGCATTAAATTAATTCTCAAATTACTTTGCCATCCTTGGCAGAATTACAACTCCATTAGCCATAATTATCATCTTGCATAGTTACTAGCTCCAAGTTGGGTCTCTTTGGAATACAAGACTTGACATCTAGTAATCTTTTTCTCAGTACTGTGTTTTTCTCGCATATTTTACAACACATTCCTACACAACATTCAACCATTTATCGTTTGTTATTCCTGTATCTCCAGATAATACATCTTTGTGAGAATCCTCTTTTTTTTTTCATTTTTCTGTCCTACTCTGCAAGGCATTCTCTTTCACTGGCACTTAATTTCACTTCCCTATTATACGCTTACACCTTTTTTCTTCATTACTCACATTTAACAACATCATGAGAAGGGCAGACTGCTACTCCCCACAGTGACAACATGTTGAGCAGCAGATGGGGTGACAAAGAGTTTGTTCATATAAGCAATTGACCGTAGACTGTTTTCAGACAATGAGGGGAAAGCACACACACATTTTTGTACAATTGTACACACACACATGACCACTGCCTCCAGGTACTCTAGCAAAAATGTGCTGTGTCAAATGGAAGAGCATGTTGGAGTGTGGTAGGGAGAGCAAAGGATGGTGGTAGAGATACAGAGCTGCCTAGCAGAGCAAGCAGGGGCTCGAAGGCCCGCATAACACTGCTGGTGTGTTAATGGGAGGGGGGAAGACCGGTGGGTTTGTTGGCAGAGAGCAGACAAATATGACAGTGAGTGGGCAGTAATTGGTAGAAGGTGATGAGAGAGAGGAACAGAAACTTTTATCTGGAGGGACTGGGGATATTTTGTTACCATAGGCAGAGGCCCAGATGGTTTCAGGAGCACAGAAGGTAAGGACAGTTCTCATCTGTGCAGTTCAAATAAGCTGGTATTGAAGGGATGGCCCTGATTGTGAAGTAGCCACTGAAATCGAGCCTGTAATGTTGAGCTGCATGCTTTACCACACAATGGTCTACTTTGCTCCTGTCCACAGGTTGTCAACAGCCATTCATCCTGGTTGACAAATGGATGGTGGTCATACCGTGGATGAGCACTGATTGCAGTAGAACCTGTATATGACTCAGCTGCTTTCACATGGGACCTGGACTTTGATGGGGTCGGATAAAACCTCCTGAAAAAGGAAGTGCTGTGTGGCTGTATTAATCAGAGTCTTGCAGCAGCGATACGATTCCTGTGCCAGGGGTTGCAAATGTGAATGCAAAGTGATGGACTAAGATGTAGTGGAGTTGGCTGAGCAACAGACCCCACTTTAGGAGAGTTGGGAAGGATCTCGTGTAGGCTGATAGGTAATCGAAGCTCTGACGGTGGATGTGGCTCAGTTGTTCCAATCGGGGGTGGTTTTTGGTGAGAAAGAGGAAGCTCTGTTGTAACTGGTTAATGGGGGTGGAGGAAGGATTGAGGGTGTGTTGTAATGTGGCATAGGACTCCTGTTTGCAGACTAGGTCTGGGAGTAGTGCCTGTCCATGAAAGCCTCTGTGAGATCTTCAGCATACTGGGCAAGTAAGTTCTCGTCAATGCATACACACCATCCACGGGTGGACGAGTTGTATGGGAGTGATTTTTGTTTAGTGTGGAAGGCATGGCATCTGTCAAAATGCAGCTAATGTTCATGGTTGAGGTCTTAACCCTTTAACTATGGTGGATTTCTACAGAAGTCCACTGTAATCTGATCAGCTGGGAAAGAGATATTCCACCTGGTGAACTGGCGCAGTCCACTGGAGGGAACATTTCTTTCACAGCTGATTACCAAAGCAGTCCACCTCTGCAAGGACAGATTATGATGGTCTTCTACATAAGTCAGCCGTAATTAAAGGGTTAAAGTAGACAGAGTTGTGAATGGAGCTATCAGTGAGGAGAAAGCCAACACCTAGGAAGGTAGCACATTCGACTGAGAAGGGTCATCTGATGCTGACGGGAGAGGAAGTTTGGAGATTTTGGAACGAGGATAGGATGTGCTGTAGTGAAGTCCACATCATCATAGTTAATGAACATTAACCAGATCAGGGGTTTAGGCTTTAGAGTAGGTAAGAATGTTTCTTATAGATGGCTCACAATCATAATAGGGTTGGTGCCATGTCGGTTGTCCTTGGCTGTGCAGCAGATTTGTTTGCTTACCAACCCCCCTCCTCCCACCACTGTAAACACTTCCAAAGAAAGCCAGCCTAATCCTGACATTGAATCTTGATGATCTTTCTCCCACCCACCAACCATCCCCTGGCCACCTTCCAGCAACTCCTAACCTCCATTTTGGCTTCCTTGCCCAAAAGCACCCCTACGAACACTGACCTTTCAGCAGAAGAAAGGACAGGCAAACACAACCTCAGAACAGATACCAACCTATCCATGTAGACTTAGCTTCCATAGCTGTTGTGATGAATCACAGTGACTCCCTGGCAAAGACCCTCTACCAGTTGCCCAAAGACACCACCTACAAGCTCTTTCAGCGTTATCGCAAACCTGAATTCATACATAACCAATCCATGTTGAAAGCTTTAGGCCCTTTCCAGAACCTCACCCTGGAATCCATTTCTTCCCCCCCCCCCCTCCCCAACAACCGCCTGAACCACCACCTTCTACTTGCTCCTCATTTCCACAAACCAATCAATCCTGGACACCTCATTGTGCTCTTACTGAAAGAATTTAGCTTCTCACCGGCCAACGCCTCCAACCATTGAGCACAAAATGTAGCCTCCGATATTTAAAATACCAACCAGTTCCTTCACTAACCTTCCACCACCCCCCACCCTTTACTTCCTTGATCCCTACCAGTAACTGCCATTACCACTTCCCTATACATTAACAACTCCAATGCCATGATCTTGACAGTACTGAATGTTAGTTCTCCCAGTGTCCTTCAGACGCCAAACTCATTCTTGCCTCCTTTTACATCTTCCTAACTATATCCCACCACATACCTACTACTCCCCTAGAAGGAAGGAATAGAAACAAATCTCCAAAGCCAAAATCTTTATAGGCCATTTAGAAGAAACCTTCTTAGCTTCCCAAAACCCTAAATCCTTGGCCTGGTTCTGGTTCACTGAAGGTATGTTACAATCTGCACTCGTGGCCAAGACAGCCTACTCCTTCACAGCCTCAACACCTTAGCTTCCATCAGCTTCATCTGGTCCACCTCAACCGAGTGTGCCATCTTCCTACACGGACACTCCCTCATCACTGATGGCCTTCTGCACATGCCTGTCTACATTAAACCCACAGTACCTGCATTTAGATAGATTCTATCCCATTCACACTACAAAAATCACACCCATACAGCACGGCCACCCACACACGGCTGATATACAGTGACGAGAACTCCCTTACCCAGTACATTGAGGGTCCCACAAAAGCCTTCAGAGACGGGCACTATCCCTAACCCAGTCCACAGACAGATTTCCCACGCCATATGCCAACACACCTCCAATCCCCCCTCCACTCCTAAGAACCAGCTACAACGGAGCATCCCCCCTCGTCACCCGATTCCACCCCCAACTTCAACAACCGAATCACATCTGTCGGCAGGGCTCCGATTACTTTGCCCCTAAATAGGGGAAATCCTACCCGAGATCTTGGTGACCCTCTTAGACTGGTGTTCTGTTAAAACCCCACGACATCCTAATCCTTCGCTACTGTCACTCCCAATCCCAACCCGTTGCACAGGTATTGTAACACTGTGGAAGACCTAGGTGCAAGACTTAATCCACCTACACAGCACTTCCTATTCGAGTCCTGTCAGTGGCTTATTCCACCTCATCAGAGGCTGGACCACCTGTGAAAGCCACCACCCCTTATACATTCTCTGCTGCATTCATTGCACAGCATTTTGTACTGGAACGGTTACCGACCAGCTGTCTAGTGGAATGAATGGCCACCACCAATCTGTGGCCAAGATCACCCTGTGGCACAACGTGCATATGAACACAACATGCTCAATTTTAGTGGCTCCTTCACAGCCCAGTTCGTCTGGTCCTCCCTTCCACCACTATCTTTTCTGAATGACACAAATGAGAGTTATGCTTAAAGCATCTTCTCCACTCCCAAAATGATACAGCCTCAGCCTACAGTGATCTACTGCCTCCACACCCCCCATTCCCCACCTCTCTTCTACCCGCTGCTCCAGTGCACATCCCTCTCTCTTGCTCTGCTCCACTCACACCGCCAGTCGTCTTCCTCTCTGTCTCCTCCTCACACTCCTGCTCGCTGTGCTGGGCAGTGCAGTCTCTCCCCACACCTCTTCCCCCTCCACACCACATTGCTCTTCCATTGAATGCACTGCATTCCAGCTATAGGAACTCGAGACTGCAGCTGTGTATGTATTGTGTGTATTATTGCATGAATGTGTGAATTATTTCCCCTCTTCCTTTGATGAATGCTTTGGGCAAAACTGAATTGTACCCCCTATTCGTCACACCTGCCCGGTGCACGATGTGTCACCTTTCTGGTGAAATGCAATTTGTTCTTTTCACAATATTGTTGATAATCCAACTTGCATTGTTTCATTGTACTGAAGATGCATAGGTCAGTATTGTAATTCTAACTTCTCCATATTACTTATTTGATTTTTTTGTGGGGTTCTGTCCCTAGCCACCAACAGCCGTGTTGCAATAGATACAAGGTTTCTACTAGATCACTCAAGTTGGGCTCGGCTACCACTCGGATGGGTAACCTCACCCAACTGTTCACCTCCAGTCCTTATTCCACTGCTCAGTCTACATATATTTCTAGTGGTAACCAGGATCTCCCACAGAGATTGCAGTGCAGCATGTTAACTTGTGGTTCTCTTTCCTCCAAGACCAGGAGTTACATATCACTAAACCTTTTCCACTGCAGAAATCCAGCATTCTTTTCACTTGTAAATTTCTTCTTTTCTATCAGCTCCCAGTACATTTTCATGCCCTCGTCATTCACGTCCTACAAGTGCATCCATTTCTCTCATGACTATAACCTCTTTACCACTCAAAATATTTTGTAGTTCTTTATTAAAATAGTACTTCTTTTGAGATGTGTAGCCTACTTTATGGAAATACATCAAATCCACCAACAAAACTCTTTCATTTTTAATTATTTTCATCTTCATTATTCTGTCAATTATCCACTGTTGTCTAACAAGGCTTTTAGTAAACCTTCTGAGTACATTGTGTATTTTCATCACAGTACCAAAGTTTGTTTACTACTTGCCCAATGTACAGATGGAATAACATGAGTTACAGGCCACAGCATATTCACATTCCCCTGACAACTGCTGCCTCCCCCATCACATTTTTGAACTTTACAACAGCAGTCCACTATCTTTACAAGCAAGAGATAACCCTCCGCTCCAGGTGTTTTATCCTAAGTCTCTTTTTCGGTTTTCTAAGAGAGGCTGGTCACCACTGTGGAAAACGTATTCTAACTCTACATATGATGGTGATGCATATGCACATTTCTTTATCCTATCTTGGAAGACAGGACAAGCAATCTATATTGCTTTGCATGTTGATAATTTTTCCAGAACTGAAGCATATCTTCTCTCATGTTGACTTCAAGCAGTTATCCAACCTTCTCTAGATTATTTGACAACAGTAACTTACTAAAGTACTTGTTCGGTGATAGAATTACTAGCATCAGATCTTTGTTGCTGAAGTTGTTGCATTCATTTTGAAGCCAGATAATATTTGATTACCAGGTGCAGTAATTGTATTATGGCTGGTTCACCCATTAACCTTGAAATCCTGATGCTTTACTTCAACTTCTTTTCATACTTTACAACTTGATATATTAAAATCTCTACTCACCATCATGGGGAGCACAAAAATGCATTAACTTTTGGAGCCAGTGGCTCATCCTTTTGGCAGAAGGATTTATGGGAAGGGAAGGAAAGAAGGCCGAAGGAGAGGGACAGGTGTAGTGCAGGAAGTGGAGAAGGTTGCGGGAAAGTCAGTCAGGACCCGGGCCAGGGGAGACTGGCCGGACAGGATGGGGAGGAGAGGCTGGCTGCTGGGGCTGCAGGGGAAGGGGTCTGGAGACCTGAGAGCTAAAGGAGGAGGCAGGAGCAAGCAGCAGAGGGAACGCCATGCGGGGGTTAGGCGAGCAGCGTGCCGGGTGTGTTATCTGCAGCGGGCAGGTATAACAAGGGAGGGGGTGGAGGGGTAAATAGACAGGTCTGAAAATAAAAGATACAAAGGCCAAAAGTGAGTTACGAAACATAATTGTTACTCAAAAGTACAAACCCAAAGAAAGAAAGAAAGAAAGAAATTAATGTAAATTTGAGCCAGGTGGGTGGTATGGATGTAGTACATGTTGACAGCTTCTTCAGGAAAAAGAGGAAAAATTTTCCTGAAGAAGCTGCCAGTGGTGGCGAAAGCTTGTATGTGTGTTTGTGTGTGATTTTATTTTTTATTCGTTTCTATCGATGAGCCGGTCCTTTTGGTCAGTCATCTCTTTTCTATTTTATATATATTATAGAGGAAAAATTCCTAACAGGAAAAAAATATATACGTAAAAAATAGATGAAGAACACTTACCAGGCGAAGGGGTAATGTGTGGGTGTATGTGCATTTATTTACCTTCCATTTTTTCCCCCAAGGTAAGTCTTTCCTGTCCCGGGATTGGAATGGCTCCTTACCCCCTTCCTTAAATCCCTCATCATTTCCTTTTCCCTCTCCTTCCCTTCTGCCTGATGAAGCAGCTAGGCTGCGAAAGCTAGCATTTTTGAGTGTGTGTGTGTGTCTGTGTGTATATATATATATATATATATATATATATATATATTTCCTCCCCCCCCCCCCCCCCCCCAAGCCTACGGCCTCTGTCTAAGCCTACTCATCCTAGTGAGAACTTTATAGCAGACATGCAAGTCGCCGAAGTGGCGTCCAATTGAAAGACTTGCACCAGGCCCATGAGGCACACGAAATTATTATTATTAGCAGTCATACCAAAGTAAACAGCCGAACAGCTGGTATACAATGTGTCATTTTGCAAGTAACTCTCATTTTGGTGTTACAGGTTTCTCCAGTTACAGGGCTGGTATAGTTCATGGTAGGAGGGCCGGTTTCACAGTGGGGATGGGCACAGGGGTATGAGTCATATGATAGGAAACAGATGCAGAGGGAGCCTAGGTTCTGAAAGTGTTATTGCAGATTTTCTTTCTTTTTTTGGTGGGGGTGTGGATGGGTAACTACTGTAGGTGTGGTGGGAAAAAGTCTGACATAACAGAACTCTCATTTAGGACATGAATTCAGAACATCATACCCATATCTAAGAAGATGATTAATACAGTTGACAACTGGGTAACATTGAGTGACAAGATATACACTCCCTCCATGTATACGGATGGAGAAATAAATAAATAAAATAAAGAGAGATCAGCAGTATCGTGGTCAGATGTGATGCCCCGGGAAATCAGCTTTGGAAATAAGCCATGGGGGAAGGCTGTGATAAGGACAGTGTTATATTGCTGTAAGGAATCGGCATCTTATCAAATACATTTACCTCAAATACTGAGGCTGTGTGGGAGTGAACTTAGGCACAGAATAAATGCTAAACATCAAAATGTAAGTACTATTGCTAGGTTATAGGTTTAATGTGAGCAGGGATGTGTAGCCAATCGCCCATGAAGATGAGATCAACATCAAGGAAAATGTTACATGATTGAAAGTTAGTTAATGTGATCAGAAAGAACATCATCAGATATGTGGTGTCTGAGATCATATTGAGCAGCAGGCAGACCAAGTACATGTGTAACGTGGCTGAGGTGGGGGTTGGCATCCATGGTGGCAGCAAGATGAGAGATGGGGACAGGACAGGCACAGAGTTAAGTTGATCTGGGAAATAGTTGGTGTCTTTGACATAAGAGGAGAGTCTTTGTTCTGTAAGTTGCAGGTGTTAATCAACCAAGGGAGGTATACATTCAGTGGGTGCTTTGAAGCCAGCAACTATGTAACTGCCTGGGCTATTAGGTCTGGATCTTAAGAAACAGCTGAAAGGTGGGAGTGCATGGTTTGGGTGAGTAATAAGTTCCTTGCATTGGGGTATGAGTCCTTGTGAGGTGCGGCATGTTTTAAGCAGAGACTGTAGATCAGCTAGTACTACAGATAGTTGAACTTGATGGCAGATCCTGCAAGTACAAATGTTAGAAAGCAGTTGTAGACCCTCGTATTCATACTCCCAACAGTCAAGTACCAATGAGGTATATCCCTTGTCCACCAGGAGGATAATGAAGGAGCTATCTCTATTTAGGTGATGGAGAATCAGGAGTTTTGCAGAGAACAATTTAGGGTAACGTTGTAGCAACCTGTGAAGGAGTTCTCTACAGGCATGTAAGGGGTGATTCTGTGGTATCAGTAGTGGAGCAAGTTGTGAATGAGGCTGGAACATATCACATTTGTTGTTGGAAAGGTTTTGAGGTTGGATTTCAAAGTGGTACTTCCTGTAACTGGGAAAACGTATATGTCCACAGGGAGAGTTCCCGGAGAAATGACACGTCGTATACTAGCTGTTCAGACATTCACATTGTCATGACTGCCACAAAGTTATGAGTCAGGATGAATGGGAATAGATCAAGGCTGTGTACTGAGAACACAAAATACCACTTGCAGAGCACACTCTACAACACGACAGTCGTTACCTCTGTGCCTATCTCGGCATAAGCACCGCCTGGATTCCACCTCCTCACTCCTCGTAACTCCACAGGCAGGAACTCTTGTTAAAACATGCATTCATTTCACACCACCCATCTGGCTCAAATTTATGTTCATTTATTTACTGTTTTGTTTCAGTTTCCTTTCCAGTAAGTTTCTGTAACTCAGTTTTAGCTTTTTGTATGTTTTATTTCCAGATCTGTGTATTCAACCCCTCCCCGTTGCCATACCAGTCTGCTACATACAATATACTTAGCATTCTGCTCATACTAACTCCTGCATAATATTAACTTTGTCTCGCTTACTGTTCTATCTTCTGCCTTTAACCTCTCAGGTTTCCAAATCTCTTCCTGTGCACTCCCCGACAACCGGGCCTTCCTTCTAGTCCAATCAGGTTAACCTCCTCTAACTCCAGGTCGGCATGACTTTCCCGTAACTCTCCCCACTTCCTAACCCTCACTCGTCCATTTCCTTCATCCCTCCTCCCTTCCCTACAAGTCCTTCTACCAGAAGCTAAAGCCACTCACTCTAAAAGCAAGCATTTTTTTTTTTTTAACTTTTATGTGTATTCTCCCCTGCTAGTGCCTGGTGAGAAGTTTTTCCATACATCAAATTACATTAGAACTTCTGTACTGTGACAGATTTTTCATTGTGTAACACTTCCAAATGTCTGCCTTCATTGCTATGCTCAGAACAGGAATGCTATCTAGAATCTATATACTCACATGGCAATGTATCATTCCTCCAAATCTTCTTTAATTTTTCTATACCAGGTATTTCTCTATCCAGTGGTCAAGCATGCTTCCACAGCTTTGCATTTCTCCTCTTGCTGTTATTACTCTGCAGTTTTGCACCTTCTGGTAGTCTCATTTTTAGGCATGTAACTGTATTCCATTTTCCACTTTCATTTACTTTAATTTTTACAGTTTCTAATTTTGTTTAGCTAATTAAATGTGTGTATTAAACAAATATTTTTACTGAACCTTGCCTTTTTACCTGGTTTTTCCCCTGTCCAATAGTTATTTTACATGTCTTTGACAAACAAATATTACTGGTGTCTATAATGGAGGATAGATAACAACTCACTGTAAAGTGGCTCACTGAGCTGTTGACAGGCGTGTAACATGGACAATCAAATTCACACAACTTAAATTTTTGGCTATGGCCTTCATCATAAAAAGAAACAAATACACTCACACAATCACTCAAAGAACAATATACAGAGTTATTATGTGAATGTATTTGTTTCTTTTTCTGATGAAGGCAATGGCCAAAAATTTAAGTTATGTGAATGTGATTGTCTATTTTTCATGCCTGTCAGCAGCTCAGTTAGCTTCTTTATGGTGAGTTGTTATCTATCCTCCAGTACTGACATTCCAATTGCATTTTCCACTGTTAAAATATTACTGCTGTCTATGTGATAGGAACTGTAGAATTTAGTCTAAGGCACATTTTAATTTACTTTAAGAGATAACTGGTTTCAGCTTCACAGACATCATCAGATTAATAAGAGGGAAATGAAATCCCAATTACGACAGTATTTCTGATATATGAACATGAAATTGTACTGTACACATGCGAACAATTGATGTTATTACTTTCTACATACAAAAGACAGTGACACAGATACGTAAAATGTACTAATTAAGAAGATTCATGACACTTAAGTATTAGGTAATTGCTGCAAATCCTCCAAATGGCTCCAAAATCTTTGTGGGTCTGTTTTTATAAATAAAAGGTATTAACCATATGATTTCCATGTGCTTGCAACAGGTTCATCTTCATATATTATATATTCTGAAATAACTGGAGCTCCATTTTACTCTTACAGGTCTGATGATGGCTGTAAAGATGAAACCAGTTATCTACTCATTAAATTGACATGTGACCAAGGCTGTGAATTCTACAGCTTACATCACTTGTACTATCTGATTCATAAAATGACTTACAATACCAATTAATCAGGTGAAACACTAGGCAAAAAGCTGGGGCTAACAGGGAGTGTCTTAACAAGAGGTCACAGATTTTAAAGCCCTTTTAGGGTAAGAATGCACTCATTGTAAATAAGCTAAAGAGTCCCCCTCCCCCTTTTTGGGCACCAATGCTCAGCCATTTCCAAGGAAAATTTGGTTCAAATAATATGATGTGATTCATATCCCCTGTACAGTTTGTAAGCTATCGTCAATATTTTTAGACTCGGTGGATGGGTAACCAGGTGGGCTGTGTTCAATTCCCCTCCTTGATATTTCTACAACTCTATCTCTATACCCCACAAGAGGGTACTTCATACACTAATCCCACCTCTTTTTCCTATTCTGTCATGTATTGTTCATGGAATAAAATATTGCAGGTTTGCTCCTGTTTGTACTCTAATCTCTCTAATTTTATGCTGAGCCAAGCACCTCTGGAGATAGCTTACACCACAGTATTGATATAGGAATGGGTAAACGAGTTGTAGCACATTATTCAAATGTATTTTCTTGAGATACAGCTGAGCATTGCCAACCAAAAGGGGTGTCTTTAGTTTACTCACAAAGTGTACTTCCTTAATACAAAAGGGCTTTAAAATCTGAGACCTCAAATTAAGATTGTCTCCTTGTTATTAGAAACAGTTGCATAATGCAGCACATTTCATTTGCTAAATGAAATGAGGAACTATAAAAATAGAGCAGATGAAGTGGGAAACTAAAATACAATTACATACTTAAAAATGAGATACACAGAAATTGCAAATTATCAGAGCAGTAATAGCAAGAGGAGAAAAACAAGGCTGTCGGAAACTTGCATGCCAACTGAAAAGGTAAATACTCGCTACAGGAAAATTAAAGAATTATTTGAGAAAAGAGTTACTGCTATGTGAACATCTAGAACTCTGATGGTAAACTCGTACTGACCAAAGATATGATTGAAGTAATACACAAGGGAACATTGACGCAGCACAGAAAAGACAAAATCAAAATAATGCACCAAGAGCTGATGATATTCACCTGTCCAGTTAGCTGTGTATTTTAAGGAGCTGCTTTCTGGAACACATTGATATACTAGCCTCGGTTCAAATGTACCTGGCAGATTAAATGATGGTTGGCATGCCAACCAGTCCAGATGTACTTTTAGGTATTTTTTTCATATTCCCCTAGATGAATATTGGGTTAGTACCCATGTTGCACATCAAGTTAGATGACTCGCAAATGTTTAGAAAACTTTTACACAGATTACAAATTACGCAGACCACACATTTCCTCCCAGGTGGTAATGGCATGACAGCATGGAGTGGATCTGGCCACTCCTTAAACTAACCACGCCAAATTCATGGTAACAATGCTGACCCTGCATTAGTGCAGGATAAATGCAAAAAGAAAAGGAGTACATGATACTCCTTGTGAGTTATGTATATATTTTTTCATCTCTGCTCCATCCTTTACAAACTCGTTGCCTCCTGGCTCATATCCAGCTGCTATAGACACAGATGCAAGACCTGTATCATAAATCTTCCAATTATTCCACTCTTATCAGTGGCGTCTCATGATGCATGAATGGTGAAGCTACCCACCTGTGCAAGCAACTTTAGTTTCAATATCTGTGCTCAATTCTGTGTTGGCAGGACTATTAAAATGTTGTCAGACCATACGAGTGTCCACAAGCACTTCACCTTTACTGTTGGCAATTACGGAAACTCTCCCAACGACATACCCTTTGCATCTCCATTTTGTCTATCTTGTCGTTATTTGTTTTCCACACTTTTCAAGTGACCGTATAACCTTGGCCTCAATTTTTATGACTTGCTCTGCAAGTGTATCTCTTTCACTACTTTTGTTACTCTTCATTTCACATTCCTGTAGTTTATTTACACCTCTTTTCTCCACTGTCTGCCTCCACAGCTGAGTACTTAGTATGGCTGAAGACCCGGGTTTGATGCCCAGTTCCACCAACCATTTTTCCTCAGTGGTAAGACTGCAGTGGTGTGCACTCGGCCTCACGAGGCCAATTGAGGACCCACTCAACTGGGTGGTTGTGGTTCCATGTTAAGAAACTAACCACCAGGAGAGGATTGTGCCCACCACATGCCCCTCCACACCACATCAGCCGCCATCGGCCGAGGTTGACACGACAGTCAGTTGGGCCTGCTTGGCCCATCCAGGACCAGAATGGAGAACTTCATCTCTCATCTTCTTTTCTATTAACCACTTTTTAACAATATCGTGAAATGGATAGATCGCTTATTGCCATAAATATGACAGTCTGAGTGACAGACAAGCATGACGAAAAGATTGTGCCAAATGCTTTCCTCGATACAGGAGCCAACACACAATCGATAAAGTACTTGAAACACAATTCACACTAAGTTAAATGCTGTCTCTAGCTGCTGTGGTCAGAATGTGCTGCATCAAATGGAAGAGCATTCTGGAGTGTTGTGAGAAGGGGTAGGGGTGGGAGGTACCAGGGGGGAATTGTGTACAAGCACAGACTAGAAGGCCAGAGTGAGGCTGTTGCTGCAGTAATGGAGGCTGCGGGAGAAGGAAGGTGAGGGGATTGGAGCAATGAAATGAATTATTGGCAGAACCAGAAATGAGGCTACTAAATGCAAAAGTTTGTGAGAGGCATTGTGTCAGGTGGACACAGTAGGTTGCCCAAGGTTGAGGCCCATGGTGAATGTGCTGCAAGGATAAATCTCACTGCCAGAGTTCAGAATAGCTGTTGGCGGAGGGGAGGATCCCGGATCATAAAGCGGCCACTGAAATCGAGTGTGTCATGTTTGGCTGCAGGTTGTGGCACAGGGTGGTCTGCTTTGGTCTCGGCCACTTTCTGGTGGTGGCAGCCAGTCACCCCGATGGACAGCTGGACGGTAGCTGTGCCTATGCAAGAGGCTCTGCAGTGAGTTTGGCAGAGATGGTATATGACACGGCTGTTTTCATAGGCGGCCCAGCCTCTGATAGGGTAGGATAGGCCTACAGCTGGAATAGAATAGGATGTGCATGGTGGTCGGTTTGGGTAAGACTTGCACCTAGGTATGCCACAGGGATGTGGTCCCTGTGGCAAGGGGCTAGGTCTGGGTGCAGCATAGAGATGCACTAGGATGTTGCGGTCGGTGGGTATATGAGGAATGACCACTTTAAGAGAGTTGGCAAGAATGTTGGATAGGATGACCCCCATTTCTAAGAACCAATTTTATAAACTGGACATCTGCAGCTGTTGTGAATAAATTCTGCTATCAGCTGGTTAATTCGGTTCATTAAACTCACAAAACTGGTTTTGTGGCTTATAGTGTCATCCTCAAGTGCACCTTCTATGTTTCAGATGGATTCCCTATTGTTTTAATGGCAGATTAGATTGAGAAAATTAGATTCATCTAAAAGCCTTTTATGCCATAGATTGAGCACCTGAGGACATGGCTATAAGATGCAAAACCATTTGTTTCAGGTTAATGGGAAATATCCATGTCCAATATCCTTGTATATATTCTATATATGTAGGATGAAAAGTACTAAATAAATAAAGAATAAACCAAATTTACCAGTTGACAGTGGAATTGTTTTATTCTCATTTTTTCATGTAATGGTGATAGATAATGAAAGCCCTGATGAATGTGGCTCTGTTGCTCCAGTATTAGGTGATAAGGGATGTACCTTTGTAGCTTCACCTTGGGAATTGTGGTATGATTGCAGGTGTGCTGGGATGTGACAAGGAAAATATGTTTGGTGAAAAAAGTCGGGAGGATATTGTCTATCTGTAAAGGATTTTGCGAGACCTTCAGCAAACTGCAAAAGGAAGTTATTGTAACTGCATATACACTATCCAGGGATGGCCAGGCTGTATGGGAAGGATCTTTTTGGCGTGGTACGGGTGTCAGCTGTTGAAATGCAGTAAGTGTTGGTGGTTGGGGGGTTTAGGATGTACAGTTGTGTGTATGTGGCCATCAGCGAAAAAGTCTATTTAAAGAAGGTGGCATACTGGGTTGAGATGAATCAGGTTTAGTGGGTGGCAGCAGGGGTGTTGATTTTGTGAAGGAATGAATGTAGGGTTTCTGAGTTCATTAGTCCAGATCATGAAGAGATAATCAACGCACCTGAACCAGGCCAAGGATTTTGAGTTTTGGGAAGACAGGAATCTTTATCAGTAGGTGACCTAAAGACAAACTGGCACACAAGGGTGCCATGTGGGTGACCATGTTTGTGCCAAAGATTGTTCTAACAATTCACCTTTCAAAAGAGAATTTATGAGTTTTAGGATACAGTTAGTAAGGTGGATAATAATGAGGTAGAGGGTTTAGTGCCTGAAGGATGTAGCAGCACTCAGGTTGTTGGTGTATAGCAATAATTCTTTCAGTGGCTGAATAACCAAGTGACAATGGGTCATTCAAGATTGCTGGATTTGAGGATTTTGGGTAACATGTAGAATGTATGTGTGTATGTGTAGCATATGGTTAAATTTTGGTGTAGGTTTGAAGGCGAAGTCTTAGAATTGAAACTGCTGTGGGCTGAGGATATTAGTGGAACAGCCCTCGTAAATTAGTCGTTTGTCATCCACCCGATCTCCACAACTCCTAGTTCATCCCTATGTCACTCCTAATTCTGACCCCTTACCAGAGGGCTCAAATCCTTGTGTAAGACTTAGGTGCAAGACCTGCCCAATCCTCCCATCCAGCACTTCCCCTTCCATTCCTGCCATAAGCTTGTCCTACCTGTCAGAAGCCGGACCACCTACGAAAGCAGCCATGTCATTTACCAGCTCTGCTGCAATCACTGCACAGCCTTTTACATTTGGCACGACTACCGACCAGTTGGCCATCAGAATGAATGGCCACGACCACACAGCGGCCAAGAGAGGTCGGACCTCCCTGTGGCACAACAAGCACAACACGCCGGATTTCAGTGACTCTTCGCAGCCCGGGCCATCTGGATCACCCTCCACCACCACCTCGTTTGAGCCGTGCAGACGGGAGTTGTCCTCACAGTGCATTCTCTGCCCCTGAAGCCACCTGGCCTCGACCTACTGCCTCACTCCATCTGTCCTCTCCTCCACATCCCCTCAATCTGTTTTTCTCTGCACTCTGCTAACAAACCCACCAATCTTCCCCCACACAGCCTGCCTCTTCTGCCCCCTGCTGGCTCCACTAGGCAATGCAGTCCCCCCCCCCCCCCCCATACACATACCTCACATCCGTTACCCTCTCCCCTCCACACAGATTGCTCTTCCACTTAATGAGGTACACTCCAGCTAGAGGAACCTGAGTTTGCAGTCAAGTGTGTATGGGCTGTGTACATTATTGTGTGAATGTGTGTTTATTTGGCCTCCATCTGCAAAGAAGGCTTTGGCTGGAAACAAGTGCACAGTCATTTTTTCCTGCCAGTTCACAGCTTGGTGAGTCATCTTTATAGTGATCACCAATCTATCCTTTTCACAATGTTGTTTATAATATAGTATTGGGCTATAGTAACATAAGTATATTAATTCTTTGACATTTTGTAGAATGCTTTTTTTCCCTACCATTTCAGAGGAATGTTTCTTTCTAGCTGTAGCCAGGAACTCACAATTGTTTACATTAAATTTCATTCCATACTGTCACGCAGTTTCTTCCCAATAATCAATAAGTTTCTGAATCGTTTCCTGCCTGTGTTCTCAGATTATCAAGTCATTTGTAAACGCCATTACTTTCATCCTATCTTTTGCTGGATTTTCTGTCACGTTAGTCATCTCGCCAATGACCACACTGAAGAGGAGTGGTGGCAGGTCAGTGCCCTGTATCAGACAGCTTGTTTGCTGGAACCATCTATCCTTTCTTTCCCACTATTGCACAACTCAGGTAAATGCCTGAATGGTTCCTTTCAAACTGCATGTCCAACATCAAGTAATTATTCAATGTATGTCATATATTCTGACAGACTGTAAAACAATTTTTCAATAAGAAAGATTTAGTACTCAGCAGCTTTTGTAGCTTTTCCTCAAAATCATCGTACCCTTGAGATGTACGGCCCACCAGAGGGGCATACATCCAAACTACTCCAATAATTATTCAATTTGTCATTACCTATTCTCATTCATCTGATATCTTTCTGCCAGTGTTCCAATGTTCAAAGTTCCAATTCATAGTCTGTTTACCTTGCAGAGTAACATTCTTTTTGAGGCTAGTTCCTTTCCACATCCCATAGTGGCTAGCTAGGCCTATCACTCCGTCAGTAAACTTTCTAGATGCAACCTGAATTTTAATCACATTTCAAAAGTTTGTTTACTGACTGCCAAAGGTACCTCCATTAACCTTATAAATGCAGTCCACTTTCTTTTGCAAGAAGTAGATACTACTTGCTATCAGAACTTTATACCTGGTATACTCCAAGTTTCTGTGTTTGATCAGTCAAACCGTTGACATACTTTGCTAAAAAAATCATTTAAAAACAGGCATGCATTTCTAACATAAAACAAGTGCTTAGTGTTACATCTTCATAATTCTGATGATGCAGAAATTGATCTACTCCAAGGTTGGCTTTAACCAGTCATCTTGTCTTTCTGTAGATTATTTGTGATGATATTTGATAACTATGGCTCACTAAAGTGCTTATTTAATAATAGTTGTAATTATCAGCACTGGAGTTGTTGCTGGAGTTGTTGCAGGTGATATTTGGCTTGTCTCGTAAATATCAAATAATAGATGGAATAATTTTTATGGCTGGTTCTCTTAAGGGTCATAAACAGTATGAAGAAATCTCATCTAATTCTAATGTTTTGTTTCCCATTTGCAATACTGCCAGGTCTGCCTTCATTTCTATGCTTACTACAGGAGTGCCACAACTCCAAAACTCAATTACAACCACCGTCTGTTTTCTCTGTGGGCACAGCTACTAAGAAACTGTTAGGCACCAGGTTGTAGTTCCATTTAGCTAGAATAATTGTGACATAAATCAGTTGACAAATGCATTGCTGAAACTGATGGACAAGTTGTGCTCTTTGGTAGCAATATAACTGACAATTGTGAACACAAACAGTAAATAAAATACAGTCTAGCAATAGTGAGAAAATATTTCCCAAAAAAGAGAAACATACAGGGGTGCAATGTGTATAAGTGCAGATGTTTCTATTAGTGACTGATGATGGCGTACTGAACAACATTACACCATTCCTTACATCATTTGGAGACTAATATTTTTTGCTGTTACAAGTCATATGTTTTTACATTGGGTAATACCACCACTTGCAAGTGACACAAACATGGCACTAATGTTTATTTTCCCCAATGTCATTGGAGGAGCTATTAAGGTGTGGATGTGAGGAATCAAAACTGATGGTCTCTACTGCCAGGCCTCATTCGCCTGACAGTCATTATGGCCACACAGAAAAGAACCGGTCATAAACTTTGTGGCATGTCTGTTGGCAGACTGCTCAACAAAGAGCAAAAACAAACAACACACTTGTGTGTGTCCATATTATGCTCTGAAACTAAAATCAGAATTCCTCCTACAGGCCTCAAAAGGCCGACTGCTGCTGTGTAATCCTCCGAAGGGGACGACGTTGGGTCACGAAGAGTGATGTTGTTAGTGGCCTCACTGCCAGTCGTTATGTTGGTTTTCTTGACCGGAGCCACTACCCACACTCGAGTATCTCCTCAATTGGCCTCACAAAGGCCAAGTGCATCCGCTCACCAACAGCGTTCAGCAGACCCAGACGGTGTGCTGTCTGAGTGCTAGCCGCACTCGACAGTGCTTAACTTTAATGACCTAGCAGGAAGCAGTCTATCCACTGCAGCAAGGCCATAGGCTCTGTATTAAGCTGCAATCTGTACAAATATCTGCACTTATATCCATTACATCCTGTAGCCTGTAGAGTATACAAGAGGTCTATGACAGCTCCAAACTGACAGACCAATAATTGTTGTGCTCTGAGCTATTGAAAAACGTGGCCTGAAACAAGACAGACCCACTTTTACTGACGAGATGTCATATTAAATCCACCGCCTTCACAGAAGGTATTGAAAATGAAGTTATTGCCATTAAGCACAGAAGTCTCCACATTGTTTTCTTAGCACCTTCCTGCATGTGAGTGATACCTCAGTTTTTCTTTTGAACCTTCACCAAAATAATACTCTCGCCTCGCTGAGGAAGTAACTATTCATTCCGAAGCCTAGGACAGTGTCATGTATTTTTATACGTGCCCATCAGCAGCACTGAAATCTTGGTGACTTTTCAACAGCTCTCCCCATTTCCTAAGCCTTGCCAGTCCAGTTCCTTCATCCCTCTTCACCTCTGACAGAATAATTAGGCACTGGCTCTGAAGCTCATACATTTGAGACAGAGAGTGCCTCCAGGTTCAGCAGCATCTCTACACAACAGTCTGCTGCTAGCTAGTGCGGCGTCTCCTGCTCCTGTCGACAGGGTGAGAAACCCGCCTAACACATTGGCGAAGGTTTAAAAGCAGACAGACCAACAGTTGCACTGACACTTTTGCACTTTGGTATTATACAGTGTCTTACAAATAGTCTGTGCCAAGACTACTGCCTATGATCCAACAATGCCCGATACAGCCAAAATGCATGATTAACATTTGGTGACAAAGTTCTGCAAGTTCTATCTTGTCCCTAACTTTCTTTGCTGCATCAGCTGCTGACATGGACTGGCCGGCTTTATATCTGCTTGTACATTTTCATATCCTTTTCACGAGTTTTCTCCAGTCACTATTGGATGAATAGATCTATTATCTTCCAAATCATATTTAATTTTGAGAAATTTATTGTTTTCATTAATGTATTATATAAACAACATGTACCCAGAAACAAACCTAGGAATCAGGAAGGGGTGCAGCGAACGTACCACTTTCACGGTGAATAACAAAATAGTTTATGGGTTTCGTGACAAATGCTTCTGAGTACACTTACCACTATTCAGCATCCGTTACACTTCCCACCTTTCTCAAAACATCCATTCGTGTGGCGAGGCAGGAAGCAAGCCCATCTTGTGAAGATAGTATATTTATAGGGGAAGGGTGGAGGGCGGGTTACTTCCCATCCCCCTGCTGTACTCCTCCTCCTCACACTTGTTCTGCTCATAACCGTACCTGTAAACATAAAAGTATATCATCTGATAACTTTTCTCGAAGATTACACTTATCAAAGTGACAAGGATCAGAAATAATGCACACACATATGAAAAAACTGAACTGCAACAAAATTAAAATTGCTAAAGACAAAGCAAATTATGAGTCTATTTTAAATTCCACACATAAATGGTAGGCATCTTGGAGTTCCATTAAGAAGATGATCAATAAAGGGTACATCCAAAAAGTAAATTTTCCAATGTCATTTTCTTTTAAGTAGACATATTTAGCCGGAAAATTGCACACGCACAACAGATGTATGACACGACAATTAAGTGCCAGCCAGACAGGTCCTGCTCGGTGACAGTACTGTGGCAGCAGTGCCCCAAAATGGTGTCTCTTATTTGTTCACCGGCCCCTGTGAGCTTTGGCCAGAGATAATGCTCCTCAAAACACAAAACGTAGTGACAATCAGCTCTGTCATGTCTACGGGCACAACATCACGAACAAACAGACGGTGTGTCACTGGTGTAGGCACTTCTCTGAAGGTGAAAGCAGTGGCAGACTAAGGGGGGGAGGGGGCAGAGGGGGCAGACCGACCCAGGCCTCCGGTCTTGGGGGGCCTCCAAATACCTCGAAAGGAACTTTTTTTTTGGAGCACGCTTGGCATGTAGTTCTGCTGGGGCCTCCAGTTACTCACGATGTGCTGCCACACTAACTGAATTAGATCACCTACTTCAGTTAGTGTGGCAGCACATCGTGAGTAACCGTCACTTCACGATTACAAAGCTCAGCAGCCATTTTCAACAGATACTGCACACCTCATTGTGTCAAATTATTGTGAAGAACTTGCTGTTCATTAAATGAAGGAAATTTACTGAAATGCACTATCAGATAAATACTTTTGTTGCTTAAACATTTATTGGATGAGAATTTTGATATCCAACTGAATTTTTTTTTGTTTTGTTTTAGGGCGCACAACTTCTATGGTCATTAGCGCCCAGACAAGAACATAGATTCGCTAGATCTAAAAAAAATTGGTGACTGTCAGAGCATCAAGAAGATGCTAAAAACGAAAAATAAAAGACAATTGAAAGGGTTAAATATCCTTCGATAAGTTGGTCTAGTTGATAAAACGCAAAACTCGAGCAGCTGCTCGTGTGTCATTAGCTAAAATTTCCTCCAGAGTAGACGGAAAGTGAAGGGCTACACAGAGGTGATTAAAATTAACACAAGACAGTAAAACATGTCACACTGTCAGCAGTTCACCACAGGAGCATAGCGGTGCATGGTCAGCGGATAGCAAGTGACGGTGGCTGAAACGGCAGTGACCGATCCGCAACCGGGCCAGGATGACCTCCTCTCGCCGAGAGGGGCGTGAGGTGGTCCTCCAAGCGGTCGGGATCGGTTTTACAGTTCTCAATTTATTGTTGTACAGTGAAAACCACGCACTGTGCCATGACGACACCATAATCCGGCAAAGAGCCCGTTGAACATCGTCCAATGTGACGCAAAAGGTAGCCATGCGAGGCAAAAGAGCTGCGGCCTTGGTTGCTATGTCGGCGGTCTCATTCCCGGGCACACCCACGTGGCCAAGGATCCACAGGAAAGAAACATGACAGCTGTCATCTGCTAGCAACTGGAGGGAGCGTTGGATCCGATACATGAGAGGATGGTTCGAGAAAGGATCCTTAAGACTCTGCAGGGCACTAAGGGAGTCCGAACATATGGCATAGAAAGGTTGGCGGTGGCGGCAGGTATACAAAACAGCCTGGTGGAGGGCAAAAAGCTCAGCCGTGAAGTTCAAGCACCGGTCAGGGAGCTTGTATTGGAAACGGTTGTCCCCGACGACGAAGGCAGATCCGACACCGGCAGTGCTCTTGGAACCATCAGTGTAAATAAATATGGCATTATCGAATCGCGAACAGAGGTCGACAAACCTCGAGCGGTATACCAAATCCGGAGTGCTCTCCTTGGGGAGTGAACTAAGTTCAAGGTGAGTGTGAACCTGGGCCTGATGCCAAGGGGGCAGTGGGCTTTCGCTCAACCGAAGGGTGGAAGGAAGGGTAAAATCGAGCCACTGTAGCAGGCGGCGAAACCAAACTCCAGGTGGAAGCAAGGCAATCACAGACAACTGATATTTGCGATCGAGTGAGTCGTCAAAAAATAATCGGTAAGATGGATGGTTGGGCATCGACCGCAGGCGGCATGCGTACCGACACAAGAGTATGTCACGCCGAGTGGTCAAGGGTAATACAGCAGCCTCGGCATACAGACTTTCAACAGGGCTGGTATAGAATGCACCGGTCGCCAGACGTAATCCCCGATGGTGAATAGAGTTGAGACGGCGGAGAATCGACAGCCGTGCAGAAGAGTATACAAGGCTTCCGTAGTCGAGCTTCACCTGAACAATGGCCTGGTACAGGTGAAGCAGGACAGTACAATCTGCTCCCCATGACGTGCCACTGAGGACACGAAGAACATTAAGGGATTGGGCACAATGGGCAGCCAGGTAGGACACGAGTGTGGACCAGTTTACGATCCAACATGAGTCCCAAGAATTTTGTAGTCTCCACGAAAGGGAGAGCAACAGGGCCGAGACGTAGAGAAGGTGGAAGAAATTCCTTGTATCTCCAGAAGTTTATACACAACTTTTTCTCCGTGGAGAATCGGAAGCCGTTTGTGATGCTCCAGGAATATAGACGGTCAAGACAGCATTGAACACAACGTTCCAAGAGACACGTCTGCTGGGCGCTGCAATAAATTGCGAAATCGTCTACAAAAAGGGATCCGGAAACGACGGCTGAAAGGCAATGTACGATTGGATTGATTGCAATGGCAAAGAGAGCCACACTCAAGACGGAACCCTTCGGTACCCCATTCTCCTGGCAAAATGTATCTGACAGAACAGAGCCCACCTATACCTGAAACTTGTGATCCGCCAAAAACGCTTGAATAAAATGAGGGAGGCGGGCCCCGAAGGCCCCATGTGTGCAATGTGCAGAGAATGCCCGCTTTCCAACAGGTATCGTATGCCTTCTCCAAGTCGAAGAACACTGCTACTGTTTGACGCTTCTTGAGAAAGTTATTCATAATGAAGGTCAACAACGTAACGAGGTGATCAGCAGCAGAGCGGTGTCAATGAAAATAACATTGGACATTTGTTAGGAGGCATCGAGATTCGAGGAGCCAGACCAGCCGAGCGTTAACCATGCGTTCCATCACCTTACAGACGCAGCTCGTCAGGGAAATGGGGCAATAACTGGAAGGAAGATGTTTGTCCTTCCCTGGTTTGGGGATGGGGACAACAATGGCTTCACGCCAACTTGTGGGAACATGACCTTCAGTCCATATGCAATTGTAGGTACTAAGTAGAAAACACTTGCCCGCAGGTGAGAGGTTCTTCAGCATCTCAATAGGAATGGAATAGGGCCCAGGAGCAGAAGATCAAGACAGGAAGAGAGCATGGTCTAGCTCCTGCATGGTGAAGGCGACATTATAATGTTCACGATTAAAAAAGTGGAAAGAAGGCGGCCATGCCTCCTCTACCTGTTTGCGAGGGAGAAAGGCAGGGTGGTAATGGGCAGAGCTTGAAACCTCCGCAAAGAAACGGCCCAATTCGTTGGAAACATCAGCGGGGTCCATGAGGACTGCATTCTCCACGGTCAGGCCAGGAATCGGGGAGTGGACCTTGATGCCGGATAAACGGCGTAGGCCACCCCAAAACCCCGTGGAGGGAGTAAATCGGTTAAAAGAACTAGTAAAAGCAGTCCAACAAGCTCTTTTGCTGTCGTTTATGATACGACGACATTGCGCTCTCATACGTTTATAATTTATGCAATTCTCCAAAGTTGGGTGTCGGCGGAAGGTGCGTAAAGCACGGCGCTGGGCTCTAAGCGCGTCTCGGCAAGCTGCAGTCCACCAAGGGACCGGGACACAACGTGGAGAAGAGGATGTACGAGGTATGGAATGTTCGGCAGCTGCGAGAATAACCTCTGTGAGGTATTCGACCTTACTGTCACAGCTGGGAAAATCCTGATCGTGAAAAACAGCCATGGAAGAATAAAGCCCCCAGTCGGCTTTAGAAATGTTCCAACTGGTGGGATGAGGAGATGGGGAATGATGCAGGAAGTTGATGACACAAGGGAAATGGTCACTCGAGTACGTGTCAGAAAGTGCATACCACTCAAACTGACCGGCAAACTGAGGAGTGCATATCGCAAGGTCTATGTGGGAGTGAGTATGGGTTGTCAGAAAGGAAGGTCGGTGCACCGGTGTTGAGGCAGACAATATTGAGGTGTTGGAGAAGGTCCACCAAAAGGGAGCCTCTTGGACAATGTGCCGGAGAGCCCCATAGGGGGTGGTGGGCATTGAAGTCGCCTGCGAACACGAAAGGTGAAGGGAGCTGGTCGACGAGGTGTAGCACATCTGCCCGAGTAAGGGCAGATGACGATGGCGAATAGACAGTACAGAGGGATATGGTAAATGTGGATAGATAGATGCGGACGGCAACTGCCTGTAGGTGAGTATGCAATGAAATGGGATGGTAATAGACGTCGTCTCGAGTGAACATCAGAACCCTCCATGGGCTGGGGTACCTTCCACAGGAGGCAGGTCGAAACGCACAGAGGTGTAGTGAGGAAAGTCTGCATGATCACTTGGACGCAACTTAGTTTCTTGGAGACAGACTAGAAGCGGGCAGTGCAATATTCCATTGAAGGAGCACCATGATAAAAAATGAGAGAAGAAAAGGAGATAAAAAGGAACAAGCAGGTGGGGTCACCTCGACGGCCGCTGAGGACCGGATTTCGAGGGAGCACTGCTATCGCTGTCTAGGGGCAAAGGGTCGTGGTCCATAGGTTCGACCGACGCGCCTGCCACCTCCCTGAGTTGATCAGGAGGGGCAGTTTCCACCGCCAGTAAAGGGCCGGGTGCCCGGCAGACGGAGCGTCCCGGTGAAACAGAAGACAGTCGAGGCCGGCAACTGTTGGATGGCGTGACTGAAGAGTCACGCCGTGGCGGGGAAGGAGGGGGGCTATTCTTTTTGTGAGCCTTCTTTGAGGCATGACGGGCAGAGCAAGCGGTTGACGATGGAGAAGACGTAGTCTTGAGGAAGTCTTTACGAACAGGTTCTTTTTTTGAACTGCGGGCAGCGGATTTAGGTGCCCGGGATGTTTGGGAACTGGCTGGCGAATGTACTGTAGAACGGGCAGAAGGGATCGGAGAGGTGGAACGAGCAATTTTTGGGCTAGCCGACCTGATAATAGTGTCACAGAATGTTAAGTTGCAGGTCTGAATGCCTACCTCCTTAGTTGGTCGAGGTGAGGTGAGGACCTGGTTAAAAGTACCCGATGGGAGTACAGCGGGCTTCCTACTCGCTAATAACTTCTGAGCGGCATAGGTTGAGACCTTTTCCTTCATGCGAATCTCTTGGATGACCCGCTCTTCTTTATAAACGGGGCAGTCCCGTGAAGAAGCAGCATGGTCACCCATGCAATTAATGCAGCGAGGGGATGGAGGTAGACAGTCACCCTCATGGGCGTCCCTGCCACAGGTGGCGCACTTTGCTGCATTCGGACAAGACTTACTGGTATGGTTATATCTCTGGCAATGGAAGCAGCGCGTAGGGTTGGGTATATACGGGCGAACGGAGATGACTTCGTAGCCCGCCTTCACCTTAGATGGTAGATCAACCCTGTCGAAAGTCAGGAAGACAGTACGAGTTGGCACGAGGTCGTTGTTAACCTTTTTCATGACGCGATGGACTGCCGTAACTCCCTGATCAGATATATAGCGGAGTATTTCCTCATTGGATAACCCATCCAGGGATCTCATGAAGACTACCCCCCGTGAAGAGTTGAGAGTGCGGTGAGCCTGCACTTTTATTGGGAAAGTATGAACTAGTGTAGGCAGAGGTAATTTTTGTGCCTGAAACGCATTCTCAATTTCAAGCAACAAAGTTCCATTGCACTGTCTGGAGCAGGTCTTCAAGGGACCTGCGATCGCATCGACTCCCTTCTGAATGATGAACGGATTCACAGCAGAAAAATCCTTATCGTCAGTACGTGACACCACTAGGAACTTAGGAATGGTAGGCAAGAATTTTTGTGGCTGAGAATCATCGTGTTTCCGCTTATGGGTCAAGGTTAGAGAAGATTTGGAAGGTTTCATAGCGGAGGTGTCTCCCATGATTACCGGCGTCTCCGATGGCGCGCTCCTTCCTTGTGGGGGCCCTCACGGAGGGCACACCTGCCTTAGGTGACTGTTCGCACCTCAGGTCACACCTCCCGAGAACGGACGGAGGGACCAATCGGCATGTTCGGAAGGTATCAGCTCGGGAAATCACCCCTCCCTAGGCCCGGCCTTTACCGGAGGGTACGTACGTGCCCTACATGTCTACCTGGGGCGGGGAGTTACGCCTTACCCCGTCACCGGCTACACAGAGCGTGGGTTGACCTTCAGACACGCACAGGGAAGAAAAAAGAGGGAGAGAAAGGGATGAAGGAGGGAGAATCTCAAACGCCGAGGCGGAGATTAAACAGCGGGTCGAGGACAAGGAGAAAGGGGGGAAGGCTAAAGAACAGGAAAGGAAGAGGACCAAGAACAGAGGAAGTAAGAGAAAACGAAAAAAGAAACCTTGGACTGACTAAAAATGCCCGTCTCCGGGCGAAGGCACAAACCGGGGGGAAAGAGGGAAGCGGCCTGGGGCGGAAGAAAGGTCGCTTCAGCTCGGGGCCCCATGTGCCACACACGTACCCGCAAAAGAGCTGTGGGCCCCCTGGGGGGGGCAACTGAATTTTATTATTAGTGTACTCAAGCTAGGAAACGATGGGTTACTGTATATATGTCTATTGATGATTCTGTGTACTTTTTAAGGGGATATAATTTTGCATTTTGCAAAAGTCTAATCATAGCAAAGAACAGAGCTGAATGTGTCCTTAGCTTTGTAGAACTGAATAACTCTGTCTCATCTTGCATAAATATTTCATAACTGATTTTCCAATTTGTGGCTCATATTTCTGAACTTCTGTTTACTATAGATGCATTCTTGTCCTCTACTGTTTTGCAAATTAGTGTTCAACATGGAAACTTTTGACGTGTATTTATTATTGACTGAAATGTGGAACTATTAAGTTCTGATGCTGTGTTTACTATCATGTTCTGTGTGCCAGACAAATAAATTTTCAGAAAGAAATGTAATTAGGATAGATTGCAACACACCGTAAGGAAAAAAGCTGAGCTGTAGACAGGAACATAAAAATTATAATCACATTCACACATCATTTTTTTTTTTTTTTTTTTTTTTTTGCATTTGACCATCATCAGAAAAAGAGCAAACATAATATTTTCATTCTGCAGGGGATCGTGCACTGACATAAATCTTCCTGGTGGATTATAACTGGGATTCAAACCTGGCACCTTTACCTTTCACGGGCAAGCGTTCTATGTGATTGAGCTATCCTGGCACACTTCACGGTCCGTCCTCACATCCTTACTTCCGAAAGTACCTCATCTCCTCTTTCCCAATCTTCACATAAGTTCTCCTGTGAACCTTGCTGGACTAGCACTACTGGAATAAAAGATGTGGTAGAAACAAGAAACATAGCTTCGTAGCTTAGCCACAGCCTAGGGGATGTTTCCAGGTTCGAATTCCAGTTTTAGCACACAGTTTTAATCCACAGGAGGTTTCATATCAGTGCACACTCCACTGCAGAGTGAAAAATATTCTGGATCCATCCTCTAGGCTGTGGCTAAAAATGACTCCACCAAATTGTTTCTTCCGTACTGCTAATACTCCAAGGTTTGTAGGAGAACTTCTGTAAAGTTTGTCAAGTAGAAGGTAAGGTACTAGTAGAAGTAATGTTGTGAGAACAGACCACGAAGTGAGTCGGGATAGCTCAATCGGTAGAGTGCTTAACCGTGAAAGTCAAAGGTTCAAAGTTCGTATTCCGCGGCACAAAGTTTAAATCTGCCAGGAAGTTTTGGAGCAGACATACATTCACACACTCACTCGGGCACAGCTCGTACGCACATAAGTGCCATTTCCAGGAGTTGCAACTGACTGATACTTTAACAGTGAGTGAGGTGGGGTGGAGAGAGGAGAGGAGAGAGGAGAGGAGAGAGAAGTGGAGGGGAAGGAAGGGGAAGGGGGAGGGGGAGAATGCAAATCAGGGGTGGAGTAGAACATTCTGCACGCCTGGCAGGGTGTGCGTGTATCAGTGGGATGAAAATTAAAAAATGAGATGAAGTATGGAATGCAATGGAGGGAGAGGGGGAGTGGGAGTGAAAAGGCGGGATGCAGAGAAGGGGAAAAGGTGCACACAGTTGGGAGGGGGTGTAAGCGGGAAACTGTTAGGTGTGAAGTGCAGGGACAGTAGGTCAGTAGGTTAACCAGCATTCAGAGCAGTGAGGCTGAGAGGCTTCAGAATGTGTTGTGAGGAAAATCCAATCCGTCCAGTCCAGGTGATGGTGAGGAGGAGCCAGATGGCCTGGGTTGTAGAGCAGTCCCTGAAACCAAGCGTGGCTGCTTTCACAAGTGGCTTGGTCTCTGATGGGACAGGATAAGCCTGTAACGAGACTGGAATAGGAAGTACAGGGTGGGTGGATTGAGTAGGTATTGCAATGGGATCTTCCACAGGAATATGATCATTGTGGCAGTGATATGGGGCTTAGGGTGGTATAAGGAAGAAAGGAAGGAATGAAGATTTAAGAGTTTAATATCTCATCAACTACATGGTGATTAGAGACTAAGCTCTTATTGTTTGAGTAAGAATGAGAAAGGATATCTGCTGTGCCCTCTCAATCGAACCATCCCACTTAAGGATGGACTAGGATGTTGTCGACTTGGAGTGGGATACAGAAAACCACACTCAAATGGATCAAATGAACCGTACACTTCGTAAGGCATTTCACCATGTATCCTCATGTCCTGAAACGAAAGTCAACCTACCCTATATACCAACACCTCCACTGCAACCTCCACAATTCCTAATCCATCCCTATGCCACTCCCATTACCAGCCCCTTACCACAGGGCTCATATCCGTGTGGAAGACTTAGGGGCAAGACCTGCCCAACTACACACGCAATGAATATGATGTGGGATATCATAACAGAAACATGTTTAGACAATAATATATATTAATCTTAGAAACGAATAAAAATTGAATTTGAATGTAAAGTTGAAACAATACTTACTTTCGAACTGAAACTTGCATCATGTGGCCTAGGTCACTCCATCAAATCAGTCAGATAGACAGTATATCCCATTAATTACTTATGGGACTGAGTTTTGATGCTTCGTTTCAATTCTTTTTTTGTTCTGTTATGGAGGAAAAGAATTTAAATTTATTTAATTTCCTTCAGCTTGCTCACAATCTATAAATTTATATGATAACAGTAATGTGAAACAGCATATATGATAAAATGCAACCAAGTGGATGTGGGAGACAATAACGGAAAACATATTTAATCAAATAAACATATTTAGACAAATGTCTGTCTAGGTGGGTTTGCGTTTGATATGTGTGAGTGTGTGTGTATTTGTTTGCCTTCCTTTTTCTCCCCTGAGGTAAGTCCTTCCACTCCTGTGATTGGAATGACTCCATGAAACCCATATCCTTCCCTTTCTCCTTCCCTTTTTTCCTCTTATTCTGAAGAAGCGACCAACGATTGCGAAAGCTTGTATATGTGTTTGTGTGCGATTTTATTTGTGTCTATTGATGTGCCGGTCCTTTAGGTAAGTCATCCGTTTCCTATTTTTTATATATATTTAGTCAATAATTTATATTAATCTTAGAAATGCACAAAAATTGAATTAGTATGTAAAGTTGAAACACTACTTACTTTCAAACTGAAACTTGCATCATGTTGCCTAGGTCACTCCATCAAATCAGTCAGATAGACGGTATATCCCATTAATTACTTATGGGACTGAGTTTTGATGCTTAATTTCATTTTTTTTCTGTTTGGGAGGAAAAGATTTTAAATTTATTTAATATCCTTCAACTTACTCACAATCTAAAAATTTATATGATAACAGTAATGTGAAACAGCATATATGATAAAATGCAATCAAGATGATGTGGGAGACAATAATGGAAAATATGTTTAGTCAATAATATATATTAATCTTAGAAATGCACAAAAATTGAATTTCTATGTACAGTTGAAACACTACTTACTTTCGAACCGAAACTTGCATCATGTGGCCTAGGTCACTCCATCAAATCAGTCAGATAGACGGTATATCCCATTAATTACTTATGGGACTAAGTTTTGATGTTTCATTTCATTTTTTTTTTCTGTTTGGGAAGAAAAGATTTTTAATTTATTTAATTTCCTTCTGCTTGTTCACAATCAATAAATTTATATGATAACAGTAATATGAAACAGTCATATATGATAAAATGCAATCAAGATGATGTGGGAGACAATAACGGAAAACATGTTTAGCCAATAATGTATATTAATCTTAGAAATGCACAAAAATTGAATTTCTATGTACAGTTGAAACACTACTTACTTTCGAACTGAAACTTGCATCATGTGGCCTAGGTCACTCCATCAAATCAGTCAGATAGACAGTATATCCCATTAATTACTAATGGGACTGAGTTTTGATGCTTCATTTCAATTATTTTTTTGTTCTGTTAAGGAGGAAAAGATTTTAAACTTATTTAATTCCTTTGGAATGCTCACAATCTATAAATTTATGTGATAACAGTAATAGGAAACAGTCATATATGATAAAATGCAATCAAGTGGATGTGGGAGACAATAACAGAAAACATGTTTAGTCAATAATAAATATTAATCTCAGAAATGCACAAAAATTGAATTTGTATGTAAAGTTGAAACACTACTTACTTTCAAACTGAAACTTGCAACATGTGGCCTAGGTCACTCCATCAAATCAGTCAGATAGATGGTATATCCCATTAATTACTAATGGGACTGAGTTTTGATGCTTTATTTCAATTCTTTTTTTGTTCTGTTACGGAGGAAGAGATTTTAAATTTATTTAATTTCCTTCGGATTGCTCACGATCTATAAATTTATGTGATAACAGTAATAGGAAACAGTCATATATGATAAAATGCAATCAAGATGATGTGGGAGACGATAACGGAAAACATGCTTAGTCAATAATATATATTAATCTTAGAAATGCACAAAAATTGAATTTGTATGTAAACTTGAAACACTACTTACTTTCAAACTGAAACTTGCATCATGTGGCCTAGGTCACTCCATCAAATCAGTCAGATAGACAGTATATCCCATTCTTTTCCTATGGGACTGAGTTTTGATGCTTCATTTCAATTCTTTTTTTGTTCTGTTAGGGAGGAAAAGATTTTAAATTTATTTAATTTCCTTCAGCTTGCTCACAATCAATAAATTTATATGATAACAGTAATATGAAACAGTCATATATAATAAAATGCAATCAAGTTGATGGTGACAAAATTTTAAATTTTAAAGATATGTTTTAATACCTACCCACCTGAGGGAGCTGATAAATGGTTATTTTTATCATATAATGCATAATCTGTGTATGTTAGTTGTTAAACTTTAATTCACCTAGAATCAACATTTTTATCATTTTTATCTTTTTAAGCTTTTAATATGTCTGAACCCATTTTCTTTTTAAAAATGTTACAATGTAACTGATTTAAACAAAGAGGGCGCCAGGCACCATCTATGTACAAGCTAAGCTGCGTAGCTGTACGTAAGCGGCTACCTGATTTTATTGTTGTGACTTGTACCGGCAAGACCTTTAAATGTTTTTAAGCAGAGCACATAGGTCTTCATGACTTGCAATTCTGGTATGTAATTCTATTTTATAACATTCTTGGTGTATGTAATCTTATTGTAAAGTCAATGTCTGACCAAGGTACCTCGTTTTTAACAGCACTGATGATGTTCCATCATAGGGACGAAATCGATATGTTTTTAAGTCGAATAAAAGAAACATCTCACATTGCCTACCAAGCGAAAACCTGTTATTTCATTATAATTCTGTGGTGGGCTGGCACACAAAATGGAATCTAGTTACATGGATTCTTTTTTTGTTCTGTTAGGGAGGAAAAGATTTTAAATTTATTTAATTTCCTTCAACTTACTCACAATCTATAAATTTATATAATAACAGTAATGTGAAACAGCATATATGATAAAATGCAATAAAGATGATGTGGGAGAAAAATAATGGAAAACATGTTTAGTCAATAATATATATTAATCTTAGAAATGCACAAAAATTGAATTTGTTTGTAAACTTGAAACACTACTTACTTTCGAACTGAAACTTGCATCATGTGGCCTAGGTCACTCCATCAAATGTCAGATGGACAGTATATCCCATCTTTTCCTATGGGACTGAGTTTTAATTCTTCATTTCAATTCTTTTTTTGTGCTGTTGGGGAGGAAAAGATTTTAAATTTATTTAATCTCCTTCAACTTACTCACAATCTATAAATTTATATGATAACAGTAATGTGAAACAGCATATATGATAAAATGCAATCAATATGATGTGGGAAATAATAACAGAAAATTTGTTTCGACACTGTTATTCCATCCTTTTCTTCTGGTACTAAGTTTTGATTCTAGGTTTTAGTTCCTTTTTTCCTCTCTCTCTGTTAGTGACACAGAGAATTAAAAATTTTTCAGTTGACTTCTCTTTTCACACAGTCTATGTCATTCTATGATATCAGCAACAATACTGCAAGTATGCTGATTTCTATATTTTGGGCACAGATTACTCCAGAAAAAAGAAATATAAGAATAAAGAAAGGTAAAAAGACGAAATAAACATGGGCCAAAGGCATGCCTTAAGAGCTATTACCCTACCTTCATCTGTATTGTGATACCTCTTCCACTAATCAAATGCTCAGGCATCTAGTTTAAAAACCATGTTTACTGGATTTTCTGACTCCTCCCAAATTATTGTAATCAAACTGCTCGCAGTATAGAGATTTGTTTCACAATATAGAAGTTGAATAAGTGCCCGTAGCATCAATGGATTACATCTGCAGATGTGGGTTTCTGTAAAAAACTTGATCTATTTATGTCTCCTCTACAACTCCTTGACATTTGCCAGTATGTTTCAGAAACACCCTGTATAAAGCAAAAACATCATGGTATAAATACACTGAGCATTATGTGGGATGGAATTACATGAAACAAGATAATATAATATTAACAATGGTAAAACTAGGTTGGAATTTCAATAGAGATGATCATTGAGCGAAAGACAGGCATGCAGAATAGACAATCAGATTCACTCAGATTTGAATTTTTGGCCATAGCCATCATTACACATATCAATGTAAATAGAAATGTACAGTCCCTGAGATGGTTTTCGTCTTGAATATGTCAAATACATATAAAGATAAATCTGAAGCATTGAATTAAACTTTGTAATGCGACTGGGAATCGAATCTCATTGCTTACTAGGCAGATTTCTTACTGCTACACCATCACATCAAGAGCAGCTAAGGCGCCTCAGAATAGCCTAAGCACGATTTCCTTCACATTATAAACTTTAATTCTGCTTCTGTGTTCTATAGAATATTGCCACTACTGCAAAGGCTCTCCATGCAGTGGAATAGCACCTCGGCAATGGACATTTTGGAACATTCCTGTCTATGGTGATATAAATATTGATGTAAATAGAAATATACAGTCCCTGAGATGGTTCTTCATCTCAAATATGTCAAAGACGTTTGCCTAGTAAGCATGGAGGCCCTGCTTCGATTCCTGGTCGCATCACAAATTTTAATTCAAAGCTTCAGATTTTTCGTTAAATGTCTTCGACATATTCAAGACGAAAAACTGTCTCAGGGACTGTATATTTCTATATACATCGATATTTATATCACCTTAGACAGGAATGTTCCAAAGATCCTTGGCAGTAGTGGCAATACTCTATGGAACACAGAAGCAGAATTAAAGTTTCTAATGTGAAGGAAATCATGCATAGGCTATTCCAAGGCATCTTAGTTGCTAGTGATGTGGTGGTCCAGCAATAAGACATCTGCCTAGTATGCATGGGGGCCCGGGTTCGATTCCTGGTCGCATCACAAATTTTAATTCAATGCTTTAGGTTTATCTTTAAATATCAAAAACACATATATTCATACAATCACTCAAACACACATGACCACCATTTTTGGCCACTCCAACGTAGCAAGAACCTTGACTATGAGTAAGGAAGGGAGTGTAGGGGGGAGAATGTGCAGCCAAAGGTAGGGACGGAACAGTCTTTGATAGGCAGAAATGGTGAAATTCAGTTTGCAATGCAGTAAAGGGAAGAATGAAGGAGTGAAAGATTGAGTAGCAGCTGTGTGTGTGTGTGTGTGTCTTTGCGTGTTTGTAAAAATAAAAATGTAAAATAATAAATATAAATGTAAATAAAAATGCATGAATAAATGTTTTAAATCCATAAAAAAAGGTGATACACAATTGGTAGAAAGCTATGAATTGTAAGGAGATACACGATATTGTTTGTGGGGGAGAGAAAACTTTTAGACTTGGGATGCAGGGATGACAGATCGGGGCCAGGAGAGGTTGCGGGACTGCAGAATGTGTTGTACGGACAACTCCCATCTGCGCATTTCAGAAGAGCTGGTGCCAGAGAGGACGATCCAGATGGCCCAGCTTGTAACGCAGTCATTGAAGTCAAGTTTTCTTTTGTGTTCAGCCACATGATGTGCCACAGGGTGGTCCATTCTGCTTTTTGCCACAGTTTCGCAGAGGACGTTCATTCTGGCGAACAAATGGTTGGTGCAACTACAAATGTAAAAGACTGTGCAATGATTGCAGTGCAGTTGGTAAATCAGATGACTACCATTACGGGTAGCATGCCTCTGGTATCCCACTCTCTTCTTCTGTTACTAAACTTTGATGCTTTTTTTGTTAGGTAAAGACATGTCAAATTTCTTACATTTCCTTCAGTTTACTCAAATCAGTTTCATTGTATGGTAACAATAATGAGAAGTAGTCAAGAATATAAAGAATCACTATCTCCTGTTATGCCCCAACACACAGATCAAGGCCACAGTTGAGTAGCCGAGCGGTCTAAAGCGTCTCGCTGTGGAGTGCGCGGTTGCTCGCCGTCAGAGGTTCGAGTCCTCCCTCGGACATGGGTGTGTGTGTTTGTCCTTAGGTTAGTTTACCTTAGTTTAAGTAGTTTGTAAACTATGGACTGATGACTACGCAGTTTGGTCTGATATATTTACAAACATTTGAACATTTTTGAACACAGATCAAAACAATTAGGGGAACAGTTTAGATATCTAGGTTCTGAGATAATGTCATCGGCAGAATGAAGTAAAATGGGTTGATGTCTTTCTGTCGGTGCTATGGAGTGGAGATGACAACAATACGGCAATCTAGATAGTGGTAATAACAGAAAGTTGCTCCACAGGTGGTTGGTGTTGACTTGAGTTTGCTCTACCAAACGAATTTAACAAGCAGTTGGACTCAGATAGTGTTGTGAGCAGATAGCGCAATGCAACAACAATGTGACTTGCCAGAAGCTATCACAGGGAGAACCATAGGAAGGCTGGCTGGTTGGTGCGAAGACTGGCAGCTAGCTCTCAATGTAGAAAAATGTAAGGTGATACACATAAGTAGCAAAAACAATCCCATAATGTTCGAATACTGCATTAGTAGTGAGCTTCTTGATGCCGTCATGTCGTTCAAATATCTAGGCGTAACATTGCAGAGCGATATGAAATGGAACAAACATGTAAGGACAGTTGTGAGTAAGGCGGACAGCTGACTTTGGTTTATTGGGAGAATTTTGGAAAGATGTACTTCATCTGTGAAGGAGACCGCATATAAAACACTTGTACCACCACGTCTTGAGTATTGTTCAAGTGTTTGGGACCCACAGCAGATCAGTTTAAAATAAGACATAGAAGCAGTTCAGAGGCGAGCAGCTAGGTTTGTTACTGTTAGGTTTGAGTGTAGTACGATCTTGCTGCCACCTACTTACATTTCGCGTAGTGATCACAAAGATAAGATAAGAGAAATTAGGGCTCATACGGAGGCATATAGGCATTCTTTTTTTCCTCGTTCTATTTGGGAGTGGAATAGGAAAGGAAATACCTAGTAGTGGTACAGTGTACCTTCCGCCACACACCTTAAGGGTGGATTGCAGAGTATGTATGTAGATGTAGATGAAGCAGGACAGACACAGAGGGAGGAAGCTGCAGCTATTGGGGTGTCCCAAAGTGTAATTTGTAATTTCCAGGATCTGGGCGTGACTTCAAACAACAGGACCCATTAAAAGAAAGCAAGGTCAAATTGTCATGTGGAAAACCAGCAAGAGATGAGCATTATCTCTGATTAACAGCCTATTGAGACAGGAGGTTGAATACAACTCAGCTGCAATGTACCCTCCAGGTAGCAAAGGACCCAAAATCATCTTTTGGAATGTGAACTCTACGCATGGACGCTTATGATGTGTTTCCCATTAAAACTTGCAAAAACTGAGCGGAGGAACATCGGGATTCGAGTCGTACCAAATGGCACTGAGTTCTGTTCACAGATTAGTGAATATTTTGTGTTCGGCCAGACAATCATCTTTCCCTCATCCGGAGAGAATGTGCAACTCGGAACAATCCTGCATATGTTCTGTTCACCATATCATAGTTGTGGACAAATGGTGTGGGCAGGAGTCATTATTGCTAGATGTAAGGACCTCCATGTTGTTCAGAATGGTGCTTTGACTATTCATTAGGTATAGAGATGAGATCCTTCAACCTTTTGTTGTGGTGCCATTAGGAGATGGTTTCCTTCTGGTGGACAATAACGCTTGTCCCTACAGATCTGCAATGGTGGACAACATGCTTCAAGCTGAGGGAATTCAATGAATGAAGTGGCTAGCTTGTTCACTGGACTTAAATCCAATTGAGCATGTCTCGGTTGTATTTGGAAGACACATTGCAGCCAGACCAGCACCTCCCACGATGGTTGCATAGATGTATATTGCACTCATGGCAGAATAGCCAAATATCCCTCGAGAGCTGATTGATAACCTCACAATGTCCATACCACACAGGTGTGCAACTGTACTGGCTGTCTGAGGCGATCACACACCATATTAGAGGGCAACGAGAATGACTTTTTCACTATTAAGGTAGCCACGTGGTGCCTCACTCAAATGCCATGTAAACCTCAACTAAAGAGTTGTGAAACAAAATATTGTACTGTATCATACACAAATCACAACTGTAACCAATATCTGAATAAAATGTTACGACATGTATATTGCATATGATGTCTGATCTGATCCCGTACTTGTTTTGAGCAGTGTCTATTGACAAAAAGTATATAAGCGTATTTCAAAAATACACTGACTACTGGCTTCTTGTCCCTTATATACAAAACCACAGACCCTGCTGAGATGGGGTGGCTTGTGTGCCTCAAAGATACAGATAGCCGTACCGTAAGTGCAACTACAGCCGAGGGATTTGGCCATGTTGTGAAAGAAGAAAGAAGAGTAATAATTTTATTGTAAGTCCTTAGTAGTCTCAAGATTTAAAATTTGTTAGTTACACCGACATTAAAAATTAAAAATGTTATAAAAGAATTTAAATATTTTTACAGGTGAAATAATTGGAAAAAGAAAAATTATTATTTTTACATTCTTATACTTTCATTAAAAAAATACAATATTATGCAGACTAAAATGATACTAGTTCTATATTTATACAGTGAGTAGTTTGCGATTTGAATGAAACGTGATAGTGCGAGAGGTCCATGCAGGTCGCGGCAACTGCCGCGGTGAAATAGCCAAGCGCACTAATGCCGCGTACTACATGAGCGACAAAAACGAGCGACAGCGCGCACATTTCAGCGACACGACACGACAGCTATAAGCAGCGACATTCGACGACACGGCCGGGTGTCCTACGTGAGTGCGACAGCTTCTCGCTACAAGATGGCCGCTAGAACCGATCACTTGTTTCTAAAAACTAAAGTCTGGCACCTATAAATATTAAATAATGATAGCTCCAGAGTAAGCAATAAAGTTTTATTTAATTTCGGAAATAAGGCGCCAAAAGAGTAATGTCCATTAAATTTACAAAGCGAGGAATGTCCGTGGACTATTTCATTCATAACTTCAAATACGAAAAAAAAGACTGAAGATCTCCAACCAAATTAATCGAAAATACGACGACGAGTGGTTTTTATTTATTTATTTTTTTTAATTTTTTTTAAATTTTTTTTTTGGGTGTGTGTTTGTGAGTACAAACCATCAACAACTGGTAAAGTTTGAAGAGAGTCTTACCAAAAGAAATAATTATGTAAATAACCACGGTGATACTCTTACAGTCGGCATAGTACAGGGGTAGCGTTCTGGGCTCCTATATTTCAAGTTTTGCAGTTGCTGGTACGATTTCCGTTCCATCATATATTTTAATTCCTGTAACTAGAACCCTTTCACCTGTTATTTGTGCAAAGTTTTATATATTCTCTATTCAGAGCAAGTCAAATTATTTTTTAAGTGCTTCCCAATATATTTTATCTTTAATTGCAGACACACACATCCTGCTGTACCAAACACATTAAATTCATAATGAAACATTATAGCAAGACATTTTACTCAGAAACGTAATTTTAGACACATCTCGTTTGACATCCTAGTGTACTCTCTCTCTTGAGAAACAAGTTTGTTGTTACTGTCATAGATTTGACGCCAGCAGCAAAACTTTCAAATGGACACATTCCCAAAACTGAATGCTTCAGAGAGAGAAAACATTAATGCACATTGTTATTTTCTTTGTTATTCGATTATATAGTCATTGTTTTCAATGTGCCAAAATAGTGTAGATGCATACAAGATGCAGAATTTGTTACAGGACACATGTCTATCAAGTCAGGAAACTGCGTGATATGGGCTTACAAAATTGAAGCAACAGAGAATGCACATTGCACAAGACTTTGTCTCTGTTGCTCCTTTCATGCCAACTACAAGTCTTTGAGAAAAATGAAGTAGGATCTATTTCGTGGAAATTTTATATAGTTTAATATTGTACTGTAACGCATTGTTGCTATAGACTGCAAATTACCTGTTATTAAGAAAAAAATATATAACATTAAATAAATATGTTTCATCTCGAATACTATTCGAAATAGGACATTTGTCTATATGACAATTCCTGTTACTTCAGATGATCGTTTCTGTAAGCAAGATGCAAGCTTTATCAGAACACAGGAGTTGAGAGAACAGAGAGATGTGCTGAGTCGCTTTATTCAGCACCTTGCGGTTTGCCAGAGAAGTGGGGGGAACCGTGAGCAACGCACCACAAGGGCGGCTCGGCAAGCGAGCGGAGTCGGCAGAGTGGTGGGGAGAGGTGAACCGGTGAACCATTTAACTCACCGACTCAGTTGGCAGTCAGATCGCCCTGATCGCCGAAGTCGTGCGGAGCAGCGAGCTCACTGAACCATGCTGCTTGTGTGACTTGCCGACTCTCGACTCAACGATTCTCGACTCGCAGCACAGAGGCGCTGAGCTTGTTCAGGCGCTCATTTTCTGCAGTTTTATACTTGCACATGGTCTTCACCACATTTATTTTGTAGCTTAGGAAACTTCTGAAGCAATTGGCAAGGGGTTTAGGAAACTTCTGAAGCATGTGGCAAGAGATGCTTATGCAGCTCATTGCTGTCACTAGAGGGACTTTTCGGATCAGATGAACCACCACTCTTTTTTTTTTTTCGGATTCATCCATCACTCACTCCTTACAAGGATCTGGCTCTTTGAATCAGTTCAGGAGCAGACTGCCCATCTCTCAGACAAACGTGTAGTTCCGAAGAGGAGCTGCAGCCTTTTCAGTACTTGCAGGGGCAACAGTCTGGATGATTGACTGAGCTGGCCTTGTAACATCAACTAATGTCATTTTGCCACACAGTTACTGTGAATGGCTTAAAGACATTTCTTTTCTAAGATACATGCTCAGGATGTCCTCTGGGTAAAATTTTTGAACGTAAAATATTCCACCATTTGGATCTGCGGGTTGGGAATACTCTGGAGGTTGTCACCATCAGAAAAACAAAACTGGCATAATACCGATTAAAGTGTGAATTGTTCTCTCCTATAATTGGGTAGGTAAGTAGAAAATTTGAAAAAGAAAATGACAGTTTAAAATTGTATATAGTGAGAATTAGTGAAGAATGGCAGGATGAACAGGATTTCTGCTCAAGTGAGTACATGGTTATAAATACAAAATCAGTTGAGGATAATGCAGCTCTAGGTCTAATAATGAGTCAGGAATGCAGGTAACCAACTATGAACAGCATAGTGTTCAGAGAAAAATCTAGTACTAAGCAAAGAAGGAAGGGTGGAAGGCATACGTAGAGGGACTGTACAGGGAAATGAACTAGAAGGCAGTACTGTAGACAGGGAAGATGACAGGGAAAAGGAAGAAGATAAAGCTGAGCTGTAAGATATAATTCTGTGAGAATAATTTGACAAAGCACTAAAAGAACTAACTCAAAACAAAGTGCTTGGAGTAGATGAGTGTCTCTGAATTAGCATATTCATCAAAATATCCACTGTGTTAGAGATAAAGTTAATGGACTGGTTATAGATGTTGACTCTAAAGTTATTGCTACTTCAGAGTGCTTGGTAAATATTCTCACAAATCAGAAGTTCCTGTTTTTCCAAGAGTTCTTTGCAGTGTGGACGAGTGGCATTGTACATTAAAAATGGCATTTCAGTTGGAGTCTCTCGACGTTTCCAAACACTGCGCAGAAAGGATATTTGAGATTTGTTTAGTAATGATTGATTTCAGAGGAGCTTAAATTCTAATTGTTGTTAATTATAGGTCCCCTTAATCTGACTTTAAAACATTTCTGCTCGAGCTAGACAGGGTGCTATGTTCACTTCATGGAAAGTACAAATAATTTGTTGTAATTGGTGGTTTCACGATTAATTGTGTAAGTGATTGTGGAAGAAAAAGGATGCTTTTAACCTCTTAAATTCTTATCACCTGCTGCAAATAGTATTCTTTCCAACGAGAATGCAGGGGAACAGCAGGACATCCATAGATAAAATTTTTGTTCATTCTTTATTATTAGAGGGGCATTCTATTAACAGAATAGTGAATGACCTTTGAGACCAAATGCACAAATTTCAAACTTTAAAAGAGTTTTTTGCTCAACCACTTGATAAATATAATATAATACTATTTAGAAAAGCTAATCCAGTTGAAATAGAGGCCAGTTCTAACTTAATTAAGGAACAAGGTTGGCAGGGCGTTTACAGTGCTGATAATAGAGATGATAAATATAATGATTTCCTTGATACATTTCCATGCTCTTTGAAAGCTGCTTTCTGTTAGAATGTTCCAAACAAGGTACTATAATTAACAGTCAACCTAGGTGGCCGACGATAGGTATTAGAACATGTAGAACATAATGGGAATTGTATGAAAATGTTAGAATCACTCAGAATAGAGCTGCTGTAAAGTATGGGCCATGCGTAAAAATGAATAGCTGATTCTGATATTAAAATTAAAACTTTGTGGTCAGTCATGAAGGAATATCTGGTAGGTTTTCCCAGGATATTCAAAGGAAAAGGATAAGAAAATTCCAAACAGCAAATAATAAAAAAAAAGGTTAGCAAAATAATTACTATACAGAAATAATATCCCAGTCAAAATAGACATTCACCCTTGAATTAATTCCCAGGAAGCTGAAAATATGCTTAAACTTTTGGCATACCATTATAATAAAATTGTGGAAAGTCCCCATCAATCCCTATGTACAAAAATTTTTACAAAAGGTCAAGGCTCACAAAAATGTTTTCTTTTTGACCAAACGGTTAGTTTTATGATAAAAATAGTTACACAATCTACAATTTTTGTCTGAGCTATCTACAAAAACTGTTCTGGTACTTTCTTCCATAATATTTACCATTTCTGAGATAAAACCATTTTAAAATTATAGTCTTAATTATATGCACACGTTTCCACGCCACCTATGAGGTAGTGTACATGGTGAGTTTTTAATGTGGTTTCCCCAGTAGGCCTACTACATGATCTACTTTTCTGGTTTAAGGCAATCTCAGGACTTATTTAATGATCTTCTTCTTTTATATCCTCCTGAGTCAATGTAAATTGTTGGAACACCAAATTCCAGGATTTAATTAATCACTACATTCATGTCCATAAAGTGCAAGCTCAGAAGTATCACAAAATTTAATACAATCCACAATTTCAGAGATCATGTACCGTAATGATTTTTGTGAATCTGATCATAGTGCCTTTCAACTGACTGCCTGTAAGCACTGTCCAGTTGTGTAATATCGTGTTTCCCTAAGAGGCCGTGCTCTAGCTTCGCAGTCATATGCTATTAGCAAACATATTCATCATCATCATCATCATCATTTATTGTACATAACAGGCCATTAAGACCCATGACAGAAAGCAAAAGAAATATTACAAAGATTAATTACTATATAAAGTTCACTGTCAAAATCAGTCACACAGGAAGGGGTACTGTCCCAATCACAGTCGCAGGTATCTATTGCAGGTGTTGAGCCACTTTCTTCTGTCCATCGCATCTTCAAGGGATGCTGTTGGTTCTACCTGCTGCAACGTTCTCATCACCCTATCTTTCCATCTAGTCCTTGGACGACCTCTTGGACGTCTTCCGATCAGCTGAGAGTTAAACGCTCGGTTAGGAATAGATTCTCCAGCCCTTATGACATGTCCCAACCACTGAAGTCGTCGCTCTCTGATGTACCTACCAACGTCTACTTTTCCAAAACGTTGGTACAGGTCTCTTTTTGTCTCCTTTCCCATCTTCCATTTTCTATATTAAATGTAGGCCCTTAGATCTTTCTGAGCACTTTCCTCTTGAATGCACAAATGCGCACTTCCAGTGTTTGTGAGGTTGCCCATGTCTCGCAACCATATAACAGAACAGGTCTTACAACTGCCATGTATAGTTTGATCTTGCTGTTTTGTGAGACCAAGCGTGACTTGAATAAATTATTGAGTCCAAAATATGCACGATTGGCATTAACAATCCTCTGTTGAATATCTTTCTCTATCTCGCTTTTACTAGATAGTATCGACCCCAGGTACTTAAATTTCTCCACTCGTTCAAAATTATGTCCGTCAATATTGATGGTGTTAGGGAAATCTTGTCGTCGTGAGATGATCATATATTTAGTTTTCTCATCGTTGACCACTAATCCCACTTTGATTGCCTCTTTCATAAATCTAGCGGTGTCAGATGTTATCTGGTCAAGTGATTCTCCCATAATCACCACGTTATCTGCAAAAGCCAAGACTGTGTCAAACCCCATGATCTCCATCTCCCTGCCATTGCCAATTTCGCGTCGTACCTTTTCCAGAGCAATGTTGAATAGCACTGGAGACAAGGGGTCTCCTTGTCTCAATCCGTTTCGAACAGTGAAAGGCTCTGACATTTTATTTGTGAACCTTACTTGGCAGCTTGATTCTATATAGCATGCTTCAACCAGTTTGATGTATTTTCGTGTGATACCTACCTCCTCCATTATCTTCCATAGTGCAGTCCGATTTATGCTGTCATACGCCTGTCAGAAGTCAATAAATATGAGGTGTAGTTCTCTATCAAATTCATAGTATTTCTCCATTAGTTGTCATAGTGTAAAGATGTGGTCAATGGTTGAGCGTCCTGTCATGAACCCACACTGGTACGGTCCTATGATCGTTTGTAGAATAGGTTTCAGACGGCCAAGTAACAGGGAGGTTAAGACTTTATAACCTATCTCAAGCAACGAGATTCCTCGATAATTGCCTACTTGAGTGACCTCTCCTTTTTTAAAAATTGGGCATACTATTGCTCTCTTCCATTCAATCGGTATATACTCATTTGCCCAGATTTTGACAATAAGCTGTCTTAGAGTCTCCAGTAAAACTTCTCCTCCATTTCTAACCAGTTCTGCCGTAATGCCACTGCCTCCTGGAGCCTTATTGTTTTTTAGTGACTCTACAGTTGTTCTTATCTCATAAATTGAAGGTTCAGGAACTTCCTCCTCTTCTGCAGTTAACACCCACTCTTGTTCTGTGATTCCCTTTACAGCGTCTACATTTAGTAATTTTTCAAAATGTTTTCCAAAATGATTTGCCTGATCCATAGGAGGTACCACATTTCCTTCTTTATCTGTTAGAATTAAGGTCTGCTGTTTATAATTGCCTAGAGCAAAACCTGCCATCCTAAAAAAGGAGCGAGGTGATTTCTTCGATTCCTCAACTGCCACCAATAGCTTCTTCCCATGTTCTCTTTTCTTTCTTCTAATAAGCCTGTCTGTCAGACGCCTCGCTTCTGAGTATATTGCTTGTGTACGTTCTGATGGGTGAATTAACCACTCTAATCTCTTCTCCATTCTATCTTTAACAGCCGCTTGGCATTCATCATCAAACCATGGTTTGTTTTTGGGTTTAGGTTGTCTTCCCAGTTCTTCCTTTGCACTCTGGGTTACTGCTTCCCTCAACTGTATCCATTTTCCTTCTACATTATCTGAGGGCTCTGTTGATAAAAGCAAACCTGTTACTCTGTCTTGGTATTGCCGTCTTACATATTAAATTCACAATTAAGACAGTACAAAACTGACAGCTTATGTCTTCAGACTCACAACTGCATATCAAATCCTCATGCCACCACATGTGAACAGCTGTAAAACCCTGGATGAGTTAAAACAGAAAATTGGGATGGGATTCACAGTATCCCAGCTGAGATGTTGCAGTGGTCAATAAGGAATCTCCACAGTAGATTTCACAAATGTATTTGGACAGGAGGACACCATCTAGGACTAATTTTTTAAAAAAAATGATAAATGACATGAATGTTTTGTAAATGGCAAAGTTGAAAGATTTCAATTATTACTGATTAATTTTCGTTCCTTCATCACTTCCAGTTTTATTGTTTTGTGGAACTGTTCCTGTTGTCCTGTGTCACCCTGTATATCATATTGTATGATGTGTCATGGTGGATGTATTACCCCAGCCCTTTGAGCAGCATCCTGCAGACTAACAATTCTGTAAAATGACTGCAGAAATTTAAATGAATTTAGTATTCAAAACTTCAAATGTAAAACTTGTAGGGGACTGATTGCTTGCTAAAATAACTTGTTTCGCCACGTGATTTGAGTTAAAAATAGATTACCTTAAGGGCCAATATTGCCCCACTGTCCTCTAATGTGCTGTACTTTTGATATTCCCATATTTTCCCTGACCTGAACCTGGGTGTGGTACAGGGTAATATAGAATGACTGCAATTTTTTAAATGCATAGTGGCAGCACTATGGAAACCAATCTTGAGCAAGTAAACACTCTGCCATTTTAGTAACCGTGGAGCACTGGAATGAGCAAAAGTGTATGTTAGCCATAAAAACGTTTTATAAAACCAGTGATACCTTGGAAGCTGTGAGAAGAAACAACTCTGACATATTTACAACTTGGGACTTCATGGACCATTTTGTCATAACCTGTTAAAAAATGGTGTTAATAACTTTGAAGAGACTGGATAAGCTCTAAATAAACTAGCAGGATGACTACAAAGTGTTGGCACTCCACAGAAGTTTTATGCGAGTCTGTCACATGAAGCCCACAGTGTTCAGTTTGTAAGCAAGCAGCTGTGGTTGAAATGTCCTCGAAGAATGATCAAAGTGTTCTTCCTTTAGACTTGAAATTTCATCTGTGCAAGCTACAGATAGTAAAACAACTGAACTAAACTATTTCCAGTTGTAATTAGAATTTTCTCAACAATTTATAAAAAACATAATCAATGACGATGGTTTTCTAAGCAATTTGTGAAAATCAGATAAGTTCCATTTTCAACTCACAGTTAGTGTGAATAACTAGAACATCAAATAATTGCAGAGACAAACTGTAATGAAGTTTATGACTGCCCTTTACACACTAATGAGCAGCTTCATCATACCAAATCATTGTACCTTATTCATTTTTTAGTGAACAGGGGAGGACAGTAACTGTCATTGCAGGTGATTATGTAGGGATGTCGTGATCTTTTGTTACACCCAAATTTAACAATTATCCAAATGTTCGAGAAATCTGGTTTCGATAAGATGTTGTGACATCTCACAATGGTTGGAAATTGATGGAAGCTGTGCAATAATTGTGCACAAACAGTGTGATCTTGAGAACCAGTAATGTTTCTGACCCCTATGTCACCAGTTTTCAGATTTTTTTATTTTTATTTTATTTCTTTTTTTCCCCCTTGTGGGGCTATTCCAAAAGTGAAGTGTACATGACCTGATCAAGAAGTCTGGAATAGATGCTGCAACGTCAATTGAGGAATCACAACAGAAGATTTCAAGAATGAATTTGTACAGGATTACACCATCTACAGGATAAATTCAATAAATGGTTCTCAAATGGCCAGTTGTAAGGTTTAAATTAGTATGAATCATTTTATTTTCTTTCATCATTCTTCATTTTGTTGGATTGTTGTAAAAGTTCCCTTTTGTGTTACCTTGTATGTTCTAAGATTACTGATTTAATGCTGCTTCTTGAAATTTTATAAGTACACTTTCACAGAATAGTTTACATCCCATCTTCATGTGTTTGCCACGTCAGTTTCTTTGGCGTCGCAACAAAATCTCTCCCATAGATCAAACAGACCTGCGACTATTGTCCTCTTCCTTGTATGCTTTTAATATCCCCTGTTTGTCCCATCTGGTGTGGATCACACACACACTTTAACAGTACTGAGATTGGGTTGCACAATTATTGCAGACAATCTTTATATACGGATGTAAATTACAGGGTGATTAAAAAAAAAAAAAAATACCACAACTTTGAAAATCGAGAAATCTGCAAAGAGGAAGAGTAGAACTAAGATCTTTCAGTTATTCGTTTCAGGAAGTTTAATTTGATTGTTGGGAGCAATGATGACCCATTTCATAAGTTAATGCAAAGATTCACCTGCTCAACACAAAGCTTTTTGTGTAATAGTGCATGGCAGAAGTGAATCAACAGCTGTTGAGAATATATTTCAAACCAAGTATTGTGTTCAACATCCTGAAGGTGGTGTATCAGGTATTGGTATAAGCATTTCACAGAGAAAGGGTGTCTGTGCAAAGGGAAAAGTTCTGGGCAACTGCTCACAAGCGAAGAAGATGTTGACTGCATTTGGAAAGAAATTGTTTACAATCCAAGAAAACTGACCCACTGAGCTAGCAGAGTGCTCCAAATTTCTCAACTGGCCATTTGGGGAATCCAAAGGAAGAGGCTAGTGATGTAACATCATCATCTGAAATTGGTTCGAGCCCTTTCTGAAGCTGATGACGTGAAAAGACTCAAGTTCTGTGAGTTTGCCCTTGTTGTTGTTGTTGTTTTTTTTCCTTGTTGTTTGTTTTTTTTCTTTTTTTTTTTTTTAGTTGGTGTTTTATGATGACGTTACATTTCAGACAAATGGAAACATAAATCAGCACAAAGTTAGTGTTTCATGATGATGTTACATTTCAGACAAATGGAAACATAAATCAGTACAATGTCCATACACGGACCAACTGAGAAACCACGGGGGGGGGGGGGGGGGGGGGGGGGGGGGGGGGAAGGGGGGGGGGTATTTAGCATAAAGGTGATTACCCTAAAGTAAACATTTTCTGTACCATTTCAGCCATTAAAGTGTTTTGTCCTTTTTCTTGGAAGGTGCAAGTGCAACTTTGAAAACCTACCCAGAAATGTTGCATAAATGTCTGTTCCCTCAACTCGGAGAAGAAGCACATCAATTTAAATCTAGCAGGATGGGGCACCACACCATTCTCACTTATCTGTCACTGCCTGTTTGAATATAAGGTACACAAAGTAATGGATTGGCCACTAGGCAGCTCGTGATGGAGCACTTCATCATTGGTCTTCAAGTATCCTTGACTTCACTTAATGTGATTTTTTCTATGAAGGTGCATTGAAAGATACTGTATTCTAGCATTTCCACCAGCGAACATCGAGGAACACAAAGAATGTATAACTGCAGCTAGATCCAAACCCTCACACTTGAAATGCTGCAGAGAGTGGGGAATGACTTCGAGTATCGGTTTGATATCATTCAAGTGTCTGCAGTTGATTATACTGAAAAATTGTGGTATTCTTTTTTAATCACCCTGTATACAATTTTTTCAAATAACGTGTTGCAGTTGCACACATAGAAGTTTGCAATGCTCTCCCTCCAGATACTACATATATGTTTGAGAACAAAACCATGATTAGGGAGCATCTGGAACAATTCTTATTGGAAATGACACTTCACAATTTGGAATAGGTTTTTAGTGACAATGAAAATACCTCCTAGGACCGTGGATTAGAAATTTTGTTGTAATATAATACAGTGTAAATTGTGCAATTATGAAGGGGAGATTAGATTAATACTTGTTCCATAGATCATGAATATGACACCTCGTAATGATGTGGAATGTGTCAGGTTAATACAAGGTGTCTATATAAGATATTAAATTACACAAAATATTACATGACATAAATATTTTTTTATTTGTTTATTTGTCTGTATTCATGTATAATAATTTACATTTTTAAATTGTTTTTCCATTTGTTTTTCAATTACTGTGTCCAATGTTTGGTGCATTTGTCTTTCCTACCATATAAGTGTAACACAAATATGTTGGAGTATGTAATTACTGTTATTATCACACTCTATATTCTTGTGAGCTTATCACAGTTGGACCAATGAAGTAAGAAATAAATAAATAAATGCAAGCTGGACGCTGCCCCCAGGGAAGGAATCTGAGAGTCAGAGGACAGACTCTGTTCTCTGCCCCCTGCTTGCACACTTTGTCCAATCCTACATTTTTCACTTCACTATTGCACCCAGGGAAATCTATGCCAAGAGGGTTTATCATGTGGCATGTGCTGTATTACCAAAGCAATATTTTAAGACATTTGGTATGCCAACTCATTTCCTTCAGAACCAGAACCAAACATCAAAAATATTTCATGGGGTCAGCAATGTCCTCAGTTGTTCCATGTTCACTAGTAACAGTCATATAACAGTAATTTGATACTATGGCTGCTTGTGATTAAAGAAAGGCTTGTTATTCCATTGAGAAACAAGCCTTCAGTACCGGTATTCCATCAAGCATCAAATTTAAATTTTTATTACCCTACATGACAACTACTGCTCATAGAGAAGTAATATTACAGAGAAAAGCATGCAAACCTGATCAGTTTTGTGAAACACTATATCTTACAACATACGAGAAACTTTTATAGCACCAGAAGGACTTCAAACAATTAAGAGCAATCATCAAACGATACAGTAATAATACGGGAATAACAATAACGAACAAATTTTGACACAGATTCCAAACATACTGTACAGAAACTATATCTGTGCATAGAAATAGAGGTACAATACTGAGAAAAAACTTGTTGTGTAAATAAAAAAAGATGTCCGATTACCTTAAATGTTTTTTTTGGCAGAAGGATATAGAGGGAGGGATTTTAGTTACAACCTAACTGTTTGTAGGCTAGCATGGTGTGGCACTGATGGCAATGTATCATATTGTTACTGTAATTAAAGATGCTACATCTGTCCTAAAATTGAAAAAGGCAACTCTTGGACCTTCTTTGGCTATATTTACACTCAATGCAAGAGCAGAGGGTGGAAGGCCCATTCTAGACTTAAATCCAAGTTTCGAGGTGCTAATGTTATTCCCTGTGGCATTTTTATTGCCTATATGTTTCTGTTATTAACATTTGGTACACAATTTTACGTAAAATATTACTTTCTGTGTTGTGGCTTAGTGTTTTCAATGACCAGAGCCAACCAGACATGGTGCAGATGGAGACAGCGTATCAGATATTAGCCCATAACTGATGTTTTAATCTCCATAATAAATAATATAATTTCATAAATATCCTTAAAAAAAAAAAAATTAAGGGCACTGACATATTTTATTCATTTTCATTGCTGTGAAGACGCATATGGAAGGGTTCACTTTCTTCAAAGATCATGAAGCAAATAATAAGTCTGTTCATAGTCTATGGTTGTCAGGTTCTTATACGTACCCTTGTCTATTCAGTAAGTGGACAGTAATCCTAACCAAACGAATTCATAACAAAACATTTCGTTGCGGTATTATGAAGACACTTATGGAAGAGGGGATTACTTTTTTTTCTCTGACCATGAGGTAAATAATTAATGCTGTTCCTGCTCTGTGGTTGATAGGTTCTCATGTGTACCCTTGTCCAATCAGTAAATTAACCATAATTGTAACTGGAATATTTCATTACAAAACATTTGCATTAAAAGTGACAACATTGATATGGAAGCTGCAAATTGAGCTCAATAAGAACCAGTGCAAGAAAGAAATTCATAGAAACACCAAACTTTATTCAGGATTATATATCCTCTCTACAACTTACATGCCAAGTGCCAAGTTCATATATCCAGATCTTTAAAATGAATACCACTGTGGCTTACTGACATATGTACAAATTTATCATCAGTCAAACACTCATACAACTTGAAACAGTCTGAAATATCATTAGTTTTCGGAATCACATCGTTTTAAAGCACTTTGTGAAGAATCAGTTTCATTCTACTGGAAACAATTTATTTGTGCCTCTCTCAACAACCCTAAACACTCATCTGCAACAACCTTGTTCCCCTCGTGATACTTTCTCTTTCCAAATACACTTTTCAGTTAAATTTTATTAACATTCTGGCGGCCTCACGTAATAATGTTGGCAATAATGTGCCATTGGCATTAGCCAATCGCGTGAGGTTATCCTGTGAACCACAGAGCAGGAACGGCATTATTTATGTACTTAATGGTCTGTACAAAACACCAAGTCATTCTACGGCTATGTTGGTTTGTAAGACTATTAACATCTTAGCAAAGATTTTCTACCGTGTTCTTGATGTTACCAACATAATCACGCCAGGCCGGAGGGATGGTAGGTAAAATTTTAATTACTTCTTTATTTTGCAACAATTTTCCTCGCCTCCCATGTGATCATAATTCTTGATAGAAACCAATACATATACTTATCTGTGAAAACTGCACCAGTAGACGACAGTATGTGCTGTTCTGAGAAAATGAAGTGGTAATTTGGTAGAATCCGTGTACATCGAAGGAAACGGCATTGCTAGCGATATGTATCGAATGTTCGATATAGTGTTTCTGAACCGGAGATTCGGGCGCCTCACCCAACTTTGACTTTTAAAAAAGTGATCTGTAGCGTAGCCTTAAGTAGGTTAGGTATAGGTTAAACAAGAAATTTTTTTTATAGTACGTGAGGGCGCGTAGCGCCCGAATCTCCGGTTCAGAAACTCTATATCGAATATTCGATATATATCGATGGCAATGCCATTTCCTTCGGTGTACACGGATTCTACCAAATTACCACCATCATTTATTTCTAATACTCAGCCGGAGCAGATATCCAATTCCTCTGCAAATCCACTGTACTCCATCTTTCCTTGGTCCCAACTTAAAAGGAGCACCAAATAATTTACGATATATAGATCCAGCAAATACTCCGTTTCAAAGCCCAGTCTACAGTTTCACGCTGTAATTAAACCAACTCCATTGAAAAACGAAATAAATTCAAAGAAACCTCAAACACATTTCGACTAACATACCAGAACCAGAAAACTTGGGACAAAAACGGAATCGTACCGTAAGGGTCCATCATAATAATATCAGCATAAGTAAGAGTCTTTCGCTCCATATTCACAAGCAACGTAACGCCTTCTAGTCAGCGAAACTGAACGTCAATTACTACATTCGAATATATCGCGAAAAGAAATCGACGAATGTCATTGGGTGCCGTATACTATCACCGGATTGGCTAACGGCACATGCAATGACCTTTGCCAACTTCGCCACACGCCACAGTACACCACGATACGACAAGTAAAATTTAGCTCGGTTTTTGAAAAGGCGTGGCTCCAAACGACATACATTGAACAAGCGAGCATCATGCTCAGTTGTGGCTACTGTTTACTGCATTAACACAAGCGAAGGGACAAAATAAAGGTTGTAAATGTATAAAGAAATAAAATTTACAAACTGCAGTTTCGTTGAAGACGAATTTTCTGGTGAAATTTGAGAACCAATGTCTGGCACAATGATATTTCCTTGATTTGTGAAAGGCTTTTGGCGGAACGGGAGGTGTCTGTATGTGGTGCTGCAGACTGCTGACGAAGGTAGGAAGATATGGAGGAAGTTCGCAGGTATGTGAGTGGATCGAAGATTTCTTCCAACTTACAATTTTCAAATGGGGCCTAAAATATCGACATTCACTCGCCCTGTCGCGATATTGTAGTCTAGGTATTACCTGCATACTTCGAAAACAGGCCCAAACAAGCTAAATAGTTTAAAACGTCCCAACGCGTAGTTGCAAATGAAACAAGAATTTTCATAGTAGGCCTACGGTACATTAGTTTTCCGCATCTTGGGATCAGCTTTGTTCAAACACTGAGCACGTCAAAATCTGGCACAATCTGACGCCTAAATACAAAACCGTGGCAATAATATATGCGAATGATTTGCCCCCAAACGCCAATAACACATCACACACCGCATACAAGCCACAACACTTTACATAAACTATTTAAAAACTAACAATCATCTCTCCTCAATTACAGCTATCGATATCACACTCGCACTGTGTTCCATATTATTGTTCTGCATGTTGCATACTCTTTTACCCACCGCATTTAACAAAAGTGAAACAGAAAAAATAATTTGAAAGTTTTGCATGTCGCTACTCAATAAGAGTTTTTTTTTTCTATTATTGTTATTTTCATGCCTCTGACAGGGCAGGTTGGCAGCGGCGTGTGTGCCACCACATAACAAGAACAGCGTTAATTAATTTCCTCAAATATGTCGCGAATTCCGGGAGCACTGTTCCACGAGGATACCTATTTTATTGGCCGGACAGGGATGGCCATAGAGCAGAAACAGCATTATTTAAGATCCCAGATATGTCGCGAATTCCGAGGGCACTATTACGTTGGGACAGAAAATATTGTAGGCGAACATTTGTGACGAGAAAACCTGCAAAATCCCGCAAATCTCATCTCTGCTGCAACAATTCTGTCAAAGAATTCTACAAACAGATCACTCGACTACAATTACATGGTCTTCGACAAACCAGACCCCGAAAATTTGACAGGCATTGAAAAATGAGTTTGCACGTGTACAAATGCATTTGTTATGAAGGCTGTAAACCAAAACAAAAACAATACCAGATGATTGCCGATTTTCGAAGATAGCAGAACTTTCTAGTGATGTTTCACCGTGATATGAGCGAGAAGGAATTCCTACAACAATTTACTGTATATCGCTCATCGAGAGTTTCCACAGGAGTGGAAACTACGATCAAGTGATTATATGGATAAAGGCAAGCGAACATTATCGGCACTTGGCGAAATGATTGAGCTTTTGCTTCTTCTGCATCGAAGCATTATCGATGAGGATGTAAAGGAAAGAAGAATACAGTATCCTGTGGATATCACGCATGCATGAGAGAAACAAAATAAAAAGTCGAAGGAATTCGGTGATTCTACAAATGGTATATACATGCCGACGTTGTGATACTATTAAGAACTTTCGGTTTTGGATGTGGGGGCGAACAAAATCTAGCAAATTATTGTAAGTTTGCTCGTTTATGCGAAGAAAGGTGATGTAATCCTTGGGATCTGAGAGCATTAATATTTCCTGCAGGAGACAGTCATGGGTACATAGATTTATATCTCAGCTTAACCCATTCTCTAGAGCAGCGTCTTGTTTTCTTCTTCTTTTTGATACACAACCCTTAAGTCAACGTCAGGAATGCTTTGTTTGCATTTGAAGACATTCTCATTTAGAAAGAAAATACTTCGCAACAAGAATAGCGTCTCTTTCTGCAGTGAAGTAAATGCTATACTTTGTTCGTACGTGTGCGGCCGTGGCTTAGCAAACGCGTGGCCTGGCAAGGGTGAAAATGACAAACATTGTTTCGAAGAATGCTGCAAGCAGGGCAAGCGACTACAATTACATGCCCTTAATCAAAATCCTGATATCATCCCTTTGTCTAATACATTCGTCGTCCTTTATTTATTTATTTATTGGATTATACTTCTTGGCTGGCGTTTGCAGGTTAAGCCTCGATGATTTGACGTCCGCTTTTAACGCAAACAGACATTTAATTATATTTTTTACCTGTAAAGGTTTCAGTTTAATGGTTAAATATTTGCTTTTGACCTTGTCTATTACAAATTTTGTTAATAAAAAATTATCATCTACTCATTTTCATTCATGACGGTATTATTTCAATTGTTAATATCACATAATACAGTACAACAGTCCCGCTGCTCGCAAATGTAGTGTTACTACAATGATCGCTCACATTGGCATTCGTCACGAAATATTCTGAATGATTTCGACATTCCAAGCCTCTAAGTGAAGTGTGGGAACAGTATCTACTTAAAATAGAGGTCGCGGGTGGTTCTCGCTAATTTTGATCAATTTGTATGACAATTGCATTTTAATCACGAGAGAAATGGACTGTAGTGACCCTTTCTCCAGAAGTATAATTGCCTGAGACTGCAGGCAGACCGTATCTACGTGGCAAATTAAAAATTTTTAGTTATATTACCAGCAGTGGCGTAACTAGGACTTGGATTTGGGGAGGGGGGGGGATAGATATGCCTGACGAGCAAAATTTTAGTCAGTTTCCAGACAGACTACCATCTACCACCCCAGTTGAAGAAACTAATTCACTACCTTCCAATGAAAGCTTATGGTAAAACACCCCAAGTTTCCAATCTCTACCTTTACCAGATTGCTGTTCTACGATTTCTTTTTCTTTACTTTTCTCTCTCTCTCTCTATATATATATTTTCTTTTTTTTCCGGGTTCTGGGTGGGGGGGGGGGGTGTCTTCCCCCCATATTTACGCCACTGATTACCGGTAACACAGTTAAAATGTTTTCATCGTTTGAAAGACAGTGTAGCAGCCATATTTCTGGGTGGCACTAGTAACGATACGTTTGTAACGAGTACTGTTTCTTTTAGTAACGGATACATACCGTTATGCATCTTTCGTTACTCTGACGCTCTACTGCTTTCTGGTTTACCCGTTCCCATGCATTCCATTTGTTGACAAAACAACGTCGCAAAACGTAACATCACTTTCAGACTTCGAAGGCTCTCGTGCCAAATTTCACCAATTTCGGAATTATACTTCAATATTACGAAAAAAAATGCTTTGCTAATATTACGTCGCATTAAAAATCCCAATAAACTAGCCATTTCTTGGGTGATTTTGTGCCATTAATTTTCCGGAAATGCTATCGACATACAATAAAACGTTACCCTTTGTTGCCAACATTAGCACACTATATGGGTGCTGCCATACTGTATGCATTTGTGCGACACATAATTTAATGCCTTCGTATCACCATAAAGATGAGCACGATGAGTTTCTACGGTATTAGTTTGAATCGGCCATACCTTTGCTCCTGATTTGGTGAGTCTCGGAAGCAGCAGCACAGCCATCTCCACTATAGGGCAGCGGCTCTGCCTTTTTGTAGCGTTGGTTGAAGGTGGAAAGCACTGCCGCCCTTTCCCAGTCATCCGACGAATCTCGTCTGCTGGAGCTGTTAGTTGCTGTTATTGCCCCAGCAGATGGTCAGCTTGCTGATCTCAGCTCTTGCCATAATGTATCTGGTACACCAGCTGGTAGCAGATCAGCTCCTACCAAGACTAGTAGGTTAAGCTGACTGTTGCCGGGGAACGCCACACGTTAGCTCACAGCACGACCCATTATTGCTCGTTGCCAGGTGGCAACGGAAGGTTCATTTCCCACCTATTCTTGCAAAATTGATGGCTCACAGTGTTAGACATATACAGGGTGTACTTTTTAAATTTTATTTATTTAGTTGACATTTGGCGTCAGTACACCATTTAGCCACTCACAGTTACATTGTATTAACATACTTGCTTTACGGTCACTTAAAAATTGTGTCTGAAATTAATGAAGACACACGAAAGAAAAAATTATGTATCATTTGAAGTTGCCTTAAGGTGAGCCATCAGAGAGTCAAATTGCTCACTAAAATAAATCTCGTCAAACATAGCACTGCTTTATAGTTCATAATTAGCAGATTAAGAATACTTGTAGGAAATGGGACCCTAAGTTTCTTGAGATCAGAGATGCATTGTTCTCTATGATGGAGATATTTTGGGCAAATGAAAATTAAATGGTTAATGTCCCTCACATCTGAGTTGTTGCAAACACAGGTATCAGAATTCCTTAGATGTAAGTGGAATAAGTGAGAAGGAAAGCAGCCATGGTTGAAACACATCCTCGTGATAATAGAGATGGCTCTGCGGTGTAATGCCAGGTTATGAAACCACGGTAATCTGGGTATGTGAGGTTGAATCCAGCTATATTTGCCTTTTAGAGTGGATGTTGTTTTCCATTCCTTGTCCCATTGTGATCTGATTTTTCTTTTAATCTGGCAAAAGTAGTTGGTGTAGGGCAACTGTATATCTAAAAAAAAGAAGCTGCTTCCTTGGCTAGTTGATCCACTATTTCATTATACAATAGTCCTGCATGAGCTTTAATCTATAAAAATGATATCCATTTATTTCTTTGTGAGCATTCTGTTAGTTCAGGGGCTATGTCAATTGTCAGCTTACAACTTTGTTTATTCCATTTTTTTTCTTTTGATTGCATACACTATACTTTTAGAGTGACAGATTGAAATGAGATCCGTCCTTCATGACATCCTTCCTACTCCACCGAGAGTGTCTTTCCGTCGCCCACCTAACCTCCGTAACCTCCTAGTCCATCCCTATGAAATCCCCAAACCACCTTCCCTACTTTCTGGCTCCTACCCCTGTAACCGCCCCCGTTGTAAAACCTGCCCTATACACCCTTCCACCACCACTTACTCCAGTGGTGTACAGGGTCAAAGGCAGAGCCACTTGCGATAGTACCCACGTGATCTACCAACTGACATGCCTGCACTGTGAAGCGTTCTATGTGGGAATGACCAGCAACAAACTGTCAATTCGCATGAATGGACACAGGCAGACCGTGTTTGTTGGTAACGAGGATCACCCTGTGGCTAAACACGCCTTGGTGCACGGCCAGCACATCTTGTGTGTGTGTGTGTATTCATTTATTTATTTGTGATGCTGTCACACCTCGGCTCCTTCGCCTGATGAGTAATCTTCGTCTATTTTTATATATAATTAAAATACTGTGTTAAAGAATATTTAATGGTCTTCAAGACTGCAATTGCTCCTGCTGTATAAAGAGAGGCTGAAGAAGGAAGTTTGAACAGCTTATAGTGGCCCATTTGAGGACATAGGATACCACATCCAACATTTCCTTCTAATACATTTTTTGAAACATCAGTATATATATGAGCTTCATTCCATTTCTCTTGGAGATAATTTTTGAGTATCACATTAAGATTGCTCCTGTGGTATTCATTAATTTCCAGGTAATGTACTGAATTGGAGAATGAACTAAGTTGAAAACGCCTTTCATACACGGGAAGCCTTCTTGTAGAGATGATACCTTTTTGCCAATCTTTATGTGACTGAAAACTTATAAAGAAGTCTGACAAATTGAAATAACTCTTAAACTAAGCATGACACACAAAATGATAATCACAAGGAGGACATCTACTGGACCTGAAATCAAATCTCCTGAGGAAAGACGAGGGCAAATTTGAAATCTTAAATAGTTACCCTCATTCAGATTCCTCACCTAAAAATACATTTAATTTGGTTATTAATATTTCAGAACGTTTGCTAGAATTATTCATATTCTATAAATTTATTGCACCTTTTAGCAGATAATTATGTACAGGATGATTATAATTAAACTTTCAAAACGCTGTAAAATAACTCCACTGGTCTGAATGACATCAAGTTTTACTGGAATATTATTGGAGAAGGTGAAAAATGTATGGGAGAAGAAATAAAAATATTGTGAAAATTGATCAATAGATGGTGCAATAAGCATCATAATTTAATAGTGGTTGACTAGAAATGATAAAGGAGTCATACAACTATGTCTAATGAGTAAGTCAGGTGTTAAACAAACTGTAGACTCAGTGGGCATGAGAGTATTACGCACTGGCGGACTAAGACTGTTGGAGGCCAGGGGCTGTGGCGGAACAAAATGAGGGCCCCCTGTCCACTTGGAAATACATGTATTACTGTAAAAAAAGAATTGGAGGCTCCCCAGCTGACCTCGGGGAAGATCAGTTTGGATTCAGGAGAAATGTAGGGACATGGGAGGCAATATTCACTTTACAGCTTATCTCAGAAGATATTAAGGAAAGGTAAACCTACATTCCTAGCTTTTGTAGATTTGGAGAAATCTTTTGACACTGTTGATTGGAATACACTCTTTCAAATTCTGAAGCAAGCAGGAGTAAAATATAGGGAACGGAAGGTTATTTACAACTTGTACAAAAACCAGACAGCAGTTATCAGAGTTGAAGGGCATGAAAGGAGTGCAGTGGTTGGGAAGGGAGTAAGACAGGGTTGTAGCCTTTCTTCAATGTTATTCAATTTGGGCACTGAGCAAGCTATAAATTCTGTCAGAGACAGCAAAGGTACTGAAGGAGCAGTTGAACAGAATGGACAGTGTGCTGAAAGGTGCATATAAGATGAACATAACCAAGAGCAAAAGAAAGGTAATAGAGTGCAGTCTAAGAAAATCAGGTGATGCTAAAGGAATCAGATTAGGTAACAATATGAGGGCCCCATGTCCACTTGGAAATGAGTTCTGTTACTTGGGCAGTAAAATAATAAATGTTGGTTGCAGTACAGAGGATATAAAATGCAGAATGGCAATGGATAGAAAAGCATTCTTGAGAAAGAGAAATTTGTTAATGTTGAATATTAATTCATGCATAAGGAAGTCCTTTCTGAAGGCATTTGTGTGGAGTGTTGCCTTGTATGGCAATGAAACGTGGACGATAAACAGTGCAGACAGAAAGAGGATAGAGGCTTCCAAAATGTGTTGTTACAGAAGAATGCTGAAGATTAGTGGGTTGATCACGTAATTACTGAGGAGATGTTGAACAAAATGCTGAACTTTTTGTTACCGCAGATGTAAGTGACACTGTCATCCGCGCAGTTCTGAGCCAATCCCTCAACGGTGTCATATACCCTCCGCAGTTCCCCCCCCCCCCCCCCCCCCCGAAGAAACTCAACTACTTTTATGTTTTTACCAACCATAAGCCTCTTGCAGCTGCTATCACTACCCCCTGGCAGACCCCCCTCCCCACAGGTTCCACTATTTCGACTACATTTGCCAATTCGCCACTGACGTCGACTACATCAAGGGTGCAGATAATGTTGTGGCTGATACCCTCTCACGCATTGATGCCATTTCGTCTCTCTCACCTTGCCACTGTTCAGACCACCGATGACGACACAATGCAACTCATTCAGAATTCTTCCTCTTCTCTGCGACCTATTTGCGCCACCTTCCCTGGTGTATCGAGTGAGGTTTGATGCGCTGAATCGACGGGCACTCTCTGCCCATACATTCTTTGCTGCCTCAGATGAAAGAACTTAAATAAACTGCATAATCATGCTCATCATGGCGTCAAAGCCTCCACCAAATTAATCACGGACTGGTTCATCTGCCAGGACATGAGGTCGTGATCACCTAACCTGGGCTCATGCCTGTTCCCTATAAAAAAAGAAAAATTCAGATTCACACCTCCCCTCCTTGGGCTCTTTTCCTATTCCTGCCGGCCACTTCCAGCACATTTGTATTGATCTAGTCAGTCCCCTCTCCCAGTCTATAGTTTTAATTACCGCCTCACTTCGATTGATAGCACCACCCGCCGGGCAGAAGCTGTACCCCTCCAAAATATCACTGCAGAGACTGTCACCTGTGCATTTGTGCACTCTCGGATTTCCCACTTTGGCTGTCCAGTTGTCATCACCACTAATCAGGCCCACAGTTTGAATCTGCTCTATTCCAAAACTTCTGCAACAAGTTCAGAATTAAACACATGTTTCATAGGAAATATTAAAGATCCTGAGTTAAAAAAAATAAACTCACGATAAAACAGTCACTACTAAGACTTTTTTTTTTTTTTTTTTTTTTTTTTTTTTTTTTAATGAGAATATTGTAAATTTTATAAACCTAACAGTTTGTCTAACAATTATATCAGTTTTAAACTATTTACAAAAAAAAATAGAATTCTCATCTATTAAGTTTTAATAAACCATACACCTTTATGAACATTTTTTCAATGGTGAATTGTTGTTACCTTAAAATTTTGGTAAAATCTTGAATCTGAAGATCTATCATAAGACATCAGGTGTGGACTCATTTGTTTACATGAACTTACAGCTCAAAGGTTACTGTATGACCTAGCGGCCATGTAGAGAAATACGCATCATTTACCTTTAAATAATTAATTTATTGCCTGAATTGTAACCTTTTTTTACCAACTTTTGTAACTAGTTATATTATTTGTTAACCACTAAATTGAACTGTATAAATTTCTTCAAAATTTGTAGTCAATTTATTTTAAACAGAATTTGTAAACGTCACATGATGTGACGTGACGTATTCGCGACTTGGGTGCCAAAATCTATGTATTTAAACTTGCCGCTACTGATGGCAAAGCACAGTTGTAAGTTGTAAACAGTTGTAAGCTGCTGAAAGTCGTAGACAGCTGTGATACATTCTTGTAAGTTTGGTAGCCAGGAGCTTTAGACCAGATGTATTCAGTGCTGTAGTGTGATGGAAGAATCAATAAAAATCTGTTCTCATCTAACAACGACTTTATTTTGGTAGAAGAACCGTGGAGAATGTGCTGCTATTAACTTGACTAAGAACTTCTCTTTTTTTGAAGTTTGATTCATTGTGTGGCTTGGAGTGCTTTAGTAACAAGCAACCCGAGTGACAACCTAAGCCGCATTCACACAGGCCACACAACGTCTTTGCTCCACAAGACCGGAAGGGCACCACCACGGAGTTTATCTACGGACAAAACCAGTGTCTCCCTGTCTAGCTTGTCCATCCCTCCCCTCTCCCTCCCATCCTTCGTTGATTGAGTCCGTCTCTACTGCTACAAATTTTCTCCCCCTCCCCCGTCCAATCACTCCCCTCCCTCTCCGCACCTTCCAAACACACTGGCGACATGCTCATACGTTTTCCTCCGAGATGACGCTATTTGCCCCTCCCTCCAGCCCCCTTATTTTGGCTCGCAGCAGGTCCTGAAGAGGAGTGACAACACATTCATCATATCTGTCAACAATGCGCCTTTCACTGATTCAATCCGTCGATCCTAACCCACTTACATTGACCCCATCCCCTGTCCTCAAATTTGTGCTTCCCACTCCCCCTCCTCTCGCTGCTGATCTTTGTATTATTCTACAGGACCGTACTGTCTTCATTCTTTGCCCGACCTCTCCTGCCCCCTCCCCATCTTCCGGCATCGAGTGGCAGCTATTCCACTACCTGCCACAGTCGTCACGTCAGCTGTGCACGCCTTCCTCCTACCTCCTTGTAACGTTTCTGCTATGTTGCACATCCCATACATCATGAGTTGTTTGACATGCCAACATTACAGACATAAATTATTTGGACACCTTGGAAAAGTCCCTCTAGTTTGCCAATTCCAAGATGCGTCCAGACGAACTGTGTCCGTATTGCAAGACACAGTTCTATTAAGAGGATACTAGGAGATGGTGAGGTACACATTATAAAACAAAGAAAGACACTTAGCTTGGGTTAGATGCTCTTATCAGATGGCCAGTCTGCGTTATACTTGAAGCCCGTTGATCCAGGTTTACTTCGGAGCTACATTCACTTAAATGAAATGGTGGTCAACATTAAATGATGAACTCCCTCATTTGAACTTTTCTGAATAAATGTTTTATTGCCATTTTTGAATGTTGCATAATGTCTAAAAATCCAGTAGCAGGTAACAGAGATGTTTACAGGATTGCAGCTATGAACAGAGTGACAAAATGTGGCTCCCACACAAACAATTTCTGCATCAGCACATAATAAGACTAATAACAATATTTTTCAGATATTAAATAAATAATACAATAATACTTGAAATATGCCAGAAACATAAATTAAAATATTACATACAATGAAAGAATCCCAGAGACGGATTTTCGTCTCGAATATGTCAAAGACATTATTGATAGAGCTGAAGCATTGAATTAAAATTTGTGGTGTGGCCGGGAATCGAACCTGGACCTCCATGCTTACTAGGCAGACGTCTTAACCGTTTTTTATTTATTTATTTATTTATTTTTTTTCTTTTTTTTTTTTCTTTTTTTTCTTTTTTTCTTTTTGGTTTTCTTAGTTATTTGTTTTCGGGTCTCCTTCCTCCCCTACGACCCGTCCTTCCGCTCACCAAATTCGCCTTCATCGGCGTCGGCTTCATCGGCCTTTGGGTAAAGTAATTTCTTCTTCTTCTTCTTCTTCTTCTTCTTCTTCTTCAGGCATAGTGGATCGCTTCCACGATGAAATCAAAATCTTCCTCCATAGATAACAAAATAAAACTGATGTGCCTCCGTCACAGATATTTTTTTTTTTTCCTGGCTCTCCGAACGCACCCGAGTTCGTCTTCTCGAAAAATTAATGTTACCGTTTCTATCGTTTCTTTGCAATTCAGTTAACTTCTTTGCCTTTTCTCTTTATTTATCTTCTCTTAACTCGTGAAACGTGAGCAGCCAGTTTTTTTAATGATAATAGACATTAATCCACAAGGGGGATGTTTAGTACATCATTAAAGGAAAGGCGTCCTCTCGCCATTTAAATGTAAAACTTATTGAAAAAAAAAATGTTAACATTAACAGAAAATAAAGGGATAAAAACGCTCTTATTAGAAGGACATCAAATTACTTTTTATCTTCGTGTTCCATGTTTTTAAATGTCTGGGCTTCTCAGAAATTCCTACATTCTTCTCTGAAAACTGCTTCTAAAAAGTTTGCATAGTGTCGCTTGTAATGTTGTTTACGGGATAACTTGCGAAGTTGCTGGACTATATACATGGAGAAGTCCTCTTCGCCTTTACTCGTGCTTGACATTAAATAGTGGACGAAGTGTCCTTTCAGCCAGTTAACTGAGTTCCGTTTTGTTTTAGGGTACGGAACAGCATCTGGGTACAAGAAATCGTCAGGTGTAATACGAAGAATCGATGTTCTTGTGATGGTTGCAAGCTTTTTACGAATATAGTTCCAGACGTCTTTCACCTTGGAGCACACAAAAAGATGTTCATCGCTGTCCATTAAGCTGCACGTTGCACACAGTGGTGAGTCCACCAAATGTAGGGAATATAGCTTGGAGTTGGTGTGCACTTCCCTGTTCACTAAGCGATACCAGGAGGCTCTGACCGCAGTTGTCAAATCACGGCAGTGGATGTTCTTCCAGATTATTGGCCATCTGTGGTTGGGATATTTTTGTTCAATGACGTTCCGGTTCTTGTTTTCCATTAACTTCTTATAAACCTTATGCGCCGTCATGAGCTCATCATTTGGCATGTTTAGCTGCAAGTAGCTCAATTCGACTAAAAAGGTTTGAAAATGCGACATAGCGCTCGGAATATGTCGGACGTTGATTGGAGGCTGGAGACTGGTAGGCGTGATCTCGTTTAACAGGTGGGCTGTTAAACTGTTTGGTGAGTTCTTCCAGATCTTGTATGTATTACACACGTATAGCGCCCGTGCCTTATTTGCAACATGCGTAAGATTTAATCCACCATCCCAAATGGCCAAAGTGAGCGTGTCGTATTTTACTTTGAAGATGTACCCTCGAGTGACGAAGTGACCCAAAGCTGACATAATTCTTTTCATTGTCTCGTGTGGCATCGGTAAAACTTGTGCAATGTAATTGATCTTCGATGTTATGTAAACGTTGGCGAGGGTAACCTTTTGTACGTCATCAAGTTTTCTGATGTAGTGACTCTGTATGCATGCACGCAGACGTGCGAGAAGATTCCTGTAATTGACAGCGATCGTGTGCCTTATGTCACTCCGGTATTCGATTCCTAAGCATTGCAGTTTGGAGACTGGAGTTATGTATCTATGGTGCTGTACTGCAACCCCACATCCTATGTTCATAAAACCACACTTTCTTTCATTTAACTTTGCCCCTGAAGCAAGTTCGTATTTGTTAACGATTTGGAGAGCTGCTACTAACACCTGGTCGTCCGTGACTAAAAACCCCACGTCATCCGCGTAAGCATTGCAGGCTATCTTGATTCCATTGATTGTCAAGCCTCGTAGACGTTGGTGCAGTGTAGCAAGCAGGGGTTCTATGGCGATAGCAAAAAGTGCCATTGACAAGGGGCAGCCCTGTCTCACCGAGCTCTTTATTCTAATTTCTTTTGTGAGCTGTCCATTCACTAATGCTCGTGTTACACCTTTACTAAGAATTTCACCTATGAAGTTCGTGAAGCGCTGCGGAAAGTTCATAGCAAGCATGGTGCTCAAGAGGTACTGGTGATTCACTTGATCAAATGCCTTTGCAAAATCAAGTGATACTAGGGCACACTGAATTTTGCAAGCCTGTGCTGTAGCAATCACGTCTCTGTATTCACATAAGTTTTGTTGGATTTTTCTGTCGAGACCCACGCACGTCTGGTATCTGCCTATTACTGTATTCAGCAACAGTTTCAGTCTACGGGCAAAGATTCGTGCCACGATTTTGTAATCACAGTTTAGGAGAGTCAGAGGTCTAAAATCGTCAATATGTCTGCTTCCTGGGTGTTTAGGGATGAAAACTGCAATTCCTTCTACCAGTTCTTGAGGCAGATTAAAATGTGGCTGCAACAATTCATTGTACATAGCTAATAATTTTGGCTGGAGTTGTTCTCGAAAAGTATGATAGAATTCCGCAGTCAGTCCGTCAGGGCCCGGTGACTTGTTTTTGGGGCTTCGTTGGATGGCATATTCCAGTTCCTCCTCATCAATGTCTGTAATAAGGTTCTCGGCTTGTGCATCACTTAATGGCCCTTGAAGATTGCGTAACAGCTCCTGTTGCATTATTGCGTTGTTGCTTCCCGTTGCCAGCAGCGATTCCAGGTGAGTATGAATTGCATTTTTTATGTCTTGTTGCTGCACGAGGGTGGTCCCGTCACGTAACCGGAGCTGCGTTATAATTTTTGTTTTGCCTCTCTTAGTCTCGCGTATTACGTGAAACATTGAAGGTTCTTCCTCCTCTATGAGGTTATCGGACCGAGACCGGACTTTGTACCCATCACACTGTTGTCGTTTAAGTTTCACAAGTTTTGCTTTTATACGCTTTATTTGTACGTAATTGTCAAATATCGTCACGTCCGATTTATATAACTCTCGTAAGCAAGAGAAGTAAAATTCTGTAGTCTTTTGTTGCCAGTAATACTTTTCCCGTGAATAAGTCTGAAACATTCTCCGTATCTTTGGTTTAGCATGTTTGAGCCACCATTCCGTCACCGAGTTGTACTGTGCTGCTTTACTTTCACATGCCCTCCATGTGTCATTAAATGCACGCTGGCATTCTACATCATGGAGAATGGAGTTATTTAATTTCCACGTGCCTCTGGCCCGGTATGTGCCTTGTTTGCACATGTTTATTGTACATATATATGCGGCGTGGTCTGATAAAATTGTCGGCCAAATTTCGGAATGTAGGACGGCGGAACTAAGTTGTTCGGTAACATATATCCTGTCCAGCCGACTTGCAGAGTGGCTCGTGACGTACGTGAATCCTTGTAAACTGCCGTGCAGGTGTTCCCAGGTGTCAATTAAACGCAGATCATTGACAATACGTTTCAGTTCCATCGATGTGTTAAAATTGGGCGTCTGGTCTTTACGGTGCAGCACACAGTTAAAGTCACCTGCAAGTATTAGGTGATCATAATTCCTTCCAAAAAGCTGCACAATTTCACTGGTAAAGAAGTCTGCTCTGCCCCGCCGATTGCTACTGCCGGATGGCGCATACACATTAATTATGCGAGTGCGGTGAACCGTGACTGCAATTCCCCTGCTATTTGGTAATTTTTCCACATCAGTCATTATGATGCCTTCTTTTGCCAAAACAGCTGTTCCGAGATCCGCTCCACTTCCCGGATTGGTGATAGCCGTATATCCGGCAAGTCGTTCAAGTTCTATGGCAGTTACTTCTTGAAGCAAGATGATATCAATGTCGGCAGCACGTAAGAGATCCTGTAACATGGACAGTCGCAACCCTGACCGGATCTTATTGATGTTGAGAGTGGCTATTTTATAAGCTTGCGACTGATTCATGGGTTTAAGGTTTTTCAGCAGTTAAGTTGTCCTCTTAGGGTGGCTGGGAATAGAAGGCGGTTGGGCTTCAGTCGAGGTGACCATCGTGCCAACTTTTGTTGTTGTAGTCTGCTCCGTCGAGATGGTAGAGGGTTCCGTTCCCAATTTCTGGACCGCGGCTGTGTCTGCGTTCGCCTCTGTTTCTTCCATTTCCTCTGCCCAGGATTTGGAACATGTTGACTGAAGCAAAACCTCTGCTTGTCTTATTTCTGCAGATGGGGTCAGCGCTAGTTGTGAAACCAGGATAGACTCTGTGCCACCATTCGAACCTTGATGTGAAATCGATTCAGAAGAGGCAGACATCTCGACATCCATTCCTGCCGAGACCGGTTGACTTACATCAGCACTCACAGAATTTTCATGGCGGATCTTACTTATAATCTTCTTTGCTTTTTCCCGCAGTAATGGGGCGACTTGATTGGCACCCTGGTGGGCTCGTCTCCGTTTCTTAGTCTTCTTTATCGTGGACGACCCCTTTGATGACTCCGAGCCATCAGTATCAGAAGTCCGTTGTTCCATCGACTCGTTCTCATCAATAGATTCAAGATCCATCGACTCCCGTACTTCATTAGGCCCAGGTATAGGGAGAGCTTCAGTCAAACCTGTTTGTTCGCGGTCTGGTTCACTCGGTCCTGCATCATCGCTCATTTCCATGTGTGTGTCTGAGTAAATCTCGGCACTTGAAAGGACATCAACGTTTGAACTTGCAGGTACGCGTTCGGTGACTGTCTGCGCAGCATCAGGTTTATCATTGCCGTCTGACGGCGGTACATCTGAAGGTGGGGTCGCGGCTTGCACTGTAGTTAGCGCCGACGAGTAAGTCAGGGGCAGCGCCGTGGTCACGGAGGGACGCGCGGCCTCTCCGGCTGGTATCTGCGCCACGCGGCGTTGTAAACACTGCGCTCTGATGTGGCCAGTTGCGCCGCAGCCAGCGCAAGTCCTCGGCTGTCCATCGTACATAACAATTCCACGGTGTCCACCTACAGTTATGTAAGAGGGGATATGCTTTGTTAGGTCGATCTTAACCTGTCGCACACCGCTTAACACAGGGAATTTATGGCTCGGAGAGAACTTCTCCGCAAAATTTTTCAACACCCTGCCGTACGGTGCAAGGACCGCATTAATTTGTTCCGCTGTTGTTTCAAAGGGCAGCTCAAATACGCGCACCGTCCGAATGCCAAGTCCTGCATGTGTGACAGTCACCTCACCGACAGCACCGTCCGTGTATTTAAATTTCAAAGCCCCTCCACTGCTTGCGACAACTCGATCACATACGTCGGAGTTGATAACTTTAAGGTAAACAACACTAGTGACGATAGAAAAGTTAATCCCAATTACTTCATCGGCAGATATCTTAGCGGTTTCTTCTAACCAATTTTCTACTTCGAAAGAGCTTGGTCTAGGGTGAGTCGTGTCAAAGGTAAACTTCAGGGTATCTATTCTCTTCGTCTGATTCATGGTTTCATGGTTTTCTCTACAGTTAGGACGACGCTGTATGCACGCGACTTACCGCGCAGACGTAAACAAACTCGCCACGGCGCGCCACTCTGCCGGAGGTCCGCACACCGCCGTAGCCGCGACGAGACTGCTACCACACCACTAACGATTAAGGCGCCTCGGAATAGTCTATGTACGATTTCCCTCCACAACATAAACTTTAATTCAGCTTCTTTGTTCCAAAGATAATTGCCACTACTGCCAAGGCTCTCCATGCAGCGGAATAGCACCTCAGCAATGGACATGGTGGAACAATCCTGTTATGGTGATATAAATATCAATTAAATACAATGAAAGAATCCCTGAGACGGATTTTCGTCTCGAATATGTCAAAGACATTATTGATAGAGCTGAAGCATTGAATTAAAATTTGTGGTGCGGCCGGGAATCGAACCCGGACCTCCATGCTTACTAGGCAGACGTCTTAACCGTTAGACTACCACACCACTAACGATTAAGGCGCCTCGGAATAGTCTATGTACAATTTACCTCCACAACACAAACTTTAATTCAGCTTCTTTGTTCCAAAGATAATTGCCACTACTGCCAAGGCTCTCCATGCAGCGGAATAGCACCTCAGCAATGGACATGGTGGAACAATCCTGTTATGGTGATATAAATATCAATTAAATACAATGAAAGAATCCCTGAGACGGATTTTCGTCTCGAATATGTCAAAGACATTATTGATAGAGCTGAAGCATTGAATTAAAATTTGTGGTGCGGCCGGGAATCGAACCCGGACCTCCATGCTTACTAGGCAGACGTCTTAACCGTTAGACTACCACACCACTAACGATTAAGGCGCCTCGGAATAGTCTATGTACGATTTCCCTCCACAACACAAACTTTAATTCAGCTTCTTTGTTCCAAAGATAATTGCCACTACTGCCAAGGCTCTCCATGCAGCGGAATAGCACCTCAGCAATGGACATGGTGGAACAATCCTGTTATGATGATATAAATATCAATTAAATACAATGAAAGAATCCCTGAGACGGATTTTCGTCTCGAATATGTCAAAGACATTATTGATAGAGCTGAAGCATTGAATTAAAATTTGTGGTGCGGCCGGGAATCGAACCCGGACCTCCATGCTTACTAGGCAGACGTCTTAACCGTTAGACTACCACACCACTAACGATTAAGGCGCCTCGGAATAGTCTATGTACGATTTCCCTCCACAACACAAACTTTAATTCAGCTTCTTTGTTCCAAAGATAATTGCCACTACTGCCAAGGCTCTCCATGCAGCGGAATAGCACCTCAGCAATGGACATGGTGGAACAATCCTGTTATGATGATATAAATATCAATTAAATACAATGAAAGAATCCCTGAGATGGATTTTCGTCTCGAATATGTCAAAGACATTATTGATAGAGCAGAAGCATTGAATTAAAATTTGTGGTGCGGCCGGGAATCGAACCCGGACCTCCATGCTTACTAGGCAGACGTCTTAACCGTTAGACTACCACACCACTAACGATTAAGGCGCCTTGGAATAGTCTATGTACGATTTCCCTCCACAACACAAGACGTCTGCCTAGTAAGCAGATATGTAAAATATCACATTTCACACACTGTTTAAAATACTATTAATACTATTAGCAAAACATGTTTAAGAGATAGTATGTTGATTTAAAGTTAACTTTGGCTATCTCGTTAGGTAACATTCAGTTTGGATACTTTCATAAATAATAGCTACAAACACTAAAAATACATTGCACATAGTTATGGAGTATACTGATCGTATAAATATGAATATTAATATGAAAAGAATAACATTATGTGTCATAACTATTGCACAACATTATTACATATTTACCTTTTGTTTAAATAAATTAGGGCAGACCATGTTTTATATATCACTGAATCCTAAATCAAATACTTATTATCATTGCAACACTTACTTCAACAATATATTTGGCACTAAGAAACTATTGCCAAAATTAACAAAATTACTATGACTTTATATAAATCCATATTTATAAAAAATTAAACCACAAATTGAAATACACTAAAATTATGTTTCTAAATAATAGTACACCTAAACAATATTGTCAAAACATATACATGTGCACTTCAAAATCACCAATACAGTAAATGAATTGAGTAAATTTAGCACGAGTCAAAACACAACTTTTAGTTTGCAGATTACATTAAATGCAAATTTCATTAAACACGTACACACATTGAGCTAAATAGTTAAAGCCTAAATGTAAAGTTTCAAATTAAATATTTTGGCTTACTTAAAGTAAAAGAACATTGTTTAATTAAAAACTGCAAAACATTACCATTAGTCTTATTATGCGGAAAATTTTTGAGTGGAAGCTGTGTTACAGCACTCTGTATCTTGTGGAGAGACTGTAAGCAGCTCTAATCTGCTGCTGGTTATTTTGCATTGTGCAACATGAAAAATTAGTAACAAGAAAATAAAACATTTGTAGAGTTAACTACAAGAGTTCGTCATGTAACCTCGACCACCTGTTCATTGTCGTGTTCAAATGTTTGTAGGGGTTATGGGACAACTGTGACTTGTAGTGGCAGACACAGTTTGTCCGGACCTATTACAGGGTGCGGCAAAGAAAAGGACTCTTACATCCTGCCGAGATGCTCATCGTCATTCCACTCAACTGTCGTTGCACCCGGCCCGAGCTGTCTGCTGCCCACGACAATTCGCTGGCTTCGTTGTCGACAAACATGCAGCTCACCACTACTCATCCACACTGCTGCCTCCCAACAATGCCGAGTTAACTGCGAATCAGATGCCGTGGCAAATGCCGCCCGACACCTCAGTCGCCCCCACCCCCTCTTGAGATGTATTCCGTACTGCTGGGGAAAGGGGGGGGGGGGGGGGCTGTATGGCGACCTCTCGATCTTCACATCGACATTAAAGTGTAGAGCATCTTTACATCTGGCTTTCTTTGGGAGACAGCGACTGAGCTCTTCCGGACATGTTAAATCAGTCTTGTAATGCTTCTTGTTGTATTAAGAATAAAGTGTCTAACAGGAAAAATATACGAAAAAAATAGATGAAGTACACTTACTAGGCGAAGGGGCACAGGCAGTAATAGCAACAAATAAACACACAGACACACACACACACACAAAAATGCTAGCTTTCGCAGCCAAGCTGCTTCATCAGGCAGAAGGGAAGGAGAGGGAAAAGGAAATGATGAGGGTTTTAAGGAAGGGGGTAAGGAGCCATTCCAATCCCGGGACAGGAAAGACTTACCTTGGGGGAAAAAATGGAGGGTAAATAAATGCACACACACCCACACATTTACACAGACACAAGTACACTTAGGCAGACATACTGTAGAACTGTATAAAGCAAAGAAGTTAGAAGTTAGACAGAGATGCCACTTGAGACAGAGGCTCTGTCCAGAGAACCAAGGCATGTTAAGATGGTGGGTGGGAATTCGAATTTAGCGGAGGTTGAGACCAGGTGGGCAACGGGAAGAGAGAATATGCTGAAGGGCTAGTTCCCATCTCCGGAGTTCTGAAGGATTGGTGTCAGTGGGAAGTATCCAGATAACCCGGACGGTGTAGCACTGTGCCAAGATGTGCTGGCCGTGCACCAAGGCATGTTTAGCCGCAGGGTGATCCTCGTTACCAACAAACACTGTCTGTCTGTGTCCATTCATGCGAATGGACAGTTTGTTGCTGGTCATTCCCACATAGAACGCTTCACAATGCAGGCATGTCAGTTGGTAAATCACGTGGGTACTATCGCAAGTGGCTCTGCCTTTGATTGTCTACACCTTCCGGGTTACGGGACTGGAGTAAGTGGTGGTGGAAGGGTGCATAGGGCAGGTTTTACAACGGGGGCGGTTACAAGGGTAGGAGCCAGAAGGTAGGGAAGGTGGTTTCGGGATTTCATAGGGGTGGACTAGGAGGTTACGGAGGTTAGGTGGGTGGCGGAAAGACACTCTCGGTGGAGTAGGAAGGATGTCATGAAGGATGGATCTCATTTCGGGGAAGGATTTTAGGAAGTCGTATCCTTGCTGGAGAGCCACATTCAGAGTCCGCTCCAGTCCCGGAAAATATCCGGTGACAAGAGGGGCACTTCTGGGGTTTTGTTGAAGGTTCTTAAATTGGGGGGATGAGGAAGTGGCTCTGGCAATTTGCTTCTGTACCAGACCAGGAGGATAGCTGCGGGATGTGAAGACTGTTATCAGGTTATTGGTGTACTGGTTCAGGGATTCAGGACTGGTGCAGACTCGTTTGCCACGAAGACCTAAGCTGTAGGGAAGGGAACGTTTGATGTGGAAAGGATGGCAGCTGTCATAATGCAGGTACTGTTGTTTATTGGTAGGTTTGATGTGGACGGATGTGTGTAGTTGGCCGTTGGATAGATGGAGGTCGACATCGAGGAAAGTGGTATGGGATTTGGAATAGGACCAGGTGAATTTGATGGGACCAAAGGAGTTGAGGTTGGAGAGGAAATTCTGGAGTTCTTCTTCACTGTGAGTCCAGATCATGAAGATGTCGTCAATGAAACTATACCAAACTTTGGGTTGACAGGCTTGGGTGTCCAGGAATTCTTCCTCTAAGCGTCCCATAAATAAGTTCGCGTACGAGGGGGCCATCCTGGTCCCCATGGCTGTTCCCTTTAGTTGTTGGTATGTCCGGCCCTCAAAAGTGAAGAAGTTGTGGGTTAGGATGAAGCTGGCTAGGGTATTAAGGAAAGAGGTATTAAGTAAGGAAGTGGGTGGTCGGTGTGAAAGGAAATATTCCATCGCAGCGAGGCCCTGGGCATGTGGGATATTAGTGTATAAGGAAGTGGAATCGATGGTTACAAGGATGGTTTCAGGAGGTAACAGGCTGGGTAAGGATTTCAGGCGATCGAGGAAGTGGTTGGTGTCTTTGATGAAGGATGGGAGACTGCACATGATGGGTTGAAGGTGTTGGTCTATGTAGGCAGAGATTCGTTCTGTTGGGACTTGGTAACCGGCCACAATGGGGCGACCGGGATGATTGGGTTTGTGAATCTTCGGAAGTAGGTAGAAGGTGGGGGTGCGGGGTGTCGGTGGAGTCATGAGGTTAATGGAGTCAGGTGAAAGGTTTTGTAGGGGGCCTAAGGTTATGAGGATTCCTTGAAGCTCTGCCTGGACATCAGGAATGGGATCGCCTTGAAAAACTTTATATGTGGTATTATCTGAAAGCTGATGCACTCCCTCTGCCACATACTCCCACCGATCAAGTATCACTGTCGTGGAGCCCTTGTCGGCAGGGAGAATGACGATGGAATGGTCAGCCTTCAGATCACGGATAGCTCGGGATTCAGCTGCGATAATGTTGGAAGTAGGATTAAGGTTTCTCAGGAAGGACTGGGAGGCAAGGTTGGAAGTAAGGAATTCCTGGAAGGTTTGAAGAGGGTGATTTTGAGGAAGAGCAGGTGGGTCTCGCTGTGACGGAGGACGGAACTGTTCTAGGCAGGGTTCGATTTGAATGATGTCTTGGGGAGCTGGATCATTAGGAAGAGGATTATTTTTCTTCATGGCAAAGTTATATCTCCAGCAAAGACTGCGAGTATAGGATAGTAAATCTTTCACAAGGGCTGTTTGGTTGAATTTGGGAGTAGGGCTAAAGGTCAGCCATTTGGATAGGACAGAGGTTTCAGATTCTGAGAGAGGTTTAGAGGAGAGGTTGACCACTGAATTGGGATGTTGTGGTTCCGGATTGTGTGGATTGGAATTTTGAGGTTTGGGAGGGAGAGGAGTTGGGAGTGGGAGATTGAGTAGATGGGAGAGACTGGGTTTGTGTGCAATCAGAGGAGGTTGAGGTTTACTGGAGAGGTTGTTGAGGGAGAGAGTATTGCCTTTCTGGAGGTGAGTGACCAGGAGATTGGATAGTTTTTTGAGGTGCTGGGTGGCATGCTGTTCTAATTTGTGGTTGGCCTGAAGGAGGATATTCTGAACTGCAAGTGTAGATGTAGGAGAGGAAAGGTTGAGGATTTTGATTAGGGATAGGAGTTGACAGGTGTGTTCATTGGCGGAGTTGATGTGTAGGTTAAGGATTAGGCGGGTGAGGGATATGGATTGTTCAGTCTGGAATTGGTAAAGGGCGGGATGAAAGGTTGGATTACAGCCAGAGATGGGAACTTTCAGTGTGAGGCCCTTGGGAGTGATTCCAAATGTCAGTCAAGCCTGCATAAAAAGAATGTGGTACTTGATCGGCGGGAGTATGTGGCAGAGGGAGTACATCAGCTTTCAGATAATACCACATATAAAGTTTTTCAAGGCGATCCCATTCCTGATGTCCAGGCAGAGCTTCAAGGAATCCTCAAAACCTTAGGCCCCCTACAAAACCTTTCACCTGACTCCATTAACCTCATGACTCCACCGACACCCCGCACCCCCACCTTCTACCTACTTCCGAAGATTCACAAACCCAATCATCCCGGCCGCCCCATTGTGGCCGGTTACCAAGCCCCAACAGAACGAATCTCTGCCTACATAGACCAACACCTTCAACCCATCATGTGCAGTCTCCCGTCCTTCATCAAAGACACCAACCACTTCCTCGATCGCCTGAAATCCTTACCCAGCCTGTTACCTCCTGAAACCATCCTTGTAACCATCGATGCCACTTCCTTATACACTAATATCCCACATGCCCAGGGCCTCGCTGTGATGGAATATTTCCTTTCACACAGACCACCCACTTCCTTACCTAATACCTCTTTCCTTAATAGCCTAGCCAGCTTCATCCTAACCCACAACTTCTTCACTTTTGAGGGCCGGACATACCAACAACTAAAGGGAACAGCCATGGGGACCAGGATGGCCCCCTCGTACGCGAACTTATTTATGGGACGCTTAGAGGAAGACTTCCTGGACACCCAAGCCTGTCAACCCAAAGTTTGGTATAGTTTCATTGACGACATCTTCATGATCTGGACTCACAGTGAAGAAGAACTCCAGAATTTCCTCTCCAACCTCAACTCCTTTGGTCCCATCAAATTCACCTGGTCCTATTCCAAATCCCATACCACTTTCCTCGATGTCGACCTCCATCTATCCAACGGCCAACTACACACATCCGTCCACATCAAACCTACCAATAAACAACAGTACCTGCATTATGACAGCTGCCATCCTTTCCACATCAAACGTTCCCTTCCCTACAGCTTAGGTCTTCGTGGCAAACGAGTCTGCTCCAGTCCTGAATCCCTGAACCAGTACACCAATAACCTGATAACAGTCTTCACATCCCGCAGCTATCCTCCTGGTCTGGTACAGAAGCAAATTGCCAGAGCCACTTCCTCATCCCCCCAATTTAAGAACCTTCAACAAAACCCCAGAAGTGCCCCTCTTGTCACCGGATATTTTCCGGGACTGGAGCGGACTCTGAATGTGGCTCTCCAGCAAGGATACAACTTCCTAAAATCCTGCCCCGAAATGAGATCCATCCTTCATGACATCCTTCCTACTCCACCGAGAGTGTCTTTCCGCCGCCCACCTAACCTCCGTAACCTCCTAGTCCACCCCTATGAAATCCCGAAACCACCTTCCCTACCTTCTGGCTCCTACCCTTGTAACCGCCCCCGTTGTAAAACCTGCCCTATGCACCCTTCCACCACCACTTACTCCAGTCCCGTAACCCGGAAGGTGTACACGATCATAGGCAGAGCCACTTGCGATAGCACCCACGTGATCTACCAACTGACATGCCTGCACTGTGAAGCGTTCTATGTGGGAATGACCAGCAACAAACTGTCCATTCGCATGAATGGACACAGGCAGACAGAGTTTGTTGGTAATGAGGATCACCCTGCGGCTAAACATGCCTTGGTGCACGGCCAGCACATCTTGGCACAGTGCTACACCGTCCGGGTTATCTGGATACTTACCACTGACACCAATCCTTCAGAACTCCGGAGATGGGAACTAGCCCTTCAGCATATTCTCTCTTCCCGTTGCCCACCTGGTCTCAACCTCCGCTAAATTCGAATTCCCACCCACCATCTTAACATCTTTGCCTTGGTTCTCTGGACAGAGCCTCTGCCTCAAGTGGCATCTCTGTCTAACTTCTAACTTCTTTGCTTTATACAGTTCTACAGTATGTCTGCCTAAGTGTACTTGTGTCTGTGTAAATGTGTGGGTGTGTGTGCATTTATTTACCCTCCATTTTTTCCCCCAAGGTAAGTCTTTCCTGTCCCGGGATTGGAATGGCTCCTTACCCCCTTCCTTAAAACCCTCATAATTTCCTTTTCCCTCTCCTTCCCTTCTGTCTGATGAAGCAGCTTGGCTGCGAAAGCTAGCATTTTTGTGTGTGTGTGTGTGTGTGTGTGTGTGTGTGTGTGTGTGTGTCTGTGTGTTTATTTGTTGCTATTACTGCCTGTGCCCCTTCGCCTGGTAAGTGTACTTCATCTATTTTTTACGTATAAGAATAAAGTGTGCGAGATAAAGTACATGTGGTCTTATTGGAGCTCCAGTCCCTCAGTTAAAACCCCAGAAACCCATATTCCTATCACATTGTAACTCTTCCCAAATTTACATTTCCCAAAATGTGACTCATTAACTTCAAGTATGACAGCCAGCCCATCCTAAAAACCGCTGTACTTTATTGAGTTCCCCGAAGATCTCCCTGCAAACATGGAATCGATCTATAACAGTTGATTTTTATACTTCACTGAATCCCTAGAATAACAGTTACAAAAATAATATGTCAACATAATAATTGTTTCCACATTCGGTTGGGATTTGTCAAAGCATGTGTCATGTCTGATAGATCTCTGTACATTATCTTTCCTACATCTCCACATTTATTCATCGGTAGTGAGTGCACGATTTAGGCACTTTCACCGATGACATGTTGACACAACATGCACTACACAAACACATTTCTCCGATTAGACCAAAAGACTGCAAAAATTTAATTGTACCTATTTTGTAATTCAGGATTTTGAACAATTTTTAGCATTATACTCTTCTATATCTGCCACTTTCGAACTAATGATAAGTTCCTCCTCAGACATTCAATTTCCACTAATTAAAACAAAATACACTTTACATCCACTCTCATAAATCACAGACATTGCCAAGGTGGGGTGGCTTGTGTGCCTCACTGATACAGATAGCCATACCAGAGGAGCAACCACAGTGGAGGGATATCTGTGTAGAGGCCAGACAAACATGTGGTTCCTGAAGAGGGGCAGCAGCCTTTTCAGTAGTTACAGGGGCAACAGTCTGGATGATTGACTGAGCTGGCCTTGTAACATCAGCTAACATGGCTTTGCCTGTGAGTGGCTGAAAGCAAGGGGAAACTACAGCTGTTAATTTTCCTAAAGGAATGGAGCTCAGACATTAAACATGAATGTAATTGTTTTATCACATCAGTAGGAAAGCAAGGGCAAACTATAGCCGTCACTTTTCCTGAAGACATGCATCTCTTCTGTATGAATATATGATGATGGCATCCTCTCCGGTAAATATTCTGGAGGTAAAATAGTCCCCCCATTCTGATTTCAGGGCGGGGACTACCCAGGAGCATGTCATCATCAGGAAAGACAACACTGGCATTCTACAGATCAGAGTGTGGAATGTTTTATCACTCAATCAGGTAGGGAAGTTAGAAAATTTCAAAAGAGAAACGGATAGATTAATGTTAGATATAGTGGGGCTTAGTGAAGATTGTTGGCAGGATGAACAGGATTTTTAGTCAGGTGAGTACAGGGTTATAAGTACAAAATCAGTTGTTGGTCACGCAAGAGTAGGTCTGATCATGAATAAGAAAATAGGAATGCAGGTAAGTTTCTATTAATAGCATAGTGAACGTATTATTCTAGGAAAGATAGATACAAAGCCAACACTGACCACAGTAGTACAAGTGTATATGCCAAGCAGCTCTGCCAATTATGAGATTGAAGAAATGTATGAAGAGATAAAAGAAATTATTCTGACTATTCAAGGAGAAAAATACTTAATTGTGATGAGGGACTGGAACTCAGAAGAATGAAAGGCACGAGAAGGAAATGTAGTAAGTGAATATGGACTGCAGAAAACGAATGAAAGAGAACGACTGGTAGAATTTTGTGCAGAGAACAATTTATTCATCATAAACACTAGATTTAATAATCTTCAAGGTATTATTTGTGGGAGATACCAGGAGACACTGGGAGGTACCAGATTTACTTTATAATCACAAGGCAAATGTTTAGAAACTAGGTTTTAAACTGTAAGACATACCCAGGGGCAGATATAGACTCTGACCATAACTTATTGGTTATGAACTATATATAGATTACAACTTAAAAGACTGCAAAAAGGTAGAAAATTAAAGAGATGGAATGTGGACAAATAGAAAGAACCAGAGGGTTGAGAGTTTTAGAGGGAGCATTAGGCAAGAATTGGCTGAAAAGGAGGAAAGAAATACACTTGAAGAATGGTTAGCTCTGAGAGATAGAGTACTGAAGGCCACAGAGGATCATATGGGCAGAAGGACGACGCCTAATAGAAATCCTTGGATAACACAGAAGATACTAAACTTAACTGATGAAAGGAGAAAGTATAAAAATTTATCAAGTGAAGCAGGTAAAAGGGAGTACAGACATTTGAAAAATGAGGTTGACAGGAAGTGCAGACTGGCTAAGCAGGAGTGGCTTGAGGAGAAACCGTAGAAGAATGTATAACTAGGCAAAAGACAGATACTGCCTACAGGAAAATAAAAGAGACATTTGGAGACAAGAAAAGCAGTGATATGAGTATCAAGAACTCATATGGAAAACCAGTACTAAGCAAAGAAGGGAAAGCTGAAAGGGAGAAGGAATATATAGAAGACCTGTACAAACGAAATAAACTTGAACACAGTATTCTAGAAATGGAAGACAAAGTAGAGGAAGATGAGATAGGAGATACAGTACTGTGAAAAGAATTTGACAGAGCTCTAAATTGAGTAGAAACAAAGCCCCTGGAGTAGATGATGTTCCGATTGAACTGCTATTATTGTTAGAAGAGCCAATCATGAAGAAATTGTTCCATCTGATATGCAACATGTATGAGACAGGGGAAATATCCTCAGACTTCAAGAAGAATATAGTGATTACAATACCTAAGAAAGCAAGTGCAGACAAATGTGAAAATTACAGTTTAATAAGTCATGATTGCAAAATACTAACACAGATCATTTACATACAAATGGAAAAACTGGTGGATTCCGACCTTGGTGAAGATCAATTTGGATTTAGGGAAAATGTAAGAACACAGGAGGCAATACTCACTTACCTTAGAAGATAGGTTAAGGAAAGGGAAACCTACATTTTTAGCATTTGTGGATCTGGAGAAAGCTTATGAAAATATTGACTGGAATACACTCTTTCAAATTCTGAAGGTTGCAGGGGTAAAATATAGGAAATGAAAACTTATATTCTACTTGTACAAAAACCAGACAGCAGTTCTTAGGTGTCAAAAGGCATGAAAGGGTAATAGATGAGTTTTATTATTTGGGTAGCAAGATAACTTCTGATGGTCAAAGTAAAGAAGATATAAAATGCAGATTGGCTATGGGAATAAAAGTTTTTTGAAGAAGTGAAATTTGTTGACATCCAATATTTATTTATATGTTAGGAAGCCCTTTCTGAAAGCATTTGTCTGGAGTGTAGCATTGTATAGGAGTGAAACATGGACGCTTAGGAGTTCAGATAAAAAGATGATAGAAACTTTTGAAATGTGGTGCTACAGACGAATGATGAAGATACGAAGGGTAGATCATGTAACTAGTGAGGAAGTGCTCAACAGAATTGGAGAGGACAGGAGTTTCTGGCATATCCTGACTAAGAGAAGGAATAGATTTGTGGGACACATTCTGAGTCAACAAGGAATCATCAGCTTATCAGGAGAAGGAAGTGTGTGGGGTAAAAATCGTAGATGGAGACCGAGGGACAAATACACTAAGCAGATTCAAAAGGATGTAGGTTGCCGTATGTATTCTCAGATGAAAAGGCTTGCACAGGACAGGGTAGCGTGGAGAGCTGCATCAAACCAGTCTGTGGACTGACGACCACAACAACATTTTAGAATTTTAGATAGCCATAAAACAATTTACACTCAAATAACAAAAAATTACATAGATATTTAATACTTTGGATGTGATTAATAATCATTATTTTTCATATTTTGGTCACTTGAAGATGGGAATACCACCCATTAGATTTGACTCGTGATATCAGTGTGTCATGGTGTGTAATGTAATCATCACACAGTTGTTTTGAGGAGTGTGTTGAAAGGTGGCATGAGTAATTATGTTGTGGCGCTCTCTTGTGATGGAATTTTAATGGTTTGTTGTCGTAAGTGGTCATACAGTTAGTTTGATGTTTGGTACTGGCACTGGAGTGTCATGTGTTCTATTATCTTTCATTTTGTTGTGATTTGGAAGAGAGTGTGTGCATCTGTTTGTGGATTAGTTGTGCCATTTTTTCAGTTTATTTCTTCATTTCTGATTGTTAATTCAGTAGTGGCTTTCAGACAGCCAATAAGATTGCATGTTTTTGGTCTATGTGAAATTGGCGAGCTTTGTAATATGCTAGTGTTGTGCTTACTGATCCGCTTGTTTTCAATTAAAGAAAGTGATCAAGATTTCAAATATGTGTTTCTGTGGGAAATTACACTACCTGTTCATTGTTACAGATGGTCAGGTGGTGGTTACCTGAGAAGTTATTATTTATTTATTTTTTTAAATTAGAAACATTTATTCAGGTGATGACGTATGTCTAGTGGTGAAAAGCAGCTCACCCATCTTAAGATGAAGGCAATTTTGACATTTGTTTTGAGAATGGGCAATGGCATCATATCTTAAGAACTTGTCACTCCTTTCATAATACAAACTGATCCATTTAAGTGCACACATCCATAGTGGCGGCGCATTATATGAGTTCAGTGAACCCCCAAGAAAAATGCTTGTCATGAAAAAAAAAAAAAAAAAAAAAAAAAAAAAAAAAAAAAAAAAAAAAAAAAAAAAAAAAAGAAAATGAAATAAAAAGTGTTTTTAAACTACCATTCTTTGTTTCGTTCTTCTATCAGATCATTTTATATGCACATTCAAAATATTTTATCATACGAGAAACGTTATACATTGCAGAGACATTACGTATAACAGTCATAGTGTGGCCGCCTAACAAAGGCGTCCTTGGCCACAGCATTGCAATGGGCATGCATGGCTGAGGTTCAAATTCTCTTCTGAACCCCCTGGAGGCAGCATATGGGCACTCTTGCAGCAAGGAGGAGTGATGCGAAACATTGCTTTTAACATTGGCGTTGGAGCTGGTAGAGACACCAGCTCCTGTCTACTCAAGCTCTGGCGGTTACCAACGAATGGTCCCAAAGCAAGAAAATGGAGTTATTTCGCACCTCACCTCCGTAAAGACAATATCCGACCTTCATATTTGCTTTTGGTGAATTGAAAATTAATCAAAAATACATCATATTTGGTAAAATATCCAATAACAATAAAACTGTTTCAAAAGATCCAATCACGAATAGTAATGAAGTCACACCTCTGTACCTCGCAATAGTTGTGTGGTTAGCAGCATCGCATTGTGGTATTGAAGATATCAGGTTCAAGACTTGCTGCAAGCAATTTTTTAAAACCCAATACTCTTTTTCACAGATTCGGGAACAAGAATGACTTTCGTATTATTTTTTTCCACATATCTTTGGACTTTTTTTGCACACGTGTCCCGATTCTGAGGGTAAATGACATTTATACTCTTTGTTGTAACAAATATTTAACTATTTGAAAAGATGTAGGGGAGATCAGCCCTTGTGCATGCTTAAGGTTAGGATGGGGTGCTGCTTACAGTGTCACATGACCCGAAGGTAGTTTGTCTCTTCATCATAACAGATTCATTTTGTTACAGTCAATTAACAGTGTAATCAGTTACTTACTGTCTTTTAGTGACAATGTGCATATTCATATGTTCTTAGTGTTTATTATCAAAGAAAAATGAACAACATACAGTATCTTTTGGAAACAAATTTCTCAGCTCCAAGCTTTGAAGAAAAGTGTGAAATAAACAAGCTTGGTAGCCGTCACCTCAGCTCAAGTTGAAGCAATTGGGAACAAGCCAAGTTAAGACATTCTGCAGATCTCTTGACGAAAATATATATAAAAGGAGATTGGGTTGTGTGGGGGGGGGGGACAAACCAAGGCACTTTCCCCGGCGCCACTCGCAAAGGTGTGCCAAATTGTCTCCTTTGATGACGAGTGGTGCGGGTGTGGGGTGAGTTGCACAACTATCAAGATCTGGAATGGAAGGAAGTACACATCAAGTCGTCTAAAGCACCAGTTGCCACTGCACACCCATCTACCAACACCCTATGTTGTAATAATAATAATAATAATAATAATAATAACAACTTCGTGTGACTCATTGGCCTGCTGCAAGTCTTTCAATTGGACGCCACTTCGGCGACTTGCATGTCCCTTAGCCTACCCCAGTTATCCAACTGGGGAAAGGACATCTTAACGTGGAATCCGAACCATGAGAGGTGAAGGATGGGTTAAAGTGCAGACTGAAAAAATCCGAGGTTCGACCGGGTTTCGCACCCACGACCCTTCTGTTTCCAGTCGAACGCTTTACCCCAAGACCACCGAGCCCGACCCTATTTTTTAATGAAAAATGGTAAACATTAGGAACACCCAACAATTTCACTAGAAATTAAAGTGTTGTCAAAATTAAATACGTCATTTATGAAGGGATTCACAATGCCACTTTGTTTACAAAGCATAAAATCAAAACTTATTCCTCATTGACTCTCACTCGGTATCCCGAGTTTCATTTGAGGTGTAATATACATCAATTGAAGTGTCGGATACCAGATTTCACGTATCCTTTGAGGTCGTTTAGTTTTATCAATGAGTTTTTTCCCCTGATTTCAATGTCCTCGCACCCATGCTGATAATTTCATGGTTCAAAACTGACAGATGGTATCCTGGTCTTCAATTTAGCCCATATTTTACAAAGGCAAAAATAATTAAGAAAAAGAGAAGCAGGTTTTTATCATTACAAAAAGAAAAAAAGAAAATCATGAAATGCGAACATGTAGGTACATACTCATATAAGTAACAATGTACGTACATAGTCATATAAGTAACATATATGCAACAGTAGCATGTAAGTAACATATATGCAACAGCCACCCCCATGAACAACAGACATTGCCGAGGTGGGGTGGCTTGCGTGCCTCAACGATGACGATAGCCATATCGTAGGTGCAACCACAGCGGAGGGGTATCTCTGGAGAGGCCAGACAAACGTGTGGTTCCTGAAGAGGGGCAGCAGCGTTTTCAGTAGTTACAGGGGCAACAGTCTGGATGATTGACTGAGCTGGCCTTGTAACATCAGCTAATGTGGCTTTGCCACACAGTTACTGTGAACGGCTGAAAGCAAGGGGAAACTACAGCCGTTACTTTTCCCGAGGACATGCAGCTCTACTGTATGAAAATATGATGATGGCATCCTCTCGGGTAAAATATTCCGGAGGTAAAATAGTCCCCCATTCGGATCTCCGGGCGGGGACTACTCAGGAGGATGTCGTCATCAGGAAATTCTGGCATTCTACGGATCGGAGCGTGCAATGTTAGATCACTTAATCGGGTAGGAAAATTAGAAAAATTTAAAAACGGAAATGGATAGGTTGAATTTAGATATAGTGGGTATTAGTGAACAGGTGGCAGGATGAACAGGATTTCTGGTCAGGTGAGTACAGGATTATAAATACAAAATCCATTGGGGGCATCACAGGAGTAGGACTGATAATGAATAAGAAAATAGGGATGCGGGTAAACTACTATGAGCAGCACAGTGATCGCATTATCATTGTCAAGATAGATACGAAGCCAACACCAACAACAGTAGTACAGGTTTATATGCCAACTAGCTCTGCCGATGATGAGAAAATTGAAGAAATATATGAAGAGCTAAAGGAAATTATTCAGACAATTAAGGGGGAGAAAAACTTAATTGTGATGGGAGACTGGAATTCGGTAGTAGGAAAAGGAAGAGAAGGAAAAATAGTAGGTGAATATAGACTGGGCAGGAGGAATCAAAGAGGAAGTCACCTGGTAGAATTTTGCACAGAACACGATTTAATCGTAACAAACACGTGGCTTAAGAATCACAAAAGAAGGTTGTATAGGTGGAAGAGACCAGTAGACACCGGAAGGTATCAGATGGATTTTATGATGGTAAAACATAGATTCCGGAACCAGGTTATAAACTGTAAGAAATACCCAGGGGCAGATATAGACTCTGACCATAACCTGTTAGTCATGAACTGTAGGCTTAAACTGAAAAAACTGCAGAAATGTAGGAAAGTAAGGAGATGGGACTTAGATAAATTGAAGGAAAGTGAAGTTCTGGAGAATTTCAGAGGGAGATTTAAGCATCCATTAACAGAAACAGGGGGAAATAAAACAGTAGAAGAGGAATGGGTAGCATTGAGAGATGAAATAGTGAAGGCAGCAGAGGACAAAATAGGTAGAAAGGCAAGACCTACGAAAAATCATTGGATATCACAGGAAATACTAAATTTAATTGATGAAAGGAGAAAATATAAAAATGCAGTAAATGAAACAGGCAAAATGGAGTACAGGCGACTAAGAAATGAGATTGACAGGAAGTGCAAAATGGCTACATTCTGTAGAAGAATGTATAAGAAGGGGAAAAGTAGATACCGCCTACAGGAAAATAAAAGAGACATTTGGGGACAAGAAAAGCAACTCTACGAATATAAAAAACTCGGATTGGAAACCAGTTCTCAGCAAAGAAGGGAAAGCTGAAAAGAGTACATAGAGCAGCTCTACAAAGGAAATTAACTTAGAGACAATGTTGTAGGAAGGGAAGAGGATGCAGTTCAAGATGAAATAGGAGATACTATACTGAGAGATGAATTTGACAGAGCCCTGAAAGACCTAGGTCGGAACAAGGCCCCAGGAGTTGATGACATACCCTCAGAGCTACTAAAGTCTCTGGTAGAGCCAGCCATGACAAAACTATTTGAACTGGTGTGTAGGATGTAAGAGACAGGCGAAATACCCACAGACTTTAAGAAAAATGTAATAATCCCCATTCCGAAGAAATCAGGTGCAGACAGATGTGAAAATTACAGAACCACCAATTTGATAAGTCATGGTTGCAAAATTTTAACATGAATTATCTACAGGAGAATGGAAAAGGTGGTAGAAGCTGACCTCAGGGAAGATCAGTTTGGATTCAGGAGGAAAATAGGAACCCAGGAGGCAATACTCACTTTACGTCTTATCTTAGAAGATAGATTAAGGAAAGGCAAACCTACCTTTTTAAGCTTTTGTAGATTTGGAGAAAGCTTTTGCCAATGTTGACTGGAATACACTCTTTCAAATTCTGAAGTCAGCAGGGGTAAAATACAGGGAAAGGAGAGTTATTTGCAACCTGTACAAAAGCCAGACTGCAGTTATTAGACTCGAAGGGCATGAAAGGGAAGCATCAGTTAGGAAGGGAGTAAGACAGGGTTGTAGCCTTTCTCCGATGCTATTCAATTTGTACATCGAGCAGGCGGTGAAGGAAAGCAAGGAAAAATTTGGAATAGGGATTAAAGTTCAGGGGGAAGAAATAAAAACATTGTGTTTTGCTGATGACATTGTAATTATGTCAGAGGCAGCAAAGGACCTGGAAGAGCAGTTGAATGAAATGGACAGTGTGTTGAAGAGAGCATATAAAATGAACATTAACAAGAGCAAAACAAAAATAATGGAATGCGGTCTTAGAAAATCAGGCGATGCTGAAGGAATTAGATTAGGTAACGAAACAATGAAGATGGTAGACGAGTTTTGTTACTTGGGTAGTAAAATAACATGCGATGGTCGCAGTACAGAGGATATAAAATGCAGAATGGCAATGGGAAGAAAAGCATTTTTGAAAAAGAGAAATTCGCTAACATCAAATATTAATTTAAGCGTAAGGAAGTCTTTTCTGAAGGCATTTGTGTGGAGTGTTGCCTTGTACGGGAGTGAAACATGGACGATAAGCAGTGCGCACTTTTGAAATGTGGTGCTACATAAGGATGCTGAAGATTCGATGGGTAGATCACATAACTAATGAAAAGGTACTGAACAGAATTGGTGAGAAAAGGAATTTTTGGCATACCCTGACTAAAAGAAGGGATCACTTGGTAGGGCACATTCTTAGACATCAAGGAATTGTGAATTTAGCGTTGGAGGGAAGTGTGTGGGGTAAAAATCACAGAGGGAGACCAAGAGTCGCGTATAGCAAGCAGATTAAAGTGGATGTGGGTTGTTGTTCTTATGAGGAGATGAAAAGGCTTGCTCAGGATAGAGTAGGGTGGAGAGCTGCATCAAACCAGTCTCCGGACTGAAGACCATAACAACAACATATGCAACAGGTATAGTAATGTCGGCGGCTTGTGATAAGTTTTGAATGGAAACCTAACATTGATGGATATAATGACATAATGTATCATATCCTTGGTCAAAGCTGACGGTAGTATTGAACACTACGCTTAATCCAGATAATCTTTTGCATTTATATAAAAAAAAAAAAAAAAAAAAAAAAAAAATAATAATAATAATAATAATAATAATAATAATAATAATAATTACTGCCATTTTCTGTTCTGTGGTTGACAACTCTTTGTATAGGCCTTCCCTCGTTCGGTCAGTAAATTAATTATCCTTGTGAAACGAATATTTGCTTGCCAACATCAGCAGACAAGGCCATATGTAAAATTTAATGCAAGCTTTCGTCAATAACTGTTTGACAGATAATTTTGCGGAATCGAAAGATTTTAAAAGAAATATTTTCAGTAACCACTCACAGTGTATTTCACATATATTTGTCTCCCCTTTCAAATTGTTAAATGACGTAAACGAATAAAATGTAATAAAAAAAATAAGTTTTACGGGCAAAATCACAGCACTCCCGTTGCACTGACACAGTCGATTTGGCCCGAAATTTCTGTTAGATGCTACTTGTCACCAACCACATTTTACCACCTAACTCCATAAATCACGGAAGTAAGAAAAGTCATTGAATTTCAGATTGTTGGTCATGCAGAAACACTAGTTATAGATTTACATCGGCAAAATGGTAAAACACAGGGAAACAGCGGAATACTGAGGGATTAATATACCAGGACCTCGGCCAATACACGCGTACATGTGGTATAGGGCGCAAGCGTATTTAAGCGCTCACGCTCTTCAAAAATTCTTTCTTCAAAGCTATTTCAAAGATAACAAAGGGTTCTTTTTTCTCTTCTTTATTGTGGTTTCAATTCCCCTAAAAAAGGGGCGGGCCAGCAGCGCTCACTGGCGCTCTTCAGCCTACAGAAATAAAATTTGTCAGCGGAGAACATAAAAACACAAAGGAGATAAAATTTTGGAGATAACACAGACATAAAACGGAGATTTAAAATGGAGATAAAACAAAGTACATAAAATGGAGGAAATTCGGTGGTGACATAAAACACTTGGAACGGTGAAATTGGTGAATAAAAACAGTTGTTCGAATGTCAGTGGCACACACACAATTAAATTGAGCATAGGGTGGCGGCCATGGTGAGACCGTTCGCTATTTGGAGTTAAAACAAAGAAACACAACACACACACGGAGAAATACACAAGTTAAAACTGACGGTGTCGGCTGCGGGTTGGCTGTCCACTGTTGTAAAATAAAACAATGTAACTAAAACACACCACACTTGTTGAAGCACAAAGGAGGTCCGTAGATGGTGGGGCACGGACAGCATTGAAGATGTGGTGTGGGGGGAAAGGGAATGAAAGGAGAGGGAGAGGGTGGAGAGGAGCCACAGAGCTGGTAGGGAAGGCACGGGGGGATGATGTCCCAGGAAGCCATGGGGAAGAAGGATAGGGGAGGGCGGTAAGAGGAGGATCCGGAGGGACGGGGGACAGAGGAGGGGAGAAGGGATGGGAAGGGAGGGATAGTCGGGGCCCTCAGGGAGAGAAGGGGAAGAGGGAGCAAGGAGAAGGATCACAGCTGGAATGAAGGGTAGATGTCAGGTCGGATGGCATCATCCAGGAGGGGGACGGTACGGAAGTTGCCATGGGAAAGGATCCGGAGGGTGGACAAGTGGAGAGCAGGGGGAATGCACTGGTGGAGGCAATGTACCAGGTGCAGAGAGGAGGGGATGGACTAGAGGATTAGGCAGATCTCATTTGCGGGATCTGTAATGGAGGCAGAGATTTTCAATAAAGAGGATGAGTCTGGGGAAAGAAATGAGATCATAGAGGATCCGCGTGGGGGAGGGAGGATAAAGTGGGATACTGAAGGCGAGGCGGATTGCATGGCGTTCCAGTATCTCCAGAGATTTGTAGAAGGATGGGGGAGTGGAGATCTAGGTGGGATGGGTGACACAGAGGACTGGGCGGATGAGGGATTTGTAGGTATAGAGGATGGTAGAAGGGTTGAGGCCCCATGTTTGGCCAACAAGGAGTTTGAGGAGGCGGAGGCGGAGTGGGCTTTTTCTTGTATAGCGCGTAGATGGGGAGTCCAGGAGAGGGCGCGATCAATAGTGAGACCCAGGTACTTTAGGGTAGGGGTGAGACGAATGGGACGGTTATGGAGGGGCAGATAAAAATCTTGGGGACAGAAGGAAGGAGTTGTACGACCTACAATGATCGCCTGGGTTTTGGTAGGATTTACAGACAGGAGCCACTGGTTGCACCAAGCGGCAAAGAGGTCAAGGTGTTCTTGGAGCAGGCGGTTGGAATGGTCAAGGGTGGGAGCTAAGGCAAGGAAAGCAGTGTCGTCAGCATATTGGGAAAGGTGTACGGGAGGGGCAGGCTTAGGCATATCCGAGGTATACAGGAGGTACAGGAGGGGAGAAAGGACAGAGCCTTGGGGCACACCAGCAGAGGGATAAAAAAGATGGGAGTCGGTGTTGTGGATGGTAACATAGGTGGGGCGGTTGGAGAGGAAGGAGACAATGACCCGGACGAAGTTGTTGGGAAGAGCATACGTTTGGAGTTTGAAGAGCACGCCAGAGTGCCAGACCCGATCGTAGGCCCGTTTGAGGTCTCAGGACACAAAGATGGCATCACGACGGGAATTTAGCTGGAGGGAAAGGAGTTGCGTAAGTCGAAGGAGTTGGTCGTCAGTGGAGAAGGAAGGACGAAAGCCACATTGGGTGTCTGGGAGAAGGTGGTGGAGGTGGAGGTGGTGATGGATGCGACAGGACAGAATGGATTCGAAGACCTTGCTGAACACTGGGGTGAGGCAGATCGGGCGGTAGGAGGAGGCATCAGAGGGGGGTTTGTTGGGTTTGAGGAACATGAGGACTCGGGAGATTTTCCACAGGTGGGGGTAGCAGCCAGTGTAGAGGATGGTGGTATAGAGGGAAGCAAGAGTGGTGAGGAAAGGGAAGGGACATTCTTTGAGATGGCAGTATGTGATGCGATCGTGGCCGGGAGCCGTGTTGCATTTGGTGCGCAGTAGCAATTGTATGTCATGTGCAGTGGTGGGGGTGTTAATGTCTGATGGGGGGATGTGGTCCAGGTAATGGAAGCCGGGAGCCAGAGGTGGGATGGAGACATCGGTTTTTTCATGGACATTTGGGAACAAGGAATAATCAAAGTTAGGAGTGTCAGGGATGGAGGCATCAGAGAGGAAAGAGGCAAAATGGTTAGCCTTAGTGGCATTATCAGGAAGGGGCTGGTCAAGGTGGAGGAGAGGGTACGTGGGCATAGGTTTCGATGCAGTGAGGTGGTGTAAGGCGTTCCAATACCGGAACGAGTTGATTGGGAGGTGGGCATTAAGCCGTGTCACTGTCTGATGCCAGTCCTGGCGTTTTTTGGCAGTCAGGAGGCTGTGCACGTGTCGTTGGAGTTGCCGGTGGGCCGAGGAGTGTATCCCGGTCACGGGTTCGCAGGAAGGAGCGGTACAGGCGGCGGGATTCCTGCAGAAGAAGGACAGCCTGTGGAGGGAGTGTGGGATGGTGCGGCTGGACAGCTTTGGTAGGAATGTGCGAATGGATAGCATCAGACAAGGTCTGCTAAAGGAAGGAGGCAGCTTGGTCAATATCATCGGGAGAGTGTAGGGGGAGATGGTGGCTTTCGACCTGATGGGTGATGGAGAGGCGAAAGCATCCCAGTTTGCTTGGGAGTAGTCATGGACGAGTTTGGGAGGTGGAGGTGGGCGAGGATTCTGTGGGCGATGGACATTGTGTGTGAGGGTAAGGAGAACAGGGTCGTGATCACTGCCTATGGGGTCAAGAACGTCGGCGGTGATGCGCCCAAGGAGATTGGGAGAGACAATGACGAAATCAGGGGTGGTGTTGCTACAGGGTCGGGTGTGGCGTGGGAGCGGGACAATGGCACCATTGATGGTAGGAATGAACTGATGCCATCGACAGAGTTCGGCAGGAGTGCGGGAGTGGATATTGAGGTCAGCGGCGACCACGTAGGTTGTGAAGGTGCTATCGATGTGAGCAAGGAAGTCATAAGGGATGGGAACATGGGAGCGGATATAAATAGTAGCACAGGTGACACTGAGGGAAGGGAGGAAGAGGGTGTGGATGAGATGTTCATAAGGGATGTTGAGGAGGGGATGTGGCTGAACCAGGTGGCAGAAAGCTACTCCACCTCGTGCAGGGGGATGGGGAGAGTTGTGACGGTGTAAGATATAGGGTGTGGTACTGACATGTATGTGAGGGAGGAGGAAGGTTTCGTTGAGGAGAAAGGCATCCACGCGGTGTTGGTTTAAGGTGTTCATCAGGAGGAGCTTATTGGTAGGAAGGGAGCAAATATTGGAGATCAGGATGCTAAATCGTTGCTGTGCCATAATGAGGTTGAAATGTGGGGAGAGGGAAAGGAAAAGGGAGCGGTTGTGGGGACTAAACTAGGGTGTGAGGGCGGTTGGTTCGGGAGAAGGTGAAGTGGATGTGATTTTGGGAGGTTGTAGCCTTAAAATCAAGGTTGAAGAGGGAGCAAGTGGCCAGGGAGACTTGGTGGAGGGTGTGAGGGCGCTGGAGAGGGTGGATATTTTGGAGGACAATAGTCAGGAACTGGATGATGTCCTCTGCTGTGGGGGGAGGGCATAAGGAGTTATTGGCGGGGATTGGGGGATCAGTGGGACGGACAGGGACGGTGAATTCTTCTTTGGTGGGAGGGGGGCGGGACTTACATTTGTAAGAGTACATGGGGTGTGCCCCACCACAGGTGTTACAGGAGGGGGTGGCGGAAAGGTTAGGGCAGGAGGTTTGGAAGTGTTGGCCTTTGCAGTGGGGGCATACAGGGGGGAGACGGCAATTTTCGGCAAGGTGATCACTATAGGCATCGGGAGCAGCGGTATGACTGGGGAGGTGCTCGGGAAGGTTCCACATGGTGCAGGCGGTTGTAAATGAGGGCCCCATTGCGGAGGAGGTGGTTGATGGATGGCGCGTCTTCTGTGAAGACGCGCATGAGGTAGGTGGGGCCGTCACATTGTTAATGCGACGAGCTGAGCAGATGGATAGGCGGGGATCCTGCCGGAGTTCCTCCAGCACCTCTTCCTCTGTGATCCCCGGGTTCAATTTGGTGATCACAGCAGTGATCGTGGGAGGACGACGGGGAGGAGGGGATTGGCGATTGGAGGCTGGAGGGGGAGGGGGACAAGGGTGGCACGGGATCCAAAGTGGACGCAGGGGATCTTGTGGAGGAGCTGTGTGTGGAGGTCGGGGTCAGGTGATTTGAGGAGAACAGAGTCCCTCCGTGGGACGATTTGGGAGATGGGGGCAGAAGGAGCATACTGCCGAAAGAGGAGAGTGAGGGCACGGCAGTCTAGGAGTTGGGGGTCAGGGTTATTGAGGACGAAAGTGTGCAGAGCAGGTGGTTGAGAGGGGAGGAGGGGTGACGGGGAAGGTGGTGCAGGCTGGGTAGGGGGGAGAGGGGCGGCTTCCATCGGGATCGGTGGGCCAGTGATGAGAGGGTCGGCGGGCTTTTTCGTCACCGAGGAGGTGGCGTCTGTGGATGCTCGTTTTGTCTTCTTTGGTTTTAGGAGTGTCTGGGAGGCAGGAGTGGGGCAGGGGAGACTGAAAGGTGGCGCGGAGCCGGCCCTGTGGCTGCGTCGGATAGGAGAGGACAGGAGTCGACTGCGGTCTGCCGGGTGCTAACTGCGGCATGGTCACCATGGGAGTCGGGGAGGGGAGGGAAGGAATCGAGCGGGGGAACGGAGGAAGAGGCAGGAGAGTGTGGGATGAGGGCAGCAGCTTGTGTGGGAGCAGAGGAGAAGACAACAGTGGAGGAAGTGGTGAGGGTGAGGAGGGAGGGAATTGTGGCAGGAAGAAGAGGGGAGGATGTGCTCCAGGCCGCGGCACCGGCGCCGGCAGCGGTGGCGGCGAAAACACCGGAGGCGTCGGACGCCGACGGGGCGGCGACACGACGGGACTGCAGTCCGGATCGACAGCGGCACTTAACAGCGACAGCGGCACGTCGCGGCGGCAGACAACAGCCAAAGACGGTAGCACACAAACGGAAGAAATAATAACTGCGAAACACGAAACAAATACCGCACAAGCAACGTAGTAAGAACGAACGTGTGGAACAAAGGGGTTGGCCTAACATATTAATATACCGAACAGTATAAGTGCTCTTCGATGGGTATAAGTTGATTTCCGTCATGTGGATAGCAGCCATATGCTATTACATCGCATTTATTAACAAACTACAATAAGGCAGAGAGTATCAAAGATCAAAAAACTATACTTCACACTGTATGCCCTACAATTTATATATAAATAAATCATAATCCAAAATGTAATTGTTCTGCCGCCAAGTGACTTTTCCTAGCACTTGAGCCCCTGGCGTCAGGACTCGAAGGTAGATGACGCGAGCATCTCTCATCTGTCTGTGGAACGCAAAACTTGGTGCCGTTCGGCTGAGACGATCGGCAAGCTTTGGATTTATAACTCGTAGCGCTACCTAGTGACAGACCGAGAAACTTGCACATGTGTCTGCGGACCACAGTTACCATACCAACACATACGTTTGCAAGCTATGTCCTGTAGAGACGCCATTTTCCATTTCGTATTTTCATGCTTTTCTCCTTATAATTCGTGTGTTGCTATTTCAAAGTTAAGGCACACTTAAGAGGTACCAAAACCATGTCGTCCTTAGTACAATTAGTTGTAAATTACAGTCAATAAATGCCATATTGACGAGTAACCCTTGATATTGATGACAATGTAAAACAGAGGGCTTTAGCTCATGTCCTTCTTGTAGCGCATCGTATAAACACAACTCATTGAGGAGCTATTAAGTGGCGGCGGTGGTTCGCTTCCCGGTCCAGACAATTTTTTCTTCTTTACCTTGACTCCTAAAAGTTTTCTTACACTGATGTTAATTGAAAGGAATTTATATTTTGCGATATTTCGACATATTAACGTATACAAGCGCTTTCTCTAAAAAGTGCGATTGTTCTCTTTAATGAAAACACCGTGACATATGGGCCAACGAATTGTAAATATTGTCTCGTGAACTACCAGCACATAAACTAAAGACACACTATCATAATTAATGTTCTAAATGTCATGCTGATTTTATATATAGATTACGTACTAGAGTTATGTGACAACTGTCGTTTCTTAATGAGACTGAAGTGCCTTGTTTCTTTTTTACAACAGCTGTTATACACGTTCTTGCGTCCTATATGCATTGACTGTGAGTAACTGCGCTAATACTGTAGCCATTTAACTGATCTCAAGAGCTTTGTATCTTCTAGTAAACGTATGAAACTATTTGTATCAGCATGTCATTTGCAACATTCACTATAACAATGTGACCACACTTTATGTGCAGGTACTGTAGTTGAGAAGACATTGTTTACAATTTGTTGGACCACATTTCACGGCAAGTTCACTAAATAGAAGAAATGTACATTTAAGAAAAAGCGGTTGTACTTGTGTCGTAAATTCTATTTAATAAATGTGTCAGAAAGCTTTTGGGGGTCAGAGTGAAAAATAAAAATATTGTTGGAAGCAAGAAATTAACCACCGCCCACACACACACACCCACACATTTGATTTTCTTTTTAATATATATGTATATATTTCCCCTAAGCTTTGCCATTGCAGGCGTTGGCTCCTGTCACATATATTACCACCAAAAATTTACTAAATAAACCTACAAATCAAAATACCTAGTGCCAACGCCACTTTCGCCGTAAGCTAAATTGACATAATATCGTCATTTCTTTAGGTGCTACTGTCAACGAAAAAGGAATACATTCAGTTTCCTCTAAAAGCCGATCTATTCTGTCACTATCTGTGAAATAATAACAATATTTAATATAGCAGTGCCAAACATTCTCATGCAAATGACACTCGAAAACTAACATGTGAAATTACAAAACAGAAATTAATGTACTACCTCAGCTCTGCTTTCTGCTTTACTTATCAGGAAAGTAACCTCCGCTTTATGTTGCGTCTTTTTACAGTTTAAGTTTCGAACTTCAAGTTTTAGACTGCTGTTAAGTCTTACTTGTCATTTTACAGAAATATCGTGGAATAGTACAGACACACTTCTAATACAGCAATACTGAAGTCTTAGAATGATTCACATTTCGAATGTCAAAAGACGAAGGTAGAATTATTAAGGTAAATTAAACAGCAGAAATGATAAATAGAAGCCCTGGAGTCGCAAAGCATCATGGTAGCATAACCAGAGACATCTATCGGTTTGTACGTGTAACTGGGGTCCGATGCACTTCTGTCCCTAGACGCCTGTATAGTTTTGCTTACCACGATACAACTGAGGCCACCACAGACTGCCAACTGTTGGTCGAACGCTCTCAGTTCAAACAAACGAGCTAGACCAGTGAGCTCGGATGCCCTCACTGTTTCAAACTGCGATTTCAGTGAAAAGTTGCAACTATGAGTAGCAACTGAGGGTAGCATTTAGTATTACGCCTTGTCCTAGCTTCCTGTCGTACTTTCACTCGTGTGTTGTTTAGGAATGTGGTCGTATAAACAAAAGATAATTTGCTTTGTGAAAAATACTGTAAGTGTTCCACCATTCATGGAACCTTCTTTGTGTTTCCATGTGAGTGCTTCGACAAGTGTGGTGCATTTTAGTTACATTGTTTTATTTTACAACAGTGGACGGCCAACCCGCAGCCGACAACATCAGTTTTAACTTGTGTATTTCTCCGAGTGTGTGTTGTGCTTTTTGTTTTAACTCCACGATCGCGAACAGTCTAACCATAGTCGCCGCCCTACGCTCATTTTAATTGTTTGTGTGCCACTGACCTTCGAGCAGCTGTTTTTATTCACCACTATCGCCGTTCCAAATGTTTTATGTCGCCATCATTTCCCTCCATTTTATTTATTTTGTTTTATCTCCATTTTACATCTCCGTTTTATATATGTGTTACCTCCAACATTTTATCTCATTTATGTTTGTATGTTTCTCCTGCGTTAAATTTTATTTCTGTAGGCTGAAGAGCGCCAGTGAGCGCTGCCAGCCCACCCCTTTTTAGGAGAATGGAAATCACAATTAAAAAATAAATAAATAAATAAATAAATAAATAAATAAATAAATAAATAAATAAATAAATAAATAAATAAAAAGCTTTGTGAAAATGTTAACACTTAGTGGCTCTATTCTAACCTGGCGGAAGCTCTTAAATGTTTGTTGTGAAGAAAATCCTGGTATCAATGTTTTTAGGTTAAAATGTGATAATTTGGTTTATACGAGGGTAAGTCAATTATTATCCGCAAAGTAGTTATAAAACTTTATTGTAATACAATACGAAACTTACAAGAACATCATTTTTCGACATAGTCCCCTTGCTTTTCAATGCACTTCGTCCATCGCTCTACAAGCTTCCTTCTGCACTCATAATAGAAGGTTTTTGGTTGAGCTGGGAGCCAGGAATGCACCGCTTCCTTCACTAATTCGTCCGCGTCAAATCGACAGCCCCTTAATGCCTGTTTCAGTGGACCAAACAAGTGATAGTCAGAAGGGGCAGGATCGGGACTATATGGAGGATGATCCAGTACTTCGAATTTGAGTTTCTGGAGCGTTTCAGCAGTGTGGACAGCAGTATGCGGACGGGCATTGTTGTGCAACAACACAACACATTCTGAAGCAATCCTCGACGTTTGCTTCGAAATGCAGGCTTTAGCCTGTCAGTAAGCATCTCACTGCAACGTACACTGTTTATTATTGTGCCCCTTTCACCATAATTTTCTAGTGCAGGACCTCATGCAACCCAAAAAACCGTAAGCATCAGTTTTTCTGCGGACGGTTGGGTCTTGAACTTTTTCTTGCAGGGCGAATTTGGATGTCTCCATTCCATACTCAGCCGTTTACTCTCCGGCTCGTAATGATGGATCTATGTTTTGTCACCAGTAATGATTCTGTCTAAGAAGATGTGCCCTTCGTTACCATAGCGATCCAAATGTTTTTTTGCAGATGTTGAGGCGCGTTTGCTTATGCAACTGTGTGAATTGTTTTGGAACCCATCTTGCACAAACTTTATGAAACCCAAGTCTGTTGTGAATAATTTCGTACCCAGAACCATGACTAATTTGAAGACGATGAGCCACTTCATCAATACTTAATCGTCTGTCTAAGAGAATCATTTCACGCGATGGCTCAATGGTTTCTTCATTTGTGGCGGTAAACGGTCGTCCGGCTCCTTCATCGTGCTTAACACTCGTGCGACCATTTCAGAACTTTTCAATACACTCGTACACACTTTGTTGTGGCAAAACACTGCTCCCGTACTGTACTGAAAGTCTTTTATGAATTTCGGCCCCTGATACACAATTCCGCCAAAAAAAAAAACGTATCACTGAATGTTGCTCTTCTTTGGTGCAAATAGACAGCGGAGCAGCCATGATTAACAGCACGGCAGTGACAACGAAACTAACGTAGCAGCTTGAAAATTGCAAAGATATAACAACAAAATATAAAGAAAGCATGCGTCATAAACGTAAAACGACAGTACTACCAACATAAACAAAAGTATAACTGAATTGCGGATAATAATTGAGTTACCCTCATAGTTGGTAAACACAAGGAATGTGAATACCAAATAAAGATTTTGTCACAGACTTCATCCCTGTTTAAAATAATTTTTCGTCATAAAACCTACAACTATTATGTAAATTCAGAATACGTATCTCACATTGCAGATCTGGTTTCGACTATTATTTTGACACGCATATATACGTCATAAAATAAAAATTCCAAGGGGGTGGATCAAGTGGTCAACTAAGTAATTTCAGTAGGCCAACTCTACTTTCAGTGTGTACTGTGTTAAGTACTACAATATACCAGTAAACTAGTATCTTCAAGGATTCAATAAAATTTTACACTTGAACATACAAAAGTTTTTCGCGCAATGGAAAGTTTTATTTTATCAGATTTTGTTTTAGGTTTATGAATGTTGTTTCCCGTCTTTTTCCTTTTTGTACGTTCCCTCCTGTGATGACATGAGTGAATGCAGATGGTTGGTATCGGGTCCTTCAGTATTTTTAAAACTATTGTTTATGGCAGTGGTGGCTAAATATGCTTATGTTGGCAATGACCGATGAATGATCTTAGAAATCTGAAACACATTGAATGACGGCAATAATATTTTAACACGAAATAGATAATGTTATTTTTGGTCTGTGGATGTAAGTCTTTTTGTGTGCAAGCTTGTACAGTCAGTAAATTAAATTAAATATTCTTCTAAAGTGAAGATTTAGTTATCAACATTAGCACAGTAGGTCGGCACCATAAGTAAAATATAACGCAAGCTCTTATCAATAGTTATCTGGCACCGAAAGGTTTTAAAGGAAAAATAGAATTGTCAGAAGTCACTCGTGGTGTATTTCACATTTACTTATATCTTTCAAACTGGTAAGTGACTTACACCACACAATGTTAAAAAAGTTAATGCATTTTACAGACAAGAACATAGCAATTTCGTTGCACTGACACACTTACGGAGATTTCCCGTCTGTATATATTTGTCTGTGCTTATACCTATGCAGCAGCGCCACAAGTGCACAAGTGTGATTATCTGGAACCACGTACTGCTTCACGTAGCCTAAACTGTGATTTTCTGATATCAGTGATTACTGTGACTGCTACTTTTAGGTATCTGCGATTTTGAGTTGCGATTTGTCACTGTATAGATTCGCAGTTTACAAATACTCAACATATATCCCTCTGCACTCAAACTCGATTTCCGTGACTCAGCATGATACTTTTGTGAATTCTGCTACTGCTTAAGTCTGCTACTTCCGTGACAGGCGATTTGTATGGTAGAAGCTTTTTATATATATGCTCCATAAGAGATTTCTCGTCCTACATATACAAATACATATAGTCCATTCAATGAGTGCTCAAAAGAGGGGTGTAGAGTGCATGGAATATGCGAGAATTTGTGACTTCAAGACTTTGTTAGGGATAGTTAGGAGGTGAACATACTAAAAGTCCCCGCCCCTGGGAGGTGAGCTAAAGTGGGGATGGGGGTGGAAAGGTACCATTTTTTGGTTTTCCGCTTATATCTCGAAAACGGTCGGCTTTGGGAAAAAATGTTCCAAATAAAAATGACAGATAACTGAATTTGCTATAAAATTTTTTTCTATAAATATTAGTCGAATTCCCAACGGTTTTCGAGATATACGTTACTGAAAATCGACAATTTCGGAAAAAATCATTTTTACCTCACTAATGTTGTCAAACATTTACTTCTAGTGACTCAATCGATCGTTTCTCAGAAAATCTGTCACATAGAAAGTTGTAGAGCATTAAATTTCCTTCAATTTGATTTGCACATTTATTACCTTATCTTCAGCCAATTAGAAATTACATGATTTATAAGATGTGCACTCAGTTTCGAGGTCCTTCTAGAAATGAGTGGTTTGAAAGGCTGTGACGTTTTATCTTATGAAACGTGCTAATATGGTAAATAACACCACCTTATCAATAACAAGAAGGTAATTTCATTTGAAAGAGAACACCTTTTTACAAGTATAGCTTTTATTACAATATTATGAATGATATAATGAAAGTATTAACAAGCACTGATAGTAATTCAAAATGAAAAGATATGTGCATTGAAAGCAACATTTTCATTTTTCTGAGGAATGGTCTAGTGTCATTCACCTTAGTCAGTAGTGTAGACATCGTCCAACAAGATTGGTAGTCTCGATGTCACTGTCTCCATCTTCATCTTTAATATTCAGACACCATTGTTGCAGTTGCCCTTGCAGTTCAGGCATGTAACAGAACACTGTAACAACGCTTTTCTAGAACCACATCTGCCACTGTCACATCCTTACGTGCATCGACAATAATTATCTTCAAGAATTCGTCAGGGGCAGCATCTAACTCTGAGAGTTTCGGAACTAGTTGGTCATTCCTTCTTTCCCAACCCCAATTCGGCACTCCACATTTCGGTTCCTCTCTTAACCAAAGGCGTACTTGGTGGTATATTCGGAATGTATGCTGCTTAACAGTTCAGTTGGAGGGAGAGTTCAGAGATTAGGCTTCATGTATCCATCTGCTTTTATAAATGATTTGTAGCGGAACACGATGAGGGATGTCTTGGTGACTGGAGCTCCATACCATGAGAGAGACTCGTGATTCCCACTGTCTCAATGGAGTCAGGAAAAGAAGAATTGTTGGAAAATATCTCAGCAACATGTTATTTGATTTTGGACTTGTGATGCATTTTGCCAAACCCCACTTTACTCTTGTGACATGCTGCGGATGTTGTGTCACAGCCTGTAAATGCTGGAATAACAAATGGACGTTGTCCTTCATTTTCAATTCCTGCTCCTCTTGTTATACATTGCTTGTGTCGCTTCCACTCTGGGACTACAATACCTTGTTTTTGGCAACAAAGCATGGAATGTCATTTGGTGCAGGATGTGGCGGCTCCTCTGTTATATCAATATGTGCTACAGTCACATTTCGTAGACCTCCTTTCATTGTAATGTATGCTTCTAGTGGAATAGTTCTGAGATTTCGACTTTCAGCTGATGTAGGTATTGTTTTTAATCTTGGTGTTTCTGAACTTCTTTGAACATGTGTGGACGGAGTGACACTTTGATGCCCCCAAAGTGTGGAAGGTATCTGTTCGTCTAAGGTACAAACACTGAAATCCATAGTATCAAAAAACAATTTTTTTGAATGTAGCTGGATTGTAGGTTAGCTGTGCGTGGGCAGTCACAAACAATTCCAGTTTTTGTACTACATAGTAGGATGAGCTGACACCCAGACTTGCTAGAAGATCAGTCAAGTTCTTCGAGGCATATGTCAATATTGGTGACAAGAAGGTTCGTGGTCTGACAACTGATGTGATGGCATGTCCAGTAGCAACACACTTCCTCCATGATTCCTCAGTTTTCTTGCTTTTTTTTTTTTTGTTTCATAGCCTCCTCCTCAGGAAAGGTTCGGAGTTTTGGAGGGATTGTGGGAGAGAATTTACATCCTTCAGGAAGTTATCTCTTTGAGGGTATATAACTGTACACTTGATTTTTACTATCTTACCTCATTATCTCAGCAGCTTTATGGGCAATTCTGCATCGCTCTTCTTTATCATCCTTTTCCTTGTTATCATACCAGGCGTTGGTTAGCAATTTGTACCCAGTGTCCCTAAAACAATCCTGCGATCATGATTATGCAATCCCCATACTTCTTCAACAGTTCTGTTTAGATAGTTCTCTACTCCGGTTTCCTCCCAGTAATAACATACATAATTTCGTTTACAGTGAACTGACTCCCTATTCCCCTCCAGTAAGACACTAACCTTTCCACTGCATTTGAAACATAGTCTTCAGAAGTGGATGTTAAGAGTTTCTGGTACAACGATCTCACAAAGTCCAACCAACATTCATCATCATTTGAGGTGGTAAGATGCCTCATCGCTTCCTCTCCCCACTGATCATGTCTAGCTCGAGAAGCACCCATACTCGTCACTTGTATGTCAGTTTTGTTGCGTCCTTTTGTGAGAAAAATAAGTAAAAATATCTTCTGTGGGCTTCTTTTGCTCACCATTAACTTTTGAAATCGAATTTCGCTTGTTTGGAGCTCAAAGTTGAAGGCTGAACTACTTCAGAGGACGATGAGAGTGCCTGTGTCTTTAAATGAGCGTTGATGGATTGCGGCCGGGTGTAATTTTTTCGACATTCATTATGAATCAGAAGGATTCTAAAGATGAGCCATTGCTATCTCCCCTTTCTCTAATTGCTTTGATGAGTGATAGTATTCCTTTTTCGTCATTGTGAAAACACCGACATCTGGTCCATCTATTGTTTCATGACAACACTGAGTAGCCATTGTGCGCAGTACACAGTCAACATTTTCATAAATAAATATCATGACAAGCCGACATACAAACTTTTCTATGCCTGGAGAACTTTTGAAGTGAACTGAAGTAAGAAGTGAGTGAGAACACTCCATTCCACCCCTCTGTCCAGTCTCTTGGAAGGAGCCAGTGTCACACCTTCGATGTTCGTCGTGGGGCTTCCCCATTGTTAACCCTCTCCCGGGCGTTAGGTACCAGCGACCTTGAAGGTGTGTCCACTGCAGGTGACAATAAATGAGCATTGACCATTCCTCATCTAAATATGAAAATGTTGCTTTCAATGCACTTATTCTTCATTTGGAATTACTATCAGTGCTTGTAAATACTTTCATTGTATGATTCATAATATTATAATAAAAGCTATAATTATAAAAAGGTGTTCTCTTACAATTGCAGTTACCTTCTTGTTATTGTTAAAGTGTTGTTATTTACCATGCTAGCACGTTTCATAAGATAAAAACATTGCAGACCCTCAAAACACTCATTTGTAGAAGGACCTCAAAACTGAGCGCACATCTTACAAATGATGTAACTTCTGATTGGCTGAAGATAAGGTAATAAATGTGCAAATCAAATTGCAGGAAATTTAATGCTCTACAACTTTCTTTCTGACAAATTTTTTGAGAAACGATTGAGTGAGTCACTAGAAGTAAATGTTTGAAAAAATTAGTGAGGTAAAAATGATTTTTTCCGAAATTGTCGATTTTCAGTAACGTATATCTCGAAAACCGTTGGGAATACGACATATATGTATGGAAACAATTTTATAGCAAATTCAATTATCTTTCATTTTTATTTGGAACATTTTCTTCCTAAAGCGGACCGCTTTCGAGATAAAACCGAAAAACCAAAATATGGTACCTTTCCACCCCTCCCCGCTTTAGCTCACCCCCCAGGGGCGGGGCCTTTTGGTATGTTCACCTCCTAACTATCCCTAACAAAGTCCTGAAGTCAAAAATTCTCGTATATTCCATGCACTCTACACCCCTCTTTTGAGCACTCATTGAATGGACTATATGTATTTGTATATGTAGGACGAGAAATCTCTTATGGAGCATATATATAAAAAGCTTCTACCATACAAATCGCCTGTCACGGAAGTAGCAGACTTAAGCAGTAGCAGAATTCACAAAAGTATCATGCTGAGTCACGAAAATCGAGTTTGAGTGCAGAGGGATACGTGTTGAGTATTTGTAAACTGCGAATCTATACAGTGACAAATCGCAACTCAAAATCGCAGATACCTAAAAGTAGCAGTCACAGTAATCACTGATATCGGAAAATCACAGTTTAGGCTACGTGAAGCTGTACGTGGTTCCAGATAATCACACTTGTGCACTTGTGGCGCTGCTGCATAGGTATAAGTACAGACAAATATATACAGACGGGAAATCTCCGTAAGGGCCCTTGTAGGTTTAGTGAAGGTCGGTCACTTATTTCGAATCCTTCTGTAATCTTATAAATTATTTTTTTCGTTCTGTTTGAATATTTCGGCCATTTATATATCAATGTAATTAAATCTATGGTAATTAACAGATATCTAATCGTTATAAAATACTTATTATGTAAAATCAATTAGTTTAAGGAAACACGAACTAAACATTAAAAATAAAAATCCGTCTCTAAATATTAAATTTCTTTCGAGATGCAAGAAATTCACATTTATTAAAATGTTTCTTCTTTGTAAAATCGGTTTCTTTCAGGAAAGCTGATAACGTAAAAACCAAAATGGTAAAAGATTTTTGAGATGGCTTTAAAAACATTTAAAATTGCGTTTTTATATAAAAAGAATATTTTAGTAAAATTGAGTTTTTACAAAAACTACAACTACATAGATGAACTCGAAAAGCTTAAATCTGTCTAAACACAAAATGTAATCCAAATCATTACAGCCATACGCGAAATATAAATGTGTAAGAATTGCACATTTAAATACATAATATGTAAAGTGTATAAAAGACGTATATGTATATTGTGTATTTCGCTGCGTTTTGTTTCTGTCATCTGTAATTCGTGAATAGGCTAATAATTAACAGCTCACGATCTTCGCTCTGTGCTTCCTTTGTTCACATGCTTTCTGGCTTTCGTAATTATTCGGCACGATTCGCCACTTGCTTTCGAATCATGAATCGTTGGATCTTGGAGTCGTCACCAGACAGGCGATTCTTTTGAACGACGATTTGTCCCCCCTCTTTTCTCCAGCATTCGGCACGATTCGGCAGTCGCCTTCGAATCGTGAATCGTTGGAACTTAAGAATCGTTATGAGACAGACGATTCTTTTGAACGACGATTCGTCCAGATCATGATTCGTTTCTTACGATTCTTTATTTGTATTCGTTCAAATGAACGTCTCATTGAAGAATCGCCACAACTCTAGTACCAATAACGATTTATCAAGATATAACATATCTGGTGTAATTGAAATTGCGATTGCTGTGTAATAGCAAAAGTTATCGTCTGAATCGTGCTATAAACATGTATAACTGAATGTACAGTGTATTTCATCTGATATGTGAAGGTTACAGGTGTTGAATACGCTATTACATGAAATCTATGCCCTGTAATCTACAGTTATCCGTTGATATTGGAAATGTAGCCCTTGTGGCGACGTTAGACACTGTGCAAAAGGATGAGAAGAGAATCTTTGCCGAAAGCAAGGAAATTATACATCTATTGTTGATTTGGTGATTTTCGTTTTTCATGGTTGGTGAATAAAGTGTTCAGTTTTCTCCAACATCTTTTGTTGCAATTTAGTAGTTAGTTATAGCAGAACTAACCACAGTGGTGACCCTGACGAAAACAAAATAAACAGAAAGATGACAGAAGATACCGCGCCTCCCACGCAAATGGAGGAAGTGAGTACGTCTTTGCCGACAGCGCACACGGAAAATACCTTGACTGGTTTTCCGAGCGGTCATTCTATCAATCGTTTAAGTCATGTCAAGCTTCCGACGTTTTGGCAAAATCGACCACAGACATGGTTTATTCATGTGGAGTGTATATTTCAACAACATGACGTAATGGGTGACGAAGACAAGTATGTACTGACTGCGGCACATCTGGATGGAGTGATTATCGAAGAAATAGAAGACATTCTTGAGTTTCGATCTTATGCAACATTAAAAGAGACTCTTATAAAACGTTATACTTTTTCACCGGAGCTAAGGTTATGTAAAGCATTTGAAGAGGAACAAATAGGTAACAGATCGCCTTCACAAATTTTGCGACGCTTAAGAGCCCTAGCGGGTCAGAACTATTACCAGAGCAATCATTACGTGTTCTATGGCTACGCAAGTTACCAGACAACATTCGTTCAGTAGTGGCAGCACATCAAAAGTTGACATTACGAGTGCTAGCAGAGACAGGAGATGAAGAAGCTACAGTTTTGTCTGAGTCTCCAAGTAGATTAAAGGTGGAAGCTGTAAAACACTGCAGTCAAGAAAAGAATAGAACTCTGACGGAAGTTAATATGAAGAAAGAAACGGAGGACACAAACACAGCAGAATCAGCAGAAGAACGGAGGATAAAATGGTTAGAAGATCAAGTTGCGAGACTAAATGAAGATTGGTGGAACAGCAACGCAAGAACAAACAGCGTTTTGAACGCGCATCAGAAGAGAGGCAAAGACAACATAAAGAAGATGTAAACGAAGGCTTCCGCGGCCGTTGTCATCGTTTATAAAACTCTTCTGGGTGTTGGACCGCATCGTCAAAATATCAAATACTTCACCGACGTTTCGGCCACTATTGCAAGTGGCCGTCTTCTGGGTGTTACGTTTACTGCTGGGTGACGGAAAGCTGGTGTCTTAAATACTAAATGTTGCTAGTTGTTATTGGTGGTTTCAGCTCTCTTTCATTGGTGTTTACTTTATTTCTTCCTATTGGTGGAAAAGGAAGTCCAGGATTGGTGTTAATATTAATGTTTGCCATTGGCTGAACCTGGCGAATGAGGAGCGGTGGTAGCAGTGACGTAGCAGTGATGCCTAGCGCCGGCTAGAGCGTGCTGTTTGCTCTGTGTACGCGCGGCCGCTGTTGTCTGCGGGCGGTTCAGCCAATGGCAAACATTAATATAAGCACCAATCCTGGACTTCCTTTTCCACCAATAGGAAGAAATAAAGTAAACACCAATGAAAGAGAGCTGAAACCACCAATAACAACTAGCAACATTTAGTATTTAAGACACCAGCTTTCCGTCACCCAGCAGTAAACGTAACACCCAGAAGATGGCCACTTGCAATAGTGGCCGAAACGTCGGTGAAGTATTTGATATTTTGACGATGCGGTCCAACACCCAGAAGAGTTTTATAAAAAACATAAAGAAGAGTTTGATGGTCATGATAAATTTTCAGAACAATGGTGTTGGTTTCTGTGAGGCAGCCCATCGATGTGATACACCTTGCAGTTACCCAAACGCTGCAGACGGTCATTAGAGGACGCCGACGACAGTCACATAAGGGCTAGGTGTCCACATAATATGAATGTGATTTACAAGGCCAGTGCGACACTGACAACAGTAAAGCATATACGGAGATTGTATGTTTACGACCACATAACAGGACAAAATTTTCTGGTAGACTCTGGTTCAGAAGCAAGTGTGTACCCCAGGAAACTATGCACTATGAAAATTAATCCGACTCGACATAGACTCACAGCAGCAAGTAACTCCATCAGCACTACATATGGTGAATGTATGATGAAACTGGATTTTGGACTCGCATACAATATTACATGGACATTTATTGTAGCAGATGTTGCTGAACCAATATTAGGAGCGTACCTTTTGCTACATTTCCGACTCGCACCTGATTTAGTAAATCGCCGATTAAGTGAGGCGCTGAAAGAGAAAGAGACCATGAAACAAGGTCAAATAATAAATGCGATAGGAGGAGACAATCAATTTGATACATTGTTATTGGAATTTCCTTCGTTAGATCGACAAAATGTGGCCAACAAAAGAAGACATCATACGACAGTACATCATATCAACACCACTCCAGGACAGCCGGTAGCAGTTCGACCGAGGAGACTACCAACACACAAACTTCTTGCAGCACAAGAGGGCTTTGAAGAGATGCTTCGAGCAGGTATTGTGTCGAGGTCCAACAGTCCCTGGGCTTCTCCTTTGCATATGGTGAATAAAAAAGATGGTTCTTGGAGATTGTGTGGGGATTATAGAGCACTAAATGCGAGAACGATTCCAGATCGTTATCCTGTTCCACGTGTTACAGACTTTAATTATGCCATTGTCAGGGCACAAGTGTTTAGTGTTGTCGATTGCAAAAAAGCATATTTGCAAATTCCAGTAGCATAGGAAGATATTAAGAAGACAGCTGTCATAACAAAAATGTTCAAATGTTTGTAAATCTATCGGACCAAACTGCATGATCATCAGTCCGTAGCTTACAAACTACTTAAACCTAGGTAAATTAACCTACGGACAAACACACACACACCCATGCCCCAGGGAGGACTCGAACCTCCACGGCAAGCAACCGTGCGCTCCGCAGGGAGACGCTTTAGACCGCTCGGCTACTCCACAGCGGCAGCTGTCATAACACCTTTCTGTTTGTTCAAATACAATTTTATGCCTTTCGGGTTAAGAAACGCAGCACAAACTTAGCAGCGTTTCATGCATGAGGTGCTACGTGGCCTGACTTTCCTGTTTTGTTATATGGACGACATACTTATATTTTCGTCCAACATTACATAACATGTAAAACACTTGCGCCAACTTTTTCAACGATTAGAGAAATTCAACATAATTATTAATAAAGATAAATGTGTTTTTGGAAAAAAGAAGTGCAATTTTTAGGGTATGTAGTGTCAGCAAAAGGGATAGCACCCCTTTCAGAATGTGTCACTGCCATTCAAAACATGCCATTGCCAATAACATTTAAAGATTTAAGCAGATTTATCGGGATGATAAATTATTACCGTAGACATATTCCTGGTTTAGCACATCATCAAGAACCCCTCACTACATTGCTTATAGGAAAACATACTACTGGCAATAGGAAGATTACTTGGAATAAAGGCTGAGGCAGCATTTTACAGTGTCAAACATCAATTAGCACAAGCAACACAGCTTACTCATCCACAGTTGGAAGCCCCTCTCGCATTAATGATAGACGCTAGTCAGAATACTATTGGGGCAGCTTTACAACAGAAAGTACAGGGAGTATGGCAATCGCTTGCCTTTTATTCGCAAAATCTCACACCACGACAAAAGAATTGGAGCGCATCTGATAGAGAGCTACTGGCGATACATGAAGCAGTCAAACATTTCAGATCGTCAGTGGAAGCAAGACATTTTACAATTTACACAGATCATAAACTACTAGTTAGCTATTTCCAGAAGGCTACAGAATTAGGTTCGCCGCGACTGAGTAGACAGGCGGAATTTGTGGCAGAGTTCACGATGGACGTGCAACACATTTCAGGAAGCAAACACATTGTGGCTGATTGTCACGCAACTGCGCTAATAGGAGATAGTGCTGAAACAACAACATGACACACGATTACAGGAGCTACTGTAGGACGAACACACTGCATTACAAATGGTAAAAATTCACGCTCCTTATTGCTCTACAGGCATTTGGTGTGATAGAGCGTATAACAAACAGCGACCGTACATTCCGAAAGAGTTTCGGCGAATAGTCTTCCAGGAATTTCACAATTTAGCACATCGTGGAATCAGAGCATCGGCTAAACTTGTTGCAAGTAAAGTAGTATGGCCGGAAATCCAGAAAGACTGCAGAGAGTGGGCACGTACATGTTTGGACTGTCAACGTAATAAGATTAATAGACACACATACCCACCAGTAGCATCCTTCCCAGTTCCATCACGTAGATTTTCACATATACCTGTGGATATCGTGGGACAACCGCCGTACTCAAATGGACATCGTTATTTACTTCGATAATCGACCGTTTTACAAGGTGGCCAGAAGCCATTCCAATATCAGATACTACAGCAGATACAGTGGCCAAGGCACTAATTGGTAGCCTGTTTACAAGGTTCGGAATTCCACAGATCATTACAACTGAAGAGGTAAACAATTCGAAGCACAGTTGTTCCAAGAGCTTATGCAGCTTTGTGGATGTAACCACTTACGAACAACCAGTCACCACCCTCCAAGCAACGGCATGGTGGAGAGATTACATCGCACTTTAAGAGCAGCCCTAATGTGTTATGACTCTACATGGTCTGAAGCTTTACCATTGGTTCTAATCGGACTGAGAACTGCAGTAAAAGAAGATTTACAATGCTCACCAGCTCAGCTGGTGTATGGAGAACAGTTAAGAGTTCCAGGAGAGTGATTAGTACCAAGAGAACATAAAGAACTTTCAAAACAGACTTTTACAGAATTTGCACGTCAACTGAGCAGGCAAATGTCTCAGTTAAAAACTGTGCCACCACGCAGACATGGTGACAGGAAAGTTTTCATACACAAAGATTTAGCTACTGCCTCCCATGTTTGGCTCAGAGACGACTCTGTCAGGCCGCCACTACGTTAACCATTCATGGGACCATACAAGGTGCTAGCAAGAAGTCAGAACACTTTTACAATTGATCAGAACGGAAGACAAGAAATAGTACCATAACAAAGAGTTAAACCAGCGTACTTGGACTTAGAAGAGACGCACTGGAGAACCTCACCTGGCACATCAACCAACAGTGAACATGCAAGACAGGAGTCAAGGGAAAAGTTCGCACCACTGGTAGAAGACAACACCAAGCAGTCCACCGCTGCCATTCATCACCCGAGCAGGGAGAAGGGTCAAACATCAGTACCCCAACATTCCGGGAGCCACTTCTCGCTAACAAATCCGTACAATGGCTCGTTCCTTGTAAGCCGTTACACCTACTTTCATTTTCAGTCCGAAGCCGGTCATACAGAATCGTTCGCTACTGACAAAATAATCCCTAATCCTACGTACAGGAGTAAGAAAGCGTTTTGAGCTTCCTGGCCATACCATGTGTTCTGAATGTTGCTTATTCTCAACATGTCGTGTGATGCCCCGTTTGGTGAAAGTTACTACAATGTCATGTTTATAGGGTGTCCCAGCTATCTTGCCAACCAAAATATCTCTGGAACAATAACGCCTATTGGAAAACGACTTTCACTGGTATCAATGTACGGCTGGGGCCCATGTATGTACATATTTGGAAACATCATAAAACAAAAGCAGATGTATTTTTAACACAAACTTATGTCTTTTTAAATGGACACCCTAATTTTTTTCGTCAGCTGGGGCTAGGGGGCTAGGGGTGCTGCAGTACTGTAACATATCTGTGTACCGCAACGTTATTCACAAAGTTAACTTCGCTTATCGTTAATCCGTTATTAAAAAGGTAATGCCGTTCAACGTTAAAACTTTACTGTAGATCTATCGCAAGTGACACTGAATCATTCACTCATAATAGTAAAATTCATGTTGATAGTTTTAGTGAAACGAGCAAGTGGACTAAAGGTTTTACCGTTGTTTAGGTACAAATGATTTGATTTGGGAAGTTCAAGTAAGACATAGAAGATGAATGTAAACATGTTCAACCAATTAGTCTTATTATTATATGATTATCAATGTTATGTTTATCTAATGTGTTACATGACAAATTGTTTCAAACAAATGTTTCTGAACGTCACTGGGTAAAATGGCCCTTTGTAGAAACTTGCACTGTGATACCAGCACTACATATTAAAGATAGCGTTCACATATCATGCTCAAAGTGATAACTATTGGCTTGCATACATAGGGTCACTATGCAGATGAAGGATGCTCTACTTTGTGCTGTTTCCTCTTTGGTGGGTATACAAGCATCAATAATGCGTTGCCTCGTGTCCTCCGGTGTTGTTGGTTCATGTTGGTAAACAGCATCCTTCACTGCTCCCCAAAGAAAAAAATCCAGCGGTGTAAGGTCCGGAGATCGGGCAGGCCACCTAACTGGGCCACCACGTCCAATCCACCTACCAGGGAACTTACGGTTCAGAAGTCGTCGTGCTCTTAAGTCGTTATGTGCAGGGCATCCGTAATGCTGATACCACATGACCATTCTCCTATTCAGAGGTACGATGTCCAAGAGAACAGGAAGATTGTGTCGTATAAATCTGGAGTACTGTCTGCCATTTTGGACGCCATTTACAAAGAAAGTTCCGATAATGGTATCTCCAATAATCCCACACCAAACATTCACTTTCCACGGACGTTGATGCTCAACCTGACGGAGCCATTTTGGATTGTCTGCAGACCAATAATGCATATTCCTCATATTGACAATTCCTTTGTTGGAGAATGATGCCTCGTCGGTAAAGAGAACATCAGCGAAAAAATTTTGATTAGTCAGAAGTTTTTGCTGAGCCCACCGACAAAATATTACCCTGTTGCTGCAGTCATTTCCATGAAGATCCAGGTGTAAACGAACATGGTAAGGATGAAATTTATGACGTTGAAGAATACGCTGTGCACTTGATTTCGACACACCAACTTCACGTTCAATTTGACGTGTGCTGATGTGAGGATTCACAGCTATGGTAGCGAGCACAGCAACTTCAGCACGTTCATCTGTGCGTGTTCTAGGACGATGTCTAGGTCTTGGATTTAAGCTTCCCGTTTCACGTAGACGAGATGTGAGACGACCAAACATCTGGCGCGAAGGCGATGGCTTGTCAGGGAATCGTCTTCTGTACAGTCGTTCTGCCTGAACAGAATTTCGCCCGCCTACAATGGGTACAGTACAGGTATGTAGAGTAGGATAGAAAACAGACATATTAACGTAATAATCATAATGTTCTCTAACAGTACTATAAACAAACAAGCAATCTAATAATGTATTTCCCGCCAACGTACATTCTCCACAGATCAGCAGCATTTCTACCATATCTTCATGTGTGTACATAATTCAGTATAATTTCCACAACACAACGTTTATTCACATGTGTACTACCTCTGTGCCGTCACGAGATTACTCTGATGCACGACTGCACTGGAAAGCGGTGTACTGCACGCCAAAGCAACAACAAATGGGATGCTCGGAGGGTGGTGGACTACAGGAGTTTGCATGGGTCGCAAATCACAAACAAGGCGAAGTGGTAACTGTGGCCGTAGTGGGAACTACGTTGGACACATGTCTAGGTACAGCTAGGCCCTGGATGAAAGAGTGCGCAAAGGCACAATGGGTCATTTAACGCATTCGATACACCTTATTTTGGGTGTGCAGGATAAATAAGACAACCTGACTGGTGTATACCGTTCGGTACTGGTTCATATTGTATACATAGACACATAAAACGTGCTAGAGGGAAACCATTATGTGCTTATGAGAGTTGATGGCAGCAGACCGTATTATTCGTTTCGGACCTCTTGATAAGTATGGAAGTGCGATTACGCATGTCAATCACATCGCGATTACAGGCAGCATGGGGTTCACGCCTGAGCCTCAGGACGTGCGCTAGCAGCGTATTTCGGGTTTTTCAAGAGGCAACTTCTCGTCGCAATATCTCGGGATGTAATTGGAATATTGCGATGCAATCAACGCCATTGTTTATGTGATTTGTCATGCTATGGATTTCTGAAGAAAAAATATAGGGCGTCCATTTAAAAAAACATAAGTTTGTGTTAAAAACACATTTGCTTGCGTTTTAGAATGTTCCCAAATATGTACATTCATGCCCCAGCCGTACATTGTTCTGGTGCAAGTCGTTTTCCAATAGGTGTTATTTATTTGTGTCCATTTGTGCTTTAATATTCTCCGTGCTAAGCATTGCATGTAGCGACGCTAAAAATAATCGTTTTAGTTATCTATCATTCAGCAGAAAGATCAAATAAACTGAACAATAGCAAACAAGCAAACGGCAAACAAGGTTATCCACTTAATTTATGAGAAACAGGAAGAGAAAAATAGCGTGTACGCTATATTCGGAATAATCAGAGAAACTGCGCTAAAACATTGCCTTCACTTTATTTGTGTGTTATTCAGCATTTTTACAGCCGTATCAATTAGGGGAAGGTAGGGCACGATGGAAGGGTTAATTTAACGACACAATAATACGAAAATTTGCAAATGTCATGAAAGGTATCCTATGAAACTACAAAACCTTGTAGCTAATAACAATAAATAATTGATAAATCAGATGATATGACTCTAAAAGAAAACTAAAGAGAATTCCATCTTGGCCTCGCCCTGAAGGCAAAATGGAAAGATTGAACGGGCAAGATGGAATCTTTGGGATTATCTTACATTTCACAATGGACACACAGAAAATAACCATTTTCCGTATCGGCGCACAACTCATGTGCCCAACCATGACACGATGCACATTCCAAGCAGTCTTCTGTGGGTGGATCGATGTATTGTTCACTGCACAGTAGGCAAAACATATCTGCATGACTGGATGCCTCTTGATTTTGCTATATCTTCTCGTCTTTCTTTGTCCGTTTTCTCTTTCCTTTAGCTTTTCCCTTTACCTTTACATCCTGTACCTTCTGTTGTGTTCTCATTCATATTCATTTCCTTTAATGGTCTGGACTACGTCTAATTTTGGTTTTTTCCTCACTTCATTCTTCTTTTCAGTTATTGATCTGACTGGCGAACTCGTAAGAGTATCCGATTTTTGTCTCCTGACTTTTTTTTTTTTAATTGATGGCGTAACTTTTGGTAGCGGAAGTATTTTTTGTGGAGAGATTGCATACGATGTAGACGGTTGTACAAAAACGTCAATAGGGTCTACACTAGATACATCTTCGCTGTCTTCCACAATGTTCTGCTGAATATCTTGTTCTTTTAAAACAACGTCCTTCTCATTAACAGACATGACGTCGTTTTCATCAATAGTGATATCAGGATTCTCGCCTTCGTTAGTAACAATATCAATGTCGGCGTTGCCATGACGTTTAGTCATTGAAGAACTGACATTAATAGTAGCTGCATTGTCTGCGCAGTTATTCTCCGTGGCTATTACATCATCCTCGGCATTGGTCGTAGGGCAGTCTTCATTGACCTCAGGCAATAGACTGGTTTCCGCCAAATCGTCTGTAATGTCATTGTCAGCTTTGTTGTCCCCCTTCTGAGTTGCAGCGGTATTCTGATCACCTACAATCACTGAAGCATTTTCATAAACGGTGGCTGGTGCCAAATCTAAATCTGTGAACAAATATCTGTTATACGGAAAAATACCCGCCTTTCTGAAACCACTTGTGGCGTTCTGCACAGTAGCGCTGTTTTCGTAGGCGGTGCAAACAAGTCTTGCAACGTCTAACCGTGTCACTCTTCTTCCAGGATGGTTTTTTTGAAAAGTGTCTGTGGTTTGTTCAAAGGCTACTTTAAATGAGCGGTAAACCGACACATCTAGTGGCTGAAGCTTGTGGCTCGTGTGTGGTGGAATGCTAACCATGATTACATTATTTGTTCTGGCTATATTTAAACCTTCCAGATTTTGATGGGTTTTGTGATTGTCTAAAATCAATAAAACGGGCATGTCAGCTGATGGTCTTGTCTTTTCGATAAACAGCTGCAGCCAGTTATTAAAAGTAGTGTTTCTTATCCAGCTAGATTCAGAACACCAAGCTTGAGATCCGTTAGGAGCAACATCCAAGAGACGCTCATTCATTGTTTTTCCTTTGCCGAAATATAAGACACGGTGGAATGAAGCGGACAGTGACACTGCAAGCACAAATAATAGCAGTAAGCTGACCCTTTTCTGCAGTTGCGACGACTCCTACGTGTCGTTTACCTTTTACATAAATTACTCGAGGAGGTCAGGAGGCACTGGTCGTGACACCAGTCTCGTCCATGTTATATATGTCATCAGGCCTCGCCAAAAATAGATGCTGAGAAAAAACAATCCATAAGTTATCATAGAAGCGTTCAACCTGAGTGCGTGCTCGGTGTGTGGGTTCAGATGTGCGGAAGGTTAGTTGGGGATGTCTTGCCATAAAGCCTTCGATCCACGCTCGACCAGACTTTTCACGTGCAAACGGATGCGGAAGTTTATTGTGTGTCGCCAACTAATAAGCTAATGTCCGCAGGCTATCCTGTGTTAGTCCTGTGTTAGGTCATAAAATAGCGTACCGCGTTCGACTGCGAGATCACAGAGCTTATGTTCCAGTTCTTTAGAGGGGAAAAAAAAAAAAAAAAGAAAAAAAAAAAAAAAAGGCTGAAATCTTCCTAACTTTTTTGATGTGTCACCTTTTTTCATGTGGCAATGCAAAATTCCAATCGGAATTCCATACTTCTTCGAAGCTGCACTTATAGTTGTGATTTTAGCTTCATCCATCGCCTTCTGCATTCTTTGCTCACTCTAAGACCCTCTGGTACTCTTCCGTTTGTATTTGGATACCATCTAGAAACAAAAACAATACCGCTATTAATCGAAATACTCACTAATCATGAAAGTAGTACGATGAAGGCAAAACGGACTCTTTTCCATCTTGCCCTTAAATACACATTTCCATCTTGCCCATAACCATGTATCCAATGTTAAATTGACGTATTTAGAAACTGGTAACCACTTTCCGTGTTCAAATATCAATTCTAACAATCTATACTTCGTAGATATGTATCGTACAAACAAAATAGTAACAAGACTTACCTTTTACAAGCAATAAAGCCGCAAAAAAAAAACACAATTTTCCTAAGAATTCGGCGAAAAACAAACACAGCGCACGTCTACTTCACTTGGTGGCGCCAGCCCGACTAAACTCCGTTCATAGATTGCAGGTGGTCGCCTGTTGCCGTGTGCGTCGCCACTCGCGTGCCTTGTCTCGTGGTTCCGAGTGGTCAGTAACTTCCGCCTTGCCCGCACCTTCCATCTTGCCCTCCCTTCCCCTATATTGTTGACTCCCACCTACACAGGTAGAAATGTTCGAGAGAATAAAATACGAGAAATCAGAGCTCGAACGGAGAGATTCAGGTGTTCTTTCTTCTATTCTAGAATGGAATGGGAGATAAATAGTAAAATGGTGGATCGATGACCCTTCTGCCAGGCACTTAAATGTGATTTGCAGAGTATCCCTTGTAGATGTAGATGACAGCGCCTCCCCAGAAGCAGGCTGGCTTTGAGTAACGCACCGTGGGAAGCTGCGCGAGTCGTGAAATGGCAGTGGCTGGCTTCTATTAGGAGCCGCCTGTTGCTGGAGGAGGTGGCAGCGCGGGAGCTGCTATATTACAGCGGCGGCCTCGCCGCTGCGTTTCGAAACTCACAAACCTCCCCTGGTTACGCAGACCCCACTGACATTTCGCCGCGACTTTACTGCAACGTACAGGTAGCGCGCATTCGAGCACGTGATTGCTTAGAATGTTACATCCAGAGGGAGCCCATAGTAGATGCGCACAACAGAGATGTTTCTCCGCTCTGCGCATGCCATTGTCGAGAAACTCTGTAGAGTTCACGCTCTCTCCTACGTGTTAAAGAAAGTGTATTATATATATGTGGCGTCTGTTCTGAAAGAACAGATATTACTTCTCATCCTGCAATTGTTATTCTTTCATATTCAAAGAATATATGACATCAACTACGAATGGGCAAAGGTGAAAATGTGTACTTAGCTGGGGTTCGAACCCAGGTCTCCTGCTTTCTAGGCAGTTACGCTGACTACTACACCACTGGGGACACAGTGATCACCGCATCTGCAAGGACTACCAAAGCACGCCTCCCGCCAGACCCAAATTCCCAGCTTCACCCTGCCCACGGTACTCAAACTCGTAGTTATGAAACTAATTCCCGAAGAGTAAGGGCCGCAATCTTGCCCACCCCTCCCCACTAACGACAGGATCATTTTCCGTCATATATATAATATGCCAGTGACGGGCAATGATCCTATTGTTAGTGGGGAGGGGTGGGCAAGTTTGAAGCCCTTACTCTTACGGGAATTAGTTTCATAACTACGATTTTGAGTACCGTGGGCAGGGTGAAGCTGGGAATTTGTATCTGACGGGAGGTGTGCTTAGGTAGTCCTTGCAGGTGTGGTGATCACTGTGTCCCCAGTGGTGTAAGGGTCAGAGCAACTGCCCAGAAAGCAGGAGACCCGCGTTCGAATCCTGGCTTAGTACACATTTTCAGTTTTGCCCATTCGCAGATTATGTAATATATTTTTGAATATGAAAGTGTATTATGTGTTGTTACTGCTTATTTTTGTAATCTATCGCGTTTGTTCGTTCGTTAATAATACCGATTTGTGCTATTGCTGTCTGTGGAAAGGTCAGTGGGAAAGGGGGGGGGCAAAGAGGACAGAAGCAGGAAAGATCGTAAGTAGTGGGGTGGTGGGAGTTTCTCCCCAGGGTACCCACAATGCATTGCGCGAGGTACCGCTACCCCCCCCCCCCCCCACCCCTCCTCCCTCGGCCAATTGCCGGACCGCAGATCAAAGGATGTCGCCAAACTCTAACTATAGCGCACTTAAGGATGATTGATAGTTTACATTTAGGTCCTTTTGATTCGCTACTTGCCCGACTGCTTATCAAAGGACGCCGCCATAACGCATTTAAGGATTGACAGGTTGCAACACCTCCCTCGGCCACACGCGTCGCCCCCCTCCGCCCCTCGGCGCCGCCGCCAGACAGGCGGCACCTCCGACAGGTCCAGACCTGTAGACCCCTCGACATGTCTGTACTCGCACCCGCGACCCCTACTCGCTCGGCCGATTGCCGGACCGCCGCCTCCGCCGACAGATGCTACCCCCTCCTCCTCCTCCACGCTCGCGACCGCTTCTCAAAGGACGCCGCCACCCGCCCTACCCGCGAGAACAAACAATACCGCGACGATTGTCTTGACCGCATCGACACCGTCCCCCGCCGGCCGACCCCAGCGCCCAGGGCAGGGGCATACTGAAAACTCTTTTTACGGCGACCGCGCCCCGCCAGGTCAGCAGCCAATTAAATTGCATATTTATTATTAAGCGCGCCGCAGCGATCCGTCCGCCAGATCGCGATTTATGTAACAACAATTACCGCTGTTTATTATTATTCTTCTTCTTGGGAAAAAATAAAGCTACCATAGTGTTCATCGTATGTATTTTAACAAGAATTTCGGTGTAATGCTAAAAATCAATTTAGAACAGAAATGCTTAGTTGGTCTCGTATACGACAGCTTGTAGTAGTAAAATATTAAAACTCGACTGCAAAATTTGCAAGTAAGAATTTACACTCCCAACTCTCTCCATGCTCTTCGCTTAGACTACAGCCGACAGACGTGTTTAATAATAATAGCGCAGGTTACGGTAACGAACGCCACAAACTTACGTACCTATCTTAACATATACTCTTTCGATATACCAAAACAATTCTAACCAGAGCCAAAAGAAAAGAAATGACCCATTTCGGACCTCGACCGCAACCTTAGATCTATAAATGTAACTCTTCGTTTAGACGATGCAAGCAACAGCCATCGAACGGAATGTAACTTGTATGCCAACCACTCTTTCGACAACATAACAGCAGCAGCAGCAGAAGACGGCATATTGTTTATACAAGAATTCCAAATAACGAAAATCTGCAATGACATCTAACACGATGTCTCTAAATATACATCTGCAAGTACCGTTAAACTCGTATGCAAAATTTGCAAGTAAGAATTTATCGATGCGCATACACTCCCATCTCTCTCCATGCTCTTCGCTTAGACTACAAATACAACAGCCGACAGGCGTGTTTAATAATAATAGCGCAGGTTAGATAATAAACGCCACAAACTTACGTATCCATCTTAACATATACTCTTTCGATATACAAAAACAATTCTAACCAAAGCCAAGTAACCAAAAGAAAAGAAATGGTCCGTTTCGGAACTCGACCACAACCTTAGATCTATAAATGTATCTCTTCGTTTAGACGATGCAAGCAACAGCCATCGAACGGAATGTAAGTTGTATGCCAACCACTCTTTCGATAAAACAGCAACAACAACAACAGCAGCAGCAGCAGCAGCAGAAGACGACATATTGTTTATACAAAAATTTCCAAATAACGAAAATCGGCAATGACATCTAACACCACGTCTCTAAATATACATCTGCAAGCACCGTTAACAATCGCCCAGAACGCAGAACGCTCTCTCGGCAGGCTACATAAAAGAAACACATGCTAAATGTTTAAAAGCACCTAAGTTACATCTCCAAATGATCAAAACCTTCTACGCAGACGCACCACTCTGACAAGGATAGCTAGCATTGCATTTATTAAATGGAGCTGAGCCATGCCGAAAGTTCCGAAATTTAACACTCTCTCTTTCTTTAGCGATCTTGCCCTGTTACGTTTCCTTCTTAGATCGAGGTATAGATGCGCCTTCCGAGAATTCGGGTACTTTAATTTTACCTCTTATTTCCTTGCTACAGCAGTACACATCCCACCTAAGGAATCTCTATGTCCTGTTACGATGCAAACTACATTTATCTGACACCGATATTCCAGCGCCCCAGAACACCCTATTGTGCAGCGGAGAGTCGAAATAAAAGAAAAATACGTGAAATAATTTACCGATTTCCGACCGTCTACACTAAAACTTTTCGAAAGTATTGGCCTAACAACACACTTATTCGACAATACAGCAACCACAGAACCGAGGTTACCTGCCCAATGCAACACCGATTTCCAGCTCGACCCACCCTTTACCCACAAAATTCCTACTCCAAGTTCCTTTCTTGTGCATTCCACTAATCCGAACTAAGATTTATTATTTTAATTGCAAGTAGATGTCTACCGCAAACGAAGACATTAACCTACACACCGCAACACATGATTCTATATAGGACATGGAGTATTTACTTTTTTTTTGTTACAGTACAACTGAGTACATGCAACGTAATGTTCTCAAACACTTATATCGCAACCAACTCCTGCACACATCGATCATAACCTGCTCTCTAAGGAATGGATGGGAGTCACACACAGTACAAAGACGTTTGTCGTGTGTTCCGCTAATTTCGGTCAATACAACGATGCGAGACCATCCCCCCCCCCCCCCCCCCCCCGGCTGTTTAGTGTAAAAGCAAATATTTTTCCCCACACTATCTGTTTAAACCGGGCTTGCACATATGCAATAGCCTCCTTTTAAAAGCCTCTGTCTTCGCCATATAACCCAGTTTTCGTTTACCCTTCTTCTTAGGACTTGTGGAATAACGTAGACAATATCTACGTCTGTGGATAATAAAGTCCTGGAATGCTAAAAAAATATATATAGCTCCTTGCTTGACTCTACAAGTAATTTACAGTTGAAACTAAAAAACATAATGTCCGAGAGAGCGGTCAATTTTCGGGTACTCTTAATACCCAAGTAACCAAATCTAAAAAGAGTATATTAACCGGGAGCGACGCACAGTACAACGGCGCACTTGTCTTATCCTCGCCCTCAACCACATTGATGATGCTCCTTCCATCCGAAAGTCATGCTCAGTTAAAAAAAGAAAAACCCTTCAAAATCTTGTGTTGTCCAAAAATCCAGGAGATAGAAGCCATCTACACGAAGATGCTGCTGTAGTATAGATGGGAGCGATTAGTTGCAGTTTATAAGATACATGCCCACAGGACGTACATATTTCCCCCATGTATTCCAGAAATAGTAACTTCGTCTTATCTCCAGCGTTTGCAGTATCGAACTTTCTGAATTTACTACACACATACACGCACAACTAGCGCACTTTAAGTTACCAAACTGTAGGAGTTTTATAAAACACGTTGATTTTCGACGAAAGAATTATGATTTACCACAGCAGATACATCCGCTACGTAACGTAATGCACATCAGCCGTAAAGTAGACAACACTAGCATACGATTAAACAGACGATGCTTCGACGAAAGATCACTGCACCACGAAAGTCAGTTTTCTTTAGAGCTTTACCGTGACGTATATTTAGGGTATATCAACACTTTTTACTTAAATTTCGTCCCATCTATCCTACAACACTCTCTGTAAGCGCCAAACATCAACACAGTAACAGAAGTACACCTGCAGCGACACGAACCTACAACAACTATCGAATCTAGCCATTCCAACTCGTTTTTCTGTCCCAACTAGCATGCTGCAAGCTAGGTATACGTTCGTAACAACCCAGACAGAGCTATCTTTACATCCGTCACTAGCCCAGTACCAACTCTGCCACAGACGGTGTTATAACCGCGATCAGTAACAGACAAGGTATCCCAGACACAGCACATTTTTCAATAAAGTTTCGATCTCTCTCTCTCTCTCTCTCTCCACCCAATAACTGTATTGGCTGCTTGACCCGTCCAAAACAGCCAACCACAACTTTGGTTCCAATGCATAGCCCGGCAGACAATATTTCTGGAACGCTTTCTATCAGCCATTACACTATATACCTCGAGCATTCGCGCACAAACCACCATCGTATTCCACTCCTTCTAACAAATTATTACTCTCGATAAACATCTGTAACACAGTGTAAAAAATGTTCGACGTACACGCACAGAACAGCTAACAAGAAAAGATCTAGATCAAAGCCAAGTTCTTATAATCCTTACAAGCAGCAACGCAAAATAGTCTGCACCATTTCGAACTAATACAACAACGGATTTTTTTATCGATCTCCAAGAGCAATCCTTTAGAGACTAAACACACGATTAAACGCACCTACCAACGTAAGTAACTAATCCTCTAACTCGATGCTTATCGACCAAAGAACATTAATTTACCATTGCAATTATCTCCGATACGCTACCAAGAGATGTCCATTCGTAAACACAGCTAAAAGAAGATATAAATGCCCCACATCCATGCTACTAAGTATCTATATGTATTTCCACTATTGTGGATCACATCTGCGTTGCATCGTATGGCACGACTAAACAGTTCGAAATAGGTACTTCGCGCAAGCTAGCATGCATACTCACATTCCATGCTATTTCTGGCTGCAGGCGAGTGCGGACCTGTTGACTCATCGTAGACGCCGGTTTGGAGCGTGTACGTCCTATACATGTAAACATACCTGTCTATGCTCGCACCTGACCTGGAGAAGTTTTCGGTTTAATTTTTCCTGGCCGCACCAGATTCCGAATACAAGAGAGCTATTTTCGCGAAGATAGATTTACATTGATTGTAACAACAGACATAAGAATAAAAAACGATCAAAATGCTGCAGCTATACCATAGCTCTTAATACACAATCATCCCATAAAGAGTCAACCGCACACATACGTATTACCGACAAATACCGCAACATTTCCTCGCAGCTGACACAAGCGATGATTTTTACCGTACGAGCTGTCGTTATAACTTTTATATGCAGATACATATACAGACAGTAGGATGAGCGCAAATTTGCGATGTAGCTCTTACAGAAACGAAACATAGTTTTCTAGAAATTCGATAAGAAGAAGAAGTACGAAATTTATACAAGATGAACCATTGTGCAATAAGTCAAACCCCACTCCATGCAGCAATGTACCGAGCAACATCGATTTAAACGAACGCTTTGCTTAGCTGTAGAATAGAACAACACAGAATTACACCTCCCTAACAGATACTTTACCGAGGGAGTTACTGCTCTCTGGTAACAAGCAACCTGTCTTCTGGTATCTTCTCCTAAACCCTGTAAGACCAAAACTTTCTACTCGAGAAGCTAGACACAGAATACAAATCGTTCTTTATTATTCTTGTTATGTGTAACTTTAATTTTCTCCGCTGTAACTTGTAGTTTTATATCCATATCGGCGTCTCCTACAACCGTTCCAGCCAGAAGTTCGAAAGGTAGAGGGAAGGTATGTTCTCGAACTCCATTACGTATCTTTGTTCCCTCCCGCATTCCAACTCCTTTATAGCTCTGCACCTTCGGGCAATGCTTCTAGATGAGAACAACCGGGTATTTTAACTTTCCCCATTATTTACTGTATAGCAATATGCGTCCCTATGTCTGTACGTTACCAACTCCTGTGGTAATTTCCGTATGGAGCACTAGGTTTACGACTATTGCAAACGATTGCTTGTTATTCCATCCGTTTTTAACTCTGCAAATGACTGTCCCCAGTCCTCCACATTTGGATGCAATGTAGTCCCTTATCCAAACAATAATGCAATCCGTTTTTCGTGTGTTCCGCTATTTTCGGTCAGTACACCAATGCGTGACCAATCTCCCTGACTGTTTACTGTAAAAAATCATATATTTTATAAGTCCTAGTCGTAACCAGATTTCTCCACACCCTCTGTTTAAGCCGGGCTTACACATATGCCATAGCTTCGTCTTTCTCCAGCATTAGTTTGTACTCATCCTTTATGGCAGTTGCTTTAGCCATATATTCTAGCTTCCTTCTCTTGGTCTCGATATCCGCCATTTCCAGTTTTTTTTTTGCGCACATAAGACATTAACTGCACGTAGCGATGTAATTTCTTTAATGGGGGATGGCTTAAGCCTGCGTGATACATTTACTGTACTCTTTTCGCTGGACTTGCAGAATGACATTGTTGGTACCAGACCTAATTCGGCGATATCTATATCTGGAGGCAGTGTGGAGAACAATGTTCTGGATTGGGAGAAGTATGTTTCCCCTGCTTTAATGTAGCTTTTAAGTGTACTACTTATATCGTCTTTGCCGCTGTCAGTATTACGAATCTCCTCCTAATTTACAGGTAGACAATGGAATCTAAAAGCTGATAGAACGTAACGTATAAGCTTTTATCGATCTGGAAGGTTTAACCTGTACCCCTACCAATTTTCGGGTATTTTTATAACCCCAGTACACAAATTGCAGGACACCATTAAACACCACAAAGCATCTGTTGTTCCAGATGCTTGTTCTTCGCCCCCCACACGGTGGAGATACACTTTGCAGATACCGTTTAAAAAACTTAAAGAGTCTTGTTCAAGATCAAAAACACTCTCCATCCGGTAATCGTATATTGTAATACCCCTGTTCTCGACCCAACGACGAAGAAGGGGAGGTTCCCGCTGGAAGGATTGACGTTTTCAAATGTTGAAACGGGACTCGACTACTTTTGAAACCATATATTATATGCTGATGTAGGTTGGTCATGAGCCCTCATTTATGAGTAATCAAGGAAAACTGAACAAGTTTGTTATAACTTGCGCTTCTCAACGTACTCCTTGATTATGTGTATTTGCGTGATGTCTATTTATTTCAACAGACGCTAAAAACCGCTGGGACACTACGACAATAGCGTAATTGTACACTGCCTATCCACGTGCGTCGATCGTGTACTGTCGAGTATTGTCGGGAGCCTTAGGCCCCATCTGGCTGTAAACAACGTTTAGTTGAGGCGGCGCAAAGGCCGTGCGCACTAAGACGTCTTGTCTCTGTGCGCGCGGTTGCTCCACGTCAGAGGTTCGCGTCCTCCCTTGTCAAGGCTGTGCGTGTTTTTCAAGTTAATTTACTACATCTAGTTTGTAAGTTTAGGGGCCGATCACCACTGCAGTTACGTATCATAACCTTACAAACATATGAAAGTTTAGTTCCGATTTCTGCCGTCGGCAATTGTAAAGTGAACGGATAACAGGAGGAAGCAATATTTTGGTTGCCTCTTTATGGAACGTAGGCCTATGCTCTCGGAACTTTGAGAGAAGCCCGTACCGCGACACAGAACTTCTCTCTTTCAGCGTGTGCCACCGGAGTTTCTTAACCATCTTCCTGACGCGTTCGCGTTTACTAAATGAGCCCGTGACGATACATGCTGCTCTCCGCTGCATCTTCTCTATGTCGTTTGTTAACCCTACATGATACGGATCCCACACTGATGAGCAACACTCGAGCGATGGTCGAACGAGAAGTTTCTCATGAATGTACTGTAAGAAGTCACTCGACTATTCCTCCAATACAGTTCATTAGAATACAGCGAAAAAAGTCAGTTCTCCTCTGACTGTATGCTATTGTTAGAACAAAATTAAAAGTCCACTGGTTTGCAGTTCCAGTACTTCAATAATTCCAGTTCATCAGTTCCGGACGGCAGTGTGGCGACCTACAGTTCGTCCGTCCCCACAGTCGGCGGCGTAGCTGCAGAACCCGATGGCGTCCTTGACGGTGGCGGCGACGTCGGAGGGCGGAGGCGTGACACAGCCCTAGGCTGCCGTCCGACTGCCGAGGCTAGGTTTTTTTTTTTCTTTTCTTTCTTTATTGCGATTTCAATTCCCCTAAAACGGGGCGGGCCGGCAGCGCTCTTCAGCCTACAGAAATAAAATTTGTCAGAGGAGAAAACATACGAACATGAAGAACACAGACATACAACGGTGATGTAAAATGAAGATAAAACAAAGTACATAAAATGGAGGGAAACGGTGGCGACATAAAATATTTGGAACGGCGATAGTGGCGAATACAAACTGCTGCTCAGAGGTCAGTGGCACACACACAATTAACATGAGCGTAGGGCGGCGGCTATGGTGAGGCCGTCCGCTATTTGGAGAAAAACACAAGTTAAAACTGATGGTGTCGGCTGCGGGTTGGCCGTCCAATGTTGTAAAATAAAACAATGTAACTAAAACACACCACACTTGTTGAAGCACTCACATGGAATCACAAAGAACGTGCCATTAATGGTGGAGCACTCACAGCATTGAGAGGGGGTGTGGGGGGAAAAGGGGATGAGAGGAGAGGGAGAGGGTGGGGAGGGGCCACAGGGCCGGTGGGGAAGGGACGGGGGGATGATGTCCCAGGAAGCTACGGGAAAAAGGAAAGGGGAGGGCAGTAAGAGGAGGATCTGGAGGGACAGTTGGGGGTATGAGGAGGGGAGAAGGGACGGGAAGGGAGGGATAGTCGGGGCCCTCAGGGAGAGAAGGGGGAGAGGGAGCAAGGGGAAGGATCACAGCTGGTATGAAGGTTAGATGTCAGGTGGAGGGGCATCATCCGGGAGAGGGAGGGTACGGAAGTTGCCACGGGAAAGGATCTGGAGGGTGGATAAGTGGAGAGCAGGGGGAATACAGTGGTGGAGGCGCGGCAACGGATCAGGTGCAGAGAAGAGGTGATGGACTAGAAGATTAGGCGGATCTGATTTACGGGATATGTAACGGAGGCGGAGATGTTCAATAAAGAGAACGAGTCGGGGGAAAGGAATGAGATCGTAGAAGATCCGTGTGGGGGAGGGGGGGATAAAGGGGGATACGGAAGGCGAGGCGGAGGTCATGGCGCTCCAGTATCTCCAGAGATTTGTAGAAGGATGGGGGAGCGGAGATCCAAGCAGGATGGGCGACACAGAGGATAGGACGATAAGGGATTTGTAGGTATAGAGGATGGTAGAATGGTTGAGGCCCCATGTTCGGCCAACAAGGAGTTTGAGGAGGCGGAGGCGGGCTTTTTCTTGGATAGTGCGCAGATGGGGAGTTCAGGAGAGGGTGCGATCAATAGTGAGGCCCAGGTACTTTAGGGTAGGGGTGAGGCGGATGGAACAGTTATGAAGGGTCAGATAAAAATCACGGGGACGGAAGGAGGGGTTAGTACGACCTACGATGATCGGCTGGGTTTTGGTAGGATTTATGTACAGGAGCCACTGGCTGCACCAAGAGCAAAGAGGTCAAGGTGTTTTTGGAGCAGGCCCGTGGGTAGGCTGGTTTCGTCCCTAAATATTCACATGGAATGATATTTGCCTGCCCTAACTCCGCGATCAAGTGTACAGCGGATGGGAGTAGGTCCGCTTTTACTGCTAGCGCCGCCTGCGCTCTCGTATGGGCGCGTGGAGTGTTCGCCTAGATGCCCGGCAACCCGCGACGCCATCGTGTTGCGAGTGTTGCCGTTGCAGTAGGCGGACAGGACAGTTTGTAACCTACTTCATTAGTTGATGGACTACTCTTGCTGACAATTCTTCCTATGAATCCATTATTAGTAACTTTCTCTTCCAGAGGAACAGACGTTGGCGTTGATCATCAGCAATGGTAAATATTCACAAAACACACACACACACACACACACACACACACAGAGACGGGGGGGGGGGGGGCAGATCCATCATCTCGGTCAGGGAGGAGGGCAAATCTTTTGGAGTTGGAACATAAATAGTCGCAATTATTTACTCACAACCGCCTCTGTACACCAGGGGACAGCGTGCTAGGTTCCCATGCATAAGGCCTGTGTTCGATTCGCAGTCGGGTTGGAGGTTTTCTCCACTCGGGAAGAGTCATCCTCAGTGGAGTGTCCATTGTGTTCACTAGTTCAGTGAAAAAGCTCGACGTGAAAAAAGGAAATAAATGAAAAACAAAATAAAAAGTGTTATTAAACTATCATTCTTCATAACCACCCAACCTCAAATGACATATTGTCTAGGACACAGTTTGGATTTCTGAAAGTTTCTGATATCGAGAAGACTATTTACACCTACAATGAGAATGTACTTAATTCATTAGATAATAAATTACAAGCATTAGGAATTTTCTATGATTTATCAAAGGCATTTGATTGTGTGAACCATAACATCCTTTTAAGTAAATTAGAATTCTATGGTGTCATGAGAATGTCTGATAAATGTTTCGAGTCGTACCTCGCTAATAGGAAACAAAGGGTGTCAGTGCAAGGGACCAGTGAATTAAGCCAACAGTCATCATCAGATTGGGACGAAATTAGATGTGATGTCCCACAAGGATACACCTTACGGCCGTTACTTTTTCCAGTGTACATTAATGACCTCTCATCAGTTACACTGCCAGAAGCAGAGTTCAATTTGTTTGAAGATGATAAAAGTATAGCAATAAATAGCATGTCGTGCATAGATCTAGAAGGGTCTGCAAATGATATTTTCGTTAACATTAATAAATGATTTAAAGTCAACTCATTGACACTAAACTTTGAAAAGGCTCACTACATGCAGATCGGAACATGTAAGAGATTCCCGTCCATTATATGCGTAAAGTATGAAGAAGAGCAGGTAGAAGAGGTTGACAGTATAAAATTTCTGGGATTACAGCTTGATAATAAATTCAATTGGGAGGAGCACACCACAGAAATGCAGAAAGAACTTAACAAATCTGTATTTGCAATATGAGTGGTATCAAACAGAGGAGACATAAAAATAAAAAAGCTTGTGGTGTGACCGTGTAGACTTTTAGTAAAGACCACCTCATAATCATTTTGTAAGTTGGTTCAAACTTTTAGAATATAACTTTTTTTTTCTTTTGTAGAGGCCCAGTAACACTGTTCCTCTAAAACAGTGTCTTCTTGTATTTGGTCGGCCAATCTTCACAGAAGGTATCCAATGGATAATAATGAAGGAGACTTTTAACGAGGTATTCATCATTTTACCATTAAATCAAAACTCTTCAAGAATTTTATACTGAGCAAAACATAAGGGTTTATTTGTACCCATCCATACATTTCTTCAATATTAAACGGTCTTAATAGTTCTCATTCAAGCTCTATACATTACATAAGTTCCGAGTCCGTAGCTCATAGCAGTCGAATAATCAATAAGAAATGAGAATCATTGTCTTAAGTTCATGGATCACACACAACAGAATCATATTTCTTCTTATTATTCTGGATCCTGAAAGCTTTTACAATGTCACCGGGACTTGTGGTTTAACTGCCCGGACGTCCACCTGGTGTGCAAGGAGAAGAAACTGTGCGATCCACCGACACTACTCGAAAAAGCAGAAGGGTTGCACCTCTAAGAACTGAAAACAGAATGCGATAGCACCAGTATGACATACTGCGCAAACCGATGGGAACTCGCTGTTTGTCACCCCTCTGATCAAACATGCTTGGTGTCATTGAGTGTGACTGACATGGAGATGGTGGCTACATTTGCAATATTATGACCGATTCCTGTGAGAAGAACCACACTGGTCTGTGGGAATCGGCCAGCATCAATGCAGCCACGTTCGGAGCTCTACCCGGTGAAGACTGTGAGGTCGGAGGTATGATGAGTACCCAGTGGCATCACGGACTCCTTATTCCGTGCTGTCCACCAACTATATGACGTACGAGGGTTTCAGAACCAGAACAGACGACTTCGAGCACCACGCCGTCGACTTCTACACGGGCTGCACCATTTTTTGAAAGACAAAAGCTACAGCAAAGATACAATTATCAGTCCAGAGATATTTACAAAAACATTGCAAAATAATATATTATCAATTCGTAACACCTGGACTAACAAGATATCTGGGGCAGTACACATTCTTACAATTATTAAATTAGCCCCCAAAATAAATTATTTGGTCATCTTGGATCGTTCAGTAGGAATTTAGTGTAATTTGTTACACTGCATACCCCTCTTCTCAGACACAGGATGCCAAATTATTTATTACATCCTTTCCCATTACAATTTACAAAAAATCTTATTTCACCAGGTTTTTCAAAAACATGAGTGGTATAGATAATATTTTGATGTAGTATCTTAGTATTTCCACTGCTTTAGACACAACCTTTTGCAGTGGATTATGTTAAATACAAGGCTTGTATGCATTAAGCATAAATATTTGATTCAAATAAACACAGGACTAGCACCTCTGTTAAATGTCCCTTGTTCTGAATAGTAGGAGAATTATCTTATTGTTGAACCAAATTCTCTCTCTCTTTTTATATTAAATGAAAAAAGGTTCATGAAGAAAATTCTTTCAACTCATATCTAAACCTGAACTTCATTGGTACTTTCAACATTTAGATATATGTGATTATTGAGGTCAACACTTCAGTTTCCTATGTGAATCATCCAACTAGGAACCAGGGACAACATTACAAAGTAAAAAAGGTAAGGTGAGGTCCTCTTACTCCCATCTATTAGTAGTTGGGGGGGGGGGGGGGGGAAGAAGGATTCAGGTGACAGCAATCTCCTACTTGACTACCCACCCCAACATCTATTTGGGTTAGGCCCTCTCATTAATGTGGGACATGGTTCTGTTCACGATTATCTATTATTTCATTCCTTTCATGTTTAACAAGTTGTTTTAATGAATGGAGAAGGCCATTTGCTTGTAAGCAAGGTAGCTCAGTTTCGTTCCCTTGTGTAGGAAGAGGGAGCAGTAGTTCCGGTAGTTACAAGGCAAGGAAAGGTACTGTAATGTGATTAATGAGTTATTGTCATACAGGAATCCTTACGAAAGGGGTGGAAACATCACGGTGAGATCCATTTAACATCAGGCCAGTGCCTACCAGCGTGCAGTCAATCTTCCTGAGAGGTCATGACAGACGAAAGTAACCGAGACTGAAATGAGGAAAAACCTACAAGAGGCTGTTCCCAACTATATTTAGCATTGGCTTTTCCACTGAAGTAACTAGACGAGTACAAGGAGGATTTGTGGATTCAGATAGGACGAAGTGGGTTACTTGGAGTATTGGTATATTAGCAACAGCAGAGTGCAGCGATGATAACTCGTGTTGAATGGTATTTCTAAGCACTTGATAATGTAGTGTTAATTCAGAGGCAATGATTAGTATCTGTAAAGTGGCAGCAAGGAGATTGTTCTCGACATGCAACAGATGCACCTGTTAGAGTGTAAGATTACAGGCATATTTTTGAAATGTTGTCCTTCAAAAAACATTACCTTACATTTAAACCACTAAACAAACAAGTATGAGTCAAATAAGTGTTAGGCAGGAGGAAATGGTAATATGCTTTGTTTCTTTTATTTTAGTGTCAGGAATTCTGTCGTATATTTTCTGTTCTTTTTTTGTTTTATATTTTCCTTCTCTGGGCTTCATGAGGTGGTGCGGATGTGTGATGTCACACAGTTGCAAGGAAACTGCAATGCCATATGGAGTTCTGGACAGCACTGAGGATTTAAAAAAATAAATAAATAAGGGAAAAGGAACTGAAAAGTATTGTGAGTTTGTTTTAGTTAATAACAGGTTACAGAACTGAGGTCATCTATATATATGACTGACATTCAACATATTGTACAATAACACATAATAAATACAGTTTTGAACATTTATATCAGCATTTCCAATCCGTATGCATATTTAGATCGAATTTTGGTAAAGTTGTGAAATTTCCATCTGTCGTAAGGCTGTGCGACAAGCACGGGGCCTACAAGGAGAAGTTTATTAAATATTGGTTGTCTGGACACCTCACAACGGTCCATACAAAAATGTGACTGTGTCTGCAATTCATGTGAACCGAAATTTCCAACACAATTGGCATGAAAAATGTATTGCAGTTTTTCGTTTAAGACTAGAAGGGATTATGGTCGGAAAAGAATAGTTTTCTGTGTCTTCCTGTTTTGACAGTGCTGATAGGTCCTTCTCTACATATTGGCCATTTACTCAAAGATGACCCCTCATGTGCATCGTAAAAGAGATTCTCACTGGAGATTGGCATGAGGGAGCTGGAACTTAAATTATGGACATGTTGTCATGTACAAGCACCTGACATCATAGGATATAAGGACAGCAGGGTTACGCTGTATCTAGGGAGGCCTAAGTGTAACGTGTGTTATGCAATAGTGTAAAAATAATGTGTGTACCTACAAGGTTCATGCTGGTGTAATATCTTTAGTGAAATGTAAGAATTCATATTCATTGTGGCTACACACCATGCTTATTTGAGAGAGCAAAAGAAACAGACGTCACCCCCTTTCCCTTTCGAAGAAGGAGGGTACAACCATGACAGCAAGCAATGGCTAGTAGGCAGTCTGTAGGTGTATCCAGGAAGAATGAGAAAGTAATTGAATGGAGCATCGGGTGTATATGAGTGATAAGGAAAGGCGTGTCCAGGGGTAACCTAATTACAAGGAAGAAGTGTAGAGAATGAGGCATTCTTCAACTGCAGTTAGATTGTTTGCAGTTGCATATATGAGGCAGTTGTAGATTGTGTGAAATAATGTTTTGTGGGAAGAGGACGGTCTATGCACTGCTGACGTGTTCATCAAAAGAACAGGATTGAAAACTAAGTTACTAGTGAATCTCATTTCCCAACTTCTACATAGACAAGTAAGCCGGTTTGTAGTAATGAGATTCACAGTCAGAATGTGTGTTATGTGTGCAATGAAGTGTACTGCTGACAATGTTGTACTAAGTTCATATAAAAATCCTGGTGATTAAGATTATTGCTTTATAAATGCTTTTATTTGACTTACAGGTGTTTAAGTGCAATGGCTGCTTTGTCAACTTTGCAGGAGCAGTATGCAACAAGGGAGTAGTCATAACTTGTTTTAATGTGGATGGAAAGAAAAATATAACCAGTATCGTCAGAGACAAAAGAAGAATTAAAAGATAGCAGTAGTGTAGGATAAGAGAAATAAGAGGGCAGTTAATCAAAATGGGACTGCAAAGTAGCCGAGTGTGTACGCCCACCATAATGGGAGCCCAGACATATAGTCGCATGCCTTGTAGTAGCATAAGTAACCGAACCATTATGGTTGCTCCGAGATAGCTAGTGCATTGCAGCTCACTCAGCAGTTAACCTAGGGTAGCCCTGTGTGGTTATATCTCAATTATATTTACAAATGATGATGGTTACCATAAGCATGAGCTCATATTCTTTCATGTCATCAGCAAGAATGTCTGGAGACGGACCGTGATGTGTAGGCTACCATTTCAGTCTTATACCCATTTGTGGAAATAAGCAGACTATGAATCAACGATATGGATAGTATACAATTACATGTTTCAGCGTGTTCATGTCTGATTGCCTTGGTTAGGCATGTAAAAGTGAGGTGTGGTTATTTATATAGGAGTGCAACTGTGTGTGACTGTGTGAAACACTGTTGGATACCGCTCAAGAGGAGCGAATTTGCTAGCAATTTGTAGAAATGTTGACAGTTGACAACAAGTGTATTGGTAGTTTATGCAGAGTGAACGTAGAATTTCAAATGGCTTGCACATGGCGTAGAGCAGGAATATATTATCTGCAAGGATAAGTTGGCTAGTTGACACCAAAATATCCAAGTGGATGTACTTCAGTGGTGTTACTGAAATTGATTGTGCTTTTGATACTGAACATTTGCACCTCAAAGGTTATCACACGGGACCAATTAATTAAAGGGATTTAAAAAATATTGGACTAGTGAACCAGTGTTCTTATACCCTTTGGAACTTTTACTGTTTCCTCAAGTTCTTATTTACTCACTTGAAGATACTTCTAAACCCAGTTGGAGGAAAATAGCAATACAGAAAAAGGGGAGTAGGTGATGTGGCCTTTGATTAAATTTGATGCTGTATACGTGTCGGCAGGCGTGTCGTTTATAATAATATGCACGAACTCGCAGGTGCGAGAAAATTCAGATGTTCGCACGCGATGTACAGTACACGCTCCGACATGCCCCAGAACAGATTACAAATCGAGTACCCTGTGATGTAGTGGCAAGGGGACAAGGGGGACGGCTTTGCTGAATCCAGTGGGCAGAGGGAAGCGGGGCTGCCTCACGGTGAGTGGCTGCTCAGGTGGGGGATCAGCTGTTCCCCACATGGGTTTGTTGATAGTGCACACACATTGTATGGCACTTCCACAATAGTCAGATCGTGGCTAATGGATCTTAATAGTTGCTGGAGGAACTCAGTACCTGGAGTTTTAAGGCATTCATGAGAGTGATAAACGAAAGAATTAGTGATTGCTGGCTGTTCCAAGGGACACTGTTGAATTTAATTAAAATTGTAACATAAATCGTAAAGGATCAAAATGTACTTACTATAAGTTGGCTGATACAGTGAGAATTAAAACTGACCAGACTTCTGGGTGGACGAATAAAATAGGGAATACCTTGCACTAACCAAAGTGAGATATTTTGTTCACTGTAGTGCTGTACTGTGTATCTTGAAAAGGTGGTAATTCTTAGAAGTAACAATACAATGTCAAATTAACCAAGTTAAGGTGGAATAAACAATGTGGAAGGAGTGGTCCGTAGAGAACTAAAGTGTGAGGATACAAAATTCAGTTCTATTAAATGGTCACTATCGATCGGTTTGCTTAAGCACTAAGGTGCAATAAGGGACCTTAGATTCCATGTCTTTCAACTTGTGTGAACAATTATTATTGTTTCCTGGTGGAACATTGTAGGGTTGGATAACGTGTGTAGCTGTAAGTTATACTGTCAGCTAGGCAAAACAGATGTCTGCTGGCAATGTATTTGCTAGTGCAGCTGGGTTTCTACAGGTTACTTTAGACTTACACGAATGCCTCCTGATTGCTCTTAACATAACTCAATTACACAAATAAGTGCAGTGGTGCTAGGCAATTAGCATTGCAGTAAAACAGCTGAGAAAAAAAGCAGAGAAATACTTGCAATCGCCAAGGCGATCTAGCTTTTGTCAATCCTAGGTAATGGATAATGATCAGGGGAGTTACTTTATCAGGGGTAGTTACTTTGTTAACTGCATGCATGTCTACACAGAGGCGATACCATGTTTTCCCGTTAATTGACTTTTTTTACCATTACAATTGGTTTTAACCAGGGAGAGACTGAGGGCTGAATTACATCTGCAACTAGTAGCTGTTTAATAGTGTCGTCTTTGACAGACTGCAGGTAGTAGGGAATTCTATAGGGGTTTTATTTTATAGCCCAAGCATCCCCAGTCAGAATCTCGTGCTCCACTAAATCAGTGGCAGGCAGATAATCACAATCTTCAAACAGCCATTCAAACTCTGACAACACTGGTATCAACGTCGTTTGGTTGCCAAGTGGCAGAGATCTTCATTTGTTTGTGAAAATTTGTTTTAGTGAAGAACTAATGGCATAGATGTATGACAGTGGTAATGTTGGTGTATGTGAATGTTCGAAACATGGAGGAGACATATCGTCAGAATTCATAACAGATACACTTGCGAGGAGTGTACCAAGTGGTATAATCACACTTCTAGTACTGAAATTGTCAGTAGTAACAGGCATATAATTTCTTTTCTTGATTCAGACGGGATGGCACAAGCCTCTTTGAACATGTCCTTGTAGTTGATCTAGTACTTTATTTTGTCTAAGCAGGTCTACTAAAAGAGTTGATTTAGTACTTCCTTTTGTTAATGCAGATACCCAAAAACTTTACCGGCTTCTGCTGGTAGTTCCAGTGCACTACCTACTTTTAACTCAGATTCAACCACCTGGAGAACAGAGGGGATGGGCCCTCTTTTCCTCATGTGATCGATCTTTGCTAATTTTCAGATCAGTCCATAAAAATCTGTGTACATGTTCACTAAACTGCCTGATTCCATTCCGATAATCGATAACGACATGGAACTTCTGTAATAAATCATTGCTTAAAATGATACCAAAATCAACAGACTGTTTATGTACGACCTCCATCGGAAACTTGCATTTAACAGAATCTTTTGTAAACTGCTCGCTGTAGCTACTTATCGGTTGAACAACCCCTGAACCAATACCGGAAATTTGGCACTTGGTAGTTGTAGCTTCTGTTGCTTACATATTGATAGGAAGCTAAGACTGATATGCACACCTGTGTCAAATAGAATGCGGATATTTTGATCACGCCTTTTCCCATCAAGAAGAATATTTGCTACTGATGGAACGCCATGGTACTGAACAGGCATGATTAATTTAAGTTGGGGTGGAGAGGGGTGGCAACAACTACCCCCTATGCATTTCCTCACTTTTCCCCTGGGTTATTACCCTTAGGATTACTTTTTTTCCAAAATTGGTGAGTTTTCACACACCCAATAGAATTAATGTGACAATTGTGGCCTAAATGCCGAATTGTATTGCACTTAGAACAAAATGGAGCTCGACATTGTTCAGTCATGCGGACAGATTTTCCACATCGACCACATGTTATCTTGTTGTGAATATAGTTCTATTTCCTGAGGTTTGTGTCCTCGTGCAGTAGGGCCAGTCTTACCGCTTCGTGTAATGAATGGGTGACACTATTTTAATTTGTCCACCATATTTAAGATTGATTTCCCTAATGAACACATCTATTGTGTTGAATTTCGTTTCTTCTAGTATAACCTGGTTCCTGACACGGTCAGAGGTTGCTGTGTAAGTTTTGCAAGGTACCACACGAATCCTGCCAGAAAATGCCTCATAGTCTTCGTTTGGTTTCTGACAAGGTGGATAATTGGTCACGATAGTAACTGAATGACCTTTTATCAGAATACCTTTCAATTAACCCTTTCACAAGTGATTCAAAACTTGTCGCATTTTTCAATGTTTCAACCAATTCTACATAAACTATCATGTCTCTGGAGAGTTTCAGTTATGTCACAGTCAATAGTATGGCATCTGGCCAACATCTTTGATATTCTGCAAAAAAGCTTCAATGTTCTCCCATAGTTTCCCTGAGAAAAAAGGGAGCAGAGAGACTTCAAGAAGGGTGGTAGCTATATTGGATGAAGGGACAGAGACTGCTGGTTCCATTTTAGGTGTAGCACAGTTCTGAGGTTGCACTGAAGGTGCTACCTGAACTTCTGCATCAATTGCAGGGGTTTTTCTGGTAAATCTTGTAATCTCTGTAGTAGGCTGGCATTATCTAGAGTCAGATCAACCTCAAATCAACTGTCCTTCGAAACCTCTTTGTTGCAGGGCATTTTTTAGTGTTCACTGAGGGCAAGCCAAAGAAGAAAGTGCTGATGACACTTACTTTTTCACATGGTGATGATGGAGCCGTAGCAATCGCAGTCGAGACCACCAGGAAGTGTACAGCGACGTGGAGATTGCGTCGTGAAGGCGATGTCGACGTGGAGAGGACAGCATCCCCTCAGAGTAAGGGCTCTGACAGCAGACCCCGGACCCTCAGGTAAAGTCGTGAAGTCGTGCTGGCAGTGCCGACGGGCATTGCAAAGTCTGCAGCCCAGGCGCGGCTGCATCAGACGACCCGCTTCTCTGCCTGCTGTGCCGTCGGCCGAGGTCGGCCAGCTCGACAACAGACTCACACTTTGCACACCGCATTTGACTTGCTGCTCACCATACGAGGCTCCACTGCTTCCTAATGATTTTATCCCATAGTCGACCATATGGTAGGCCGTGCCACTTCTATCACCAAATGAACAGGAAGGCTGATGGAGTGTGGGCAAGTGGCAATATGTGGAATAAAAACAGAAGGAGGTAGGTTAGCTATTCATTTAATGACTTAATGTTCATTTTCGAGAAGGCAGTCTGCCCCTGTGGAGGATGGCCACAAGCAAAGAGAAATTAGCCAGAGCTAAATATTGGGACATCCTATCAGGGCGGAGGTTCGAGATCGAAGAAGGAGCGTGACGGAACTGAGGGTGTGGCAAGGCATCAGGTCCAGAGACTACGTGATTACATGGAGCTCACTGGTTGGTAGGCCAATAGTGCAGACTGTTGGTACCCTGGTCAGCAGTATCGATCCACCATGCAAGGGCTGAGGCTGCAGGCATGTGGATGGACCTGTGATGGACAAAGTCCAATACACGCCCAGTCACTGCCGACACAGCAGAAAAATAGGAAACATTTCCATGTTCCTGTATGGAGTTAAAAATGTACTATGATTTTGGGGGCAATACTCTGAGAATGGCGAGATATTCCATTACATTCTTATATATATTAAAATGTGTAGAGGCTAGAACAATGCCCTATGGTAGCCCATTTATTTGTAGTCTCCATGGAAGGAGCTCACCGCAGGGTGTGTATGTATCTGTTTTAAATCACATCTGGGTGTCCCCTGGAAATGGCATAACAGCCGGCTAATCCTTCAACTCCAAAGGTATCAGCATTTGAAATGCATACAATGAGGATGGTATGCTTTGGATTGTCATATCCTTATAAATTATATGGCCTAGTATTATGGGATGTAACAGCCAAAACTCATGTAGATAAGATATTGAAATTGCAGAAAAGATCAGTGAGAATTATGGGCACAGCTAACACAAGAAATATCACGTGAGTTTTGTTTGTAGACCTCACAGTTATCACTGTTTATGGTATTTCCTTAGATATGAAACAATTATAGTAGCTGTAGAGAAAACGAAATATACACACAGAAATGTAGAAATGCATGAACATAACAGGAGGCAGTCTCAAGATCTCCATATGATAAACAGGAGACAAAAAAATAAATACATAAAAAATAAAATTAAAAATGGCAAATAGTCATATAGAAGGTGCAAAATATTTTATTGCATTCCCACAGAGATTGAAATGGAGGCTGACAGGTGAAATGCTTAAAAAGAAACTAAAATCATGGTTCATTCAACAATACCTTTACTGCTTACCTCTGTAACTAAAATCTGACATAATATACAGGGTGTACATAAAGTAGAGAACACTTTCAGTTATATATTGCACAAAAACTGAACATTGTACAGATATCATACATATGTCATTTTGAAGAGAAACCCTGACAGTTTTGTTTTTTAGTTCAGGAGCAGAGCGAGTTTTCAACGGATGCGTAGAACCAAGTACGATAAGAAGCCACCGACAAGAAAGGCCATTCTCCCCTGGCACAAAAAATTTGTTACAATGCGTTGCTTGTGTCTGGCTAAGAGAAGCGGATGGCTCTGTGTGATTGAGTGAATCTAGAGCATGTATGAGAGACATTCATGAGTCCAAAGAAATCGGTGTGCTGTGCATCCCATGAAATGGCTCCGATGACAGTGTGGAAAGTCCTGTGAAAGAAGCTGTCTATGAAACCATTCAAACTGGACCTAGGGCAGAAGTTCAATGATGAGGACAAATACAAACATTTTGAGTTTTGTTTGCAGTTGCAACAATTTAATGAGGTGGAGGATGATATTATTGATGGCTTAATTTTTAGCAACGAAGCCATTTTCATGCTAATGGGAAAGTGGACAGGCATACTTGTTGAATCTAGGGTACAAAGCATCCACACAAATGCATTTAATTGAGCGCGATTCCCCAAAGGTAAATGTTTTTGTGTCTTGTGACGTCGAAAACTGTACGGGCCATTTTTCTTCTCCAAGAGCACTGTCAATGGATAATCCTACTTGGACATATTGCAGCAATGGCTGATGCCTCGAATGCAATCGGATTCTCCATTCATCTTTCACTAGCATTTTCATTATCAAGTTCGTGGGTACCTGAACACAGAGCTGCCGCATCAATGGATTGGCCGTGCTACAGAAGGGGATAGCTTTTTCATGAAATGGGCTCCCTGATTAATAGGACTTAATTACTAATGCCTATTATTAGAATAATATTTCAAATCAGTGAAATATTCAAAGTCTCAAGTTTAGATAGATTTACACTAAGAAACGCAACATCAAATGTTACTATATATGTTGCTGAGGTATACAACAGAATCAATAGTATCTTTCCTAGAGAATGGACAAAAACGTAAAATGACATGAACGGACAGTTAGAATAACTTTCCATTAATTAATCAATTACAGAAGTTATTTCTAACATTGCTAACATTTATGTGAAATCTATTTACAAGGATCGACAAGAACAGAATGTCCATATGAAATAATATACAGAATGTTACGTAATTTCACAATGTCTCTTACTATTTGTATTTCAATATTAACTGATTTTTCACTTATGTACAATTAATTAATCAATGAATGGCCTAACAAGTTTCTATGTAAATGTTTCTCATCATATTCTACTGATATTTGCTCTATTCATTTTCCTATTTACAATTGTTTAACATGGAAACAGTTTGAATGTTCTAGAAAGATGTTCTTTATTTTGCTAATTATCGTCCAAGGACATTTCTAATCATTAAGACTGACGTAAAATTTACATCAGATGCAGTTTCACTGTTTAATAACTCTAGTACTGGTTTAGCATTTATTAAATGAAATTTGTCCACTTATTCTCGAGCTCACCATAAGTCAGTAATTATCCCAAATAATTAATATGTAATCTATTACACAGTTTGTCTTATAGTCATAATATGTCATAGGTCACCATATCTGAGTGGACCAAAGATTACCTAATATACATCCTGTCTCACACTGATCTGTGGAATCGGGTTGCAGTATTATGTTCTTGCATTGCATATTATGTTGAAGACGCTGGTATTACCACATTGATTACCAGATACCACTCTGTGTGACTTTTTCCTGTGGGCACACATCAAAATATGGTGTACATACTGCATCTACCACGTGATGTAGCAGAGCTCCGGGAGGGAATATGGGTATTGACTGCCACAGCAAACGATGCCATGCTGGGATGGGTATTGCAAGAATTCATTTACTGTGTTGATATCTGCCGGGTCGTGCTTCGCATATTGAATGTTAGTAAATAAAACTTTCAGAATTTCTCTTCAAAAATCAACATGTAAGATATTTGAGGAAATGCATACTGTAAACCATCAGCTGTTTATTATTTTTCAAACTTCTACCACCTCCTTGGCATCACACAGCCGGGCATTGATTTCATGTTTTTAATCAAGACTTGACGCCTACTGACGTCTTATTTATTTTTATTGTGTGACATGCATGCCAGTATGCATAAGGAGGCATATAATGCACCTGTTTAATCAGTCTGTCAAGTTCTCTTTTGTGAAGATGGTTTATAACCAAAACCGGTAGAAGTTTGAAAAATAATAAACAGCTGATGGTTTACAGTATGCATCTTCCTCAAATATCTTACGGCTTTTGAACCACATCTCAATAAAATTTTGAACAACGTGTAAGACATCTGTACTTCTTGTGCAATAAATAATATAAGGTGTTCCTGGACTTTATGTACACCCTGTATAATAATTTTAGATTCGGAACTGTTGGAGAGTGTTGTATCTAATGTTTATTATAGATGCTATACATGTGAATACATGTTGCAAGCAAATAAATTACGTTTTACTAATTACATCAGTATGTGCATCACTTTCAAAGTAATAAATATAGTTATTACAGGTCTTACATTTTTCAGTTGCACAGTACTTCAGCACATGTCTGGAGGCAGGGATTTCACTGCCACCCTAAGGCGATCGCTGCAGTCGCCACCAGAGGCTGCCTCTGCAAGGTCCGCACATAGGGTGGCTCTGGTCACCGACACTGCCTTTGCCGACACGCGGCAGCACGAGCACCACTTGACGTACCTGCATCGCCACTTAACCCACCTGCCACGGACTGCTATCTGCCGGGCGAAATGCGGACCCTCCAACGTTCGTTTGAAGGCAGGCGTCCTTCCTGGGGCCTCCGGCACAGCCGCCATTCTCCTAATGCCATCACAGGTCCCACTGCCATCATCTCGCCAGTCACCACATCGACTGGCACCTTCACTGTCACCATTCCTGATGTAGCAACCTCGAGAGAATGCCTTCGGCGTCTGCTGGTGACATGCGTCTCAGGAATGTCAACAGACTGATTGTCTGAGAGTTTGCATAAGAATGTAACATTTCAGTTGGATCGTGTCGCAAAATCTTGACACGGAATCTCAGAATGTATCGTGTTGCCACAAACTTCATCCCGTGACTCGTGAGTCTAACAGAAAAGTTGCCAGCTTGCACTTTGTGAAGAGCTTTTGGAATGCGAAAATGAGAATGAGATGTTCGGTGGATTAAGTTCAGGAATTTTTTGACAGAATTATGAACATTTAATACATTACATACTTACGTGTGACAAAATGCCATTTCTAATGTGAAGGATGTAATTAACTGGTATTATGGATAATTATTTCAAACACACATGCAGCAGCACAGGCATCTCCATCTCACTTCTCATCTTGATATACATTCTGCTTGAAAAGTGGAACTAGGTTATTGTGATATTCGTATATGGTTTGTGACAAAAAGAGATGCAGACCTGCACCAGATAACACACATTTCCACGAACTGCTTCTATACATATTGATCACGAACTCAGATTCTTCTGTAATACAGTAGCAGGACCATTCAAAATAAATATAAAAGTGTGGCAGCCGGAGGTGTTGGTTGTGTGACTGTGTTGTGTGCCTGTGTGATTGCGTGAATGTTCTGTTTTCTGAAGAAGGCCATGGCCGATAGCTGAAAGTGTTGTATGTAGGTGTCTTTTGTATGTGCCTCTTGCAGCTCGTTGCCACGTCTTTGCAGTGTGTTGTAAACTGTCCTTATTACTATATTAAAAATAGATACGGTTTACGTACCAGGTGAAAGAGCACAGGTACGCAGACAGAAACATAAATAAAAAAACGTACACCCAGAAACACACAAATGCTGAGCTTTCGCAAACCTGAGTTGCTTCTTCAGAAAGGAGAGGGAAAGGAAAGGATGCGGGTTTAAAGGAGTAGGTAAGGAGTCATTCCAATCCCGGGAGAGGGAAGACTTACATTGGGGGAGAAAGTATAGGTAAACAAACACACACTCACACACCCATGCACACGCACACACACCAAGGTAGACATATAAAAAAGCAAAGTAGTTGGACAGAGATGCCAGTTGAGGCAGAGGCGCTGTCCAGAGATCAGGGGCAAAGATGTTGTTGAATGGTGAGCGGGAATTTGAAATTACAGAGGTTGAGATGAGGTAGGCAACGGGAAGAGAGAATATGCTGAAGGGCAAGTTCCCGTCTCCGGAGTTCTGAAAGGTTGGTGTCTGTGGGAAGTATCCAGATAACCTGGAAGGTATAACACTGTGCCAAAATGTGGTGGCCATGCACCAAGGCAAGCTTAGCCACAGGGTGATTCTCACTACCAACAAACACTGTCTGTCTGTGTCCATTCATGCGAATGGACAGTTCGTTGCTGATCATTCCCACATAGAACACTTAACAGCCCAGGCAAGTTAGTTGGTAAATTATGTGGGTGCTATCGCAAGTGGCTCTGCCCTTAATCGTGTACACCTTCCGGCAGTGGCATAACTATGAGGGGGGGGGGGGGGAGGATGAGGGGGATAGAACCCCCACCCCCAGAACCTGAAAAAAAAAAAAAAAAAAAAAAAAATGTATAACAGCAATCTGGTAAAGGTAAAGACTGGAAATGTGGCGTGTTTTACTATAAGTTTTCATTGGAAGGGAGTGAATTAGTTTCTTCAACGGGAGTGGTAGATGGTAGTCTGTCTGGAAACTGACTAAAATTTTGCTCGTCAAGCAAATCTACCCCCTCCCCCCTCCCCAAAGCCAAGTCCTAGTTACGCCACTGCCTTCCGGGATACAGGACTGGAGTAAGTGGTGGTGGGAGGGTGCATAGGACAGGTTTTACACTGAGGGTGGTTACATGGACAGGAGCCAGAGGGTAGGGACGGTGGTATGGGATTTCATATGGATGAACTAGGAGGTTATGAAGGTTAGGTGGGCGGCAGAAAGACACTCTAGGTGGAATGGGAAGGATGTCATGAAGGATGGATCTGCTCCGATATGAGACGGGAACTTGCCCTTCAGCATTTTCTCTCTTCCCGTTGCCCACCTGGTCTCAACCTCCAGTCATTTCAAATTCCTGTCCACCATTCAACAACATCTTTGCCCATGATCTCTGGACAGAGCCTCTGCCTCAAGTGGCATCTCTGTCCAACTTCTTTTTACATATGTCTGCCTTGGTGTGTGAGCATGTGTATGGGTGTGTGAGTGTGTGTGTGTTTACCTATCCTTTCTCCCCCTAGGTAAGTCTTTCCTCTCCTAGGATTGGAATGACTCCTTACCCACTCCTTTAAACCCATATCCTTTTCTTTTCCCTCTTCTTTCTAAAGAAGCAACTCAGCATTTGTATGTTTCTGTGTGTGTGTTTTTTTAATTTATGCTTCTGTCTGTGTACCTGGCAAGTAAACATCTATTTTTTAAATATAGTTTTACAATTGATTTATATCTATATATGCATTTCATGGACTTGACTGTTAGCTTTGACAGGCATAGTAAAATACACTAGAACAACTTTTTTTTACTGGTGAGACTACTGGCAAGAAAAGAATTTTTTTAATCACATTTGACATTCCTGTAAACACAGACAAATGTTCCACATAACATGATTCACATTTTCATGAAATTCATCGAATGGACTCACAAGTTTGACACAATTGTCTTTATTCAGGACCAGTCGGATACACAATGTCCTCGAATGCCATCACCTACATTATAAATACTAAAATAAATAAATAATAAAGAAGGAGAGAACATTCATAAATCAGTTAAGCATTTCACTAGGTCTCTATTACTTTATATGAGATGAACCATCTTCTGCTCAGCCAACATGGAATCAATTCTGGTCAAAGGTTCCGAGACTGGCTGTGCCTTTTAATGACGAAGTAAATAATAACTGTATCACGATAACCATATTGCCAAAGAGAGTAATGCTAAATCAAATTTAATCACATTTCAACAGACACAATCTGCTAAGCAATTACAGCTTAGCTTTAGAAAGGGAAGATCTACACCAACAGAAGTAGAAACCTTTATACTCGAAATACTAAATCAGCTGGACGAAGGAGACAAAGTAACAGGCTCTTTCTTGGATATGAGCAAGGCCTTTGATGCTGAGAACTATACCATTCTGATGCATAAATTGGAAAAATATGGGATGAGAGGTATAGGCCAAAAACTATGTACCTCATATTTAAAAGACAGGGAAATGTTTGTTAATCTAACATATAAACATAATGAACAGCTTCTGACAGGAGTAGAATTTCAGAATAGTTCGATGTGCTGTGGCTCAAGGAAGCATATTAATACTATTTCTGTTCATTGTCTATGTAAATGAAACCTACAACTGCAAGGTCGAAGCTATGCCGAAGACAAATCTTTTGTCAGCTGGGGCAATGATATACAGACTGCAGCTAACAATACTGAAGTAACCTACAACATTATACATACTTAAAATATGCTTCTTGTAAATAAAGAAAAGAAAGTAATAATGCAATTCATGCTTTGCTCTAATGCTAATTATAAGTGGTACTCCATGCAAACCCTGTTGGAACTTAGTTATGCAAAACAACACAAGTTTGTCAGCATAATAGTTGATGAACCCATGTCACGGAAAAAATACATAGATCATATTTGTAACAGAAATCAGAACTAATGTGTATTTACTGAAACAGGTCTTGGCTTTCCTGAGCCAGTATGTCTTAAAGCTGTGGGGTGGGGCACCTGCAGTATATTTGAACAGGCTATTTAGACTTTAAAAAAAAAAAAAAAAAAAAAGGAAAAAGAAAAAAGGGGGGGGGGGGGGGGGGAGCAGTCTGAGTGGTAGCTAAGGTCAAAATGGGAGAGCAATGTAGAGAAAGTTTAATAAAATATATAATTCTGACTGTCTATTCTAGTACATTCTGTGGGCAAACATGTTTGTGAAGCAAAATCCAGAACACAGTGTAATAAACTGTGACATACATAATTAAAGTACCCAAGAAAGGGAAAATTTTCACAGAATTTGGAGCAATAAAAATGCCACTACCATAGCCAGCATACAATTGGAAAAAATTTCTATAATGCATTATCACATGGCATCAAGAAAACAAAATTAAATACACTAAAGACTACAACTGAAAAATTTGTTCATGGAGAATATTTATTATTTTATACAGGAATTCAGATTGTTAAATGCCACTTTGTAGAACATTGTATATAAGCACAAGCTACATATCTTCAATGTTGGAATCAATTTATGTATTGTATTCTGCACATTGTATGTATGTGTGTGTGTGTGTGTGTGTGTGTGTGTGTGTAATGCCATTTTGTAGAACACTGTATATAGGCACAAGCTACAGGTTAGATTAGATTGGATTAGATTAATACTTGTTCCATAGATCATATATACAACATGACATTTCATAATGATGTGGAATGTGTCAGTTTAGTAAATGCTGTCTATACATGACAATTAATATTTTAAGGGTTTTTTATTTAGATTTTTATTTATTTTTTAAGTTTTATTTAAAAATTCACCTACATTGTAGAAGAAGTTGTTATCCAGAAATTCGTTTAATTTATTTTTAAATACTAGTTGGCTATCTGTCAGACTTTTGATGCTACTTGGTAAGTGACCAAAGACTTTAGTGGCAGCATAATTCACTCCTTTCTGTGCCAAAGTTAGATTAAACCTTGGATAGTGAATATCATCACTTTTTTACTCAATGTTAAATTGCCCCAAAATATTATCCATATGAAAGCAGTGAATGAAAATACTCATAGTAAGCTAATTTACTGACATTTATATCACCAAATTTTGCAATGACCCTGATAGCATAAGGAGCTGAAGTCAAAAATTTCAGGAGTTCTTCAATTTGTTTCTTCTAATTCAATCCCTTGTCAATGCAAAGGTTTAACAACAGCATATTTCAGTCTATCTGGGAAAATACCCTGCTTTAAAAGAGCTATTAGATATATGACTAAGAATCCTACTTATCTCTCGGGAACAAACTTTTAATACCCTGCTGGAATTACTGAAGGACAGGTGGGTGGAATTTCAGTTGTATCAATTTGTGTAGGTATGGCTTCTTCCATTAACTGCCTTGCTCCTTCAAATGAACATTTAGATCCCATTTTCTCTACAATATTTAGAAAGTAACAATTAAAAAGGTTTTCAACTTCTGACTGGTTGTTAAAAAAATTTTCTGCTCTTGGTTGCCCTGTTTCCCTTTTAATAATATTCCAAATTGTTTTAATTTTATTATCAGTGGAACTAATCTCATACATGATGCACATGCTTCTTAATTTTTAATAACTTTTCTTAATGTAGCACAGTAGTTTTTATAATACTTTTTTTGGGTTATTACTCTTTCTTGCAAACAGATATAGTTGCAATTTTCGGTAACAAGATATTTTTATTCCTTTAGTAGGCCATGGTTTTTTGTATGGTTTCTTACAATTATATTTAACTAATTTCTTGGGGAACAGTTATCCAATACCCTTACAAATGTATCATGAAATAAGTTATACTTTAAATTAACATCATGTTCCTTATAAACCTCATCCCAGTCTAACTGCTGTAGACTTTCTTTGAATTTCTAGTTGTTAAATCATTAATCAACTGCACAACTCCGGAGGACTGTTTATAATTACCAAAGAGAGCTATGTCATATACTGCTACTAGCTGTGCACCATTATCAGAAAGACCATTCTCAATGGGACAAGCATTTACGTTGTTACACTTATCTTGGTCTATAAAAAAGTTATCTATCAATGTACTGCTATTATCCAATCAATAATGGATGGCAGATTGAATGAGGCTAGTAAGACTTCCAGGTCATTCTTCCTATTACACTCTTTCAGTGAATCTACATTGAAATCACCACAAATAATAATTTGCTTCCCCCTATCTGACAGACAGCACAACAAAGCATCCAAGTTTTCCAGAAATAACTGGAAGTTTCCTGAAGGGGACCTATATACTGTTGCAATTATAAGATAATCATCATTGAGTTTAAGCTTGCAGTCACATGCTTCAATATGTTGCTCTACACAAAACGTTTTTGTTTCTAAATTTTTTACACTTTGATAGCTTTTGACATATATGGCAACTCCTCCTCTTACCTTACTATCTCTACTTACATCTGAAGCTAATTTATATCCACTGACATTCACGTTTTCCATACCAGTGACAATGTGCTGCTTAGATAGGCATAGTATATTACATTATCAGTTTTTATATCATTTAAACAAATCAAAAGCTCATCTATTTTATTCTTTAGTCCTCCAATATTCTGGTGAAAAATGCTAACATTATTTTTTACTTTACTTTCGAGAGAAACATTTGATTTTTCAACATTTTTAGCACCTGCCTGTCTGAGCTTCTCACTGGACACTGATCTCAACCTAAAAAAGAAGTACTTTCATGAACTGCAGTGTCCCTCCATAAGGATTTTGCTATCAACCCAGCCAGTTTCCCCTTCCCTTTCTTTAATGTTGGAATCAGAGTATGTATTTATATATTGTACACTGAATGTGTGTACTTATATATTGTACACTGAATGTCTGTATGAAATCCTTTCAACTTTAAATTCCTAACAATCTCCAAAAACTGTCTGTTATATGGACAGAAAGTACAATAAAATAATTAAATATTTATAAGCAAAAGACTTGATAAACAATAGGTAGAGGTTTTGTACATAAAGGCAGCCAGTTAACCAGTAGTTGTTGGTATATAAAATTATGTATCAAAATACAGTATGCAAAATTTCCGCTTAGTTGTGGTGTATAGTTTAGAAGGAGCTGTGCCCACTGGATGAGTGTTAAGCCCTGTTCTCTGCAGGCGGCAGAGTTTTCCAGCAGACTCCTGCAGCCTGTCCTCCTGTCTCACCTCTGCCTGGGCTCCACACTTTCTCTGCTCCTCACTTTGATACCTCAAAGCTCAGTTACTTACCTCCCGGTCAACTGCAGAGTACACGTGTGATGTTTATTCACAACTGATAAGTCTGATTATAGTGCCTAGATAAAGCTACAGGGAGGTCGACAAAATAATATGAACACCGTGCAGAAAACTAAAATGTTACAAGCTGGTGGCACCACTGTGTACGAGATAAAACTGAGATACGACTGCAGTACACAACTTGAGTACTGAGTCTCAGATATTAACTTGCAGTATGTGATATATTTTGTTCTGTGACAGCCAGCACAAATGATAGGTGAAGAGTGTAATATGTCAACACTTAAAAGAGGCCACCTCAATGGTGAGCAAATTCTGAAAGCATCTGTGATGAAAACACCTGGAATGTTTGATGTTTCACTAGCAACAGTATCCTCAGTAATGGCAGTGTATGCGAAACTAGGTGAAACATCACTCCCAAAGAGGAATAGTGGGTGAAACACGGAGATAATTGATGATGTGCAATGAGCACTAAGAATGATTGGGGCCAGACAGTATAAAACTACCGTGGCAAAAGAGACTGTAAAGCTCAACACCCACTATAGGAACACTGTTTCTATAAAAAATAGTGTGGTTGAAGTTTAACATTAATGGAAGGGCTGCTGTTACTAAACTATTGATAATGGGAGCCAACACCAAGCTGTGAAGGAAGTGGTATTACAATAATAAAATGTGGACATGACTGGAAGTATACGATATAGTCCAATGAATAATTGTAAACATTGTTTCCTACAAACTACCTCGTTTATGAATCAAAAGCCCCAAAAGAAGCTTAAACTATGGAACTCAAGTATGGTGGACATTCCATTATGATTTGGTATTTGTAATGTGATATTCAAGTGTTTCTATCATTATCCTCATCGGTCAGATAGTAAACGAATATCTCACAATCCTCAACACCGAACTACTTACATCCTAGACCTGTACAAAAAGAATGACCTCTGCAACCTATGCTTTGTGCATAATTTGCAATTATAGAAACCATGAAAGTGGCTTATTGTCTTTATTTTCAAGCCATTAAGGCAATTTTGGGAGAATCAGCCATTAGCTAATAAAGTCCTATGAGAATGAAGAGAACCATAAAAATTATGGGTGTAATTCATCCTAGAACCTCATGCAGAAATCTTTTTAAGGATCAAGAAATCCTGACAACCACTTCACACTACATATTCTCACTCATGTGCTTTCTAAGTAAACACAAGTCTCTTTTTCAATGTAATAGTGTGTATAATAGTCATGATACTAGACAGAAAGGTGATATCCACTATACACAAGCAAATCTTGAGTATGGTACAGAAGGGTGCTCATTTCAGTAGTAGCAAAATTTTCAATGACCTTCCTACAGAAATTAGAATTTAGCTGATGATGAACACTCACTTAAAAGGAACTTTGGCAATTCCTATTAAAATGTTCATTTTACTCTAGTTCCTAAACTGCAATGTATAGTGTACTTGTAATAAAAGCCATCAGATATAGTCAGAGATCCATTTTGTTGTCATTTATGCTTTTATTATACACATTATATTTTCCTATAAGAAATTTTTTCTAACGTTCATTCCCTGTATTTAGTTTTATGTAATATTTATTTGTCAATAATAGAACTTCAGTTGTAGACATGTTAATACAATAATTGATTAGTATTCTTTGCAAAATAGCACATTTTCTAACCAAAACAAATTTGTGTGTAACTGACACATTCCATATCCTGTGATATATTCACAAGATGGAGCAGCATAACATTAAATAAATTACTGTGACTAACATATCACACATCAGATCATGCTTTGCTGCATCTTCAGAAAATTATCAAACATCTCCCCTGGACAGCAAAATCGCCATGTTCCAACATTATTAAACCATTATGGAAAATTCTAAAGCACAGAGTGAGGATCCAATTTACAGCTCCAACAATATTAAAGTTATAGGCGAATGTTTTGGTACAAAAATGGATAGCAGTCCATTGGAAACTATGAACACACTTTATGACTCTGTTCCTCAAAAAAGTTGCAGACATTCTCAAATCCAATAATGGGCCAACTCATTACCAGTAAATAAATACTGTTAACTCATTACCATTAAATAAATATTATATCTTTTTCAGGTGTTCATATTACTGTGTCCACCCCCTGTATAATGATCAGTCAAATAAAAACAAGAGAGATGAAAAACATAAGCACAAGGTTTATTATTTCGAGTCTTTTCACCAGCACTGTTAATACACTTATTGCACTGGCAGAGGAGACAGTCCATTAATTCATGGAAAAATGTTCACAGCTGTATCTGGGTCCAAGAGTGTAGACACTGATGAACTTCTTCATCCAAATGAAATCAACAGATGCAGATTGGTTGTTAATATTTCAAAGGATTTCACAATCACTATTAACACACTTATTCCACTGGAAGACAAGAGTCATTTGGTTCACAGAAAACTGTTGACAGCTGCCTACAGGAATCTTGAGTGCGACCACTGATGTGTTGACTCTTCATCCAAAGGAAATTGATGGTCGCAGAATGAGGCAACTTTTCTTGCCCTTGTACAGCTTATCTTCCAGAATAATTATCAGCAGCCTTAGTTTATTTACTTGCAAAGTATACAATTCAAAGTATGATTATCGGCAAGACAAGCATGAGAAAGAGGAGTACAACAGGGAAATGGATAGTAATCCAATCCCCCCTGCCCTAGTCCTGTAAAAAACTTATCTTCAAGGAAAGTACTTTAATACTGCCCCACAACAAATATGGACAGTTCGAGAAAGCTGTAATGTGTAATGGATACTAACTAATGACAATTGCACCAAGAATCATTTCTCATAAAATCCAAAACAGCTATTCTGCCATTCACCGTGAAAAGTAGTAATATGTTCTCCCTACCCTGCTCATAGCATACATCCCACAGATGATGCCTATTGTATGTTACATGTTTTATTTCTGTGCACTTGATAATGATATGGAAAGCAGAAAATTATTCATCAGTCACAGTATCAATGCTAATGAATGAGATCTTTTCATTAAAATCAGTTAATCTCTCATAACTTTTATGTTAATCTCACATCAAATTTGAATGCGTCTAGTTTATTGTGATTGATTGCAGCTCTTGTTTTAAGTTGCAAGCCTACATCCTCAGCCTGAAGGGGAGAGCAGATGTGGTCAGACCACTTCCCTTACAGGCTTTGTCACTTTTCATGACCAAAGCCATTACTTTTCAACCAAGCAGCTCCTCAATTGGCCTCACAAGTCACTCCACTGGCCTAGAGCATACACAAAACCTGAATGGTGCCCCATATTAATGACAGCCAAGCCAGACTGTGCGTAACTTTTGTGATTTGACAGAAACCAGAGTATTCACTGCATCTCGGTCACTATACTTAAGACTTCATCAAAACTAAATTCACTCAGCAAAATAAAAATTTCCAGACAGAATCGCTGGCCAGTTCTCATGTTGAAGTGGTAATATTTCAGTACTTCCAATAAGCATATATAAAAGGACACTCTCCTAACTTTTGAAAATTCCAGTCTCTCTCTCTTTATAGACTTTTTACCTGGCAAACATCCATTGCCAAAATGATTTTTCTCAATGTGTCAGTATATGTTCTGACAATGAAGTCCTTGTTTCATTCAAATTCTACAGTAAAATGTATATTAAGTGCATCTTCATTAGTTGCTCTATCTGAACATGCATTCTTAACCAATCTTCTGAAGCAATGCATTTCAAACTTTTGTGATGTGGCCCTTTCAAATTCCTTTCAGAATGGCTCCATGGGATGTAAAGATCAGTTCGCTCAGCTCATTTGAATAGATCCTACTTCTTTAATGTCCTGCTTAGTTTTTTTTAGAGAACAGTAGACTGCTGAGCTAACCTCTGCTGGAGTCAAGTTGTTTCCTGACACACTGAGCATGCCATTCAGACAACTTCATATGAGGACATTACAAGTTGAATCTCATAGTTAGCGTAGTTATCAAGACACAGTTATGCTGGTGAACTTCTACACAACCTCGTGTTAAATTTGGGTGTCAACCATTATCGGCGTTTTAAGGATGAGTGATATGTAGTGCTTGTATGCAAGTAATTCTGCTTTCAGCTAGTCATATATTAATGCTTGAGCACAATGGAGTGATGTCAGATTTCCATTTGACATGATTATATAATTATCAGTAATTCCTCAGAGTCTGCAATACGCAATGTCACACAACACGGTCCCTCATAGTGATGTTCCATAGGTTTGGGAACCCAACAATAATCAACACATCTTTGATGTAAGTTCCAAGCAATGACTCTGTAGAAAGCTGCACTTTTGTGAAGCACAATGCTATAATTTTAATGATTACCTGGGCTTTCATGTTACAGTCATAAGTGTAGTCTGATGATTACTGAAGTCTCAGCAGACTTGTTCCAGTAACAAACATCAGCAAATATTGTCAACCATGATGCCCTTTGAACCTTTCTAACATATTAATTTATAATAACAGATTTCTTTCTTTCAAGAAAACTTTTTGCTACTGACAGTTTGAATTTTATATACTTTTTACTTCCATTATGATCAGTTATATTGCTCTCTGGTTAGAAACACTTGTCCAGTACTTTGGGAGACTTATTTTCTAATATATTTACTTAATTATTACCTCAATTCATTTACACTCTCTTTTTTCTTTTATTGATGCCTCTCTTATATCTACTATTTGGGACAAAATTATCATAATTTAACTGATTTTCCAGTTCTTTTGCCATTTATAAACAATTACCAATGTCATTATTGAATAATTAATTGTTTTGTTTTTTTCTTTCTATATTTTAATCCCTTTTCCAAACTTTGTTTAGAGAATTTCAATGTACAAACTCAGGGACAGAATTTGCAGGCCACAACACATTATCAATGTCTTGTTAATCCCTGCCATATTCTTGGACCTTAAGACTGCCGTCCAGCTGCTTTACAAATCGTAGATAAACTTTCACATCCTGTGTTACCCCTCTTATCTTCTAATTTTCTAAGAGTGGCCAACAACACTGGAAAAAACTTTTTCTGAAACCAGTGTGCTGTAAAGATGAGTCTGCATTTTTTTTTTTTTTTTTTTTTTTTTTTTTTTTCATCCCATGCCATATGGTGACATACGAGATCAGTACTTGATTTTTCTGTAACAGAAAAAGACCTACTTCCAGGTCGGCTTCTACCTCTCATCCCACTCTTCTGTAAATTTTTTGACTTACTGTGCCCTTTGCCTCTCAGCTCATAAGGAGACAAAGATGCAAGACCTGTACCATTTATCCTGACACTGTGCCTTGATGGCAGAGTGCCAGTCTACAAACCCAAAGGTCACGGGTTCAATCGTCACTCAGTCATTAGACATTTATCTGTCACTTTTCACTGCTTTTACCTCTGGTAAAGTTGTCAATCTGAAAAATATAGAGCTGCACCAGGATTCAGAATCCATGTTAAACTGTTAAGTCTCCCTTAACTGTCTGGTAAAATCATTTCAGACACTGGAGGATGGCAATGGCATACCACCCCCAAACAGGACTGTGCCCAATAAAACGCCACCATTGATACTAGAAGAGAAGAAAATAGCAACCAGCCACTGTGAATGTTCAAATCAATCTTCAGACTGTTGACAAACTTTACTTTTTTACCATTTATTAAACTCATGTCTCTGGTACCTGATACACAATAAAAGGCAAGGACTGTCACCTCCGGATGCAGCCACATGACCTGCATGCTTTGTTTCATTTGCTGTGCCACTGTCTGTGTGGCACGACCACTAAAATGCTGTCGGTCTGCTTGCCATTGGATAACTGGCCAGACCACCAAATTACTGAACATGTCAGTTGACAAGATGCCTTCACTTTAATGAAAGATTAACGGCCTTTGCCATATTGAGATTTTCTGAATTGCCCAGGTGGGATTTCTCCCTACAACATATCCTTCATTACATTAAAACTACTCTCCTCTTTTATTATAACTGGTTTGCTTTTCAGTAGCACAAGTTATCCATTAGTTTGATCATTTACTAAATAATATATCTCATTAGCACATAAACTGAATCATTTACATTGCATTACCCTTGCTTTATTTTTGCCAGTGGTTGTCTCAGAACTTCTTTTCAAAATTACTTTTGCCTTCATTCACTAGATTTTGCAGTTCCTTAGCTGCTGTTGGCAGACACACAACTCCATACATCAGCATCATTATCTTGCACAGTTTCCAGCCTCAGCTTAATACACAGGGAACATAGGCCTTCCAATCTAGCACCATTTTCCCATCTCTCTGTGTTCACTTTATGCCCATCCTCCCAACTTTCTCCTCTTCATTCATTCATCCACCAGTCTCTTAAATACAGTAAATGTATTTGCAATTTCCAATATGAGTCAGCATCTGCTGACACATGAAAATGTGCGCTGGACCAGAACTCGAACCTGGATTTCCAGCTTTTCAAAGCAGTTACCTTAAGCACTGCACTACTTGTGTACACCTCCAGAGGGACACAAACCTCTGTATGACACACGTTGTCTACTCCCATGAGTGCTCTTATATTCCACTATGCCTGAAGGACATTTGCATTGGTTTCATTAATAAACATTCACACTGCACACTTCAGCTCTCCTATGGTCTTCCTTGTAAGTTATTACCTTCATAACTCTATTTCATTAATATCCCTGGAAATCTTCTGCAAGGTTTCTTTTTTCACTATTTCCTTTCTTGTTTCAGTCCTCATCCTACCTCTCCTTGTCTCTCATATCCTACTTCCAAGAAACTTCATTCCATATGACTGCAATACACTTACATCTCTGTTTTTCATTTCTCATTGTTAACAAAATAGTGAAAATTTGATTCTGTTACTTACTATGGAGACGAAGCAATGAGTCACAATAAGATAACTGCTCCAATAAACATTAGGCTGAATCCTTCTTCCGAAAAGGAGGGAAAAACACAAACATTTCTACACTCATACACACCCAACTCCACTACACACAGTCACTGTCTTGAGCAGCATTAACCAAAACATCTGAACTGTGGCAGGGAGAGAGAAGGATGTAGGATACAGGTGGGGGAGGAGGCACTGTGGAGCAAGCAGGCACCAGGGGTCTCATCAAGGCTGCTGGGGAAGTGATGGGAGGTGGCAGATAAGTGTGGAGTGTTTGTTGACAGAGAGCAGAGCAAAACCAGAGGTGGTAGAACAGAGGCAACATGAACTGTTAGGTGGAGTGTGAGGTGACAGTAGGTTACTGTAGGATGAGGCCCAGATGACATCAGGAGCTGAGAATGTGCTGTGAGGACAGCTCCCATACGTGCAGGACAGGAAAGCTGTCGGTGGAGTTTACGATCCAGATGGCCTGGATTGTGAAGCTTCATTGAAATCAAACATGTTATGTTCAGTTGCAATATGTGCCACAGGCTGGTCTACAGTTTGGTAGTATCCAACCATCCTGGTGAACAGGCAGATAGTAGTCAAAAAATTATAAAAGGCCGTGCAATGATTACAGCACAGCTGGTATATGACTTGGCTCGTTTTGCAGATGACCCAGCCCTCTGTTGAGGCAGGATACGCCTGAGATAAAACTAGTATGGGAAGTTCTGGGTGGGTGGATTGGGCAAGTCTTGCACCTTGGTGTTCCACAAGGATATGATCCTTGTGGCTAAGGGTTGGAATTGGGAGTGACATAGGGACGGACTAGGATGTTGCGGAGGTAGGGTGGGTGATAGAACACCACTTTGAGAGGGCTGGTTAGGACCTTAGAAAGGATGTTCTTCATTTCAGGGGAAGATGATAGATAAAGCCCTGATGAAGGATGTGAATCAGTTGTTGCAGTTTGAGGTGGTATTTGGTTATGACAGGGTGCTCTTTCGCAGTTGATTCTTAGGGGTGGAGGATGGATTGAGGGTGTGTTGGGATATGTCACAAGAAATCTGTTTTGAGGTGTTCCCATCACTACATGCAGGCTGTCTATGGGTGACCAGGTTGTGTGGAAGTCATTTTGGGGTATGGGTGAGATGGACACTATCATAATAAGTACTATTGGTAGTTGGTGGATTTAATGAGGATGGAGGTGTGGATGGAGACATCAGTGAGAAATTCAACATCAAGAAATAGGGCAGGCTAGGTTGAGGAGGACCAGGTGAAGCTGGCGGGAGGTTTTTTGTTCTTGTGAAGGGTGAGAATAAGGTTATCTTGGCAACGAGTACAGATCTTGAATATATTATTGATGAACCTGAATCAGAACAGGGGTTTGAGTTTGGTGAAAACAGAAATGTTTCCTCTAGATAGCCCATCAACAGACTGGCATATGAAAGTGCCATGATGATGCCCATGGCTGTGCTATGGATTTGCTTGTATCCTTTGCTATAGAGGAGAACTAGTAGTGCATTAGGATGCAGTCAGTAAGGTCTATGTGGAAAGCATAATTGGTTTGGAGTCTGAAGAACATTAGAAGAGATAGTATTCAATAACAGTAATCCTATGGGCATTAGTGACAATGGTGAACAGGGATAGTGGTGCTAATAGTTTCAATTGCAGACCAAGGAAGTACAGTGGTAGGGATGGTGGAGTGAGTGGGAGAAGTGGTTGGTAAACTTTGATGGAAGAGGCTACACTTTGAGCAGTTTGTTGGATGTTTTTGTCAATTAGAGGTGAAATTCTTTCAGTGGGAGCACAAAACCAGCTAGAATGGGGTCTGAAAAATTGCTGGATTTGTGGAATTCCTGTAGCATGTACAAAGTTGGTGGGTATGTTGCTAAAGGGGTGTGGAGGAACATTGATCCAGGGAGGGGTTCTGAAACGGGGCAAAAGGATAGAAGCAGGGATTGGAGGTTATGTTGGCCTTGTGGGATGGGGTCACATTGGCAGAGATTGTAGGTGGTGGAATCTGACAACTGATGGAGGACTTCTGCCAGGTTGTGAGAGTAATTTATCCCAACATTTGTGGAACATTTTGTCTCCAGGGAGAATGATTAGGTTGGAATCTTCTTTGAGGTTGGAAATGGCTGTCTTTTCCTGCTGAAATGCTGCTATTCATAGGAAGGAACCTGAGAACAGATGTTGAGGCTAAAATTGAGGTAAGTTATTTGGGATGGGGAAGGCTGACAGTTGGAGAGTGACCACCCTTTCCATTCAACAATATTGCTCCCACATAGCCTGGATATCATGGCCAGCATAGCTGCAGTCAACAACTGCATTGCCCACTATGCTGAATCTGTCACTCAGGTCTGTACAGACTGACACTACCCCAAAGTGTAGTCTACAAATTGATTTCCTGTGGCATACCCCAACACATCCTCAATCACCTAAGAACAACTGGCAAGGATCATCCCATTACCAAATATCACCCTGGACTGGACCAACTGAATCACATCCTTATCTGGAGCTAGTACCTAACATAATGCCATTAAATGAGGGCCATCCCACCCAAAATCCTTTCCGTCCCTCGTAAAGTGATGTTCTGTCTCCCACCAAACCCCTACACCATCCCGGTCGACCCTACGTCCCCCCCCGAATCCTAACCCTTAACCACAGAGACCACATCTATGTGGAAGACCTAGGTACAAGACCTGCCCAATCCATTCAGCCAGACTTCCTGTTCCAGTCCTACCACAGGTTTATCTTACCTTATTAGAGGCTGAGACATCTGACATATATCAGCTCTGCTACAATCATTGCACAGGCTTTTAATATTTCTGTAACTACCGACCAGCTGTCAACCGTGATGACCTGCCACCTCTGGACTGCGGCCAAGATTAAAGCGGACCTGTGGCACATCATGAAGCTGAAAGTAGCCTGATTGATTTCAACATCTGCTGCACAACCACGGCCATCTGGATCCTATCCTACACTACCAGCTTTCCTCCACTGCACAGATGGCAGTATCCTCATAGCATATTCTCCACTCCTGAAATCATCCAGTCCTCACCCCATGACACCCTTCTACCCCACACTCCACCTAACAGTTTCCTCCCCCTGCCCTCTCACCTCCTGGACTGGTTTTGCTCCCCCCTCCCCCTTCCACTCCCCCCCTCCTCCCACCACCAGCCTTCTAATTGCTGTAACATCTGCTAGGCAGTGCTGCATCTCTCCTCCAAATCCCACTACTGGCTGTTCTTCCATTAGCTGCAGTATATTCTGCCTAGAGCTGCCATGCTGAGAAGTCGTGTGTGTCTGAACGCCTGAGTGTGTTTCCCTTCCTTTTCTGAAGAAGGCTGTCTCAAAGCTTATGTGAACTATATATTTGTTGTGCCCGTCGACAGCTTGGTGTTTTGCCTTTATGGTTGAGTAGCAATCCATTCTTTTCACTATGTTGTTGACAATCCAATCTGGACTTTTCGTTGTTGCAATTTACCCATGTTCTAAGATGTAAAGGTCAGTATTTGGATGGAGTAAATTGTGTATATTATTTATTTGCTGCTTTCTGGTTGGTCTTTGTTGGAAACAGGGCACTTAAGGCTTTGCAGGAATGCTTATGCATGTCTGCCACAGTCACTAACCTCTTTTCCATTACTTGCACTTTCCTCTAGCACACTCCCCAATTAGTCAACACTTTTATCTTTAATTTTTTTTCTTCACTTAATATTAATGGGTTGACAGGCCATGGTCAATAATTAAAAATGCAAAAATCTAAGTTCTACAGTAACTCATTTTCAAGCTCGTGTTGTTTTTCAGATACCTTGGCACAGTTTGATTCACCTGTAGTTTCTGCTCTGCCATTTACTCTCGTGGAGTCTTTCTATACCACCTTCACAACATGGTACATACAATGCTCTCCAACTTCCTCTACTGCTTTCACCATTCCAGCACTTCCTTCATCTATATGTGGCACTTTTCCTGCTTTTGCCATGCCATTTCCATATTTGCTCCCTGCACAGCTTTACTGCCTGTTAACACAGCGTAACAAGTTGTCTGCACGATACCTGAGGAATCAGCAAATACCTGAACGGAGAAGTGGCACGTGCACGCATATTTGCAAGGCACAGATCAGGGCATCATCAGGACAAATGCCACCAGAGGTGCACGTGTTGCACCCTATCTCCTTCCGTCAGTTCTCGGGTACAGAAGCAGTTCCTCAGTGTACTCTGTGCACGCTTATTAATAGGGGCATACCTCTATGTGTCGGCAGTTCTCCACTGACACTCTGGGCCGACTCCTGTGCCAGCTAGTCTGGCTCTTCAGTCAGAGCACAGCAGGAGTCAACACAGCAAGACAGAGGACACCCCCTACTTCCGTCTTTGAAAGGCTTCTGTATCCAGCTACCAAGGAGCCTAGCCAGTTCCATAGGCAGTCTTCAACATTGGTTCACTCCCTACGTCTTGTCATCGATTAGAATTTCTTTCTCAGGCCTGTGCCTGTTATAATACTAAGGATGTCTTGTTATTTCTTCTTCAGTAGTAGTTACGTTTGGTTAATGTATTGTTGTCTACCAAGAAACCTCTGTTTTATTGATACGGTACATATTGTATCCTAAACTCTCAATTCATGAGATATACCACCATCCAAGTACAGATATATGCTCATAGGCTTACACACTCAGTGTCATTTAGAATAAAAAAAATTTTCAGACATTGACCTGATTCATTATATAATACTGGAGCAAACAAATCATCAATATTCAGACCACTTTTCAGCAGTCCTATTGAGGATGGCTGACAGATACTGCTGAGCAAGCACACGAGGTTCTCGAAAGTTGGAACCACCACAGCCCTGTCAGTATTCAGCCACAGCTGACTCGTTTATCCTGTCCCAGCTGTATGTAACATTCCCTGCTCCGAAACACGAGTGCTAATGAGTCTCTCAGATTCACAGGCACAGACTTCACCGCATACACATCGGAGTTCACAGACGCCTGCAGTGTGCGGGCACCTGTGGGACCGCTCGAACGCCGTCACACATCTCCGACCTTGTGACCAGTCTGGAGTCCGGGTTCAATACCTGCCTGATGCAGAACCTCACATACACAGTCCGTACACCTCTCACATATGGTGAGTGAGCTACTGGAAGAGTTTTTCCCACACCTTTTCCTGTCTTGTCTTTGCTGAACCCTGTAGCCCAATGTGTGTCCTATTGCTGCTATAGCCATCTGCACATAACTAGTTTACTGCCAGATGTTCTGCACACCTCCACATCATGAAAGGAATAGCTCCATTATTTTCTATTTCTAATGTGAACTCCATATTCTTAGGCAAGCTGTTAAGGTGTGCCTGCAATCTGTGTAGTTCTCCTTCCCCACGAGGCCATATGACAAATAACAAATAAGTCATATGAGAGGGTAGTTCGGAAAAGTAAGTTCCATTCTCATTTTTCTCTGTGGCCCTGCTAAGATTGCAGTTCCGCTCACATGCAGTAGTGTCACTGGTTTGAGCAGAATGAAATGACACCAGTTGGGGCTCACTCTGTGTTGTGCTTCATTTGTAGCAATTATTTATAATGGCTTGGTGATTGAAAATACTGCCACCTGCAAATTGTGAGCTGTAACTCATTTTCTGAATGATAAGTATGTTAAACCAAGTGACTTTTCATTGAAAAATCTGCAAGATTTGAAAGATTGAAAGATTGAGACTGAAAACTGGGTTTTCATAAAATCTGCACACTTCACGATTAACACAAACAGCAACAAAAAGGCAGCACACTCGACTTTTTTACATATTACAAGATGATGGTGAGAACTTTTTATCCCAAACAGTCATAGAGGATGAAACTTGTGTGCTTATGACACCCCTGAAACAAAACAGCAATAAATGGAATGCAAGCACACTTTGTCCCTAAAAAAGGTTAAACTCAAGCAATTCTTGACACGCTGGCACAGTCTTTCGGGACAGACAAGTCATTTTACCGATTGACTTTTTACCAAAATGTCAAACAACTAAAAAATATGTTTATTGTGAGATAATTAAGATGATGTGCTACACAATAAGGGAGAGGCATGCTTTCTGAAACCTGGCCTCTGACAGATAATTATGGTGAATTGCCAGTGCTGGATGTGACAGGGTGGACTCATTCAAATGTGACCAACTATCCTGTGTAATCTGTGGGCCAGAACGTTTTGCAAGATAATAATGGAGCAAATTTAGGCCACTGACAATCTGCCTCAGAGGACAATCATTCTTGTGAAGCTCTGGTACTTCTTTATTTAGACTTTGAAACTATCAACTATTTTCTGAAACATCCTATGTGAGCAGATAACACCAGACATATGTAAGGTACTTCGACTGTGCTTGCCTTTGACATGTTTTAGCTGGCAGGCTACCTGTAGCTGCTGACATGTTCTTGGAAGCTTCTGCACTGCTACACCCACACTTCTGGCTGAGATACACAGGAAACAAAAACTTCATACGGCCTGCACAGGAAACCAGACTTCCACAGTTTCCACCTGAACATCAACAGCTTACATTGAGCAAAGATGGCACAGTGGTTACGAGTATGGAAGTGCATTGGGAATAATGGTGGTTGAAATCTGCTTCCATCCATTCAGATTTATGTTTTCTTTAAATCAATTCAGGTGAATATTGAGCTGGTTCATTTCAAAGGGCACGATGGATTTCCTTCGTAATAAAATAAAATAAATCAGAGCTTCTCCTCTATCCATAATGATCACATTTTCAATTGGACATTGAGTTCTAAGCTTGTTTCCTTCCTCAACAGATTATGTAAAACCATACAGTTAACATTAGAAAATAATGCAGCAATTCCTTGTCTTCAATGTGGAGGCATACAGACTATCTAGAGGCAAACTAGGAAAAATCTACAGGAAACTGATGCTCACCAATAGGTAGTAGCTTTCAACCACCAACCAGCTCAAAATAATGCTGTGCTACATACAGTGCAAGCACAAAGTCATAGAATTAGTGACACTGGCCACTTACAACATAAATTGAATTGGTAAAATAAAATGAATTACCCTTAAGTCACGAAACTATGTTTTATTTTACACAATGCATTTCGGGCCCTGAGGGTTCATCATGAGGTGCCTCTATGATTTATTATATATATGTTTAAAGGCCTGGGCTTATTAAAAGTGGTGCTCATATAAATCTGGTGCATTATGATAATTGGAGTACATTTGCATGTATCCCACAATGTTACTCAAGATGAGAAGTGTTTGTGTTGGAGATTATACATACAAATGTGTTCCAATATTATCATACTGTACCAGACATATTTGAGCACCACTTTTAATAAGCCCAGGCCTTTAAACATATATAATAAATCATAGAGGCACCTGATGACAAGCCCTCAGGGCTCGAAATACATTTGGTAAAATCAAACACAATTTTATAACTGAAGGCTAATTCATTTTATTTTACTGAAGTACAACAGTCACAGAACATCACTGGCAATAATGGACAAAATTAAGATAAACTGAATCAGCTAAAGCGACATTCAGCACAAATGGATATTGCAACAAGGCCATACAAGGAGCTGTGAGGTGCAGCAAAGACGAGACAGAAAAGGGTGCAGAAGAAGCTCTTCCTGTATCTCACTTACCTTTTGTGGGAGGAGTCAGCGACTGAGTAGGAAAGATTCTGGTTAGGGAGGAATTAAACCCGTATACCAGAGTGGCCACATGACCAGAGGTTTATTGAGGCACACAAACGACCCCCCGATGCCCCAAAACTGCTGGCGTCCACGTAATCTGATGTGAATGCGACAAAATCTGTGTCGGTGGAATTGGGAGACCCACTTGGAGCAGGTTTGTTACCTACGGCTGGGACAGAATAACAGGTCGGCAGTGGCAGAATACCACTGGAAATGCGGCAGTTCCTTAATTTTCCCAGAACTTCATGTGCTTGATTGGCAGATGTGGCTGTGTTAATATCACAGCTGCCGTGAGGCCTCAGCAGGTAAACACCATCCCTGAGAACAAGCTGCCAACTTTTCTACTGCCCTCCAGTTAACTCTGAGAGTGGTCTACCAACCACTTACTATAGTAGCAAAGGCAACCGCCTGCCAATCCACCATTGCCTACTAATCATCTACCAGAGTTGCTCTCCAGCTACCAAACTCAGTAGGCTCAGGCAATGGTATACAACACAGCGATCCCTCTACACTACAACTTTTCTTTAACTGTCCAATAACATTCCAGGAGTGTGACATTGGTAGCAAAAAGATAGATGAAATAAACAGGATATACAGGCAGACTTTCAGCTGCAGCCAACAGTTAATAGCCTCGAAGAGGACCGCTGCTGAATCATCAGCAACTCATTTCTTTCTGCATTTTTTAATATCACAGCCCAATATCCAAAATTGTCTATTCAAAATATTTTAGATCAGACAGTTTTAGATAATTTGGAAAACTACATTGCTACTGACTAATTTATCCTTCATGTTTATCTGCTGTGTTCAAATTACATTACAATAAAAAAATCTTTTTAATAAAACATATCCCAAATTGTTAACAATTAGCGGGATAATAAGCACATCCAGCTTCAAAACAGCCTGTGCCTACACAGGTACTGAAGAATTGTTACAGGAGTATCACAAAAGTATGAAAATGTAGCAGAAGGGTAGATAAATAACAAAGTCCGACTGACAAATCATTCAGTGAGACAACTAATCAATTCACTTGTCAGAAGCAGAAAAAAGCAAACATTAACAAGTGTGCAATCCTGCAGGTTTTCCACCTTTAGATCCACAGGTTACACAATAAAGGTAATGACGAAACACATGAGGGAGGAGTCCTCTTACGATGTCTTAAGTCAATGTCAATCTGCCTGCTAGTGACTCTTTTACAGAAAACGTAAAAATTTTGGCTCCAGACAGATTACAACTAAAAACTAAGAAAGTTTTCTGTGTGAAGGGCTATAATTTTATGGCTAATGTGCCATAAAAATAGAAAATGGCATTACCTTGTTGTTCCAATCATGAATAGGATGGAAAATGAGCAATGTAACTCACAAACTAAGATGCAGATTCTATTGGAAAGCTTCCCAAACACAAAAAACAAAAATGTGCTACCACTTTTCCATCACCAGATGCTACTAACACTTTGAGCAACTATTTCAAATGTAAAGACCACATCACACTGATTGTAAAACACAAATACCTACAACTACTTTCACAAGTTGCAAACAACATATAGTTTCAAGTTGATATGTAGTGAAAGTTTGGTTCAAGATGGTGATGCTCTCTCAATACAAGTAGAACGCATCTGATGAATGAATTTTTTAATTTGCCTACAGAAAGCTGAAAGGGAAGGACTACATTGAGGGACTATACAATAGATATATACTTGAAGGCAGTATTGTAGAAAACAAAGAAGGAAGCAGATGAAGAAGAGACAGGAGATATGAAATTTGACAGAGCACTGAAAGATTTCAGTCAAAACAAGGCCCTGGAGAAGATGATACTGCCTCTGAACTGCTGATATCCTTAGAAGAGCCAGTCATGAAGAAACTGTCCACTTTGGGTGCAAGATCTATGATACAGGGAAAATACCCGCAGACATAAAGAAAAATCTAATTATTCCAATTCCAAAGAATGCAAGTGGAAAATTACAGAACTAGCAATTTAATATTCCATGAATGCAAAATATTAGCAGGAATTATTTACAGAAAAAGGAAAAGCTTATCAAATCCAAGCTTGGGGAATGTCGAGATTAACAACAGACTACTCAGACTACTTGTTTTCACTACCCGGTGATGATGTGCTGTCTGAAGACAAATGTGATGAAGAGGTAGCAGAAGAACTTATATCATCTGATGACTCAAATGTGTGACAGGAGTACTTGCAAATGACAGTGAGGACTATAAAGAGAAGGGAAAGGCACTCATCATAAAAAACAAACTCAGGAGTTCCTGGCATTCCTGGTGATGTGTGTTTACGTGCAGTTGGAAAACATTTTCCAACAAGCAGCATAAAAAGGTGATGCAAACAATGCAGCACATGGCAGCAAGAGACATGGAAAAATTTCATATGTAGCTACTGCATAGTACCACCATGTAATCAGCCATGTCTTGAAAAATTACACAAAAGTGTTAAGTTCTGAATAAATAAATATGTTTCGCATAATAATGGTAATAACATTCTTATTTGTACAGAGCCGCTAATGCCTACTGAAAAATATTGGTTCTCTAAATTTAATCCTCCTGAAGTCCAGTGGAACATGTACATCGCACATTAAATAACTGTAAAACTATAAATACAATGGAAATTTAGAAGCATGGCCTGACATACTACCCATTCCAAAAGCAGGAAACTAATTGCTACAATAATATGTGAAATTTTAATTAATTAGCTCACAAAAGAGTTAACTCCATTGGGTAATGGCATCTTCTCTTATCACAAATAATACTAAAAATCACTGCCCGCAATAGGCAGCACAGATGAACACTATTCACTGTGGCTACTGACTGTTACGTTGCACAATATGTCATGTAGCTAATGAAATTGGCAATGGGTGTAAACATTGCAGAGTGGTACAAAGTCAGCTGACTCACACTGGGGCAGAGTTCGGGGCCAATAATTCCCCTGCTCTTCATTTCCGATGTTTGCATTGCAGTCTATGCAATTATTTGTAACTGTACTTGTGACGCAAATCCCAATTACAGAAATGAGAATAAAAGTCATTAGCGAATATTAGGCAGTTCTGCTCCAAATCAACAGAGTGACACTTGGTGCCAGGGCATTTATGAAGCTTGATCTACATCGGCTCTAGCCAGCACATGGTGCAACAGAGGATCAGCAAATGTATTCTTGCCATCACTAGTCTAATGAGGATTTGTCAACGTTGTGGAAGGCATATGACAGCTGTGTGAGCAGTGATGACTGCCATAAGGCATCAAGAATTATCCTGGTAAATTCACTCAATATTTACTTTTAATGTAGACCAAATATTCTGAGTTATTCTCACTTAAGGGATAACAAGAAGTAGAAAATTTATGTTTTGTACTCTGGAAGCACTATAAAACAGAACCTGCAGCTTAGTTTGCTATTTATATACCAAATTTTCTGTCTTACTCATTACAGGGGACATTTGCTACTGTTGATGCTACATTAATGGTAAAATTATAACCCTTCAAAGTGGAAGTTGGTTGTACATTTTGGGTTTCAGTCTTACAGAAACTTTTCTGTGTTCTGTAAAGAAAGCAGTAGCAGGTAGCAAGACTTTTGTGTGTTCTGTAAAGAAAGCAGTAGCAGTTAGATTAACAGTGCGTAAAGAAATGTTAAGACAACTTCTTCACCACGAGTTTTGTCATTACTTTTATTCTGTACCCTGTAGATTTAAAGGAGGAAAATCTGCAAAATTTCACACTTGGTAATGCCTGCTTAATCTGCTTCTTTCAAATGAACTGACTTAATTGTCACATTGAACGATTTATTAATCAGATTTTGTTAAGTATCTAACCTTCTGCTACATAATGAGGATATCTTCCAGATCACCACAAAGACAATCATCAGGCCACAGACACGTGTAAAAAAGACAATCGCACACACACAGCTTAGCTTTCGGCCACAGAGTTCATCAGCACAGAACAAACACACTCATTCAAACAACTACACAAGTACAAATCACTAACACACCACAGTCATCTCCGGCTGCTGTGTTGCAAGTAACGGCCTGCAGAGAGAGAAACTTGGAGTGGGGATGGAGGGGGAGGGGGTGAGGAGGGCAGGGAGGAGAAAAGCAAAATGGGAAGGAGGAGAGAAGGGGAAAATTATAGTGCACACTGTGGTTAATGAAGCAAGAGTGTGAGAGTTTAGGGTAGAGGAGACGGGAAGAGTTGTGTGTGGAGTGTGTGGGGACAGTACATTACTGTAAGGTTTGGGACCAGAGAATATACTTTAAGGATAACTCCAATCTGTGTAGTGCAGAAAAGCTGGTTGGGAGGAAGCTGTAGAGGGGGAAGATCCAGATGGTCCAGGTAGTGAAGCTCTCTTCAAAATCGATCTTGTTATGCTCAGCTGAATGCTGTGCCACAGGGTGGCCTACCTTGCTTTTGGTCACATTTTGGCAGTGCCCATTTACCCTAATGGACAGCTGGTTGCTAGTCATGCCAATGTAAAGGAGCTGTGCAATGACTGCAGCTTAGCTGTTAAATAATGTGGCTGCTTTCACAAGTGGCCCAGCCTGTGATGGGGTAGGATAAGCCTGTCACAGGAATGGAATAGGAAGTTCTGGGTGGGTGGATTGGGCAGGTCTTGCAGGAATGTGATCCCTGTGGCAGGGTGTGGGTTGGGGATGGCATAGAGATGGACTAGGATGTTGTGGAGGTTGCACTGGCAAAGGAACACCACTTTATGAGGTGCAGGAAGGGTCTTGGGAAGTATGTTTCTCACTTCTGGGCACGGTGACATAAAATCAAAGCCTCGATGAAGGATGTCATTTAGCTGTTACAGTTTTGGGTGGTATTGGTGTTGTAGCTCAAAATGACTACCTCTCCCAACCTCCTTCAAGAACTAAACCTGATGCTGCATTACTCATAACCCTCGTAACTTTATCATTAAAAAATAACTACTGCTCCAGTCATGGTAAAATATACAGTCACTTACATGACACCCTACTATGGCAACCTGTTCATGGGCCATCTAGAGGAAACCAAGACTTCAAACCCCTGGTCTGGTTCAGTATTTTTCCAATAATCCTTCCCCCACAATATCAACTCCTTCTGTCTCAACATTTTCGCCTCGTCTTCCTCAACCGAGTATATCACCATCCTCGATGTTAGCCTCGACCTCACCACATTGCTGTCCATGTTAAATCCACTAATCACCACCAATGCCTATAGTTAACAGTTTCCATCCATTCCACATTAAAAAAATCGCTTTCTTACAGCCTAGTCACCCATGTATGGTGTGTTTGCACTGCTGAGATGTTCCTTGCTCAATATTCTGACAGTCTCACAAAGTCCTAAGACCCAGTTCACAATGACATTCCTCATGGCATACCCCCACACACCCCTATTCTTCCTTCCACCACCAAAAACCAGCTTCAAAACAGTGCTCCCCCCTCCTCACCCAATACAACCCTGGACTGTAACAACTAAACCACACCATTCATCAAGGCTTTGATATCCTGTCATTGTACACAGAAATGAGAAAAATTCTGCCCAAGATGCTCCCAACCCCTTCTAAAATGGTGCTCCATTGTCCATCTAATCTCCACAACATCCAAGTCCATCTTTACACCACCAAAAACCTCTACCCTTACCACAGGGATCATATACCTGTGGTGATCCCATTGCAAGGCTTGTCCAATCCCCCACCCATCACTTCCTATTCCAGTCCTGTCACAGGCTTATCCCACTCCATCGAAGCCCAGGACACATGTGAAAGCAGCCATGTGATTTATCAGCTATGCTGCTATCATTTCACAGCCTTTTAATTGGTGTGGTTACCAACCAGCTGCCCATTATAATGAATGGCCACTGTCAAATTGTGTCTAACAGCAATGAAGATTGCCATATGACAGAACATGCAGCTGAGCATATGCTTGATTTCAATGGCTGCATCACTACCAGCTTTCTTGAACTGCACAGATGCCAGATATCCTTACAGTACATTATCCAGGCCCAATTTATTCAGGCTTCAGCCTCCAGTAACCTACTGTCCCCACATCCAACAGTTCCTACCCCCTCAAACCTACACCTCTCCCAATACTCATCGCATTATTCACCGTGTTTACTATATTTTTCCCCTTCTCTGCTCTTTGCTATCTCTTACTACGTGCCCAAGTTGTCCCTATTCACACCCTTCTAGTACCTATACGTCCTACAAGACAGCACTATTTCTATCCCCAACATCTTCTTCCTGCATCTCCTGACCCCCTTCCCCCAACCCATTTCTCAGAGCACAGAAGCCAGAGATGACAGTTGTGTGTTAGTGAGTTGCGCTGTGTGATTGTGTGAATGAGTGTGTCTGTTCTGTACTGACAAAGACTATGGCTAAAAGCTGAGTTGCATGTGTGTGACTGCCATTTTTTACACTGTCCACGGCTCGATGAATGCCTTTGTGGTGAACTGCAAGCTATTGTTTTGCATACTTTTGTGATAGTTTTGTAACACTTCTTCACTTTGAGTGTAGACACTGACCATTTTGTAGCCTAAAGTGCATATTATCCTGCTAATTCTTAACAATTTGGGATACTTTGTTTTATTAAAAAAGTCCTTTTTTTGGGTAATGTAATCATACTGAGTTGTAATTCATTTGTACTAGTCCAGTATGTGTTAACTAATGTTTTTGTTAGTTATTTTGAACACAGCAGACAAACATCAAGTTTAAATTAGTCGAGAAAATGTGTCCCACATTACCCGAAACTGCCCAAGAATGCTTGGATGGTTTTCTGAATTAATGGCAGTAAACCTTATACTGGCAGCGTTTTGCCTCCTTTCATGTTTCCCTGTGTTAACAGACAGTTAGGCCAGTGGCAGACCACCCTAGGCCTCTCATCTTGGGGGCGACATCCCTTTCATTATTATTAATATTATCATTATCATGAATTTTTTTATATTTATTTATTAGTCTGCCACTGAGTAAGGCTGTGCACTAAGGCATCCACACTTCCTTCCTAAAACATTGGTCTACTCAGAGTCCAGGAAGCCACGTCTACATTCAGCTTTCCAGCTGACAGCAAGGGCTTTCTCACCCAACACCACCTGGGCAGCCTCCTGGGACATGTCTGATGGGTGAAACCAATTTTTCGTACTATCCAGCCCTTCCGCTGAAGCTGGTGGCACGAACCTCCCTGGCAGGAAGTGGTTTGCTGAATCACTTCCATATAGGAGTGGGTAGATATAACTACAGGAAGTGCCAATGGGAAATCACATTTGAGAAGTCAGGTGTTTGCGGAGCAGATTTCAAACTGTGGATCACGCAATTATAGACTGCCCCTGCATTCTTTCTTTGAGGGGTTGGCCAATCTTCACAATGTAAGTGAAGCAGAAATCAAATGACGTACCTCATTCATCTTGGCTCTGTGGTGGGAGATCCCAACTACACATAATTTTACGTCCTGAATGTATGTACCATGTACTGTAGATACAATAGTTCAATATGGTGACTGATGAAGAACCTAACTCAGTTCTCTACTAGCATTTTCTCTCTGTGGAGCTGCAGTGGCTACTACACTGGAGCAGGAGGGGGCGGTTTAAATCTTCCTCTGGCTATCCAGATTATGTTTTCCTTGACTTGCCTAAATCATTCCTGGCAAATGCCAGGATGATTTCCAGAGCACAGGCAGTTTCCTTCCTGATCCTAACTCACACAATCTGACCTTATGCTCTGTCTCTAATGGCCAGGCTGTCAACCAGACGTTAAACCCTAATTCCCCTTCCATTCAATCACATCCACTTTTTCCTCTATCTTTTCTGTTACTGTTCCAATGTCCAAAACTTCAGTTCATATTCCATTTGTTTCACAGGTGGTTTCAACTTTTACATCCATCCTTTGTGGTATTGAAGCCTGTTTGTTGATTCAATGTGTGTACTCAACACGAGTTACAGGCTACAACGCCTTTCTTACTTCGTCAGTTACTGCCTCCCTATCACATCTTAGAACGGTATTATTGCAGTCTACTTGTTTTACAAATAGTGGCTGATCTTTTGCTCCTTGAGATGTATCCAAAGTACCAGTCAATATTTTGGAAAACTTTTTCTAAATTTACACATGATCTAATTCAAATAAGGCACTGGGAGTAGATAACAATCCTGAAGATTTATCAATATTTTTGTCCAACTGTACTCTAACCTTATATTCAACAGCACAAACCTGTACCATAATACACACTTCGCTCCTCTCACCATTGTCCCCAATCAGTTTGATGGTGAGGCAGGATAATTGTGACAGAAGGCATTTGATTTAGAAACTCAGTTGCAACCACTGTGCTGCCCTCTACAAGAGCACAACTACTAACATGTTGTTGTCCACATGGCACATTATGATCACTCATTGGTGAACATGTTAACCACACTTTAATGACTGATCAACAGCCTCTGCCATCTGGATTCTTCCAACTAACACCAGCTCCTTCAAGATATGCACATGAGAGCTCTTGACACAACATATTCTTTATTCCTGTAATCTGTCACATTTATAGCCACATTCTATTCACCACAGCCTCCAGTTGTAATAGCGAGAAGAGAAATGTAAAACGGTAGAAGCTTCCTTGACTAGTGGAAAGACAATTGCCTGCTATTGGCAATTTAATTCACCTTTGGAGAAATTAGTACCAGCTGTGTGACGACATAGAGATCGGACGGCAGGCTCATAGTAAGCAAACTAAATGACGGTTCATGGCCAAAAACAATACACAGGAAAAATACTGACAAAAGACATAAAAGTCCAAGTTCAAATATGGCCATCAGTGTATTACCCCTTTACCGAAATGTTTGCTTTGTGGCTCATATCCCTGCAACAGACACAGATGCGAGAGCTCTTTTGCATTCTCTGCACCGTACCTCTACTTACTCCATATCTGTCACTCATTCATACGTCCTGGTGGATTAGTGGCATGGCCCGTCTCCTGTCAAAAGAGCTGTTTGATCTATAAACTTAGTTACACTGATCACACTCGACTACATGTGCGTGTAACTACTAAATTATGTCGATCCATACGAGTTGCCACTGGCAAAGACACAAGTGGACCACCCATTTGATGAACATGTTATCCAACATGATGCACATCACTTTGTTATCCAATATGCCACATGTCACTTTAATGACTAGCTGATAGTCTTCACCATCAGTATTCTTCCCAGAAACACCAGCTTTCTGAATTGTTCACACAGAAATTCTCCGTACATCACATCCTTAACTCCAGTAAGAGAGTTTTAACTGTTATTTCCTAGTTTCTTGCCTAATTATTGCAACTTGTCCATAGTTTCAGCAGCATATTTCCTAATGATTTGCCACATTATAACTTATTTTATTCAATTGTATTTCATTACCCTTGTTTCACTTTTGTCAGTGGTTGTCTTGGAACTGCTAGAGCACCTCTGAAGTATTATGTGTGACTTTTAGATAGTTAAACAGACTAATTGCAATATGTTTGAAACAGTCAAGTGAGGTAAAGATTCACTGCCAGCAATTAGTGTGAGAGAAACATTCCAATTACAGCATCGACAGCCCCTCTGAAGCAGCAACTTAACCTGCAGTACATAACGACTGAGGTCACTCCACTAGGGTCTTTGTTTTCTGGTGTGTGACCTGAAGCTGCACTTTTGGCAGTTTGGGAGTCAGACAGTCGAAGAATTTGAGAGTTCGTTATCTTGTCGCAGTTGAGAATGCTAGGAGCCTCCGAGTTGTCAGACAGGTAAGGCACCATTGTGGGTAGTGTAAGGTCACTATCCCCTGGCACTGAGTCTGTCCCCCATCCTACCACAGGCCTGCACGATTCCCTGACAGCGAGATGCCTTGCGACGGGCTCTGGGTTCACAACCTGTATAGAACAGAGCAGTTTTCCCATCATCATGTGAAGCTGGCTCGAACTGTTGCAGCTGACATCGCTTTCCCAGCCGGGTGTGGTATTATGGTGTGCAACACGACGAGAAGGTCACTGTACACCATCTACCGAACTTTGACAGAAGCACTGCTGATGTCAACAGAAATACCGAGCTACTGCAGCCATTTCTGATGTGTGTATGACCAAAAGATAATGATGATTAAACCACAACCGGACTGTCTCCAGTGCCCAATATTACCCTGCAATTAACAACACTGTTACCTGCATTAAATTAATTCTCAAATTACTTTGCCATCCTTGGCAGAATTACAACTCCATTAGCCATAATTATCATCTTGCATAGTTACTAGCTCCAAGTTGGGTCTCTTTGGAATACAAGACTTGACATCTAGTAATCTTTTTCTCACTACTGTGTTCTTCTCGCATATTTTACAACACATTCCTACACAGCATTCAACCATTTATCGTTTGTTATTCCTGCATCTCCAGATCATACATCTTTGTGAGAATCCTAATTTTTTTTTTTTTTTTTTTTCAATTTTCATCAAGTGCACAAACCACTTTAACCTTCATTTTTCTGTCCTACTCTGCAAGGCATTCTCTTTCACTGGCACTTAATTTCACTTCCCTATTATACACTTACACCTTTTTTCTTCATTACTCACATTTAACAACATCATGAGAAGGGCAGACTGCTACTCCCCACAGTGACACATGTTGAGCAGCAGATGGGGTGACCAAGAGTTTGTTCATATAAGCTCTTGACCGTAGACTGTTTTCAGACAATGAGGGGAAAGCACACACACATTTTTGTACAATTGTACACACACACATGACCACTGCCTCCAGGTACTCTAGCAAAAATGTGCTGTGTCAAATGGAAGAGCATGTTGGAGTGTGGTAGGGAGAGAAAAGGATGGTGGTAGAGATACAGAGCTGCCTAGCAGAGCAAGCAGAGGCTCGAAGGCCCGCATAACACTGCTGGTGTGTTAATGGGAGGGGGGAAGACCGGTGGGTTTTTTGGCAGAGAGCAGACAAATATGACAGTGAGTGGGCAGTAATTGGTAGAAGGTGATGAGAGAGAGGAACAGAAACTTTTATCTGGAGGGAGTGGGGATATTTTGTTACCATAGGCAGATGCCCAGACGGTTTCAGGAGCACAGAAGGTAAGGACAGTTCTCATCTGTGCAGTTCAAATAAGCTGGTGTTGAAGGGATGGCCCTGATTGTGAAGTAGCCACTGAAATCGAGCCTGTAATGTTGAGCTGCATGCTTTACCACACAATGGTCTACTTTGCTCCTGTCCACAGGTTGTCAACAGCCATTCATCCTGGTTGACAAATGGATGGTGGTCATACCGTGGATGAGCACTGATTGCAGTAGAACCTGTATATGACTCAGCTGCTTTCACATGGGACCTGGACTTTGATGGGGTCGGATAAAACCTCCTGAAAAAGGAAGTGCTGTGTGGCTGTATTAATCAGAGTCTTGCAGCAGCGATACGATTCCTGTGCCAGGGGTTGCAAATGTGAATGCAAAGTGATGGACTAAGATGTAGTGGAGTTGGCTGAGCAACAAACCCCACTTTAGGAGAGTTGGGAAGGATCTCATGTATTCTGATAGATAATCGAAGCTCTGACGGTGGATGTGGCTCAGTTGTTCCAATCGGGGGTGGTATTTGGTGAGAAAGAGGAAGCTCTGTTGTAACTGGTTAATGGGGGTGGAGAAAGGATTGAGGGTGTGTTGTAATGTGGCATAGGACTCCTGTTTGCAGACTAGGTCTGGGAGTAGTGCCTGTCCATGAAAGCCTCTGTGAGATCTTCAGCATACTGGGAAAGTAAGTTCTCGTCAATGCATACACACCATCCACGGGTGGACAAGTTGTATGGGAGTGATTTTTGTTTAGTGTGGAAGGCATGGCATCTGTCAAAATGCAGCTAATGTTCATGGTTGAGGTCTTAACCCTTTAACTATGGTGGATTTCTACAGAAGTCCACTGTAATCCGGTCAGCTGGGAAAGAGATATTCCACCTGGTGAACTGGCGCAGTCCACTGGAGGGAACATTTCTTTCACAGCTGATTACCAAAGCAGTCCACCTCTGCAAGGACAGATTATGGTGGTCTTCTACATAAGTCAGCCGTAATTAAAGGGTTAAAGTAGACAGAGTTGTGAATGGAGCTATCAGTGAGGAGGAAGCCAACACGTAGGAAGGTAGCACATTCGACTGAGAAGGGTCATCTGATGCTGACGGGAGAGGAAGTTTGGAGATTATGGAATGAGGATAGGATGTGCTGTAGTGAAGTCCACATCATCATAGTTAATGAACATTAACCAGATCAGGGGTTTAGGCTTTAGAGTAGGTAAGAATGTTTCTTATAGATGGCTCACAATCATAATAGGGTTGGTGCCATGTCGGTTGTCCTTGGCTGTGCAGCAGATTTGTTTGCTTACCTTTCCTGCAAAGACCGACCCTCCTTCTCCCACCACTGTAAACACTTCCAAAGAAAGCCAGCCTAATCCTGACATTGAATCTTGATGATCTTTCTCCCACCCACCAACCATCCCCTGGCCACCTTCCAGCAACTCCTTACCTCCATTTTGGCTTCCTTGCCCCTACGAACACTGACCTTTCAGCAGAAGAAAGGACAGGCAAACACAACCTCAGAACAGATATCAACCTATCATCATCCATGTAGACTTAGCTTCCATAGCTGTTGTGATGAATCACAGTGACTCCCTGGCAAAGGCCCTCTACCAGTTGCCTGAAGACACCACCTACAAGCTCTTTCAGCGTTATCGCAAACCCGAATTCGTACATAACCAATCCATGTTGAAAGCTTTAGGCCCTTTCCAGAACCTCGCCCTGGAATCCATTTCTTCCCCCCCCCCCCCCAACAACCGCCTGAACCACCACCTTCTACTTGCTCCTCATTTCCACAAACCAATCAATCCTGGACACCTCATTGTGCTCTTACTGAAAGAATTTAGCTTCTCACCTACCAACGCCTCCAACCATTGAGCACAAAATGTAGCCTCCGATATTTAAAATACCAACCAGTTCCTTCACTAACCTTCCACCACCCCCCACCCTTTACTTCCTTGATCCCTACCAGTAACTGCCATTACCACTTCCCTATACATTAACAACTCCAATGCCATGATCTTGACAGTACTGAATGTTAGTTCTCCCAGTGTCCTTCAGACGCCAAACTCATTCTTGCCTCCTTTTACATCTTGCTAACTATATCCCACCACATACCTACTACTTCCCTAGAAGGAAGGAATAGAAACAAATCTCCAAAGCCAAAATCTTTATAGGCCATTTAGAAGAAACCTTCTTAGCTTCCCAAAACCCTAAATCCTTGGCCTGGTTCTGGTTCACTGAAGGTATGTTACAATCTGCACTCAAGGCCAAGACAGCCTACTCCTTCACAGCCTCAACACCTTAGCTTCCATCAGCTTCATCTGGTCCACCTCAACCGAGTGTGCCATCTTCCTACACGGACACTCCCTCATCACTGATGGCCTTCTGCACATGCCTGTCTACATTAAACCCACATGCCACCACAGTACCTGCATTTAGATAGATTCTATCCCATTCACACTACAAAAATCACACCCATACAGCACGGCCACCCACACACGGCTGATATACAGTGACGAGAACTCCCTTACCCAGTACATTGAGGGTCCCACAAAAGCCTTCAGAGACGGGCACTATCCCTAACCCAGACCACAGACAGATTTCCCACGCCATATGCCAACACACCTCCAATCCCCCCTCCACTCCTAAGAACCAGCTACAATGGAGCATCCCCCCTCGTCACCCGATTCCACCCCCAACTTCAACAACAGAATCACATCTGTCGGCAGGGCTCCGATTACTTTGCCCCTAAATAGGGGAAATCCTACCCGAGATCTTGGTGACCCTCCTAGACTGGTGTTCTGTTAAAACCCCACGACATCCTAATCCTTCGCTACTGTCACTCCCAATCCCAACCCGTTGCACAGGTATCGTAACACTGTGGAAGACCTAGGTGCAAGACTTAATCCATCTACAGAGCACTTCCTATTCGAGTCCTGTCAGTGGCTTATTCCACCTCATCAGAGGCTGGACCACCTGTGAAAGCCACCACCCCTTATACATTCTCTGCTGCAGCCATTGCACAGCATTTTGTACTGGAACGGTTACCGACCAGCTGTCTAGTGGAATGAATGGCCACCACCAATCTGTGGCCAAAATCACCCTGTGGCACAATGTGCATATGAACACAACATGCTCAATTTTAGTGGCTCCTTCACAGCCCAGTTCGTCTGGTCCTCCCTTCCACCACTATCTTTTCTGAATGACACAAATGAGAGTTATGCTTAAAGCACCTTCTCCACTCCGAAAATGATACAGGCCTCAGCCTACAGTGATCTACTGCCTCCACACCCCCCATTCCCCACCTCTCTCCTACCCACTGCTCCAGTGCACATCCCTCTCTCTTGCTCTGCTCCACTCACACCGCCAGTCGTCTTCCTCTCTGTCTCCTCCTCACACTCCTGCTCGCTGTGCTGGGCAGCGCAGTCTCCCCCCACACCCCTTCCCCCTCCACACCACATTGCTCTTCCATTGAATGCTCTGCATTCCACCTAGAGGAACTCGAGACTGCAGCTATGTATGTGTTGTGTGTATTATTGCATGAATATGAGAATTATTTCCCCTCTTCCTCTGATGGATGCTTTGGCCAAAAGCTGAATTGTACCCCCTATTCGTCACACCTGCCCGGTGCACGATGTGTCACCTTTCTGGTGAAATGCAATTTGTTCTTTTCACAACATTGTTGATAATCCAACTTGCATTGTTTCACTGTACTGAAGATGCATAGGTCAGTATTGTAATTGTAACTTCTCCATATTACTTATTTGATTTTTTGTGGGGTTCTGTCCCTAGCCACCAACAGCCGTGCTGCAATAGATACAAGGTTTCTACTAGATCACTCAAGTTGGGCTCGGCTACCACTCGGATGGGTAACCTCACCCAACTGTTCACCTCCAGTCCTTATTCCACTGCTCAGTCTACATGTATTTCTAGTGGTAACCAGGATCTCCCACGGAGATTGCAGTGCAGCATGTTAACTTGTGGTTCTCTTTCCTCCAAGACCAGGAGTTACGTATCACTAAACCTCTTCCACTGCAGAAATCCAGCATTCTTTTCACTTGTAAATTTCTTCTTTTCTTTCAGCTCCCAGTACATTTTCATGCACTCGTCATTCATGTCCTACAAGTGCATCCATTTCTCTCATGACAATTACCTCTTTACCACTCAAAATATTCTGTAGTTCTTTAATAAAATAGTACTTCTTTTAAGATGTGTAGCCCACTTTATGGAAATACATCAAATCCACCAACAAAACTCTTTCATTTTTAATTATTTTCATCTTCATTATTCTGTCAATTATCCACTGTTGTCTAACAAGGCTTTTAGTAAACCTTCTGAGTACATTGTGTATTTTCATCACAGTACCAAAGTTTGTTTACTACTTGCCCAATGTACAGATGGAATAACATGAGTTACAGGCCACAGCATATTCACATTCCCCTGACAATTGCTGCCTCCCCATCACAACTTTGAACTTTACAACAGCAGTCAACTATCTTTACAAGCAGGAGATAACCCTCGGCTCCAGGTGTTTTATCCTAAGTCTCTTTGGTTTTCTAAGTGAGGCTGGTCACCACTGTGGAAAATGTATTCTAACTCTACATATGATGTTGATGCATATGCACATTTCTTCATCCTATCTTAGAAGACAGGACAAGCAATCTATATTGCTTTGCATGTGATAATTTTTCCAGAACTGAAGCATATCTTCTCTCATGTTGACTTCAAGCAGTTATCCAACCTTCTCTAGATTATTTGACAACAGTAACTTACTAAAGTACTTGTTCGGTGATAGAATTACTAGCATCAGATCTTTGTTCCTGAAGTTGTTGCATTCATTTTGAAGCCAGATTATATTTGATTACCAGGTGCAGTAATTGTATTATGGCTGGTTCACCCATTAACCTTGAAATCCTGATGCTTTACTTCAACTTCTTTTCATACTTTATAACTTGATATATTAAAATCTCTACTCACCATCATGGGGAGCACAAAAATGCATTAACTTTTGGAGCCAGTGGCTCATCCTTTTGGCAGAAGGATTTATGGGAAGGGAAGGAAAGAAGGCCGAAGGAGAGGGACGGGTGTAGTGCAGGAAGTGGAGAGGGTTGCGGGAAAGTCAGTCAGGACCCGGGCCAGGGGAGACTGGCCGGACAGGATGGGGAGGAGAGGCTGGCTGCTGGGGCTGCAGGGGAAGGGGTCTGGAGACCTGAGAGCTAAAGGAGGAGGCAGGAGCAAGCAGCAGAGGGAACGTCATACGGGGGTTAGGCGAGCAGCGTGCCGGGTGTGTTATCTGCAGCGGGCAGGTATAACAAGGGAGGGGGTGGAGGGGTAAATAGACAGGTCTGAAAATAAAAGATACAAAGGCCAAAAGTGAGTTACGAAATGTAATTGTTACTCGAAAATACAAACCCAAAGAAAGAAAGAAAGAAATTAATGTAAATTTGAGCCAGGTGGGTGGTGTGGATGTAGTACATGTTGTAATGTCAGTTTCCACCTGCAAAGTTCTGAGAAGCTAGAGTCAGGAGGATGAATCCATGCTTGTGGTAAAGCAGACTCAGAGGTGACTTGTATGTTGTAGAGCATTCTCTGCAACAGGATTTTTCCCCCCAAGCCTACGGCCTCTGTCTAGGCCTACTCATCCTAGTGACAACTTTATAGCAGACATGCAAGTCGCCGAAGTGGCGTCCAATTGAAAGACTTGCACCAGGCCCATGAGGCACACAAAATTATTATTATTAGCAGTCATACCAAAGTAAACAGCCGAACAGCTGGTATACAATGTGTCATTTTGCAAGTAACAGGTTTCTCCAGTTACAGGGCTGGTATAGTTCATGGTAGTAGGGCAGGTTTCACAGTGGGGATGGGTACAGGGGTATGAGTCATATGATAGGAAACAGATGCAGAGGAAGCCTAGGTTCTGACAGTGTTATTGCAGATTTTCTTTCTTTTTTGGGTGGGGGTGTGGATGGGTAACTACAGTAGGTGTGGTGGGAAAAAGTTAGACATAACAGACCTCACATTTGGGACATGAATTCAGAACATCATACCCATATCTAAGAAGATGATTAATACAGTTGACAACTGGGTAACACTGAGTGACAAGATATACACTCCCTCCATGTATACGGATGGATAAATAAATAAATAAATAAAGAGAGATCAGCAGTATCGTGGTCAGATGTGATGCCCTGGGAAATCTGCTTTGGAAATAAGCCATGGGGGAAGGCTGTGATAAGGACGGTGTTATATTGCTGTAAGGAATCAGCATCTTATCAAATACATTTACCTCAAATACTGAGGTTGTGTGGGAGTGAACTTAGGCACAGAATAAATGCTAAACACCAAAATGTAAGTACTATTGCTAGGTTATAGGTTTAATGTGAGCAGGGATGTGTAGCCAATCGCCCATGAAGATGAGATCAACATCAAGGAAAATGTTACATGATACAGATTAGGATCATGTGAAATTTATTCAGAAATTATTATTATTTTCAGTCTCTAGAAATTTATAACTGTTCAGCTTTACCACAAGTAAATACAGCATAGGTATCATCAATGTATCTCAACAAATATGGCTGGGCATCTGCTCTGTTTGTAAGTATGTCCCTCAAAGGTAAAGTAGTTGTTCATAAGTTGAAAGTTAGTTAATGTGATCAGAAAGAACATCATCAGATATGTGGTGTCTGAGATCATATTGAGCAGCAGGCAGACCAAGTACATGTGTAATGTGGCTGAGGTGGGGGTTGGCATCCGTGGTGGCAGCAAGATGAGAGATGGGGACAGGACAGGCACAGAGTTAAGTTGATCTGGGAAATAGTTGGTGTCTTTGACATAAGAGGAGACTCTTTGTTCTGTAAGTTGCAGGTGTTAATCAACCAAGGGAGGTATACATTCAGTGGGTGCTTTGAAGCCAGCAACTATGTAACTGTCTGGGTGATTAGGTCTGGATCTTAAGAAACAGCTGAAAGGTGGGAGTGCACGGTTTGGGTGCGTAATAAGTTCCTTGCATTGGGGTATGAGTCCTTGTGAGGTGCGGAATGTTTTAAGCAGAGACTGTAGATCAGCTAGTACTACAGATAGTTGAACTTGATGCCAGATCCTGCAAGTACAAATGTTAGAAAGCAGCTGTAGACCCTCATATTCATACTCCCAACAGTCAAGTACCAATGAGGTATATCCCTTGTCCACCAGGAGGATAATGAAGGAGCTATCACTATTTAGGTGATGGAGAATCAGGAGTTTTGCAGAGGACAATTTAGGGTAACGTTGTAGCAACCTGTGAAGGAGTTCTCTACAGGCATGTAAGGGGTGATTCTGTGGTATCAGTAGTGGAGCAAGTTGTGAATCAGGCTGGAACATATCACATTTGTTGTTGGAAAGGTTTTGAGGTTGGATTTCAAAGTGGTACTTCCTGTAACTGGGAAAACCTATATGACCACAGGGAGAGTTCCCGGAGAAATGACACGTCGTATACTAGCTGTTCAGACATTTACATTGTCATGATTGCCACAAAGTTATGAGTCAGGATGAATGGGAATAGATCAAGGCTGTGTACTGAGAACACAAAATACCATTTGCAGAGCACACTCTACAACACAACAGTCGTTACCTCTGTGCCTATCTCAGCATAAGCACCGCCTGGATTCCACCTCCTCACTCCTCGTAACTCCACAGGCAGGAACTCTTGTTAAAACATGCATTCATTTCACACCACCCATCTGGCTCAAATTTATGTTCATTTATTTACTGTTTTGTTTTAGTTTCCTTTCCAGTAAGTTTCCGTAACTCGATTTTAGCTTCTTGTATGTTTTATTTCCAGATCTGTGTATTCAACCCCTCCCCGTTGCCATACCGGTCTGCTACATACAATACACTTAGCATTTTGCTCATACTAACTCCTGCATAATATTATCTTTGTCTCACTTACTGTCCTATCTTCTGCCTTTAAGCTCTCAGGTTTCCAAATCTCTTCCTGTGCACTCCCAGACAACCGGGCCTTCCTTCTCATCCAATCAGGTTGACCTCCCCTAACTCCAGGTCGGCATGACTTTCCCTTAACTCTCCCCACTTCCTAACCCTCACTCGTCCATTTCCTTCATCCCTCCTCCCTTCCCTACAAGTCCTTCTACCAGAAGCTAAAGCCACTCACTCTAAAAGCTAGCATTTTTTTTTTTTTTTTTTTTTTTTTTTTTTTTTTTTTTTTAACTTTTATGTGTATTCTCCCCTGCTGGTGCCTGGTGAGAAGTTTTTCCATACATCAAATTACATTAGAACTTCCGTACTGTGACAGATTTTTCATTGTGTAACACTTCCAAATGTCTGCCTTCATTGCTATGCTCAGAACAGGAATGCTATCTAGAATCTATATACTCACATGACAATGTATCATTCCTCCAAATCTTCTTTAATTTTTCTATACCAGGTATTTCTCTATCCAGTGGTCAAGCATGCTTCCACAGCTTTGCATTTCTCCTCTTGCCGTTATTACTCTGCAGTTTTGCACCTTCTGGTAGTCCCATTTTTAGGCATGTAACTGTATTTCATTTTCCACTTTCATTTACTTTAATTTTTACAGTTTCTAATTTTGTTTAGCTAATTAAATGTGTGTATTAAACAAATATTTTTACTGAACCTTGCCTTTTTACCTGGTTTTTCCCCTGTCCAATAGTTATTTTACATGTCTTTGACAAACAAATATTACTGGTGTCTATAATGGAGGATAGATAACAACTCACTGTAAAGTGGCTCACTGAGCTGTTGACAGGCGTGTAACATAGACAATCAAATTCACACAACTTAAATTTTTGGCTATGGCCTTCATCATAAAAAGAAACACATACACTCACACAATCACTCAAAGAACAATATACGGAGTTATTATGTGAATGTATTTGTTTCTTTTTCTGATGAAGGCCATAGCCAAAAATTTAAGTTGTGTGAATGTGATTGTCTATTTTTCATGCCTGTCAGCAGCTCAGTTAGCTTCTTTATGGTGAGTTGTTATCTATCCTCCAGTACTGACATTCCAATTGCATTTTCCACTGTTAAAATATTACTGCTGTTTATGTGATAGGAACTGTAGAATTTAGTCTAAGGCACATTTTAATTTACTTTAAGAGATAACTGGTTTCAGCTTCACAGACATCATCAGATTGATAAGAGAGAAATGAAATCCCAATTACGACAGTATTTCTGATATATGAACATGAAATTGTACTGTACACATGGGAACAATTGATGTTATTACTTTCTACATACAAAAGACAGTGACACATTGACGTAAAATGTACTAATTAAGAAGATTCGTGACACTTAAGTATTAGGTAATTGCTGCAAATCCTCCAAATGGCTCCAAAATCTTTGTGGGTCTGTTTTTATAAATAAAAGGTATTAATCATATGATTTCCATGTGCTTGCAACAGGTTCATCTTCATATATTACATATTCTGAAATAACTGGAGCTCCATTTTACTCTTATAGGTCTGATGATGGCTGTAAAGATGAAACCAGTTATCTACTCATTAAATTAACATGTGACCAAGGCTGTGAATTCTACAGCTTACATCACTTGTACTATCTGATTCATAAAATGACTTACAATACCAATTAATCAGGTGAAACACTAGGCAAAAAGCTGGGGCTAACAGGGAGTGTCTTAACAAGAGGTCACAGATTTTAAAGCCCTTTTAGGGTAAGAATGCACTCATTGTAAATAAGCTAAAGAGTCCCCCTCCCCCTTTTTGGGCACCAATGCTCAGCCATTTCCAAGGAAATTTTGGTTCAAATAATATGATGTGATTCATATCCCCTGTACAGTTTGTAAGCTATCGTCAACATTTTTAGACTCGGTGGATGGGTAACCAGGTGGGCTGTGTTCAATTCCCCTCCTTGATATTTCTACAACTCTACCTCTATACCCCACAAGAGGGTACTTCACACACCAATCCCACCTCTTTTTCCTATTCTGCAATGTATTGTTCATGGAATAAAATATTGCAGGTTTGCTCCTGTTTGTACTCTAATCTCTCTAATTTTATGCTAAGCCAAGCACCTTTGGAGATAGCTTACACCACAGTATTGATATAGGAATGGGTAAACGAGTTATAGCACATTATTCAAATGTATTTTCTTGAGATACAGCTGAGCATTGCCAACCAAAAGGGGTGTCTTTAGTTTACTCACAAAGCGTACTTCCTTAATACAAAAGGGCTTTAAAATCTGAGACCTCAAATTAAGATTGTCTCCTTGTTATTAGAAACAGTTGCATAATGCAGCACATTTCATTTGCTAAATGAAACGAGAAACTATAAAAATAGAGCAGATGAAGTGGGAAACCAAAATACAATTACATGCTTAAAAATGAGATACACAGAAATTGCAAATTATCAGAGCAGTAATAGCAAGAGGAGAAAAACAAGGCTGTCGGAAACTTGCATGCCAACTGAAAAGGTAAATACTCGCTACAGGAAAATTAAAGAATTATTTGAGAAAAGAGTTGCTGCTATGTGAACATCTAGAACTCTGATGGTAAACCCGTACTGACCAAAGAAATGATTGAAGTAATACACAAGGGAACATTGACGCAGCACAGAAAAGACAAAATCAAAATAATGCACCAAGAGCTGATGATATTCACACATTGATATACTAGCCTCGGTTCAAATGTACCTGGCAGATTAAATGATGGTTGGCATGCCAACCAGTCCAGATGTACTTTTAGGTATTTTTTTCATATTCCGCTAGATGAATATTGGGTTAGTACCCATGTTGCTCCTCAAGTTAGATGACTCGCAAATGTTTAGAAAACAGATTACAAATTACGAAGACCACACATTTCCTCCCAGGTGGTAATGGCATGACAGCATGGAGTGGATCTGGCCACTCCTTAAACTAACCACGCCAAATTCATGGTAACAATGCTGACCCTGCATTAGTGCAGGATAAATGCAAAAAGAAAAGGAGTACATGATACTCCTTGTGAGTTATGTATATATTTTTTCATCTCTGCTCCATCCTTTACAAACTCGTTGCCTCCTGGCTCATATCCAGCTGCTATAGACACAGATGCAAGACCTGTATCATAAATCTTCCAATTACTCCACTCTTATCAGTGGTGTCTCATGATGCATGAATTGTGAAGCTACCCACCTGTGCAAGCAACTTTAGTTTCAATATCTGTGCTCAATTCTGTGTTGGCAGGACTATTAAAATGTTGTCAGTCCATACGTGTGTCCACAAGCACTTCACCTTTACTGTTGGCAATTACGGAAACTCTCCCAACGACATACCCTTTGCATCTCCATTTTGCCTATCTTGTCGTTTTTTGTTTTCCACACTTTTCAAGTGACCGTATAACCTTGGCCTCAATTTTTATGACTTGCTCTGCAAGTGTATCTCTTTCACTACTTTCGTTACTCTTCATTTCACATTCCTGTAGTTTATTTACACCTTTTTTCTCCACTGTCTGCCTCCACAGCTGAGTACTTAGTACGGCTGAGGACCCGGGTTTGATGCCCAGTTCCACCAACCATTTTTCCTCAGTGGTAAGACTGCAGTGGTGTGCACTCGGCCTCACAAGGCCAATTGAGGACCCACTCAACTGGGTGGTTGTGGTTCCATGTTAAGAAACTTACCACCAGGAGAGGATTGTGCCCACCACATGCCCCTCCACACCACATCAGCCGCCATCGGCCGAGGTTGACACGACAGTCAGTTGGGCCTGCTTGGCCCATCCAGGACCAGAATGGAGAACTTCATCTCTCATCTTCTTTTCTATTACCCACTTTTTAACAATATCGTGAAATGGATAGATTGCTTATTGCCATAAATATGACAGTCTGAGTGACTGACAAGCATGACGAAAAGATTGTGCCAAATGCTTTCCTCGATACAGGAGCCAACACACAATCGATAAAGTACTTGAAACACAATTCACACTAAGTTAAATGCTGTCTCTAGCTGCTGTGGTCAGAATGTGCTGCATCAAATGGAAGAGCATTCTGGAGTGTTGTGAGAACGGGGAACGGTGGAAGGTACCAGGGGGGAATTGTGTACAAGCACAGACTAGAAGGCCAGAGTGAGGCTGTTGCTGCAGTAATGGAGGCTGTGGGAGAAGGAAGGTGAGGGGATTGGAGCAGAGAAATGAATTATTGGCAGAACCAGAAGTGAGGCTACTAAATGCAAAAGTTTGTGAGAGGCATTGTGTCAGGTGGACACAGTAGGTTGCCCAAGGTTGAGGCCCGTGGTGAATGTGCTGCAAGGATAAATCTCACTGCCAGAGTTCAGAATAGCTGGTGGCGGAGGGGAGGATCCCGGGTCATAAAGCGGCCACTGAAATCGAGCGTGTCATGTTTGACTGCATGTTGTGGCACAGGGTGGTCTGCTTTGGTCTCGGCCACTTTCTGGTGGTGGCAGCCAGTCACCCCGGTGGACAGCTGGACGGTAGCTGTACCAATGCAAGAGGCTCTGCAGTGAGTTTGGCAGAGATGGTATATGACACGGCTGTTTTCACAGGCGGCCCAGCCTCTGATAGGGTAGGATAGGCCTACAGCTGGAATAGAATAGGATGTGCATGGTGGTCGGTTTGGGTAAGACTTGCACCTAGGTATGCCACAGGGATGTGGTCCCTGTGGCAAGGGGTTAGGTCTGGGTGCAGCATAGAGATGCACTAGGATGTTGCGGTCGGTGGGTATATGAGGAATGACCACTTTAAGAGAGTTGGCAAGAATGTTGGATAGGATGACCCCCATTTCTAAGAACCAATTTTATAAACTGGACATCTGCAGCTGTTGTGAATAAATTCTGCTATCAGCTGGTTAATTTGGTTTATTAACCTCAAAAAACTGGTTTTGTGGCTTATATTGTCATCCTCAAGTGCTCCTTCTATGTTTCAGATGGATTCCCTATTGTTTTAATGGCAGATTGGATTGAGAAAATTAGATTCATCTAAAAGCCTTTTATGCCATAGATTGACACCTGAGGATGTGGCTATAAGATGCAAAACCATTTGTTTCAGGTTAATGGGAAATATCCATGTCCAATATCCTTGTATATATTCTACATATGTAGGCTGAAAAGTACTAAATAAATAAAAAATAAACAAAATTTACCAATTGACAGTGGAATTGTTTTATTCTCATTTTTTCATGTAATGGTGATAGATAATGAAATCCCTGATGGATGTGACTCTGTTGCTCCAGTTTTAGGTGATAAGGGATGTACCTTTGTAGCTTCACCTTGGGAATTGTGGTATGATTGCAGGTGTGCTGGGATGTGACAAGGAAAATATGTTTGGTGAAAAAAGTCGGGAGCATATTGTCTGTCTGTAAAGGATTTTGCAGGACCTTCAGCAAACTGCGAAAGGAAGTTATTGTCACTGCATATACACTATCCAGGTATGGCCAGGCTGTATGGGAAGGATCTTTTTGGTGTGGTACGGGTGTCAGCTGTTGAAATGCAGTAAGTGTTGGTGGTTGGAGGGTTTAGAATGTACAGTTGTGTGTATGTGGCCATCAGCAAAAAAGTCTATTTCTAAGAAGGTGGCATACTGGGTTGAGATGAATCAGGTTTACTGGGTGGCAGCAGAGGTGTTGATTTTGTGAAGGAATGAATGTAGGGTTTCTGAGGTCATTAGTCCAGGTCATGAAGATATAATCAATGCACCTGAACCAGGTCAAGGATTTTGAGTTTTGGGAAGACAGGAATCTTTATCAGTAGGTGACCTAAAGACAAACTGGCACACAAGGGTGCCATGTGGGTGACCATGTTTGTGCCAAAGATTGTTCTAACAATTCACCTTTCAAAAGAGAATTTCTGAGTTTTAGGATACAGTTAGTAAGGTGGATAATAATGAGGTAGAGGGTTTAGTGCCTGAAGGATGTAGCAGCACTCAGGTTGTTGGTGTATAGCAATAATTCTTTCAGTGGCTGAATAACCAAGTGACAATGGGTCATTCAAGATTGCTGGATTTGAGGATTTTGGGTAACATGTAGAATGTATGTGTGGATGTGTAGCATATGGTTAAATTTTGGTGTAGGGTTGAAGGCAAAGTCTTAGAATTGAAACTGCTGTGGGCTGAGGATATTAGTGGAACAGCCCTCGTAAATTAGTCGTTTGTCATCCACCCGATCTCCACAACTCCTAGTTCATGCCTATGTCACTCCTAATTCCGACCCCTTACCAGAGGGCTCAAATCCTTGTGGAAGACTTAGGTGCAAGACCTGCCCAATCCTCCCATCCAGCACTTCCCCTTCCATTCCTGCCATAAGCTTGTCCTACCTGTCAGAAGCCGGACCACCTACGAAAGCAGCCATGTCATTTACCAGCTCTGCTGCAATCACTGCACAGCCTTTTACATTTGGCACGACTACCGACCAGTTGGCCATCAGAATGAATGGCCACGACCACACAGTGGCCAAGAGAGGTCGGACCTCCCTGTGGCACAACGAGCACAACACGCCGGATTTCAGTGACTCTTCGCAGCCCGGGCCATCTGGCTCCCCCTCCACCACCACCTCGTCTGAGCCGTGCAGACGGGAGTTGTCCTCACAGTGCATTCTCTGCTCCTGAAGCCACCTGGCCTCACCTACTGCACACTCCTCCTGTCCTCTCCACCACATCCCCTCACTCTGTTTTTCTCTGCACTCTGCCAACAAACCCACCAATCTTCCCCCACACAGCCTGCCACTTCTGCCCCCTGCTGGCTCCACTAGGCAATGCAGTGCCCCCCCCCCCCCCCCATACACATACCTCACATCCCTTACCCTCTCCCCTCCACACAGATTGCTCTTCCACTTAATGAGGTACACTCCAGCTAGAGGAACCTGAGTTTGCAGTCAAGTGTGTATGGGCTGTGTACATCATTGTGTGAATGTGTGTTTATTTGGTCTCCATCTGCAAAGAAGGCTTTGTCTGGAAACAAGTGCACAGTCATTTTTTCCTGCCTGTTCACAGCTTGGTGAGTCATCTTTACAGTGATCACCAATCTATCCTTTTCACAATGTTGTTTATAATACAGTATTGGGCTATAGTAACATAAGTATATTAATTCTTTGACATTTTGTGGAATGCTTCTTTTCCCTACCATTTCAGAGGAATGTTTCTTTCTAGCTGTAGCCAGGAACTCACGAATTTTTTACATTAAATTTCATTCCATACTGTCACGCCGTTTCTTCCCAATAATCAATAAGTTTCTGAATCGTTTCCTGCCTGTGTTCTCAGATTATCAAGTCATTTGTAAACGCCATTACTTTCATCCTATCTTTTGCTGGATTTTCTGCCAGGTTAGTCATCTCGCCAATGACCACACTGAAGAGGAGTGGTGGCAGGTCAGTGCCCTGTATCAAACAGCTTGTTTGCTGGAACCATCTATCCTTTCTTTCCCACTATTGCACAACTCAGGTAAATGCCTGAATGGTTCCTTTCAAACTGCATGTCCAACATCAAGTAATTATTCAATGTATGTCATATATTCTGACAGACTGTAAAACAATTTTTCAATAAGAAAGATTTAGTACTCAGCAGCTTTTGTAGCTTTTCCTCAAAATCATCGTACCCTTGAGATGTACGGCCCACCAGAGGGGCATACATCCAAACTACTCCAATAATTATTCAATTTGTCATTACCTATTCTCATTCATCTGATATCTTTCTGCCAGTGTTCCAATGTTCAAAGTTCCAATTCATAGTCTGTTTGCCTTGCAGAGTAACATTCTTTTTGAGGCTAGTTGCTTTCCACATCCCATAGTGGCTAGCTAGGCCTATCAATCCGTCAGTAAACTTTCTAGATGCAACCTGACTTTTAATCACATTTCAAAAGTTTGTTTACTGACTGCCAAAGGTACCTCCATTAACCTTATAAATGCAGTCCACTTTCTTTTGCAAGAAGTAGATACTACTTGCTATCAGAACTTTATACCTGGTACACTCCAAGTTTCTGTGTTTGATCAGTCAAACCGTTGACATACTTTGCTATAAAAATCATTTAAAAACAGGCATGCATTTCTAACATAAAACAAGTGCTTAGTGTTACATCTTCATAATTCTGATGATGCAGAAATTGATCTACTCCAAGGTTGGCTTTAACCAGTCATCTTGTCTTTCTGTAGATTATTTGTGATGATATTTGATAACTATGGCTCACTAAAGTGCTTATTTAATAATAGTCGTAATTATCAGCACTGGTCATCTTTGTTGCTGGAGTTGTTGCAGGTGATATTTCGCTTGTCTCGTAAATATCAAATACTTGATGGAATAATTTTTATGGCTGGTTCTCTTAAGGATCATAAACAGTATGAAGAAATGTCATCTAATTCTGACGTTTTGTTTCCCATTTGCAATACTGCCAGGTCTGCCTTCATTTCTATGCTTACTACAGGAGTGCCACAACTCCAAAACTCAATTACAACCACTGTCTGTTTTCTCTGTGGGCACGGCTACTAAGAAACTGTTAGGCACCAGGTTGTAGTTCCATTTAGCTAGAATAATGGTGACGTAAATCAATTGACAAATGCAATGCTGAAACTGATGGACAAGTTGTGCTCTTTGGTAGGAATATAACTGACAATTGTGAACACAAACAGTAAATAAAATACAGTCTAGCAATAGCGAGAAAATATTTCCCAAAAAAGAGAAACATACAGGGGTGCAATGTGTATAAGTGCAGATGTTTCTATTAGTGACTGATGATGGCGTACTGAACAACATTACACCATTCTTTACATCATTTGGAGACTAATATTTTTTTGCTGTTACAAGTCATATGTTTTTACATTGGGTAATACCACCACTTGCAAGAGACACAAACATGGCACTAGTGTCTATTTTCCCCAATGTCATTGGAGGAGCTATTAAGGTGTGGATGTGAGGAAGCAAAACTGATGGTCTCTACTGCCAGGCCTCATTCGCCTCACAGTCATTATGGCCACACAGAAAACATCAGGTCATAAACTTTGTGACATGTCTGTTGGCAGACTGCTCAACAAAGAGCAAAAACAAACAACACACTTGTGTGTGTCCATATTATGCTCTGAAACTAAAATCAGAACTCCTCCTACAGGCTTCAAAAGGCCGACCGCTGCTGTGTAATCCTCCGAAGGGGACGACGTTGGGTCACGAAGAGTGATGTTGTTAGTGGCCTCACTGCCAGTTGTTGTGTTGGTTTTCTTGACCGGAGGCACTGCCCACACTCGAGTATCTCCTCAATTGGCCTCACAAAGGCCAAGTGCATCTGCTCACTAACAGCATTCAGCAGACCCGGACAGTGTGCTGTCTGAGTGCTAGCCGCACTCGACAGTGCTTAACTTTAATGACCTAGCAGGAAGCAGTCTATCCACTGCAGCAAGGCCAGAGGCTCTGTATTAAGCTGCAATCTGTACAAATATCTGCACTTATATCCATTACATCCTGTAGCCTGTAGTGTATACAAGAGGTCTATGACAGCTCCAAACTGACAGACCAATAATTGTTGTGCTCTGAGCTATTGAAAAACGTGGCCTGAAACAAGACAGACCCACTTTTACTGACGAGATGTCATATTAAATCCACCGCCTTCACAGAAGGTATTGAAAATGAAGTTATTGCCATTAAGCACAGAAGTCTCCACATTGTTTTCTTAGCACCTTCCTGCATGTGAGTGATACCTCAGTTTTTCTTTTGAACCTTCACCAAAATAATACTCTCGCCTCGCTGAGGAAGTAACTATTCATTCCGAAGCCTAGGACAGTGTCATGTATTTTTATACGTGCCCATCAGCAGCACTGAAATCTTGGTGACTTTTCAACAGCTCTCCCCATTTCCTAAGCCTTGCCAGTCCAGTTCCTTCATCCCTCTTCACCTCTGACAGAATAATTAGGCACTGGCTCTGAAGCTCATACATTTGAGACAGAGAGTGCCTCCAGGTTCAGCAGCATCTCTACACAACAGTCTGCTGCTAGCTAGTGCGGCGTCTCCTGCTCCTGTCGACAGGGTGAGAAACCCGCCTAACACATTGGCGAAGGTTTAAAAGCAGACAGACCAACAGTTGCACTGACACTTTTGCACTTTGGTATTATACAGTGTCTTACAAATAGTCTGTGCCAAGACTACTGCCTATGATCCAACAATGCCCGATACAGCCAAAATGCATGATTAACATTTGGTGACAAAGTTCTGCAAGTTCTATCTTGTCCCTAACTTTCTTTGCTGCATCAGCTGCTGACATGGACTGGCCGGCTTTATATCTGCTTGTACATTTTCATATCCTTTTCACGAGTTTTCTCCAGTCACCATTGGATGAACAGATCTATTATCTTCCAAATCGTATTTATTTTTTAGAAATTTATTGTTTTCATTAATGTATTATATAAACAACATGTACCCAGGAACAAACCTAGGAATCAGGAAGGGGTGCAGCGAACGTACCACTTTCACGGTGAATAACAAAATAGTTTATGGGTTTCGTGACAAATGCTTCTGAGTACACTTACCACTATTCAGCATCCGTTACTCTTCCCACCTTTCTCAAAACATCCATTCGTGTGGCGAGGCAGGAAGCGAGCCCATCTTGTGAAGATAGTATATTTATAGGGGAAGGGTGGAGGGCGGGTTACTTCCCATCCCCCTGCTGTACTCCTCCTCCTCGCACTTGTTCTGCTCATAACCGTACCTGTAAACATAAAAGTATATCATCTGATAACTTTTCTCGAAGATTACACTTATCAAAGTGACAAGGATCAGAAATAATGCACACACATATGAAAAAACTGAACTGCAACAAAATTAAAATTGCTAAAGACAAAGCAAATTATGAGTCTATTTTAAATTCCACACATAAATGGTAGGCATCTTGGAGTTCCATTAAGAAGATGATCAATAAAGGGTACATCCAAAAAGTAAATTTTCCAATGTCATTTTCTTTTAAGTAGACATATTTAGCCGGAAAATTGCACACGCACAACAGATGTATGACACGACAATTAAGTGCCAGCCAGACAGGTCCTGCTCGGTGACAGTACTGTGGCAGCAGTGCCCCAAAATGGCGTCTCTTATTTGTTCACCGGACCCTGTGAGCTTTGGCCAGAGATAATGCTCCTCAAAACACAAAACGTAGTGGCAATCAGCTCTGTCATGTCTACGGGCACAACATCACGAACAAACAGACGGTGTGTCACTGGTGTAGGCATTTCTCTGAAGGTGAAAGCAGTGGCAGACTAAGGGGGAGAGGGGGCAGAGGGGCCAGACTGACCCAGGCCTCCGGTCTTGGGGGGGCCTCCAAATACCTCGAAAGGAACTTTTTTTTTTTGGAGCACGCTTGGCATGTAGTTCTGCTGGGGCCTCCAGTTACTCACGATGTGCTGCCACACTAACTGAATTAAATCACCTACTTCAGTTAGTGTGGCAGCACATCGTGAGTAACCGTCACTTCACGATTACAAAGCTCAGCAGTCATTTTCTACAGATACTGCACACCTCATTGTGTCAAATTATTGTGAAGAACTTGCTGTTCATTAAATGAAGGAAATTACTGAAATGCACTATCAGATAAATACTTTCGTTGCTTAAACATTTATTGGATGAGAATTTTGATATCCAACTGAATTTTTTTTGTTTTGTTTTAGGGCGCACAACTTCTACGGTCATTAGCGCCCAGACAATAACAAAGATTCGCTAGATCTAAAAAAAATTGGTGACTGTCAGAGCATCAAGAAGAGGCTAAAAACGAAAGATAAAAGACAATTAAAAGGGTTAAATATCCTTCGATAAGTTGGCCAAGTTGATAAAACGCAAAACTCGAGCAGCTGCTCATGTGTCATCAGCTAAAATTTCCTCCAGAGTAGACGGAAAGTGAAGGGCTACACGGAGGTGATTAAAATTAACACAAGACAGTAAAACATGTCGCACTGTCAGCAGTTCACCGCAGGAGCATAGCGGTGCATGGTCGGCGGATAGCAAGTGACGGTGGCTGAAACGGCAGTGACCGATCCGCAACCAGGCCAGGATGACCTCCTCTCGCCGAGAGGGAAGTGAGGTGGTCCTCCAAGCGGTCGGGATCCGTTTTACAGTTCTCAATTTATTGTTGTACAGTGAAAACCACGCACTGTGTAATGACGACACCATAATCCGGCAAAGAGCCCGTTGAACATCGTCCAATGGGACGCAAAAGGTAGCCATGTGAGGCAAAAGAGCTGCAGCCTTGGCTGCTATGTCGGTGGTCTCATTCCCGGGCACACCCACGTGGCCAAGGATCCACAGGAAAGAAACTTGACAGCTGTCATCTGCTAGCAACTGGAGGGAGTGTTGGATCCGATACAAGAGAGGATGGTTCGAGAAAGGATCCTTCAGACTGCAGGGCACTAAGGGAGTCCGAACATATGGCATAGAAAGGTTGGCGGTGGCGGCAGGTATACAAAACAGTCTGGTGGAGGACAAAAAGCTCAGCCGTGAAATATGAGAACCGGTCAGGGAGCTTGTATTGGAAACAGTTGTCCCCGACGACGAAGGCATATCCGACACTAGCAGTGCTCTTGGTACCATCAGTGTAAATAAATATGGCATTTTCGAACTGCGAACGGACGTCGACAAACATCGAGCGGTATACCAAATCCGGAGTGCTCTCCTTGGGGAGTGAACTAAGTTCAAGGTGAGTGTGAACCTGGGCCTGATGCCAAGGAGACAATGGGCTTTCGCTCAACCGAAGGGTGGAAGGAAGGGTAAAATCGAGCCACTGTAGCAGGCGGCGAAACCGAACTCCAGGTGGAAGCAAGGCAATCACAGACAACTGATATTTGCGATCGAGTGAGTCGTCAAAAAATAATCGGTAAGATGGATGGTTGGGCATCAACCGCAGGCGGCATGTGTACCGACACAAGAGTATGTCACGCCGAGTGGTCAAGGGTAATACAGCAGCCTCGGCATACAGACTTTCAACAGGGCTGGTATAGCATGCACCGGTCGCCAGACGTAATCCCCGATGGTGAATAGAGTTGAGACGGCGGAGAATCGACGGCCGTGCAGAAGAGTATACAAGGCTTCCGTAGTCGAGCTTCGACTGAACAATGGCCTGGTACAGGTGAAGCAAGACGGTATGATCTGCTCCCCATGACGTGCCACTGAGGACACGAAGAACATTAAGGTATCGGGCACGATGGGCAGCCAGGTAGGACACGAGTGTGGACCAGCTAAGTTTACGATCCAACATGAGTCCCAAGAATTTTGTAGTCTCCACGAAAGGTAGAGCAACAGGGCCGAGACGTAGAGAAGGTGGAAGAAATTCCTTGTATCTCCAGAAGTTTATACACACCGTTTTCTCCGTGGAGAATCGGAAGCCGTTTGCGATGCTCCAGGAATATAGACGGTCAAGACAGCGTTGAAGACAACGCTCCAAGAGACACGTCTGCTGGGCGCTGCAATAAATTGCGAAATCGTCTACAAAAATGGATCCGGAAACGACGGCTGAAAGGCAATCTATGATCGGATTGATTGCAATGGCAAAGAGAGCCACACTCAAGACGGAACCCTGCGGTACCCCATTCTCCT